>OX422141.1:122242560-123442560 GCA_949129095.1 Volucella bombylans | reverse complement strand
TGCTCTTAGAATCTTCGGCGAATGGGACACATTCTATGGACTGTGAACTAAACCGGAAAAAAACACAATTGTCCTGTTCAAAAAGTTCCATAGTTTGACCCCCCTCCCAGTCCTTCAACTATTTAATTTAAAGGAAAAAAATCTAGGTATCCTACTAGATAGTGAATTAAAGCCGAAATTCAAGGAAGAACACACGGAGAGGACACCAATCGCCTACTATACCTACAGCTGCATACTTGCAATTCTCATATGACTACTACCAGACCCGTCTTAACTTACGATAGTATGGTAGAATTCCATAAATAAAACTAATAACCATAAGTTGAACATAATAGTGCAGAAGATTGTATACATTGGCGTATATAGTGGAACAATAGGAGCACAACGCCAAGAGCAGAACTGGATACTTCTTTTAAGCTTTCATCTTTAAATGGATGAAGTGGCTGCTAAAACGCCTTAGGATTGAGTCAAGTCAGTACAGTTATCGAAAAAACAAAAGTACGGGAAAACTGCTAGGCGAATTCGTTAACTGTGTTAATGAGAGTCTGAACAAAGGCCACCATGTCTTAGTTTTATGCATGGATTTTAGTAAAGCATTCGACACGTTAGACCATGCAAAGCTGCTTAAAGCACTTGGAAGTCTCGGCATAAGAGGGGTCATGGCGGACTGGTTTGCAGAGTACCTGCGCAACAGATTGCAAAGCGTTATGATAAAAAACGTATTTAGCGAAAATAAGAATGTGAAATACGGTGTCCCTCGGTCCAATATTCTTTATATTATATGCAAACGAACTACTTCGGGTTTTCAAACAGAGCGTTGCTTTTGCTTTTGCGGACGATACGGCAATTGTTGTTCGACACAGATGCCTAGAATCTGCCTTGAGAATGATGCAGGAAGAGTTTAATGCTGCTGTGAGATGGTGCCACGACAACAGTTTGGTGATCAACGCTGAAAAAACAAAGATGATGCATATTCGAGGACCTAGTTTCAAAACAACACCAAACAGAATCTACTACGAAAACGATGCATGCCTTAGTACGCCCAGGAAAACTATAGACGTAGTAGATAGCTATAATTATCTTAGGGTCATCATTGACTTTCACTCTCTCTGGGACAAGCCTGTTGAAAAGCTGCGTATGGAACTGAAGAAAGAATTGTTTGCGGTAGCTTATCTTCGACACCATGCTACTGTGCCTATTCTGAAACAAGTCTACTATGCCTTAGTGGAGTCAAAGCTGCGGTATGTTATACTTGCGTGGGGAAACGCTGCGAAAACACACAGTCAGAAGTTACAGAGGCTGTCCTTAAAGTCAACCAAATTTTCAAGATGACACTGGTTTTGGAGTATTTCGATGATAGCCGTTTCATTCGCCCACTTGATCATGCGGTAAATACACGAAGTCGTGTCCATGGTATGCTGCAAGTACCCAGATCCTACAACAACTATGGTAGACGACAACTGTTGAACAGCGTTCCAACACCTTTAAACGAACTACCTCGAGAAATCGTCAACATTCAAACCGTAACAATGAGAACAAAAAGCATTAACAACTTTTTTTAAACTCAAATAATAGTTACAAAAATTAAAAATTCTTAAAGTAAATTTCATTTCAAATTAAATAAATGAAAACCTAGAAAAAAAAATTAAAATTAGCTTAAATAATTATCTTTATGTAGCTAGAGCAGCTTACCCAGACTTTTTTAATATATTTGAAATACAATCTTCTGCAGACAAGCCACGGGTTCGCAGAAATATTTAAATATTGTTAAATCGCTTATGAAAAATAAAAATCTCTTTGAATTGAATTGAATTGAGTTGAAATAGAATGGTGGAAACGCTAATATTTACACCAATACGGACCACGTATTTTCCCATGATGATATTGAAATATCGTTCTTCTGTATTTTCCCAAACGGAGCACTATGGGACAAAACCGAAGTGGTAGACGAATGCGCTGTCCATATTCACTGAAAGATTGAAGATAGATATGAGGTTCGGCACAGCAATCTTTTCCGTTCAACTGAATATACGTTGCTCACTTTGCATATCCGAATGCAGTGGCGTTTTTTAAGCTAAAATATTGACTGTACCATGGCGACGAAACCAATGACAATAAGGACAATATCCCATGAAAGTACCAAGTGAGACGCACCACTTCATATATGTGACCAGCGATCTATAAGGCCGAGATCTTATTTTGATGCACCGAGTTTACTTTCCACCTAAATTTTAACTGAGGGTAGCAGTCATGTGCCACGAAATGAATGAAAAATATAAGGAGTTCATCGATCGAGGTTACAGTATTACTGCCCCCACCGAAGGCAGTAGCCGAATTTCAAATTTTTGTGCACTGTGAACTCAAGGAATACTTATACTACGAGTATTTCTATTTCTATTTATTTATTTAAAGAATATGTACTCAATAAGATTAAATCTTATAGTTAGTGTAGGCTTTACAAAAATAGTAGGTTCGAAAGCAAATTGAACAATATAAATAGGTGACTACATATAATTAATTTAATTGTAAACTACAAAAGTGAATTAATAACAAAAACAATAACAATATATAACATTTATCAAATTTTTATTTATGTACCACTGGCCAGGTGTTGAAAAAGATAGGTTTTAAATGTGCTTGTGTTTGTGGTTCTCCTTAGTGTAATGGGTAATGAGTTCCATAGGAGAGTGGCATGGACGAAGAATGAGCGCTTAGACTGCAAGCAATGGGATCGGGGCTGAATAAGGATGGCTGTTCTTTGTGAACTCGCAGAATTTAATCTGTTATACAAATACTCAGGCTGTTGGGTCTGTATAATACCATGCAAGAGGATCAGCGTTCTAAACTTAATGAGGTTGTCGAAGTTGAGGCCCATTATTTGTAGAGAGTACCTTGATATGTGGTCGAAGTATCGTTTACTAAAAACATATCTTGCTAGGTTGTTGTAGATCACATTCAGTTTACGTCTAGTATTATAGTCAACAAGGCCGAAAACTTCACAACTATATAGCAATACAGGTAATAAAAGGGACTTAACAAGTAACATCTTAGTTTTGATCGGCAAAGAATTTTGCGTTGCCCATAGCAGTCGGAGACCACTGTATACCTTTCCGATTGTAGTTGCAGCATGATCTGTCCAGGTAAGAGTATCGTTGAAAACAATACCCAGATTTCGAGACTTCGTAACGTATTCTATGGATGACTGTCCTAATTTTATTGGTGGAAATGTGGTAGTATCTAGTGACTGCTTATAAATGCAGAGTGTTTTGGACTTCGATGGATTCAGTGATAAATTATGTTTGAGGGCCCACTGCTGTATGATTTCGAGATCTTCGTTCACCATTTCAATGGCAATACTGAGCATATTCAGCGGGCAGCACAAGTGTAATTGAACGTCGTCAGCGAACATGTGGGCAGTACAATGTTTAACAAGTTGCGGGAGTTCGTTCACATATAGTGAAAATAGTATGGGCCCAAGAATCGAACCCTGTGGAACTCCCCCTCGAACACCAAGAAACGAAGACATTTGGCTTCCTACTGTCACACATTGCTGACGGCCCGTGAGGTATGAATTCAAGAGTTTGACTGCCAGAGACGAAAATCCAAATTCATGCCGCAGCTTCTTACAGAGGAGAAAGTGGTCCACCGTGTCGAATGCTCTTGAGAAGTCCAACAACGTCAAGAACGTAGGACAGTTAGTATCCAGGCCATTGCCGATGTTTTACAACTCCTTTTTGCGCGAAAACCAGATTGGGCGGGATTTAAGAGATTGTTATCGCTTAGGTGCGCTTGCATCTGCTTTAGCATAGTTTTCTCGAATACTTTGGATAGAAACGGTAAGATTGCGATTTTAGTTCAGTTTCAGTTTTTATGCATTTTTATTTTTTACCTTAAATTACTCTTATATGCTAAACAAAAAACGCTTAAAAATTAGCTTAAATTACTTACAAATAATCTTATTCTAACTTACTGGCCCCATGCGGGCACTCTAAGTTAAACCTAACACTTAAACTATGTCTTTCGACGAATCTTACAGTCTACTTTTATTTCTATTTTAACATTAATTAATACTAAAACTAAGAAAATAAATTTTAATCAAAAACTTAGTATATGGACATTTTTTAATTTTGTATAAAACTTAAAACTAAAGCCTACAAACTACCTAAAAATAAATCTTAATCTACTTAACCTACTTACATCTAACACAAACACAGACATACATAAATATATATATACATAATATGGATATACATAATATATAAATACATGTACATATATATATTTGTTTTTCATTTTTTTTTTTGGTTTTTATATTTTTTTTTTCTTAAAAATTAACTTAATCCTACCTAAAACTATGTAAGCCGACCATGGCTAAAAAAGAAAAAAAAAAAAAATAGGCTGGCCCACTTTGCTTCACATGAAGCTACATATCACTGAAGGAGTTTGACGACGAAGCATCCTCCCCTTCAACAAGCCACCAAAAGTTTTGGTGCTGCTGAGCAACATCCCTCATGTCGCGACTCCCTACCGCCCTGCTGAACCGGAGACGCTCCGCACTGCCATGTGCGACGTCTCTGTCGTAGTTGAGTCGCCTGTCCGCAGCTGTTCGAGCAACGTGGAAGATTAGCGGCGCCGCCAATCTGTCCTGGATCAGACCTTTGCTATCTAGATAGAGGAACGCTTCTGGAGGAATAAAGCCGTCAAAGCGAACTCTCTCGTGATACATATAATTGGGGTAGTAAGCCCCGGAGATCAGGTTGTTCGATGAGGTCATTGCTCTTGCAACGTGCATTCGAGTCAACTTAATGACGAAATTGTCCACTCTTATTAGGTTCGCCCTATTGTATAAGACCTCATTAGGATAGAATTTTATGTACTGAGACTCTGGTGTTCTGTATAGGCGAAGACAAGTCCTAAGACAAGCCCTCTCAAACACCCGAATCTTTTCCAATAAACTTGCTCTCACGTTGAACCACACGGGACATCCAAATACAAGCATGGGCCTGATAAGGGCCATGTAGCAGATTACCTTCACCCTCGCATCGAGTTGGCTGTTATAAAACAGTCTCTTTGTAAGGGCAAAAGCACCTTTGGCTCTGGCCAGAGCAACCTCTATATGTTTGTTAAAATACAGAAATTGATCTAGCCAGATCCCAAGGTATCTGACTACATTTTGACAAGCAAGGGGCTGCCCGTGCTGTCCCATGATCGAGAACTTTCGCCAATTCTTTCTGGTGTCCCTAGAGGCCCCAGACAAAGGCGTCCTAAACAAAATGGTTTCCGACATCTGAAAGTTGATTTTCAACTTCCAGTCATCGCAATATCGCTTAATTTTGTCGAAGTCACGCTGCAAAAGTATATTAATGACCTCAATCTTTGGACCTGATTTGTACGCGATTATGTCGTCTGCGTACGCAATGGCATGGTGAAGTGAACCTATCAAATCACTCGTGTAAATGTTGAATAGGATCGGCGAATTTACCGCACCTTGTTGCAGACCGTTTTTAATGTTAAATGTTCCAGCGGAAGTCACATCGCCATTCTTCACGATGAACTGTCTACTGGAGAGCATATCGAAAAGAATATACAGCAGTGGTTTACTCATGCCCAACCTGTCCAGCTTGAAAAAGAGTCCTTCTAACCATACGGTATCGAAGGCCTTCTCCAAGTCAATCAGGCACTGGTTCTTGGCTTTGTTCCATTGGATATCAGAAACCAGTTTCGACGCAGCATGAATGATATCATGCCCCGCCTTGAAACCGAATTGATTATCCGGAACTATATGTTTGTCCTCAACCCACTTAGTCAGGACTCTATTGATCACCTTCTCGAACACCTTACTGATGTTTGGAAGAAGACTGATCGAGCGGAGATTCGCCGGATTGGAAGTGTCTTTATCCCTTTTGGGGATGGAATGTACCACCGCAGTTTTCCAATGCTCTGGATAATGTGCATTATTCATTGCATTGTTAAACAGGGCGGTATAAATGTTCACCGCTTCTAGAGGGAGATGTCGAAGCACAATGTTCGGTATTTCATCGGTTCCCACTGATTTCTTACTTCTAAGCGATTCGAAGATCGTTTGGAGCTCTTCCTTCGAAATGAACGGGGGTAGTGCCCTATCGTTGGTGATGACATTATTTGCCATATTCTCGTCACTGAACTGGGTGAAACCCGAGCTCTCGAATCGCCAATTCACAATTTCATTTCGAAGGTAGAAATTGTGCACAAGGACTCGATTCTCCAGATCGTGGTTCGGGCCAATGACAACATTCGCCTTGTACACTTCCTGGAAAGTCGCTCCTATAGCCTCTACCTGCTCCTGCGGATCCTCGATCACAAAGAAGTTGTCATCATCAACAGCCTCATTCGGATCTATGCCCGCTGCTACCAGTATTTGTTCGTTGTTCGTCGTTCGGGCGATTTTAAGACATGGAAGGTCGTTCTGATTATTTGTCCGAAATATTTTATTTATTTACGGGAACATATTCGGGTTGCTGGTGTTTACAGCCCGAATTTTATTGTTCCAATACAAACTTACAGATGCTCTGTAATTTTCCTTTATTAATCTTTGGAGGTTTTTAATCGACGACTTCAGTGTCATGATCTCCGGGTTATGTCTGTCAGTAAACTGTCTGTACAAGGTTTTTAGTCTTGACAGCAGTCTACTTTTATGTCGGTGCAGTGCGTCAATAGTTGCGTTGCGGAATAAGTCTTCTTCGTCAATGTGTTGGTACCGAGGTATCGTTTTGTCCATTGTTCGTTTGATTGTCTCGTCCATTAGTCTTAGATACCTGTCAATCTCCTCGTTTGACAGATTTCTGTTGGACGGTGGGTAGAGCGAATTCGAGGAGAGTGCTCTAGTCAGTGTTCTGGTGAAGTGTGTCCAACGCACCCTACTATAATTGTAGGAATGCCTTTGAACAAACTCATCCAATTCCGCAATTTCGTTGGGAACAGTTATTTCGGTGCTGAGACCGCAATGGTCACTGTCATACACGAAAGTGCGTAGACAGTTTGTAGTTTGTTGGTTAGTGCATGTCAGTTGTATTCGTGAGTCGAACAGCAGAAGATCCATATAAGACCCGTGTCTGGGAAACGACGGACTATCCGTCGCCTTAAGCCCGAGTCGATACATCACACTGTGCTGACCCCACCAATTGAATAGTAGGTTCCCTCTAGTATTTGGTGTATTATTTCCCCAATCACTATGTTTGGCGTTGAAATCCCCGCCGATAATAAAATAGTTGTCTTCCAATTCCAGCCTCAGAAATCGAAAAAGCGTCTCGAGCTCTGAGGTGAATAAAGTGGATTGAGTAGCCTTAGGTGCATAGACAGACACCATGTACAACCGCTTTCCACTACGGAGGGGGATATACACGATGCATGCTTCCAGCACCTGGAACCTACGTACTACACCACTGTATACTCTTTTAAAACGTATACCTTTTCGTACGAAAATCGCAACGCCACCTCCCTGAATGGAATTGGGTCGGTTTCTCCGTACTATTTTGTATCTTTTGTGCCTCATTTTGTGTCCTTTGGTAAGCTTAGTTTCGCTAACCAAAAGCACATCAAGGGCTTGGTCTTTAAGCAACTTAAATAGTGCGGCTCGTCTTTCGAGCCTAATCAGTGAATTCACATTCACAGCAAGGATCTTCAGGGTTTGCTCCGCCACGTACGTACCCATTACGGCAAAAGGTGCGTTAGGCCAGGCAGCAGTGCGTATACTTGATCCACCCGCGCGGTCTGTTCAGTTAAATGACGTTGTAGCTGAGCCATCTGCCCTTGGATAGAGAGCAAAATAGTTAGCATGTCAGGTACTGGTTCAGGTGCTCTGGGCGCTGGGGCCTGAGAAGCAACCTTCGCTTGCTGTACCGTATTTCCCCCACCTGCCGCCATTTGGGCGTAGGTAATATGGGGAGTAACGGCTGGAGTTTGCAAATGCACGGGTGGACGTTTAACTTCCACTTTCTGCTGCCGGGCCAGATTTATTCTTTTGATGTACTGGAATTTGGGACAACCCCGATAATTTGCGGTGTGCCCCGTGTTCCTACATAAAGCACAAGAGAGTTGGCTTTTTTCAGACGCTCCGTCCTTACCAAGAGCGCACTCATCGGACTTGTGGTTCTTTCCGCACTTCACGCATCGAGGCTGCATTTCGCAGTTCGACGCGGCGTGCCCGAACCTTTGGCAGCGAACACATTGTAAAATGTTTTCGCTCCTCTTTAATTTCTCCCAATGTACAACCTGGTAGTCTAGGACTTTAATACTCCTTAGACCATCCAGATTGCTGGTGGGACTTAGTTGGACCAGGAAAATCGGCAGTTGCCGCTTCTCCCTTTTGGCTCTAGCCGTGACAAACGGCTTGACCCCCACGAATTTGAGCCCTTCACACTCTTTCTCTTTCAGCAGTGCAAGGAGCTCCTCCGGATCAGACGACGGTTCTAACCCCCTCAGCAGCATTGTTTGCAGCTTCTCCCCCTTCGGGGTGTACGAGAAGAACTCCGTCGTCGTATCCTTCAGTAAACTTTTAACTTTGTGGTAGCGCTCCACTGTATTGCAGTGGATCGCGTGCCTATCTGAACTTAGTTTTTTAATAAAGAAATTGTTGCCTATGGCCAACTTACATAACTCTATTGTATCCTTCAATTCCATTTTATATGTATTAATTGGAGGCACCCTTTGCTTAGTTGATTTCTGCTGCTGTTTCTGTTGTTGTTGTACTTGATGTTGTTGCTGTTTTTGCTGCTGGTGTGGCTGCTGTTTTTGTTGTTGCTGCTGCTTCTGCTGTTTTTGTTGGTTTTTTTGTGGTTGTACTTTCTGTTTATTCTGCTTTTGTTGCGCAGTGGTATTGTATTCTGGCTGAGACATATTTTGTTGTCTCAGTGTTTGTTTTTGTTGTTGCTGTGTTTCAGACTGTTTTTTATTTGACTGCTGTTGTTGTTCTAGAGAATTGTGGGTCTCTTGCAGTTTCCTCGTCCTTCTCGCAATTTGCTTGGCTTTAATTACCAGCACTCGTTCCTGCATCTGCTTAATGCTGCTGGTAAGGGAATTAACTTCTTCTTCTTCGTCCTCTGATTCCGAAGCCATCAGAGAGGCGAAGCTATTATTTGACCCGAAGTTGTGCCCTTCCGCACCATCGGAGTCACTACCATGTTTTTTACGCTTTTCCCCTGTTGTTTTGGTCTCTTTCCTCACACCAACCTGCATCTTCACGGGTGAAGCCGATAGAGCGATTCGTTTAACCGGGTTGGGATTCGGAATTATCTTACTCCTCCTCTTAGCCCTTGTTTCACGAGACAAGTTTCCCGTAAGAATTGTCTCGTCGGCTGATGTCTTAGCGGTATCCACTGATCCCGCTATTGGGGGAGCGGACCGCTCACTTTTATCCATCGCTGGATTTTATCTGCCTTGTTCACACTTTTCTTTCACGTGTTTTATTTAATAAAACAAAACAAACAAAAAAAAAAAAAAAAGAATGTCTGATTCCCCGTCGGGACTCGAACCCACGCCACTTTGGCTTTCGTTCGAACACCACTTCCACTGGGCTAATTGACCCTTTACAAAATGTTATCAAATACGGGTTTTCACGTAATATGGTATATTTCTCTTTTACTCAATAAAAGCCGAAACACGTTTTCACTCCACGACGGTCTGTGAACGACTGTAAGATTGCGATTGGTCTATACTCAATGTTAGTTCGGCTTTGCGACTTGGGTATTGGTAATATCCTACCCATTTTCCACGAAAGGGGGTATTCGCAAGTGGTAAGTACGTGATTAAAAATGTGTGTGTTATGTACTTGAGTATAAAAGGAAGCAGGAGTTTTAAAAATTTAGGATTAATTTCATCCAAACCTATCGCATCAGATTTGACCGATAGCACGGCTTCAACTACATCTTCATCCGTGAAGCTAATAAAGTTGAAATCTGCTATATTGTCATAGTCGCTAGACTGATTCGTAAACTGTGCGGAGTCTTGATATTGAATTGGCGGCTCAGAGACCGACACAAACTGCGAATTGAAAGCATTACAGTCTAAATCATCAGTTGCACCTGAACGCTGCCTCCCATTGCCTAGTTTGCGCAGTTTTTTCCATAGAACTTTCCCAGGCTGGGTTTCAGGGTTGAGGAAATGTTCATAGTGGCGCCGCTTGGCAGTCCTTATACGAAGAACAACTATGTTGCGAAGGGACCGATAAGTGTCGTAGAGCACGGGGAGTTTGTATCGTTTCCAACGAGTGTATGCAGTATTGCGATTATGGATCAGATCTAGTAAATCTCTATTGAACCAAGGGGGGGATCTGGTAACAGGGGCCCTATGTCGTAACGGGACATGCTGATCAAAGAGTGTTTTGATATTTTGCTCCAGAAATGATATTTCCTGGTTAACTGATGGCATCAAATAAATATAGTCCCACCGAATTTGGATAACGTCAGACCGTAAACTTAGGTAATATGTGTTTTGAAAATCTCTATAAGCAATGAGTATGATTTCAAGAGGATGGGACTTATCATATGTTGCGATGCATTGCTCATAACTATTTCTGGGGCAGTAGCACGTGTGAGGTACATATATGGCAATCATCTCCCTTTCTTCTTACTATCGTCTGACCTGTTGATCAACAGTGTCAGCTAAACTCGACTCGTCTTAATCAGATCATAGATTTTTCAAACTCCAAATGCAAGGTTCTGGCTGGACGCCGAGGGGAACCCAAGAAAAGCCAAATGAATAAGTATTAAGACAGAAAGTAGAAAAAGATGTTCATAATCTAAACAGTGATATCCTGATCCGCAGCGACTATGTAAGGGAACCACAAAACTTCTTAACAAGTTTCTTAATATTTATTTGGAAGAAGACTGGAATCTTCACAAATCAAACCAGGATTTCGAAGAGTGCCTCCTATAGAGACTTATACGAAACGATTGAAACAAATGAATCAAATGATTGATTCAAAGACTTGGAAAATCCGAAGGCAATTACGCTGAATAGAGGTTTTTAAAACTCACTGCCCAGATAAATGGATCAGGACCGGCTCGGAACAACTTTTATCTCTAGAACTGAAAATCAGCTAAGTAATAAAAATTGTTGCAGCTGGTGTCTGTTGTAGCATCAGTTGTGGTGACAAATTATTGGATGGCTTCAAACCCCTTGGCATTGATGACATACCATATACATATTCCTTAACAATATTAGAAGGTATAAATCAGCACCCATCAACTCTGAACATAATCTTCACTGTTGGCCTGACTGTTGTCTACGAGTATGTATAGTGCTACTGGCTTTCATACCGAAAATAACCAAGGATAACGTAGAGAGAGCTGTAGACAAGGCAAGGTTGAATGGGTTGGCTACTTTCTGTTATGAAGTTTGTTTACAGTCTGCCATTGTGATTGCTATCTGATAGCAATCTTTTCTTGAGTAAACATTTCGCTATCTAAGTCAGGCTCGGACTTCCAAGGATCTGAGTCCCCATTAGAACTGCGTGATGCCTCAGTTAGTGCTCTGATTGTTAGTTGGGGTTCTTGTTTTTCTGATGTCCGTCGGTAGTAAAGACTGCAGACTGCTTAATGGTATTTTAATGCAGCCATTATGCTTTTCTATAGTACGTAAGTATTGTAGAAATCGCCTGCGTTGTTTGCTCTGAGAGTGATAACGACACCGCTGTCCGCCTTTAGGCTGCAGATATTGAGAACTGTTATGGTGGGTGCTGGTACTGTAGGTAATTTATTACTAGAGCGATCCTTTGAAAGAATGAAAAATTTTATTAGAAGAAGATCAATGCACCAGTTCCCTATTCTGATGGAAGGAAAATCTCTGGTCTACTGACTGCTACAATTCATTCTTTCTGCGAAATACCCCATCGCATTGGGCGGTGGCTTATTTTCATACTTGAAGGCTGAAGTGTATAGGGATGTTTTCTCGCTGATAAGGGTGTTAAAATCCACATTCACTGTCATATTATGCTTGTGTCTACCAATTGATACTTTCATACCTATTCAGATGGCACAGGATTATCTGAATAGTTGCACACAATGTGTGTACATTCATAGCCCCAAATGTAATAATAAGATCACGACTACCCTCGTCATCAACCGGTTTCCAATTATCACGTCTGTCCATACATAGACGCGATCACATACTTAAAAAACAAAGGCTGACTCATAAGCGAAAAAGGGAATGAATATAGGTTCCCGAGATATAATGCAAATGCAAAAGTTATTTGCACTCATTGCACACAATGTTCATACATGCATAACTCCAAATATAATAATAAGATCACGACCACTATCTTCACCGACAAGTCTTCAATTACCACGTCTATCCACACATAGACACGATCACATTCCTTAAGAGCTGACTCATAAACGAAACAGCGAATGGATATATGTACATACTCGTAGGTTACCTTGATATCCTATTGCAAATGCGAAAGTTATTTACACTCTCATATACCTACGTAACATTCTGAACCATTCGACCTGGACGAATAGAGACCATTTCTGAGGTGAAGTCAGAACATTCAATTTCAAACCTAAGTCCAACAAAGCTGCTGTACTCGGTAGCTTATCTGCCGAGTTGCTTAAAGCAGCAGGTGATGATTGGATGTGGAATATACCATACAGCAACTCATCTTCAAAATCTGGTTCGACGAAGGGAACCACAGCACTGATTGTCCGAATGGGGATCCCCTGAACTGCGTCAACTACAGGGAAATAAGTCGTAAACAGTAAACAGTCTGACCGGCCCTTATCAAAGTGGTTGTAGACCATCATAGATCAAATTTTCATACTACCGCAGATCTCGGAAAAATCCAGCAGTTCGAAATCGATAGACGCCACCTCTTCATCGATTTCAAAATCCGCATATGACAGCATTTATAGAAATGAACTATGCAGAGTCATACACTATCTTAACATCCCTTCCAAGCTCATTCTACTATGCAGGATGACGGTGGAGAATGCACTCTGCTTCGTCAAGTTCATTAATTACAAAACCGATACCTTCAATGTCAGAATAAGACGAGGCGTTGTCACGTGACATCGTTTTTTAAACAATTGTGCAAAACTCACAAGTCAACTCCGGAGGCATCATTTTTCAAAACTCCGGTCAGTTACTCGCATTTGCAGATGACATTGACATAATAAACAGAACACAGCAAACGGAGCATTTTTGTTTAATACAATCGCTTTATTGTAGAGTTTCAACCACAAAAAACTAGTGCGAATTATAACTTCGAATCACTCTGAGTGAAGAAAGAACTCTTCGTCCTATTCAGACTCCCACCCCTGGAGAGCTAATATAGAAACCAAATACACCTGAGTTTCAAACCACTACAAAACAATTTTCCTTTCTCCTCCTTCTACCTTTCCGCCTGCGCCCTGGCAACAGTAAAAGGGTGTCTAACCCCTTAGGCGCGCTTAAATTATAAAAAAAAAAAAAAAAAAAAAAAAAAAACCAACAATTTATAATTCAATCACTTTTATCAACGACTTTTACTATACTTTATCTTTTGCTTAAACCACTTTATCACCATTCTTAATTCACTTTTCAAATTCAACTTTGATCGACACCGGTATCTATTATATATTCCCTCCCATCTTTTGAGAACCTCCTATATTAGCCAGCGTTCCATACATCTTTCCACATTTCCGTAACTTACGATATCAGTTGTCAAAGAGATTCCATTATTCCTCCACTGGATGAGTCTTCTGTTATTCAAATACAGATGGCATTAAGCAGTTATCACAATATGATGTCAACAAAGAGTGCCTCGAGAGAAAAGTTCTTCGAACAGCGAACTACAATGATGCCGATAAAAGCCCGGATAAACCGGATTAGATGGCTAGGACACTTTGATATCAGCATTCTAGCCCGGAAAGATTTCAACTCCAACCCAGAGACGACCTCATCTTATATGGCGCACACAAGTGGAAGGGGACCACATCCAACTTCGTGTAAAAAAAGATCGCTCTAGCTAGAAAGGTATGATACCTGAGGCCCTGGTCCATTCCCGATTATAGCGCCATCTAAATAAGTATAGTCCGTTTTAAATCGCCGTGCAATTTCGGCGCATGTGCACTCTCTTCCAGTCTATTCCAGCAGTCCTGTTAGTTTATCTATGACGGAGTCTCAGCGCCTACTGATTATCTGCTTGAATGGCATTGGATAATGTATTGTGAAAAAGATAAGAAGCCGGTATTGACAGATGCGAAACCAGAGTGTGGAGAGAATGCATGGACGTGGAAGGCGTGTCCATTGTATATTTTTTCAGTGGAGTTGGCAATGGCGATTTTATGGAAAGCACTCTCTTCACAATTATTGTGTTGAAAAGATTAAATAACGTAAAGGGTTTTCCAATAAGGACTTGACAAATTTTTTTGTGTGATGCATGAAGTGCATGTGGATTTTCACCCGACCAATAACGCATATTTTGCTTATTGACGAACCCATTGAGCCAAAAATGAGCTTCGTCACTGAAAATGATTTTGCGATGAAATTCATCATCTTGGCGCATCTTCTCCAGAAACCAATCGTGCGTCGCTTCAAATGGTCCATTGGCTTCAATTCTCGAGTGAGCTTGATCTTCTATGGGTGTAAACCAAGATCCTTACGCAAAATACGCCATAATGTGGTTGAGAACTTGAGAACGCCGTGGTATTGACTGATTTGGATCGTTTGCTACGGACGACTGAACGGCAGCGATATTTTCGACACATCGACCAACCCGCAACTGATACAGCAACATCACACAACGAATATGTAGACTCAAATTTTTGCACTAAATTTGTTATTGCCTGTCTACTAGGGCGAGAATTACGACCGAAAATTGGAGTAAAGTTGCAGTCACCGACTCCGAATTTCGGTAGAAAATTTCTATAATTTGCAGACGTTGCTCGTTCGTGTACTTTACCATGATGAAAATGCTGAGTTTACTGAATAAATTGGCAGTGACAGTTTGATGATTAGTGGAAGAGTGCGTTCACAAATTAAATTCAAAGTTGTCAAGTCCCTATTGGAAAACCCTTTATATGAATATAAAAGTTGAATAAATTGAAGTTAAGTGTTTATTTTTTTTATGACGTGTTGTGGGATCCAATAGTAATTTTTTTTAAATCAATGCACTTAAACGTCATCAGTGGTATCATCATGCTCGCCGTCGCTTTCAATTTCAGTTGATGAATCTTCGACGGGTCTAATAACAATTTTCTCGGTGAAGGTATCCCAACTCAGTTCATAGCTCAAAAACTTTCTTCTGTCGTTATGGCCTTATCGCATATTTTTTTTCCATTCCTCGACAGTCATTTTTGCAAACTCCTCCTCTGCTATTTTCTTGATGTCGTCCAGCTTAAATGTGGTGTTTCTAGTTTCTACCCCACACTCTTGATTTTACAATATCCCATATATTCTCAATTGGGTTCAAGTCCGGATGGTGGTAGCCTGAGTACCTCATGGTCTAGAGATCTAATCAAGTCGTCTATTTGAATCATACAGTTCAATCTGCAGCATTGAAGAGCTATGCGCAACATTATTTTCTACTAGCCAATTAACTAACTCCAATTTCGTTGCTGGTGAAGTTGGGGCTCGAGTTTTTAACTTATTGTGATAGGGGGCGTTGTCCATTACAATAACCGACAGTTCCTCTAGCTGGTCCAGGACCTCCTCTCTTAACCATTTTGAGAAATTGTCAGAGTTCATCTCATCATGATAGTCACCCGACTTCGATCCAGATTTAAAGATTAGAAGACGGTTTTTGACAAATCCATTTGAACCACCAGCGTGTGCAATTATAAGCCGATATCGTTTTCCAATAGGCTTTTTCAGTCCCTCCGTACTTCCATCAGTCCAAGACATTCCTCTTGTGTGGGTGCTATGTATTATGGTTCATCTACATAGATTATCTGATATCCACTCTCACGAAAGTTCCTTATTTGACGCATATTTCTTAACCTTTGAATTTTCGTTTTTCAGATTGTCTTCCGTCTTACGAAAAATGAATCCTTTGGCTTTCAGTTACCTCCAAAGGGATACTTTATCCCAATTTCCAGTTCTTGACGCATTTGTTCCCTAAGGGCGCTCAATGTTTACTTAGAGTGCCCGCATGGGGCCATTAAGTTAGAATAAGATTATTTGTAAGTAATTTAAGCTAATTTTTAAGCGTTTTTTGTTTAGCATATAAGAGTAATTTAAGGTAAAAAATAAAAATGCATAAAAACTGAACTGGCGCTCAATGTTACGACTTTCTTGTCAAATTGGTGGAAGGAGTAGATCATCTTTTTGATGGATTCAAAGTCGAAGTCATCTAATCCAGTGATCCAGTGACGATGAGGAATTTTCTTGTTGGGTCTTGTTCCAGTTTGTCCTTGTTCTTTTAATATTTTGTATATGGTCCTATGCGAAACTCCAACAAATTCAGTTGTTTTCCTTACAGCTGCTCTCGTAGCAAATTTGCTTGGCGTGTTAAAGGAGGTTTTCCTGGCTTAAAGTAGTCCATTGTATATCAATTTACTATTTTCTTACTTCTACTCCGTGCAAAGGTCTTTTAAAACTGCGAGTAGATTAAAAATTCCATTTTTGCGCATTTATATGGGAAAAAAATATTTTTACCTAACCCTTTTCATAGAAAATGTGTGTTCGAATTGAATCCTTTTTTTGTTATATATGTATACATTTATACAGGCAAAATACGTGCATATATGCACTTAGGATGCAAATGGGTTAAGTATGAAAGGAAGTGGAGAAAGTTCAGAAGTTTCGTAAATATCATTTTCCAGTGAGCAGATGGGTAGCATGCGCTTCCAGGCTCTCTTTGCGCAGCTTTCCAATTGCACGGTGATTTGAAACGGACTATAAGTACGACAACTTCTGAAACAAGCATTTCTCCCCAACCTTGACCTCCCTTCAACGAATGGTACAACAGACGAAATGCTTTCTCATATTCAAGCCAGCGAATAGAAGATCACATTCGTCTAACTGTGCGAAATCTGCTCTTCCATATCTTTTCTATTTCAATTCGTATCTATTGTTCATATTCGTAAGGTAAAAGCTTTTGCCATAGGATCAATTTCTCAATTGATATACTCGTAGTAAATGTTTTAGCGAAACATTTCCAATTCGAATTATCGCCCATATTTAAGTGGGCCATTATGCGACAAACTTTTGCTCGTCTGGTGTCTCTCATTTACGTAACATCGATCATAATCTCAAATACCCACATCATCTGCTTTCTATAAAAACGGAGACCTCTAGACTAACATTTTGCAAAAGTCCCCCCCCTCATACTATGATATTATGATAAATGCAAATTGAATCATCATCGTCATCATCATCATCATCACCAACGTTGTTAACGTAGTCACCAGCCAGTCGATGGTGACAACTTCACAATCATCATCATGAATAATAATAAATCGGATGCGTTTGGATCGGTCTGAATTCGATTGAGGAGATGTGAACCGGCACTAGTATCATATGTATCTCAATCGGATTCATCTAAGATCCGCACCTCGTATTCGAGTCAAACTTGAACGTTTAAGCCTCTGTTAGGATCGGGCGTTAGTATCTTAGAATTTTAATTGCATCGTTAAGCTCAGAAATTTGAATTTGTTCTTCGATGATTAAGTGTGCGGTCAGATACTTAATGGTACGTATGTGAGATGAATTTTTTTTTTTAACAAGAACATGTGTAAAAAGTCGGCTGGAGAGGACGATGCAGAGTTTATACTTATAAAGCGGTTGGATGAAGCTATTTTTATTGGTGGAACTTGTCAGACGAGTGGATTTGCATAGAAATTGCATCCAATGCATCGAATGGATTGAGTGCATTTTGCATTGAAATTGCATTTAAGAGCAGAGACTCGTTGTGTGACGTGTAACGTGTAACAGATAACGAGATAAAGATACTCTGCCGGTTTTACCAAGTCGACATTGTCGTTCCAATTTGTTTTTAAAAAAATCACTTTGACTTGAATATTGTATTCGTATCTCTGATGGAACAACACAGTGTGGGATGACAATGGAACAGTCCTTGCCGCATATATTCGTACATTTTGTCATTACCATACGAATACGTTTAGTACGACAAAGGAATTTTAATTTTTTTTTTTTTCATCATACGAGTACATTTTTCGTCTTTGTATTTTATTTTTTTATAATTGATGTCACAGATATTGTATTGGACTGGTTCCAGATTGGATTGGAAACCTTGAACTCAGTAACTGAGCCGAGCGTAGGTGGGTTTTTACTTTGCCTTTTGATTGGTATTTTTTTGTTTTTTTATTTTTTCGTTACAAGTACTCGTACAATAACAAATGTTCACTTTGTGCAGAATTTTTCGTGAGATGCGACACGATTCCTTTAAAAGGTTAAACAAAAAAAAAATTGATTACTGTGCCATATTTTGGAGACGTGAATATTTGACATGGAAGTTGAACCTGTAAGTGACCGAGATAGTGCGGCGATTGAGGTGCAGTGGAACCGCTTATAATTGTCCAGGTTGAAAGGAACGTGATAGGTCGTCAATCGATTGCATGAAAACCAGTCCTTGGATGACAAAATTCGAGGGAACACATTTTTACAAAAATGCGAAACGAATGTGACAATATATACAAGGTGGCGCAAAAGTTGTTCTAATGTTTTTATGAATGAACAACTTTGGTTCTGCTTTTAGATTATGTTTATTTGATGTCTTAAATTTTTTTTCATTATGTCGAGAAAATGATATCGGCTAAGTGGCCGCCGCAAGAATTGATGACCATTCGGGTCCGATTTGCAGCATTGTCCATCACTCTAGCAAGAACTTGCGGCATTGTTGACGGAAATTCTCTCTGAGGGCTTCAAGGGTCTGAGGCTTGTTGATAGTCTATGTCTTCAAATGACTTCAAAAAACCCCACAAAAATATGTCTGGAACGGTTAAAATAGGCTGGCCAGTCTAAATCGTCATAACGAGAGATTAGGCGATCTGGAAATGCAGTACTCAGAATTTCGGTTGTTGCTCTTGCAGTATGCGCCATTGTTCCATCCTGTTGAAACCACATGTTCTTCGGTCCCAACTCATCTAATAGGAATCAGAAAGTCGTTGAGCATGGATCTGTAGTGCTCTCCGTCCACAGTAGTCGTTTGGCCCGAGGCGTTTTCAAAAAAATAAGGCACGATGATGTTTCCAGTGTAAACAGCACACCATGCAGTAACTTTGGCGCTTCGTGGGTTATACGCGGGTTATTTCTGTACCCCAGAAGCGATAATTTTGTTTACTCACATATCCACAGAGATGGAAATGGGCCTCGCCGCTCAGGAATGATTTTCGATAAAAACTTGTCTTCCTCGTAGTCGAGATTCACGATGGCTTGAGCGTAGGTTACATGAGCCTGGCGGTCAGCTAAAACAGCTGCACTTTGCAAGGAAACAGAGTCTTTCACTAAAATTCTCTATAAAGACCGCCGATTGATGTTCAATTGCGTGGCACATCGTTTGGTCGATACTCTGGACTCTTCTGCGACATCTTCAACCACAGCTGCCATATCCTCAGTAGAACTGCTGCTCCGGGACCTGCCAGGTCTGGCAGCATCTCTTCTAGCCGAGCAGCTAAATATCGTAGATGAAGTGTTGCACTGCGAGCGCATGCCCCATTGATGCGAAGAGGTGATAGTCAGACGGCGCCAAGTCTGGGGAGTATGACGGATGCAGAAAAATAAATAAAAACTAAATCCATTATTTTTTGTCACCCGTCACAATTCGATGCAAAAATGATTTCCTTTCGTGGCGTTGAAGCAGCATTTCACAAGTGACCTTGCGATTTTCCATTTTGACGTTCATTCAAATCGTGTGGGACCCATTTACCAAGTTTATTGATCTTCCCCATTGCTCGCAAACGTCTGCTGATTGACACATGCAATGCTCTGAGTTTGAGTTGGGTCATCATCCACAATAACTCCTGCAATTGCTCGTCTTCACATTTTTGTAGTCTACCAGAGCTCTCACTGTCTTTCACATTGAAATCACCACTTTTTGTCAAAACCATGTCTCACATGTTTTCATGGGTTTCTACCAGCAAACCATGACTTTGAACAGCCTTTTTCTTTTGATTAAATAAGAAAAGCAATGCGTGCCGCAAAAGTTATTTTTCAGGCACAAAACTCGACATGATCACTGAACGATAAAACAAAGGCGCTAGATTTTGGTGGACTCAACTTGTGTGTGTTGTGTGTAGTTAAATGTTAGACGAATAAAATGACGTATGTGTCAAATTAAAACGCTGCGTACTTTTCGCTGGCGCCATCTTTTAGTTAAACCAGAAAAGACTTATGCACACACCTGGTAGTTCCGTATTATTGGTTTCGTTATAATCAACAAATTTATGACAGAACGTAAGTAAGGAAGAAGCAGACCATATATTTATATCATGGACTAAGTGTATCATACAAGCCCATATTCACTAATAGTCTTCCGAAATTATGTGTAAATTTATTGTCCGTTGTGCAAATCCACTACACGAATTCGGGACCAAGAATCTGAATTCCTCGCCACGTGTTATGGTCAATTTGGATACCTATTATCGACTAGTTTCTCCCTCGATTTCGTTCGCAGATTAATTACTTACTATTTAGAAGTCCACGAGCATTGAGTGAAATCCGGGGTCAAAATTCTTTCAATTAGCAAGTTTAAATTTGAGATAAGAACCGCGATATCCGTATTTCTGATCAAACTTAATAATAGAATCGTAACTTGTTTTGTTTAGATTGATCAGAGGTGTCAGATTAAGGACATTGATCTACTTCTTCTCTCAGTACTATCTGTTGAAATATGTCTAGTGCTACATATTTCACCCACATATGTACCTGCAGTAGAAATGCGCCGTTTGGGGGAATGGGTAAACTCGCGGACCTAAGAACATTCTAGGTATAGACTGTTCTGACCTCGTTAATGAGGTCAAGAAATTGCTAATGTCACGCATGGCACTACCCGCTGATTTGCTCAGCCTGATATTTGTCTTGGGTTTCTTAATGTGGAGACTTAGGACTCATGAAATAAGTCAAGTTTTGTTACACCCACTGACTTATAGCAGTATACTCTCCCGCGCTATTATTTCTCCTCAATACATCTTCAAACATCGTAATGTGTATTTTGAAGCCGGACGAACGTCTGTCGTAAAAATGTGTAATTCATACCCTTAAGTTTAAGCGGCATTTTTCTGTCACAAAATACAGCGGAGATTTCGCGACATTTAAGCCACGTCACACTACCCTAGGTGCAACATCGTCATAGCGATTTTCTTGGTGGCTAACGAGAGAGCCGAAATATTTATATTGTTCGCACTTTGCCACAATGACTCCTTCTAAATATCAGATAGATGACAGAAGTTGGGCGTGCGAGCTCGGAAAAAACGGCAATGCACGTATTTGGTCTTAGAACGACTGATTCGTAACCTGTTACCTCCAAGCGTTTTCATTCAATTGTTAAGAGCTGCCCAAAGGACTGTCACGTCGTTGCATATGATAGGGCTATCATTGTTTCATCAGAAAAGCTTGCAGATACTGGCCTTGCAGAATGCCTTCTTATAAGCCAGTATATAGGTCTTGAGAACATTTTATCTCCTCACCAGCCCCGTGCATTTAACATCTCTCTCTACCGGATTCCTTTTCCAAATCAGCGAAGACAATACTGCAATATATGTTAAATAGATCTTTCGAAACGCCTTGATGTTTCCACGCCATTATCTGTTAACTTTGAATCACGTCGACCTCCCTGACACAAATCTGCATTGCCTGCTATGATGTTTTAAAAGACCGCGTGGTCGACTGCGTGGAACTCTCTCGTATGATTTTATATCTTTATATCTTCCATGGTAGTCTTCATATTCGCAGTTTTAATCTCCGACGTTTGCACTTAAATCCCCATTGATGAAAGGCATTTCATCTTTGATGTTCCTTTGAGAGCTGATCAATATCTCACTAAAAGGTGCAAACAGATTCCAAGTTTCATCTTCAACTATTAGTTTAATGGCCTTTGTGTCCAATCATCAACAACAATTAACAACTGTACTCGTAAGTTATAAGTTTCTAGTTCAGTTGCTTGTCACGCCGACTTGTATTGTTAATAATTAACTTCAAGCACAACTAATTTATTTACACGATTAAAGGATTACAAACTAACTTTCAAACTAAATTGAAATTAAATCAATCACAATTGAATTAATTAGTTGAAAATTTAGTTAACTACGAAATTATTGAACTAAATACTACAAGACACTGCCTATTGTCATACCACTTTGATCAAAATATTCCCGGAACCACCGTGGCGCGCTCCCATTGTTCCGATTTGAATTCTGTTTTTTTTTTTTTTTTTTTTTTTTTTTTTTTTTTTTTTTTTTTTTTTTGTTAAGCTGGTAAATCTGTTGTTGACATTCCTTCTAAATCTTAGCGTGATAGCTTGACATTTGCAAAAGTTACGTAGCCAAGAGTACATCTATTACTGTGTGTGTTGGCGATTTTTTACAATTTTAGAAATGGATTTCAATTTGCAACAACGAACTTGTGTTAAATTTTACGTAAAAAACGGATTTAATGGTGCGCGAACGTTGGAAAAGTGTTTCGGCAACGATTCTCGAATGAAAACGGTCGTTTACCAGTAGAGCGGTTCTAATGTGGTCGTGAGTCAATTGAAGACGATGAACGCAGTGGCAGACCATCGACGTCGAAAACCGACGAAAACATTGATGTAGTAAAAGATATGTTCGTCAATAACCGCAAATTAACCATCAGAGAGATAGCGGAGGACTCTAACATTGCCTATGGATCCGTCCAAGACATTTTGGTTAATGATTTGGGTTTCCGTCGTGTAGCAGCAAAGTTGGTGCCACAACACCTCAATTTCATGCAAAAAAGATACCGTATTGACGTCGCAAAAGAGATGATTTGCGTGGCTGAATCCGATCCCACATTCATCAAAAGGATCATTACTTGAGACGAGGCGTGGGCTTATAAGTATGCGTGTCGTACGAGGGGCGTTCAATATATTCTCGGTATCGTTATGAAGGAAAATGCGAATTCAATTTAAATTGTTTTTATTTTTCAATATAATCTCCCCTAACATCAATGCATTTGTTACATCTTGAGATAAGCTTTTTTAAACCCTCAAAAAAATAAATTTCCTCTTTCTCTGCAAAATACCCATTTATTGCCGACTTGAGTTCTTCATCATCCGAAAATCTTTTTCCACGAAGACATTTTTTCAAATCCGGAAACAGGAAATAATCACTAGGGGCAAGGTCTGGACTATAGGGTGGGTGTTGGATTTCTTCGAAACCACAATCTCGCGCAGCAGCCTTGGAAACTCGCGCCGTGTGAACAGGAGCGTTGTCATGAAGAAGCAACACACCCGCTGCGAGTTTACCCCGTCTTTTCTTTTTAATTTCCTCCCGCAATTATGCAAAGTGGAAGCGTAGGATGTGGCGTTGATGGTTTCACCTTTTTTTTTGTACTCAATGAGCAAGATTCCCTTTGAGTCCCAAAAAACTGTGGCCATGATCTTCCCGGCAGACGGAGTGACTTTGAACTCCTTCGGGGGGTCTGTTCCTTTTTTATGCCACTGTATGGACTCTTGTTTGCTTTCAGGGTCATAGTGGTGGACCAATGTTTCGTCCCCAGTAACAATTCGATCCATAACACCGTCCGCGTTCTCACTACACATCTCCAAAAGCTCTCTGCAGCATGCGATTCTCACTTTTTTCTGAGGCGCTGTGAGCATTCGTGGCACCCACCTTGCACTCACCTTTGAAAGGTTAAGATGGCCATGAAGAATGGTGTTAATGGTACCAATTGAAAGCTTGGTGATCTCTGTCATCATTTTCACCTTTATTCGGGCATCCTCAAGAACAAGTTTTTCGACTTCTTTGATGCTTTCTCCCGTACAAGCAGTAGCCGTGGCGCCGGGAGGGGGTCGTTTTCAATGCTCTCTCTGCCTCACTTGAACTCACTTGACCACTTTTGCACAGTTGATAATGAAGGTGCGGAACCCTGGTAAACAGCCACCATCTCTCGTATATCTCGTATATACAAGATGACCGTTATTCTTGAGTATTATTATGACCTATGTTTTAGAAAGCCAATCGACCTTGAAATTAACACTAGAAGACGTGCTCAGGGTGTGTTCCAAGTGCCTCGAAATTATAACAATTATGGTAAAAGGTAACTTACTCGTATATATACCGTTCCTTCAATTTTAAATGAATTACCTGAAAATCTAAGGAATATAACGCACCTATACAGTAGAAAGAAAGTGATTAAAAATTTCTTCCTAAATTTATAAATTTATAATATTTAGTAATTAAGTCAATTTAAAATAAGTTTATTGAAATGTTTCCGATTTGTATTTTATATAGCATAATGCAACCAAGTTTAAAATGTAATTTTAACTCTAAAAACTTGAACACTTGTTTACCTGTTAATTAACTTTTTTGACACGCAACCTTCTGCAGAAAAGCCATTGAGGCTTCACGGAAAAGTATAAAAATTGTGAAGCCTTAAGAAATAAAATAAATATTCAAATTTCAAAAAAAAATCTAATGCCGACAACGACAGAAATAACGAGCATCTGGCTGAGAAGACTTCAAAGGAGTCTGAAGTTGCCTTTTATATGAAAATGTACCAGCTTTATAATATTGCACTCGCGGAATATAAATATACAACTTAAAACTCATAGTTAGCTCTTATTCTTCATTTATGCCATGCTTATTACAGTTACGATAACAGTTCTCAATATTTATTGGTAACCCGTGTAAATTTTGTTATTACTTATTCATTTGTTGTGCCTAGAGCTGTCCGTGTTATTTTGATTATCACAACGTGATTTCTTTTCGATTTTTTTTTAACATTTTTGTCAAATTTGTATTAAAAATCTACAGTTTTCACTATGTCACGTAATTGTGTTAAAAGTGACCATTAGTAGCCAACGATGCCCAATAACTCAGCGATTAGAAACAGCTTACTTCCATTATTTTGGAATTAAAATTAGAAACCAAGATAAATCGTAGGTACCCCATTTTAATTGCAGTACTTGTTCTACTAATTTGATTAAGTAGCTAAACAAACAGAAACGTTCATTGCCTTTTGGCATTCCAATGATATATAGAGAACCAACTAATCATGCGAAAGATTGTTACTTTTGCTTGACACCACCCATCCAGTATGGTATCTCGAGAAAAAACGAGCGGAGCGTGATATACCCTGACGTTGTATCTGTAACGCAACTAGCACCACACGGAACCGATTTGCCTGCCTGAAGCCTGCCAGTAGGATACTGAAGAAGAGATTGATTTAATGGAAGTTGACTACAATGAGACCTTCAAACTCACAAGCGTTAGAGTTTTCGGGTGAAAATATTGTTTGTAACGAACCTCATAGAGTTTCGCAAGATGAACTTAATGAATTTATACGAGATTTAAATTTGCCAAAAGATAAAGCAAAATTACCCAGATCTAGACCTTGTAACGTAATTTATTATACCACCTTATCCGTAAACTGGGCGAGTATAATAACGAAAAGGGACACTCTACTATGTGCCCTCCAAAATGTGATCTTAAAGGACCCTCCATACTACTTCTTCTTCACCTTTATGACCTCAAGCACAGGCAACTCGAAAGGCCAGTCCGGGCAAAGAGTAGAAGGGGGTTAGGCCAATTCGCAGCGGCAGGCATGCTAGTCTAAGCTCCGTCCTAAGCTTGTCGGAATGGGGGGGATCTTGCTGCTAATAGTGGCCAACCGCGGTTACATATTTTTTCATGCCTGGCTCCAGATGTCATTTGAGCGAAATTTAAAAGAATTAGGAACCCGATTTTTTCCTTATGTGTCTCCGACCTAAATGGTTTCTATATCTAAGTGAAAACCTAAAATACTTCCCATACCCTAGCGCAGAAGAAAGAGAGAAAAGAACCAGCTGATATGCTCTATTACGGATTTAACCCTCCCCTTAGTATCTAGCATAGAACGCTAGGACACTCCTTGGTAGTTGTTTGATCCGTCGGTTTATATGTCAACTACCCCTTTTTTATAATATCCTGTATCCTTACAACATGTTGCTCGATCGCCGGCCAAATGATCCTTTCGCGCCCCTACTATCTATACTTTTAGCTGCACATTACAGATAATAAGCTATGTTACACAAAATAAAAGGTTAGCGACTGCCTTCCCTGGAAACTTTCCCGCAAGAACATCCCTCATTCTGAGGTCCGGTATAACAGTTACAGAACTAATCGAAATGGAAAAAAGCATAAAAAAAAAATAAAATGTATGGTCGTACTTAGACAAGTATGTATTCAATAAGGTAATATACAGTTTTTTGATATAATATGAATGGAGGGGATAACAATAGACGAGTCAAGGCCCCTGAAATTAATATAATCCTAAGCTATGACATCATAAAGTAAATAAATTTAGAAAGAGGTAATATAAAAAAAGGTAATTTAACAAAATGAGTTCATGTTATACTATCATAGATACATGTCAATATATAATATGTAAGATTCGAACAAAAATTAGTGTTTAAAATACATACTCGTACTATGCAAAAACTACATAAGTATAAAAATTGTGTTTTCAGTTCATACAGTTCTACGTTAAGATTTTTTTTTTCCGTTTTTTTTTTGTTACTTTAATGATATTTAAAAAAAAAAATTTATATCAAAATAAAAGAAAAAAAAAAGGGTTAACAAACTCACCGATAATATTTGATAAATACTCTTCAGGAGGGTAGTGCACTGCCATCGCTGGAAATGATGATCTTGGTGTTTTCCCTTCTTTTTATTAAGATATTTTATTAAGGTTGAATACTAATGAAATTTCAAATAAACACAGGTGAAGTAAAATATTTTTTTTTTTTAAATACACTTTTATATATAATACAACCTCTGGAGCCTTGCTAGGATGAAATGGAGGAGGAATGGAAACAGGGTAGGAGCGTTTGGACTGCTTCTGCTGATCCTTGCAACTTGTCTTTCTGGTTCCCAATCAAAAAAATATGGTCGCCCTCTTTTCCGCGGGGTTTTAGGGCACTTATCGATAGCTGATAATTATTTTCCTTTGCAAATTGACTTTGCTATTTTCCTGATTAGCATTGGAATAGTGATGTGATTTTATGCATTCACACTTTCGCACAACCGCCGTCTTGAGTTTTTATTTCTTTTTTATTAGTATTGTTAGCATTATATCTTTCAATCTCTCGTTGTTTCGCGTGGCGTGATAGGTATTTAGTATATGAATTAATTTTGTTTGTTTTGTCGATATATGTATGTTCACTTGTTTGAATTTGTTTCTTTTTTTTTTTGTTCTGAGTTTCAACTAGAATTAGGTTTTCTTTATTCTTTCTTTATTCTTCTTTTTTTTTTATTAAAGGTCTTCTTAAATTTTCTTAAGAGAAATTTTTTTATTTTTTTTTTTTTCACTTTTGACAATTTTATACGAGTAAGTCTGTACTTTTAGACTCTATTAAACCAACTAACTAACTGACTACTAGTCTTCATCCAGTCTTCGCTTGATACCTCGTACGACGCTGAAAAAATTCCGTTTTATTTATTACCCAGTACCGAATTGTCTGGTGATTTTACATTACGGGTGTTTCACCCTGAGAGCTTTGCAAACATGTGATTATTTTGGGAACAGTTTAAAAATCATAGGCATGAACCACGAAGCTAAAGGTTTGACAGAAACATCGCTTGGAAAGGGATATTTACGACGGATTGAAGCGTTGATAAGGAGACAGGTTGTGGCAGCCGCTAATGTTTATTAATAGATCGTAACTCAAGATGGCAGCGGCATAATATCGTATATTTTTTTTCCTTTGCAAAATTGTGCACTAATTTAGAGAGAACTACATACAGATGTATATATGTACATATAATAGGAATACATACATAGATACTAGGTGGTCGTTTCCCACAACCTAAACAATGGCATTTACTACAACCGGATGTTAAAATCAGTGTTTACAGAAATCGTCAGAAGAACTTGATGGCCTACATTAAATCAGAAAACCAACTTGCATTTTGTCATGACAAAAATGGCTTGGTGAGCGCCTTGAAGATTGAATACAATCCACAGAAATGGAGACTGTTTATAGACGCCTCAAAATTGAGTTTAAAAGCTGTTTTTCTCCACAGTGATAACACACAGCCTTCGATTCCATTATATCACGCAGTGCATACAAAAGAAACATATGAAATTAGTTTTACGCGCTATATCATACTCAGAGCACGAATAACAGATCTGTGGTGATCTGAAAGTCATGACCATGTTGTTGGGTTTGTAAATGGGATATACCAAGTACTGTTGTTTTTTGTGTGAGTGGGACAGCCGGGTTAGATCTTTACATTACATAAAAAAAAGACTGGAGAAAATAACGTCAAGCACCTTCCTCTAGTGAATTCCCAAAAAATTATTTTACAACCTTTACATATTAAATTAGCACTAATGAAGAACTTTGTCAAGGCTCTTAATAAGGATGGACCAGTAGCGAAACACCTTCGAAGTATATTTCCTCGTCTCAGCGACGCCAAATTAAAAGAATAAATCTTCATCGGCCCTCAAATAAGACAGATTCTAAAGGACCAACATTTTGATTCAGCTTCGAAAAATAGGAGAAGTGAAAATTATATTGAACGTGTGAACTGTAGCGTATCAAGAAGCAGAGCACACAACAAAATAATAATAACAAATAAAGCACAAATGATTCACGGTGCCAGTGACCTAATGTAAAACAAATCTAAAAGGCACACTTCTGAGACAATTGCTTATGTGAACTGTGGAGTCATGTTTCCTTGCTGCGTTACACTTTCGATCGTCAGCAAAGTCACTGTACAATATTTAAACATGTGACAATGCTAAATTTGTATAAATACTCGAATAATATCAATAAAGAGAACAGATACTTCAGTGCCCTATCGAAGGCAAAACACAGTTATTTTATTTCAAAACAACCACATATTACAGAACCACCTCCTACAAAATTATCGACAGCTAGGTTACAATATGTCCCTTAAAATCCACTTTCTTCACTATCATCTTGATTTTTTTGCCCTCCAACTGTGGAGATGTAAATGATGAACATGGTGAACGATTCCACCAAAATATATTGACGATGGAAAAGAGATAATAGGGCCGATGAATGGAATGTAGCAGTGTTAGCGGAATGCGGTGTACTGCTGGAACTCGAGAAGAGATACCCCTGAATGTGATTACAATAGACAAGCGAAAAAAAAGAACATTTTATAAATACCACAATCAAAAAGTTCCCGGAATTTATTCAGAATATTAAAAATACAAGTTTATTCATCTAAATCTATATTGTCCCCTTCAAAGGAATCCCCATCAACACACTTATGCCAGCGCTTGATCCAATCCTCGAAACATTTTTTGTATTCGGTTTTCGGCATGTCCAGCGATTTTTCCATTACTTCCCCTCGTCTGCTGAAACGCGTTCCCCTTAGCGGTTTTTTTTTAATTCGATTGGACAGAAAAAAGTCACAGGGAGCCAAATCAGGTAAATTCGGTGGCTGTTGGATGGTATTTGTTGCATTTTTCGTCAAAAAATTACGAATAATGTTGGCAATATGGGACGGTGCGTTATCATGGTGCAAAATCCATGAGTTTTCTGCCTACAATTCTCGTCTCTTTCGGCGAATTGCTTCGTCTCATAACGCCCAAATAATACTCTTTGTTTACTGTCTGGCCTTCTGTTCATGATGCACTACACCGTTGTAATCCATGAAAACCGTGAGCATTGTCTTCTTTTTTGACAGAAAAGGACGTGGTTTTTTGGTCTCGGCTTATTTGGTGAACGCCATTCACTTGCCTGATGTACGAGTATGTTGAACTGTCATCGCTTTGAAGTGTCTTTCTTCGGAGATCGCATTGTGTTTACTTATCCTCAGCGCCATATTTTGCAGCTTTTGAATTTTCGTTATATGCGAGTGTGATGAGCAAGCAAGCAAGTATGCCACACCTTATTTTGGACTCAACCAGGGTATAATAAATTTGCTTCTGAATTTGCTGTGTTGCTAATTATCGCAAATGCACAAGAGCGAATAAAGCTTTCTTTATATCTGTTTAAGTTTTGTCAATATGTATACTCCAGGAGCCGTCCGCTCCTAGGTGAAGTTCCCTTACTCGGGCTAAGGCCCATTTGTCTGGGGGTTGGTTATCATCTCGTACCACAACTAGATCATTCACGGTTAAGTTTCTGGTCTTCTTCTTCCATTTATTGCGTTCATGGAGGGTCGCGACATACTAAAAGTGTGCTGGAGTTAAAGGTTCAAAATCTTCCGGTGAATCCGAAAGTGCCCCAAAAGGCCTAGAGTTTAGACAAGATTCAATTTGACATAATAAAGTTTGAAGTTCCTCAAACGATAGTAGAATAGACCCGGTATTTCTCTTTAAATGAAATTTAGTTGATTTTACAGCCGCCTCCCAGAGTCCACCAAAGTTGGGGGCCGCTGGAGGTATAAAATGTCAATTTATAGATTCCTTAGAAGCTTCCCTTTGTAATCGGTTTTCGAGTATCCCTTGATCCCAAGTAACTATTCAACTCATCCAGTAGACCTTTCGCCCCCACGAAGTTTGTGCCATCGTCGCTATACAACTGAGAGCATCTTCCCCTTCTCGCAATGAAACGCCTTAATGCCAGCATAAATGCCTCCGTAGACAAGCTTGTCACCAGCTCTAAATGGATCGCCTTAGTTCAAAAGCAAACAAATACTGCAACATACACCTTCTGTCCTCTGCAACCCCTCCTTCTCCATGGCGTTGCGTTCAGTGGTCCCGCGAAGTCAACACCAGCCTTTAAAAAGGCCTTTTCTCCTTGGAGTCTAGATACTGGAAGATCTCCCATTAATTGATTTATTGGTTTCGCCCTATATCTTTGACAGATAGTACAGCATCGAGTTATCTTTCTCACTGCATTCCTTGCTCCCAAAATCCAGAACTCTTTCCTTAGTATTGCAAGCAATAATTGCGAACCAGCATGTAAATATTTATTATGATTGCTCCAAATAACTAGTTGTGTTAGCTTTGAACTCCGAGGTAGGATGATAGGATGCCTTTGATTATAACCTACAGGTGCTGACTCTAGCCGCCCTCCAACCCGCATAATGCCCATTGAGTCCAAAACTGGATTCAGTTTGAACAGCTGACATGATTTTATTGGTAATCCCTTCAGCAGACAGTTTACTTCCTCACTGAAATGTCTACTTTGTGTTATTCTGACTAAAGTGATAAGGGCTTCTTCAAAGCTCTTCCGTGTTTAAGAACCCGGTCCTTTTTGCATTGATAGGTCGGCAGTTGTGTGAGAAGCGCAGGATCCAAGCGGTGACCCACAAAAGATTAGTCAAGCTGGAAAATTTATAAATTAATTGGAATGGTTCGCATGCTTCAGCCATTATAGCTGTCAGTACTACCTTGCGTTCTTCCAGATGTTTTCTATCGCCACCGAATGACGGTAAATCCTCCGCTGCAACTGGTTCCTTACGAATCAGACTTGGCCCGTTGCACCATAAATCGTGTGAAAGTAATTGATTTGCCTTCACCCCCCTCGATGCACAATCAGCTGGGTTGATTTCCCCATTTATGTGCACCCAATAGTTTGCCGGAATGATGCTCGTTATTGCCGAAATCTGATTCGCCACGAAATTAGCAAATTTTTTTGGATGACTACTAAGCCAATGTAAAACTATGCTCGAATCCGTCCACCCATACACCGGAATGTTTCGATATTCCTCTACCTCCCTTAGTTTAACTACTAGTTTCGCAGCACATAGTTCCAACCGTGCTATCACTAAAACCTGACTCAGGGGGGCCACCTTGACCTTCGCTGCTACGAAACTGGTTCTAACCATCTTGCAATAAATCGCAAAGGAATTTGGTCGCCCAACTAACCCTTTCTTGCCATAAGTGTTGCAGCAAGATCCTATAGTTAATCAGAAAGGGTGATAGGAATCCCATTGGTTCAAAGATGCGGGCAGCTTCGGAGAGAAGATTTCTTTTAGAATAGAGAGAAATCCGTTCTGCCTTGACGTCAAAAGTGAAGGAATCTGTAACAGGGTGCCAGCGTAAACCTAACGTTTTAACAGGTTGATTGGAATTAATAGACCAGGTCCAATTTAATTCTCTTTTTTCCAGAGGAATCTCGTCGAGTAGGTCCTTTGAGTTCGAGGCCCATTTCCGAAGATTAAAACCCGCCCTTTGCAATAGCGCGCACAATTGCTCAACGAGACACCTTGCTGACTCCTTACTATTGCAACTCGCTATGAAATTGTCCATGTAAAAGTGATTACTTATCATTAAGGAAGCCGTTGGAAACTCCTTGCTATTGTCCTCAGCCAACTGCATTAAACACCTAGTAGTCAAAAATGAAGCGGGAGCTGTCCCGTAGGTAATAGTCGTCAGTTCAAAGTTCCTGATAGGCTCACTGGCTGTCTCTCTCCATAAAATACGCTGAAATCGCCTATCCAACGGATGAATTAAAATTTGCCTGTACATTTTTGCAATATCTGCACTTAGGGCAATGGGGTTGAGCATAAATTGGAGCAAAATAGTGACCAAATCGTTTTGAAGCACCGGTCCTGTAAGCAATTGAGAGTTCAGGGATCTTCCGCCAGGGGGACTACAAGATGCATCAAATACCACTCTCAAGCGGGTCGTCGAGCTATCAGGTTTGATGACTGCATGATGGGGCAAGAAGTATCCTCCTTCAGATTCCTGTGCATGTTCCGCTGTAATTTCCACCATGTGGCCTAAGCTCAGATATTCGCTCATAAACTCCGTATATTGCAACTGTAGGTCTGAATCCCTCAAAAATCGACGTTCCATTGACCTAAGCCTCTGCTCGGCCATCAGCCTTGAATTTCCCTGCAAATCCGGAACCTCCTTAAAGGGTAGCCTAACCACAAACCGCCCTAGCTCATCCCGGCTTACGTGTTCCTTAAAGTGAACCTCACAGGGATGATCATCGTTCAAGTATCGCGCTGTGGGTTGAGGTTCCTCTAATTCCCAGAACCGTTCTACCACTGCCTCCAACCCTCTTACCGACTGAAACTCATATATCATATGACCGCTTGATTCCTCATCCTCACTGGCCAAAACCCATCCGAATTCAGTATTCTGTGCAATCACCTTACTGTGGTCATCGTAAATCTTGCTTCCCGTTACAGCTCTGAAAAGAATGCTAGCCTTTAATATAATGTCTATTGGGCCTGGTTTCGCAAAGTAAGGATCAGCTAAAACCTCCCTGACACCTGGACTGGCCAGTTGTAGTATACCTTGTGAGGCGGTAGTTGCTTAGTTATGCTCCTCAATACTACCGCTTGAGATGATATAGTAAAGTCTGTTTTTCTGGACCTAATCCTCAAAGCCACTAATCCCCGAGCCTTCGACTCCGCGTCGCCAACTGCATCTATCGTAAAATTACACCTGCTACGTGACAGCCCCAAAAATTGCGCGCATGATTCAGTAATCAATGTCACCTGAGATCCGAAGTCCAAAAGAACCCTGCACGGCTTGAATTCTCCCCATCGGTTCTGTACCAATACCACAGCAGTGGGCAAAAGCTTGTATCCCTTACCACTTCGATCGACTCCCGTCAAAAATGCAGCCAGCGACCCATCGTCCCGTGATCCTTGTCCCTTGACTTCGTTGGTATTGGTCGCTGGTTCCACCACCTTGTGGCCCGTGTTGAGACAATTGTAGCACAAGCCCCTTTGTGCTATAACATTACGCTTCCCAAGGAGGTCCAAATTTATGAATTGAGGACACGATGCTACAAAATGTGCACCCTTGCACATAGCACATGAATCCGAAATTGCTGTACATACAGAACGACGATTGGATTTACTGCCTGAACCCTGCGGCACCCTACCACTTGAAAAGCTCTCTAATTCGAACTGTCTGGTTGATATAAATTCAAGCAAGGCCTTAAAGGTTGGTTTTTTAGTCGTAGCCGCAGATCGTGCCCATAACTGTCTTGACTCTAGTTTTGCCAAGATAACGTAAATCAGCCAAGCGTCCCAATGCTCTACTGGAACACCAAGTGATCTTAAGGCGGTTACAGACTCATTAGAGGCATTATAAAGCTTGCGTATAGCAGCAGCGGTTGGTTGAGATCTAATTTCCTGTTGCTCCATAATTATATTTATATGGGCCTCCACAATAACCTTTTCCTTATCAAACATCGCACACAAATCCTCCCAAGCTTGATTATAGTTAATATCAGAAATATTTATGTGCTTAAGAATTGACGCGGCATCGTCCCTCAGTGATAATTTTAAATATTGTAATTTTTGGGCCCCAGATAAGCTACTTGACTCGTGAACAATGGTTTTAAATAAATCTTTAAAGGTAGGCCATTCTCTGTAATCGCCATTAAATGACGGAAGTGCTATTGCAGGTAATTTTTGATGATCCTGGATCACCGCGGACCTAGTTGAATTATTACTATTGGAGAGGTTCGAGAGCACAGCCGCAATGGACGCCTGATTATCTGCTAATTGTTTGACAAACTCGTCGTATTCACCTGTGGCACGAGATGGGACTGTTTCCATCGGAAGTCTAGTGGATTCTGCTACCTGACCGCCCGTCATTTTTTTTAGACACCACCCCTTAATATTATAATATTTGCCCACGATCTCCTCCCTTACTCTTGACGCATTTGCTATTTCCTCCTATGGCAATAGCATTTCTAAATCCATCTGCACTTGCTCAAAGGATTCCATAAGTTCATTTAACTTATCGAGACGAACTTGAGCATCTATTACGGACATCTCTTCCTAGTATCCATTATTACCTTCTCTAATCGCGTAAGGCTATCCTTGATTATACCTCGGCTTTTTCGCAACATTTCCATATTTCCCGTTATGTATTTCAATATATATATATATATATATATATTTTTTTTTTATTCATTATTCTCTATCACAATGGTATTAGTAATTCCAGATACAAACGTAAGCTAACAATAATATAAAGAAATATAATAGGATGCAAAAACAAGCGAATGCTTACATAGAAAAATAAAAGATTTGAGCAATTTACATAAACATTACACAGTATAGCGAACCAAAATTTCAATTTCATCATGATCGAAATCAAGAAGCCACAGTTTTACTTTGTTTAAGAAGGCGAATAAAGATTTAATGGATCGTATTTCTGCAGGGAGACTGTTAAACAATTTACATGATAAAACACTGTACGAGTTCCTGAAGTTAGTGGTACGACAAGCAGGGATACGAATTATAGAAAGTAGATTCCTACGCAAGCTATAAACGTCAGAGATTGGACTCTGCATGTAGCCGCAACTCATATAGAAAATTTTTAGCACCCTATAATAATACAAGTGCCTCACTGGTAGAATTCCCATTAGCCTAAAAAGTTCAAAAGAATGGACTCTACGAGTGCACTTGCAGATTTTCCTAATGGCACACTTTTGCAGGATGTTCAACTGCTGCATTTTATTTAAGTAGGTACCCCCCCCAACAGCTTATGCCATATTGCAGCTTTGAGTGGAAAATCGCAAAATAAATGGTTTTTAAAATATCGCTGGAGCAAAACTTGTTGAGGCGATAGAAGCATCGAATGGTAGAAAGGAGATATTGCTTTAAGATTGAAATGTGTTCGGACCAATTCAAATTTCGATCAATTGTCACTCCAAGATATTTAAAGTGATTTACAGTTTCAACTTTAAAGCAAGTGGTATGACAAGAGACATTAACATCAAAAATTTTCTCAACATTTAGAGCAGAGCACGTCGACAATATATACCTCCGGCAGTTAGGGGCGTGAAATATGACATCTATGTCGGGACATTCCTGTGGACATAGGCTAAAAAACATGAGCTTTGTCTTGTTGCTAACTATGAGTTTATGTTCAGCGAACCAGGTTCTCAATAAATGCGCATCGTGGTTGATATCAGCAATTAGGTTCAGAGGGTTGACAGAGCTATATGCGATTCCCAGATCATCAGCATAAGCTTTAACTTTTCCATTAAAAGGCAGTGCAAATATGGAATTGATGTAAATCAGAAACAAGATAGGTCCAAGGAAGGACCCTTGAGGAACACCAAGATGAAGAGTCTTAGGGAGACTAATACTCGTCCCGACTTTAACCTGTTGGATCCTGTCTTTGAGATACGACGCAAACCAATTATGCATTGTTCTGCTTAACTGTCATACCAATACGCTCACACAGGTTTCCTGGTACATTGGAAATTTACCGGGTACCGGTGTTGAAGCGAGTAAATTCTGCCTTTGGGAGACTTGGTTTTGGTACTGTCATACGACAGTTCTATTTAAAATTTGAACAGAAGGAGGAGTTGCTGGTGCCACTGGTGGAATTTCAAGGGTACACTTTCCCGATACCTATGTAAGTTTATGAAGTAAATTTAAACTGTACGATTCGTTAATATTTGTAACCTTTTACTCGCAGAAAATAAAATTACATAAGTAGTTAAAACTGTCGATGTTTATTTGGGACGCAGGGACGAGTGGAAATTTCTACGGCGTGCAGCAACAAAATTTTATTTTATAGTGGTTCTATCCAGGTCAGTTACTTTTTTAGTTTTGTGATTTATTGTGAATTTTGGAAGCACAAATGGCACCAAGTAAGCGAAGCTGTAATGCCACTAAATGTCGTAAGGCAGATACAACATCGATGGTGAGCTGCGATATCTGTAAGCGGTGGTGGCATTTTTCATGTGCCAATTTCGAACCATGTCTGTACGACACAGCCACTCCTTGGTACTGTGGCGGAAGTTCTTGTCGGTCAGCAGCTGAGGTTGAGGAAAGGCCTGCCGTTGTGGAACTGCAGAACGAGAATAACATCGTCGAGTCCTGTCCGTCTGAGGAAGATGAGTTAGAAGCTACTCTAGATGGGTTGATGGAGGCGGCTGTAGTAGCACAGGCGGCAGCTGCGGAGAAGGATGCCGAACTTGCTGCAATGCGGAAACAGTTGGATGAGCTAAGGTTGAAACTGGCAGATGCCGTGCAATCCGCTCCTGCTGTTGCTAATCCAGAGGTGGATAAGCCAGGTCCCAGCCGGCATTCGCTTAAGTTATCGAATGACAGATTGGAATTGATCCGAAGAATCCAAACTAATCACCAAGCATTGTTGGAGAGTATTTTACAACGTCAACCAGTGAAGGATCCTGTGAGGCATCCTCAATCTACGCCTGTTAGTGGAGTGCGTAACCGTCAAGTCAGTTTTCAAGACTCCTCTATCCAGCAGTCAGATATGGCGAATCTGCTGACCATCTTAAACAGATCGAATGTTCAAGAGCTGCCGATTTTCTCTGGATCTAATAAGAGGGAATGGCCCTACTTCGAAGAGGTTTTTAGGTCTACAACCATTGAAGGCAACTATTCTGGTAAGGAAAATGTTGCTCGATTACGCAAGGCCCTAAGGGGTGAGGCTTATCAGTTGGTGAGTGACCGATTGAAGTATTCTTCTGACGCTGTGGAGATAATGGATTCCCTGCGTGCTATCTTTGGACGTGCTGATGTGCTGGTGCATGGGTTAACATCGGACCTCCTCAGATTACCCCCATTGAAGTCAAAGTGCGATGCAAACCTGCAGTTATGGGCAGTTAAGGTCAATGGATTCGTGGCTGATCTTAAGTCAATGAGGAGAGAAGAGGACCTCACCAATGGGTACGTGATTACCGATCTAGCCTGCAAGTTAGGTGCAGGTTTGTATCAGGAGTGGAAGAAGAAGCAAGATTCACTCCCCCGCGTTTCTCTACAAGACTTCGCAGAGTTTCTTACTGGTAAAGTAACCGATTTACCTCCGGAGTTGGTCAGGCCTTTGGAATCCACCGTGAGTAAAAAACCTCAAGGTCCATCGAAGACATCACATCGAGTGCTGACACATCAACCATCCTCGTCTGCAGCCGAAAGACCCAATTGTAGCAAGTGTGGCCGAAAAGGTCATACGCTGGCGCATTGCGAGGACTTCAAGAATCTTACAGCTGAGCAACGGTTGGATTACGTAAGACAGAAAGCGATCTGCTTCACATGCTTGGATCAATCACTACACAACTGGCGGGCCTGCGCAAAGAAGAAAACTTGTGGTCTGAATGGCTGTAATGGGCGACATCATCAACTGCTGCACTCTGCACTTCCGAAGAAGAACTCGGAGCTGAACATTTCCGCTGAGCCATTTGAACCTCAACCAAACTTCAATTCTTCGCATGTCGACGCTAAGATACCAGTTTTGTTTAAGGTGGTGCCCATCCGGATCCATGGCAACAACGACAAATTCGTTGATACGTACGCTTTCCTCGATGACGGATCGTGTCTTACTATGTTTGAGAAAGAGCTTTTTGACGAATTGGATTTGGATGGTACACCTGAGGAGTTAACTCTTCAATGGACGAAGGGTGTTTCCAGAGTGGAGGATGCGATTCGGACCAATTTGTCTGTTTCCGGAATAGGCAACCGTAAGCGCCATCTGCTGAAGGGGGTGTACACAGTCAAGAGTTTAGATTTGCCAAGCCAGACTGTCAATGTTGCGGCCCTAAAAGATCTGTATCCGCATCTGCGTGGACTCCCGCTTACCGACCTATTCAATGCTAAGCCGAGGATCCTGGTGGGTCTTGATCAGGCAAAATTCTTGCTAGGACATGGGCAACGACATGGTAAGGAAGAAGAGCCGTGCGCGTTGAAGACTCTACTGGGTTGGATCGTCTACGGTCAATCAACACCCACAATTAGAGCGTCTTGCTTTCATCAAGTGGCTAAACCCGTGATGCATTTGACCTTTCATGACGCCATTAAAACTGAAGACGAGCTGCACAACCTTGTAAAGCGGCATTTCACGACCGAGGAATTTGGCGTGATGCCTCCGAAGGGAGAACTCGTAAGCAAAGAAGTTCGTCGAGCGATAGACGTTATGGAGCAGACTTTAAGAATGAAGGATGGCCGCTACGAGATCGGGCTGCTATGGGCTTCGGACGGTATCAGACTTCCAGATAGTTACCCCATGGCATTCAATCGACTTATAGGTTTGGAGAGAAGTTTGAAGAAGAACCCGGATATGTTAAATTGGATGAACAACTACATATTAGGGTTGGTGTCGAAAGGATACGCAAGAGTAGCTACTGCACAAGATCTAGAGAAAGAATGGGAACGGGTTTGGTATGCGCCTACATTTATTGTCCATAACCCTAATAAATTTCCCCCTAAACCTCGAGTAGTGATGGATGTAGCTGCTAAAGTTAGAGGTGTTTCACTGAACACGCATCTGTTAAAGGGGCCGGACAACTTAGTTCCACTACACGCAGGGCTTTTCAAATTTAGAGAACGGGAGGTGGCAGTGAATGCTGACGTAAAGGAGATGTTTCACCGGATCCGGGTCAAGGAGGAGGATCAACAATGTCAACGTATTCTATGGAGAAATGGGGATAGCACTAGGGACCCCACTGTGTATATATTCGAGGTCATGATGTTTGGCCCCAGATACTCGCCAACTTGTTCGCAGTTTGTGAAGAATCATCACGCTAATCTTTTTCTAGACGAATATCCTGAAGCAGTGGACGGTTTGACTAAACGAACCTACGTTGATGACTACTTCAACAGCCACGACACTATGGAGCAGGCAGTAACAGTAACGCGTGACGCGATACGGATTTGCAGTTCAATGGGCTTCAGCCTCGTGGGTGTGCAATCAAACAGCCGAGAATTGCTATTGAGAATGCCTGAGAGCCACGTCAACCCTAAACTCGTAAGCATAGACCCAAACGAGTCAGAAGGCTTTGTCGCCAAGGTCCTGTGTATGTTTTGGCACCCATCACTCGATCACTTCACCTACGTGCTATCAGATAATGGGCTCTTTGACAAAATGTTTCTCTCAGATTTTCGGGTTACCAAGAGGGAAATACTAAGGACCATCATGAGAATATTTGATCCACTTGGGCTAATCTCACACTACATCATTCGTGGTCGCATAATTCTTCAAGAAGTCTGGCGGGAAGGTTTTGAATGGGATGAGCCCGTTTCAAGTGAGCTGAAAGGACAGTGGCTAGAGTTCGTCAAGGAGTTAAGAAGTATCAATCAACTCCAAATTCCACGACGCTACGTTTCTTGGAACCCTGATGAGGCAAAAGTCAGCCTTATAGTCTTCGTGGATGCTTCAGAGAAGGCTTTCGCTGCCGTTGCTTATTTTCGCTTCGAACGAACTGATACAGCGGAGGTCTCGCTGGCGATGGCGAAGGCAAAGGTAGCTCCGGTGAAAAAACTTTCGGTGCCACGTTTGGAGCTTCAAGCCGCAGTCCTTGGAGTGCGTATATCAGTCACGATCAAAGGTGCCCACACTATCCCGATTCATGAGATAATTTTTCTTTCCGATTCGAAAACCGTTCTGGCGTGGATCAACTCATCGAAATGCAAATTCCCATCATTCGTTGCAACAAGGGTAGGAGAAATTTTGGATTCGTCGTCTTCTCGCCAATGGTACTATATCAGAACCCTTGACAATGTGGCCGATGATGGTACCAAGTGGGCTGATCCCTCGATGAGCAACCATGAGACGCGTTGGTTTAAGGGGCCCGATTTCCTGAGGAGTCCCTTTGTAGAGTGGCCAATCACTCCTGGTAGAGCAGACGAAACTTTGGTAGCTGATGGAGATCAGAACGCAAGAGTACTCCTACATAAGCGTGTCAGTGGACCAAGCTTCGCCATTTATGACGATTTGCGGCCTAGGTTCAGAGGAAGGTGGTCTTCGTCGGTCAGGGTTATCGCCTTAATACTTCGCTTCAAGGACATTTGCCAAAGGAAGGAGGTTGATAAAGAGATATTTGTCACGCCGAGGGAGTTTATTCGCGGAGAGCTGTGGCTATTCAGAAAGATACAGCAAGAGGCTTTTCAGGATGAGGTCTCGTCCTTACAAGCTAAACGAGGAGTTGCCTTTTCAAGCCCAATTTACTCCCTATCGCCATTTATGGATGACGAGGGCACCATTCGTATGAGCTCCAGAGTTCAAAAGGCGCTTACTTCATACGCTGCCCGTAATCCTGCAATATTGCCGAAAAAACACCCACTAATAGACATATTCATTCAGCATCATCATGAACAAAATTTACACGTTGGATCAGCATCGATAATTTCAGACATCAGAGAAAGAGCGTGGATCGTGAGTATACGAGTGGCAGTCCAAAGGGTGAAATCAAGATGCAACATGTGCAAACGAATGAAGGCACAATCATCGGCTCCGTTAATGGGCCAACTTCCGCGAGCTAGACTAGCATTTGATGAGAGGCCTTTCACGCACGTTGGAGTGGACTGTTTCGGTCCAATGCTTGTGAAGTTTGGCAGGGGGACCGCTAAGAGGTACGGGATGATTTTTACGTGCCTCACCTTTCGAGCAGTTCAGATTGAGCTGCTCAACGATCTAAGCTTGGACCAGTGCACCATGGGACTTCGCCGCTTTCTTGTGAATCGAGTCGTAACTCGTTACCTATATAGCGACAATGGTTTGAACTTCGTTGGTTCCAAAAATCTTTTGGAGAAGGACGTGAAGGAGATGGAAGCCGCGCTAAGTGAGCACTCGGCAAAATATGAGGGGATCCTGTGGCGATTCATCCCAGCATATTCTCCATGGATGGGTGGTGCGTGGGAACGTCTAATCCATTCGATCAAAATTAGTGTCGAATTCATTCTTAGAGGAGTCGTCCCACGAGAAGATGTTTTGCGTAATGCCCTAATTGAAGGCCAGGGCCAAATTAATCGTCGACCACTCACACATATTCCTGTCGATCCGGAGGACCCGATGCCGCTTACCCCGAATTCGATGCTCTTCGGCGAGGCCGACAGAAACATTACGGCCCCGGAATGTTCACCGAGAAGGATGCATTCAGTAAGCTTTACAGTCGGCGGTCACAATACCTGATGAAGCAACTTATAAGTCGTTGGTATGTGGAGTATCTTCCGGAGTTAACGAGGAGGTCAAAGTGGCACAAGATCACGAAGCCAATAGAAGTCGGTGACGTGGTTATCCTCGTTGAGCCAAATGAAATTCGCTCGGCATGGCAATTGGGCCGCATCACAAGGGTTTTGCTTGGTTCAGATGGAGTCATCCGGGTCGCAGATGTGCGACTCCCTAACCGATCCGTTAAACTGAGAAGGCCTGTAGGAAGGCTCGCTGTTTTAGACTTGTCTTCTCACTAGGTATTCAGACGGCCCCCGGAGTGTCATCGAGCCACAAGGCTTAAATATTATTTTTTGTTTTTGTATTTTTTTTATTTTTATTTTTATGAATTAAATAGTAAAATATTTTAATTGAATTAAAGCACCCATAGGACCGGGAAAGTGTGCCCGCTGGTAATATAAATGTTTCTTCCACCTGCTGGCATCACTTTTAAACCAAGTTTCGATTTGTCAATAGCTTTGTCTCTTTCTTCAAAGAATTTGCAAGTGCAGTTTAGACTGCTGTTCTGCTTAACTGTCATACCAATACGCTCACATAGGTTTCCTGGTACATTGGAAATTTACCGGGTACCGGTGTTGAAGCGAGTAAATTTTGCCTTTGGGAGACTTGGTTTTGGTACTGTCATACGACAGTTCTATTTAAAATTGCATTTTTAAAATTTGAACAGAAGGAGGAGTTGCTGGTGCCACTGGTGGAATTTCAAGGGTACACTTTCCCGATACCTATGTAAGTTTATGAAGTAAATTTAAACTGTACGATTCGTTAATATTTGTAACCTTTTACTCGCAGAAAATAAAATCACATAAGTAGTTAAAACTGTCGATGTTTATTTGGGACGCAGGGACGAGTGGAAATTTCTGCGGCGTGCAGCAACATGCATAAATCCGCGAAATCCTGCATTATCTAATTTATACAAAAGGATGCTGTAATCAACCATATCAAACGCTTTAGTTATATCAACAAAGAACCCAGTGCAAGATTTTTTGTCATCCAAACCTTTCTGTATAAAGGAGCAAAAGTCCAAAAGAGCATCCTCAGTGGAAAGGCCAGTCCTAAACCCAAACTGCATTGGACTAAAGAAATTGGTTTTACCTAAATATTCCAAAACCCTGTTCTTGACCGCCTTTTCAAAAATTTTAGAAATCGAAGACAGAAGTGAAATCGGCCTGTAATTATTTTTCTCTTTTCTATCCCCTTTCTTAAAAAGTGGTATCACAAGGGCGCGTTTAAGTTTTTCGGGAAAAACTCCGGACACAACACTCAGATTAAAGAGATGTGCTAAAATGTCAGCGATTTAGAAGGCAATATTTTTCAGCACAGTGTTAGAAACATCATCACTACCACAAGAATATGAATTTCTTAAGGAATTAATAATTTTTAGGATCTCAAGGCCAGTAATTGGTGCAAAAAAGAAGCTACGAGTATTTCTACACAAATGGATATCAGCAGTACTATTGTAACAGCTACAATGAACAGTGGAATTTCCGGGAAAATGGTTATCTCCAATTGAAACAAAGTGATCATTGAACTTACTCGCTACTGCTAGGGGATCAATGATATTACCATCTCTGCTATTAAGTTCAACAGAAATATGCTGGTCTTTAACACTGCGATTCATAATGCTGTTTACAGCTTTCCACTCTTGTTCCAGGTTTCCTCGGGATTTTCTCATAAGGTTGAGGTGATTTACAAATACGTTTATATCTATTTTTTAACCTAAAATTCATAGGACGTCTATAGCATTTTTGACGGAGTTTGTTTTTATATTTTATTTTATTAAGAAGGGAGTTGTTCACCCAGGGCTTAAGCCTTATTTCTGAATGTTTTCGCAAAGTGACAGAACTTGAAGAACTTATGTAGTTTTTTAAGGTTTTCAGAAATAAATCATAAGCCCTGGAAGCATTCTCTTCAGCGTAGACCTCAACCCAGTTCTCAAAAAGCAACAAATTATTCAGTTCCAAAAAATTAATTTTGGAAACTATGGGTATGGTCGAATTTTTAACGTGCTTCTGATGTTTTAAACCATTAAACAGAAGCCCAGTCATGCAGTGATCAGAAATTCGTAAATCAATGTTAATACCAGTACAAAAATTTGGTGAGATTTTCTCAAAACGACCAAGAATATGATCAATACAAGTTCCTCCGATTGGTCTAGTTACCTCATTTACGAAAGAGGCTAACCCATGCTCAGCAATAAGAGCAAGATAAGAATTGGAGGCAGGACTTGAAGTTAGTAAATTCAAGTTGAAGTCCTCTAGAATGATAAGATTGGGCACAAAAAAATTGAAAACTCGTCATAAAACACGTTAAGAGACTGACTGTTAAATCTATACACACAAACAAAAGTAAAAAGTACATCGCATATCCTACAAGAAACATTAATACCATCAAAACTCGAAAAACTGTAGTATTTCACCTCATGATCGGCATACAAGTTTCGCACAAAAGCACCTACGCCACCTGCAGAATACGAATCATTAGTATTAGCCACAAAATTATAACCAGGAATCGTGTAATCGTTGGTTTCATAAGAATAAATCCAAATTTCAGACACAAAAATTATTGCAGGCAAATATTGACAAGCTTCAAGATTGCTGACCAGTAAATCAAAATTTGTTCGCAAACTTCTAATATTTTGATGTATAATATATACAGATTTGTTATCAATTGAATTGTTTATGTTGTTAATGGTAAGGTTGTTGTTCATAAGATCAAAACTCTCTTTTAAATTATGTATCTTCTAAAATTAATTCGATATTGCAGCTAAATCTTCGAATGATCTTATAAATCTTATAACACAGCCTCACCATTTTCAACTTTTCGCAATAAGATTTTAGAGTTGCTAAACCATAAATATTTAAATTTTTTTTCAATTGTAACTTTTTTCGCTGCCAAGAACAAATCTCGAGTATATTTTGTGAAGCAGTCGTTGATGTACTCGTAGATCCTACTATCGCTGTCAGTGGCAAATAATGAAAAGTTCAACTTCTTTCTAGCATTTTGTTTTTTTCTCTTAATTTCAGCCGAAGAGAGATGGACACATACAATGTCACTGTACATTTGCTTCGAGTTGTTTACATTCTTCTGTTTTAAACGTTTGACGAACACTTTTCTAATTTCCTCAGAAGAGACAGAGACATTCAATGCATCAACGAAAATTTTTTGTATACATGGGCAAGAATATAATATGGATATATATATATAGTGCATGCAAGTTACAAAATGGTTTACTCTCTGCATTTTTTTTTTTTTTTTTTTGCCGCTACCGCCTTCTACCACATTTATCAATAATATATTGTTAGAAGAAGAAACCGGCCCAGATCCAAACGTGGAGGTGGTGTCGCGATCTTCATTAAAGAAGGTATAAAATTTCACAGAGTGTACAAGGGATTGTTGCGCAGGTTCCGGGTGTTGGAGGCAGTTGTCATTTACATACCGCTCCGCACTGGAAAGCGGCTGTACTTGGCCTCTGTTTATGCACCTGAGGCTTCACAATCCACCCTATTCATTACAGAGCTCGACACGCTTTTTCGACTTCTGAGGCTGGAATCGGGGGAGAATTATTTTATAATCGGCAGGGATTTCAACGCTAGACACAGAGATTGGGGAAATAATTTGCCAAATACTAGAGGGAACCTACTACTCGATTGGTGGGTCTTAAAGCGACGGATAACCCGTCGTGTCCCAGAGGCGGGTCTTATTTGGATCTACTGCTGTACGACGAACGTATACGACTGACAGGTACGAATTTACAAACATTAAACTGTCTGCGCACATTCGTGTATGACAGCGACCATTGCGGTTTTAGCACCGCAATTACAGTTCCCAAAGAAATTGCGGAATTGGAGGAGTTTGTCCAAAGATATTCTTACAACTACAGTAAGACTCGATAGACACGCTTCTCCGCAACCTTGACTAGAGCGCTCTCCTCGAACACGATCCACCCACCGTCCAATAGGAATTTGTCAAACGAGGAGATCGACAATTAGCTAAAACAAATGGACGAGACAATTAAACAAACTATGGACACTACAATACCGCGGTATCGACGTACGACTAACGAAGACCTGTTCCGCAATCCTACTATTGATGCACTGCACCGACAGAAAAGTAGACTTCTGTCAAGACTCAAAAACTTGTACAGACAGTTAACTGACCGACAAGACCCGGAGATTAGGACACTGAAGTCGTCGATTAAAAATATTCAAACGCTAATAAAAGAGTATTACAGAATTTCTGTAAGTTTGTATTGGAACAACAAGGTTCGGGCTGTAAACACCAGCAACCCAACCATGTTTCCGCAAATAAATAAACTATTTCGGAGAAGAAATCAAAAAGAACCTTCAGTGTCTTAAAATACTCGTAGCCCGGTCAACAGACAACGAACAGTTACTGACAATAGCAGGTATTGATCCAAATGAGGCCGCTGATGATGACAACTTCTTTGTGATCGAGGATCCACAGGAGAAGGTTGAGGATATAGGGGCGACTTTCCAGGAAGTATACAAGGCCACTGATTCCATTGGCCCTAATTATGACCTGGACAATCGCGTCTTGGTGCACGACTTCTGCATTCGAAATGAAATAGGGAACTGGCGATCCGAGGGCTCTGGTTTCACCCGGTTTAGCGACGAAAATATGGCAAATAATGCCATTACCAAAGAGAGTGACCTACCCCCGTTCATTTCGAAGGAAAAACTCCGTGAGATCTTCGACACAATCAGGGCTAAGAAATCAGTGGGGACCGATGGTATTCCGAACATCGTGCTTCGACATCTTCCTCTAGAAGCGGTGGACATCTACACCATCCTGTTTAATAATGCAATGAATAATGCACATTATCCAGTGCATTGGAAAACGGCGGTGGTTCAATCTATCCCCAAAAAGGGAAAGGATATATCCAATCCGGCGAATCTCCGTTCGATAAGTCTCCTTCCGAATATTAGTAAGGTTTTTGAAAAAGTAATCAATAGAGCTCTGTCTAGGTGGGTTGAGGACAAACATATAGTTCCGGATAATCAATTCGGTTTTAAGGCGGGACATGATATCTCACATGCCACGTCTAAACTGGTGTCCGATATCCAATGGAATAAAGGCAAAAAACAATGCACTGGTGCCTGCCTTGTTGACTTGGAGAAGGCCTTCGACACCGTATGGTTAGAGGGTCTTTTCTATAAGCTGACTGGGTTGGGGATCAGTAAACCACTCTTGTACATTCTTTATAATATGCTAACTAACAGACAGTTCATCGTGAAAAATGGTGATATGACTTCTGTTGGAATATTTCAAATTAAAAATGGTCTTCAGCAAGGCGCGGTCAATTCGCCGATCCTATTCAACATTTTTACAAGCGACTTGATAGGTTCACTTCCCCATACTATTGCGTACGCAGACGATTTGATAGCGTACAGAACAGGTCCAAAAATCGAGGTCATTAATACTCTCTTGCAGCGTGACTTCGATAAGATAAGACGATTTTGCGATGACTGGAAGTTGAAAATCAACTTTCAGAAGTCGGAAACCATTCTCTTTAGGACGCCGTTGTCTAGGGCCTCAAGGGATACCAGAAAAAATTGGAGAAAGTTCTCGATTATTGGACAACACGGACAGCCTCTTGCCTGTCGAAATGTAGTCAGATACCTTGGCATCTGGCTAGATCAGTTTCTATATTTTGGCAAAAATGTGGATGCTGCTCTGGCCAGAGCTAAAGGTGCCTTTGCCCTTACAAAGAGACTGTTTTATAGCAGCCAACTCGATGCGAGGGTAAAGGTAATCTGCTACATGGCCCTTATCAGGCCCATGCTGGTATTTGGTTGTCCCGTGTGGTTCAATGTACGAGCAAGCTTAATGGAAAAGATTCGGGTGTTTGAGAGGGCTTGCCTTAGGGCCTGTCTTCGCTTGTATAGAACACCAGAGTCGGAGTACAAAAAATTTTATCCTAATGAGGTCCTTTACAACAGGGCGAACCTAATACGAGTGGACAACTTCGTAATTAAGCTGACTCGAAGGCACATTGCAAGATATCTGGGGCTTACTACCCCAATTACCTTTACCACGAGAGTGTGCGCTTTGACGGCTTCGTTCCACCGGAAGCATTCCTCTACCTAGATCAGAAAGGGTTGATCCAGGATAGATCAGCGGTGCCGTTAATCTTCCATGTCGCTCGGACAGCTGGGGACAGTCGACTCAACTACGACAGAGACGTCGCACACGGCAGTGTGGATCGCCTCAGGTTCAGTAGGGCGGTGGGGAATCGCGATAAGAGGGATGTCGTTCGGCAGCACCAGCATTTCTGGTGGTTGAATGATGGAGAAGATGTTTCGTCGTCGTTTCCGTCAATTACGGACCAGCCTCACTAAAGAGGCAGAGCTGACCAATTTATTTGCTCTGTGAATAGCGGTGGCCAGCTTACATAGGTTTAGGTTAGCATTTAAGAAACATATACATATATCAGTGTATACAAAGGTGTATACTGATATATGTATATGATTGTGTATAACGTCTATGTGTGTTTATGTGTGTATTGTACAGTTAGTTTAGGTAGACTAAGGTTTATTTTAAGTTAGATACTAAGTTTTTATTAAAAATAAAAAATTATGTCCATATGCTAAGTTTTGTTAACAAATTTTTTTCTTAGCTTTAAGTATACAAAATAAATAGTTCTAAGAAAATGTAAATGAAGTCGAAAGACATAGTTATAAGAATTTAGAGTAGCTTAGAGTGCCTGTGTGGGGCCAGTAAGTTAGTGTAAGATTATTAAGTAATTGTAAGCTCGCATTTAAGCATTTTTTGTTAGAATGTAAGAGTTAGTGTTAAGAAAATAAAATGCATATAAAACTAAAACTAACTCCACCGCTGAGTTCTACTTTACTTTTTGCAATTCAATGCAAATAATCCGGCTCGAAGGACCAATGTTTGCGCCTTTTTTGTTGATTACCTTCCTTGCTGCTTGCATCCTTTATTTTTGGTGATGCGGGCGGATTTAGATTCGGCTTGCGCCCAATAGAAAAGAAAAACGGCGTGTTCGTTTGATGGTCAGCAAAAGAAAAAACCGTTTATTAAGAATTGTCAAAAAACATCAGATGAAGCACGAAGTGTGCTGCGGTTACAAATTTGCATTTTACTATGGGCGCATTCAATGGCTGTGAATAATTACTCCAAGATATTTATATGATTCTACTTCGTCGATAAGCTGTTTTAGTGTCGAAGCACATGAGTGATTTTCGAACCGTATTTTCTGCTGTGTAATGTTATGATGTGGACTTCGAATATGCATCATTTTAGTTTTTGCTGCTTTGATTACAAGGCCATTGTCATGACACCACCTTACGGCATTACTGAACTCTTCCAGCATTATTTCAGTAGCTGTTTGGAGAGACCTGTGACGAACTACTATCGCCGTGTCATCTGCATAAGCAAATGGTATACTTCTTTTAACAGTACGTAGAAGTTCATTTGTATATAAAATGAAAAGAATAGTTCCAAATTTTGGCCTTGGGGAACGCCGTAATGCACTTGTTCCATAGAACTATACACGTTCTTGATTTTTACGCAGAACTGGCGGTTGTTTAAATAGTCCCTAATCCAATCAGCCGTTACCCCCCGAATGCCTATACGTTCGAGGGCTTCTAAGAGTTTTGTGTGGTTTAGGGTATCATATGCCTTGCTAAAGTCCATAAACAGTACCAGTATATGGTGGCTTTTATTTAAACTCTCATTGATACAATTTCAGCCCCTAGCAGGGTTCCCGTGCTTTTGGTTTTCTGAAAACCATATTGACGTTGGTGAATAAGTGAATATTTATCAATAAAACTATAAAAGCGATTAACCATAATTTCTTCCATGCATTTTTCCATCACTGGCAAAATGTATATAGGTCGATAGTTACTTATTTTAGACTTTCTACCAACCTTGTAAATTAATTTCATTTATTTACGTAGGTGCCACGATAAGTGTCAGAAATATGGCCTGTCCCGACAGAGCTGCCGTGTCGATTGTTTTTTAAATTCCCGTTCTTGATGTCTCCCGTGAAGAAAGAAAATATCGTTCGGCGTCGCTAGATATCGTCAAGGATATTGAAGATTGAATTAATTTTTAGCTGCGCCATATCGAGAAAAAATTGGCCCACATACAACAAGAACCGAAAGTTCAAGAGATTTCGCATCGACACTGTGAAGGGGATACTGGGAGTTCAAACACAAGGTAATAATTGGTTAATCCATTCAAACCTGTTCTAACCAAATAGAAGGCTTAACCACAATCAGAAACAAAGGGCTACGTGAGGGTGTATTATAAAAAAAAAACAAGGCTGATTGTGAATGATGAAGGAACCTATTACTGGTAATGCAAATTTTTTCAAAGTTGAGGCCTGATAGAGGATTACAAAATGACGTCTGAATCTCCGTTTACCATCTACCAATCTATTGCCTGCAAAACATCATGTTTTCGCTACAAAAAATTGAAAAAAATACTCTGCGCTATAAAATTATAATATGTCTGCGACGATCCAATTAATCTTCATCTCTCGTAAATTTGTTCCATATTCCTCGCCGCCATGACGGACAAATTGGTTAAATAACTGTTTGCTGATGAGGTATCGCATATCCAAACTGCAAAATGCCTCATATTTAGTAACCACTGACCCATTTTCAACATCCTAAATATTGACAAATTCTCATGTCCTAGAGTAACCTTTCCACCCACAATGGACTCGTATCTAAAATCTCCAAAACGACAGACATAACACTCAGCGTCAATTTCGATTTGCTATTAACACGCCAATTTAAACATGACGAAAACATAATATTCAATCAATTAACAAAAATTTGACATGTAACTCAGTACCGCTATACAAATACTCGTATCGACGACAACAAATGACCTATCAGTGAATTAAATTAACTCATTGACAGGCGACAATGGATGGAGCGTATCTAACATAATGATTGCGTTGGCGTTACTATTAACCGCCAACTTGCGATTTTCTCACCCAATTTAAGGGGGCCGCCGAATCCCGCAACACTTACGATTCTCAATTAACTCTGAAATACCTCGAACGATCGGATTCACTATGAACTGGTCTCTAATAGTCAACACCTACCTGTTGTTCGACACATTTATCAAAGGCGTCGTCGTTTCCAGTCGTTTTTTAGTAATTTTCACTCATTTACGCGCCACTTGATGCGATTTCACGTAATGTGACCCATTTTGAAAGGGGGAAACGTAAATGGTAAACATGACGTTAAGTTGTCAAAGTTGGTCATAATTTAAGCCAATTGCAGAGGTCTTCGGATAGTCAAACGTAAGTCGTACCCATTCGGGACTTATGAATTCGTATCTGTGATATGATACCTAAACCGACTTTCCCCGAGACATTTTTTTTAACTGCTTAATGCGAGCACTAATTCATCATTACATGCAGATTTGACATAATACCGTGTTTGAGCAGATAGCAATTACTACTTGACTCACTCAACAGTCAAATGAGTCGGTAATGTGTGTAGTGCATGTACGACAACAATAGTCTCTGGCGTCAGACGTCGGAGTCAAAGTCGTAGAGCGTCGAGTTGTTATTGTGTTTTTGTCTTATATTTTCGGGAACGTCAACAATAAACGACGTGATAAAGTTGTAATGGCAAATGTTGAGTTAAGTAACTCCTTATGCAGGCGTTACTTTGAGTTTGGTTTTGTTTTCGCGTACAATGGTTAGAGGTGAAGTTTTTTCTAAAGTATGTGCACATATGCGGATATTGGATGTATAGGGTAATGAGTGATTTGTTGGGGCATTTTTCAAGAAAACAAATTCTGACTCGCAGTTACATATACGGAAATAGATTGATCCTTCCCCTTATGGAAGGAAGAAAAGTGGCGAATTCTTCAAAGTGTGGTATCTGTTACAGCTACCAATGAAATACTTTGACATTAAGCCTCGTTTTTCACAACTGTGAATAAACAGATACCCACGATTCATCTAAGAATACAAATTATTGAGGAACAATGTCAGATAAAAATAGACAATAAGGATGTCCTTTCGAACACCAGATCTGACTGGTGGAAAGACTAAAAAATAAAGGGTTAATGGAAGAAACTTTCCAGAGGAACTGGCAATTCGCTAAGAATGGCACCAACTCGACCTATGAAAAGAGTGTTCAGTCCTATTATTGAATCTATGAAACCAAACACTGGAACGTCGCGTCTCAGTCAGGTCCTATCTAATTCACCATAAAGAGACGCTGGATCACTTAACAAATGTACACTTCCACGACTTTTCGTGGTTCAGGCTTAAGGGAATATTTTTTTTACTGTCAGAACAGAACTAGTCCATTGTACTCCTTGGATGTTTCTTTTGCTGGAATTTTTTAGGTCTTCCTAAAAAGATAAAAAGATTAGGTGGGAGACTCATAATCACTCTCACAGAAACTGGTGTGAGTAGCAGTTAGAAACCCTTGTATACCCCCTCTGTCACATTTTGGTCGCAGTCGGCGTCCAAAATCAGACTTCCGTTCACCAGCATTGCTCTAATTCACAAAACTTGTGATTCTCACCGAGTTACACATGCCGTCAAAGGTTGCGTTGGTGAATGTCTATGAAGATACCCATCGCGGACTTCTTTTTGTCGAGTGCGCCGTGTATAGTCTCGTAAGATCTTAAACAAAGGATGCAAAGCAGTCTTGCGCACATGAAACTCGACACATTCTCTTTAACAAGAAGGAAGTCAGGCTGATACTCGTAGTTCTGAAGCTCTTGACGAATGTGCAGTCAGTCTTTGTTTTCGATTTTTGTTATAAGGCAACTAACTATTCACCAGCAACTACGTATTCCAGGGCCAAGCTAGCTTGTAAAAATTATATCTATCGTTGCCAACTTTGGAATTACGGGATATATACCATCAGTGGCAGACAATTTAAAGACATCAGAGGAAACAACATCGTGCTTGATAGCCTCATCCGTCACCACAACCGATGACAGATACCAGCTACGACGTATTATGTTACTCAGCTCACTTGCTGCTTCGGTGATAGTTCGGATCAGGTAATCTCGAAAGCCGCTCTCAAGCAGGAGGCAGAGGGTCTGTGCTTTTGGCTCATTGTTGATGGCCAGGTAACGCGATAATATGAAATCCAGAATATTTCGTATTGTTCCCCGAAATGTAATCTGAGCTTTAGAAGCTTCCCATTTTTCCAGATTTACAGTTCATTGAATTTGGCTGTAGCGCCGAATAATAGAGAGAATGAGCTGAAAGAAAGACGAATTTGTGCCATTTGATGTGTCAGCAGCAACTCGGTTGCAAGATTGTAGAGGCTTAGATGGTAAAAGTGAATTCGGCATGTAAAGACAAGTTCTCCATCTTTCCGATCAATTGTCTTATAATAGTGTGAATCTTTTTAAACGTCCGAAACCACAGTTGTCATTCGGTTTCAAGTAAATTCTTGCAGTACCTGCGAAATGCTCAATAGTGCACTACTACTTGCAAATAATTGACCAAGTAGTCAGGGTCTTGAAATTTATGTCAAAAACCTGCACATTCCATAAACCAACTCTACCTTAAACCAGATTCTAGATTTTGAACTAAGTTGAAAGAATAATGATCGTATCAGAAAACCGTTTGTAGCCTTCATTTGGACGTGGGGCTTCAAACCATAACTGAATACGGCTGTTGTTAGGTGAATATTAACGTTTGCTGAAAGTCTGGTGTATTTGGTAGGGAGGGGCTTCTCTCCAATCTCACCAAAATCCATATGATATCCTGTTTCGGGATATTATTCTTAGAGACATTAAGAATAAAATTACAGTGGTAATGGGTAGAATGCTAGACTTCATCCCGCTGTATTGAATTGAAAGTGGATAAAGATGAAACTGAAAGTCTGTCTGGGATCTAGGGGTTCACTATCAGGATTCTAGTCAGAAGAGCCAGATAGTCACCAATGAGAAAGAGCTGACCTTCAATGCTAACGGATGTAAGACGATGTAAACATGAGAACTCTAGTTCTCGGATGAAAAGTCAAATGTCGCTTCGGAATTAGTAACGAAAGTAGTAGTGTTTCCCAAAAGGAATAATACTTTTAGCAAGTTCATTGCTGTGCACTCAGACTGTCAGGTAGCTCCGGAGTCTACAGTAATTAGGTCATTAGATACCATTTGGCCCATCTGCCATGCCATTTCCTTCCTGAGTATTCCATTAAGCTCGAAGCAAACACTCATTGATGATGTAAGAATTAATACATGCCGTATGGAGTATTATTATGGAGCATTGGACCAATGTGAAAATAGGCACAATGGCAAGATACTGCGAAGAAACTAAAAATGTCGAAGAAAAGATTGAGCCTGTTTATGACTGTGATTGTTTTGCCCTTGCTGACGAAAAAATGTAAGCCAATTACAAGGATTCAATTTAATGCTTTACCTCCATTATTTACGCAACCCAGATTTTTCCTCGTTTTTTCATCAATTCTACTCTTTAGGACTCTTTCCGAGCAGATGATGAAAAACAGCATTTCACCAGTCTATTCCTAAAAAAGGTTAATCTTCTTCTCTCTCTCTCTCTCTCTCTCTCTCTCTCTCTTCCTACAGACCGAGAACTAAATGACCAGCAGTATGGTTTTCGTAGCAACAGGGCCACTAGTGGTTTGATGGCATGTCTTTCCGATATGAGGAACCAAAGCATAATTCAGTCTGGCGAAAGCAAGATAGTTGCACTTGATATTTTTAAGGCATTTGACAGAGTTTGGCATCAGGCTCTTTTGTCGAAAATGTGTGCTTTTGGGATCCACGACTCTCTTCTTCAATGGATTAGAAACTACCTTTCGAAACGTTCAATTCAAGTTGTCTTGGATAGTTTCAAGTCTGATATTAACAAAATAAATGCTAATGTGCCCCAGGGATCTATTCTATGTCCGAGACTCTTTTGTCAATGATCTCTTGTCTGCCACATCTAATCGAATGTATTCATTCACTCTTTGCTGTTCATATTCATGGGAGCTATCGATAGAGTGGAATTCAATGCTTCCAAAATTCAATGCTGTCTGCTGTCATTAAAGCGGAATTTAAATACTCAACCATTATCAATGAACGGCACTTGCATTGTCCAAATCGAAAAAGTTTCCATGTGTGCCAGTGACAACTTACGTTGGAATGACCACATATTCGATGTTTTCCTCTGATCTGGCCTTAATATATAAGGCATTCAGTAGCCCAAAATTGGAGTACAATGCCCACATCTGTTAAGGTGCTCCTAAAACATCTTTGCACCTGCTACATAGGATGCAAAACCGTGCGATAAAACTCATAGGTGATATTAACACTCGAACACCGACGTTATGTGTTCTGTCTCACTTTGTTTCATGGCTATTTCCACCACCAGTGCTCCACTGAAATCGCCAGAAGCATGCCGCCCCTTCAAACCTTCACCCGTAACACCCGTCTCGCTATGAATTCTCATCAGTATACCCACTTTCGTACTTTAAAATATCGTGATTCATTCCTAAGCCGTACAAGTCGCTTATGGAATCTCTGCCGATATCTCTATTTTCTGGTCGTTATAACTTGCAAATATTTAAGACCAATGTACATCGGTACCTCTCATTTCTTCCTGCCTAAATTTCCTTCGCCCTCGCTGTGCAAAAACATTTTAAGGGTACACAAATGCCTTGAGCGTGCGCTAATTATAAAAAAGAGAAACTGCAAGTACTCGTAGATAGGGATCGATTTCGGCAGTCCCCTGGTGTGGATCGGCACATTCTTTTAACCAGAGCATGTGCCATATATTCGCTTTACATGTCCCAACGATCTCAGCCGTTTGATTTGAATTTGATTGATTAGATTCATACTACTTGTAGAGCCGTTTTGTCGTTGTATCTTTCTCTCCATTGTACTATAATTGTAAAAGTCTGGCATGTGCTTAGCGACATCTCCACTTCAAAGGCTTATGTGAAAGCATAACTAAGCAGTTTAGGATCTTATAAAGAGTATATGTTATATTCGTCTTAGGTAATATCGGGTAAAGACGAGTGCTTCTAATCTGCCACATCCCTCAAAGCCCTTCAGTTCTAACTGCGGTTATAAGCAAAAGCTGGTCCACTTCCTAATTCAGTTTGCATAGTCGCTCTGCAAGTATGCACTCCGATGCGGCAGTAAGATGCACAATCATTAACATCATGTGTCTTTAGGCCGCAATGGGGGTCTATATCAACAATAAATGAGGGAAAGACCATGGATCTGGATAACAAATAAAACTAACAAAAACCGCGGCTAGCAGCGCTAGAACTACGAAGTACCATTCTGATAAAAAAGCTGAATAACTAGTATATATAGTACATCAGGCAGAGTGAAACTAGGTGTACTCGTACATAGTTCCTAAAGACCTGGAATCCAAGCTCCACAGTGCAGTGCAAATGTTTCTCATACAAGAAGCGGTCATCGTGACTTTAGTTGAGCTCCCCCGGAATATACCAAGCATCAGCTTAGAAGCTCGACATACAATGCAAAATGAGTGCTATTTGTGTGCTCTGACACCCGTTACAAGCTGAGGACTTACTTAAAATAAGAAATGCAAAATGTGAACTGGACGTGAGAGAAGGGTGCTTTCTATAGAGTAGTGGTCTGGTGAGAAAAAAAATTAGCTACGACGGATGCACAAAACTGGAGAGTAGAGCAGTAGAAAAGGATATTGAGTATCTTGTAATGGTCATTAGTGCAAGGTCATGAGAAATTAGTTACAAATACGAGCACCTCATAAACCTCCGCTGCCGACAACACCACCTTACATGAGTTTGTAGTCACTGCTGAACCACTGCATTTTACTTACTTACTTACTTACTTAGGTGGTGAACCTGCGCTTCAGCTAACAAGCCTCTCCAATTAGCCTGGTCTTTAAGTAACTTCCTCCAATTGCGCACTCCAAATCGGTTGAGGTTCCCTTCTACTTGTGCGCGCACCTAAGATAAGGTCTTTCTCTACTGCGTTGTCCCTCCGGGTTAGATTTGAAGACACTGCGGGCCGGAGTATTGGTGTCCATTTTCTCTACATGTCCTAGCCATCTCAGGCGACTGATGCACAGTTTTCTGACTAGGTTAATGTCGCTGTACAGCTCGTATAGTTAGTCGTTGAATCTTCTCCTCCAAAGTCCGTCAAGGCAAACGTGGCCGAATGTTTTTCGGAGGATGCCACTGCGCCACTCGTCATTTTGCTCAGACGGACTCTTCTGAAAATGCTGTCATATTCAGACTTACAATCGATGAAAATATGGTGGACATTGATTTGGACTTTTTGAGTTTTTTTTAGGATCTGCCGGAGTGTGGATTTGGTCAATTGAGGACCTTCCTGGTCTGAAATCTCACTGATATGGACCAATCAGGTTGTTGACGAAGGGTTTCAGACGTTCACACATGATGGATAGGATCTTGTATCCTATGTTGAGGAGACTTATAGCTCTATAGTTGGCGCAATTGAGGGGTACTCCTTTTTTGTGAATCGGACGTACAGTACTGAGATTCCATTAATCAGGCATACACTCTTCTGACCAGGTCTGAGAAATGAGTTGGTGCATGCTCTCCACAATGTCGTTTCCAGCAGATTTGAATAACTCGGCCGGTAAGCCGTCACGTCCAGCTGATATTTTGGATTTTATCATCTAAATTGAATGGTCTATTCTGCCAGCACGTTATACAGCCCATATTCTCAGCACTGACTGTGCCTCGACTACAAGGTCTCCTTGTTCATCTCTTAAGGCTTCTGTCTTCTTGGCTTCGCACGTTCTTTTTATCTGTTTGTAAAACTTTCGTACGTTTTTTCTGGAGTACAATCTTTGATCACGCGTTCTCATGCTCTTTTTTCTTCTTCTGGAGAAGCCGATGTTCTTTCCGTCTCTTTTGCTAGTACAACTCACGAGGAACTCTGGTCCTTCGTTGCAGCGCCGCTTTGTAGGCTTCTTGTTCAGCTGCATTGTCTTGATGGCATTCTTCTTCAAATTAGGGATTTCTTGGTGGCAGTCGGGTGAAACCTAGCACAAAAGTTGCGACGCTTTTGATGGTATGTTGGCAGCGTTACAACTGGTCGTCGGTAGTTGAGGGAGGCGGAAGAGTTGTTGAGAGATTTCGGGGCACGCGTTCGGCCAAGATTCTGGCGATCTCTTGTGATTCCAGCTTTTCCACTTTATATCTCCTTCAAGAAGGTATTCTTTGTTGTGGAGCTTGGGAAATCCGTATTCGCACCTTGGTGGCAACAAGGTGGTGATCCGAGTCAATGTTGGCTGTTTGGATAGTTCGGACATGCAGAAAACTGGGGGTATGCTTTACGTCTATCGCAAAATTATCAATTTGATTTAGCGTTTGATGATCCGGAGACCGCCATGTCCTCTTTTGTATATTGAGATGTTGCAAAGTCAACAATCCTAAGCCCTTTGTCGTGAAGGCTATGCTTACAAAAAATGTCCCCTTTTCCTATTCTGTCATTGCTCATATGTTTTGCGAGGAGATCGTAGAAACATTCTTTGGTGGTGCAGTCCTTGTCTTCTCTAGGGACCTGGGCGCATTTTGGGCTTAAGTTACCGAATTTAGCCTTCGTGCGGATTGTCATAAGACGATCGCTCACGTGTATGAAGCTCAAAACTTCTTGCCTATGTATCCGAATAAGCTCTGCTGTTTTTCCTATAGCAATCGCCATATGTATATCACAGTATTTCATCCCCCTTATGTCCGGCCCATCCCATCGCACTTCCTGGATGGCGATGTTATAGCAGTTATAGCAGTCATGGACCTCTGCTAATTTTTCAACTGCATGTAGTCTGTCAAGGATCCGAACAAATCTAAATATCGTTGTCCTTTAGACGTTTGCTACGGTCGTCAACAGTGAATCTATTTCTATCCCAGGCCATTAAGTGGTTCACCGTTCATGAGGAAAGGTTTACTCATGCAGTTACCACGGATCAGCACTGAGAGGTAAGGCAAGCACTTCGCAACGAACTTGATTGTTGCGCTGCTGAATCAATTTGAGTTACAGGGCACTCAGCGTTTTCCCGATCAACCGAAAAGAAAACTAGGCCTATCTCGTCTGCCCAACAAAGAATGGAATAGGAAATTCCAGTCAGCTTAGTCAGCAGCAGCAGTAACTATCTAGTAGTGAGCACTTGCTAACCAACTGCCAAAACGGAGAGCATCCAGTGAGAAATGGGATATCTAACTACTCCAACGATTGTAGAAACTTCCAACGGCGGAATAACAACAAGAGACACCGGAACTCGTTATATTGTAAGAGATTGTCATGGCTACGTCATACCAATAGTGTCAAAGCAGTGTTAAATGTACTTCGAACTCTTCGGTTTGCTGTTTAATCAATCTAGCTGGCCATCAATATATGCAATAAGATCTGGCGCCAGCTATTATGGATATTTGCCTTCAAGGCGGCGGGAGTAAGAAAGATCATGGGTATGCGTTTTTGTTTGGAGACGCTGGGCAAATACCATCGGTCGCTTTGTGGCATGCTGTCAAAAATTGATGCCATTTGATCAGTGAATGCGATGCCAACGCGCGTTACACTGAATGTAGCAACAGCTCCATGTTTTTTTTTTTAGTAAAATTCTTACTGTGTTGAACAGGAGCAATAAATATGCATTCCTAAGCTCTTTTAGAGAAGAGGTCAAGTACCTCAAGTACGGTCTATAGTGTCATTATAAAGATATACCAAAGACTCGTCGAAGAAATGTTGTAGAAAAGCTTCGTAGAATATTGCGCTTAGTCTTTTAATGGCAACAATTACTCGTACAATTTGTCGCGGCATGCGATGGGCCTCATAGATTGGGATCTTTCCAAGTAACCTACAGATATTACGCACAGTCGTCAATAATAGTTGAATCTTTGAGCTGCTGATTTTAAAGAATTTCGTTTAAAGGTGCAATGCTTGAAAATAGTGCTAAATCATAGTGCCGAGAACGGTTTATCCCTTGACTCTGCCACTTGAGTGATGGTAGTATAAATATATTATTCAGTGAATGTAAAACGCCATCCCCTGATGAAGTAAAGGAACGTAAATCCGAAACCACTGCCCCAACATTTGTTCTCATCAACCAGAAAAAGGGTGAACCTATATTTGGTCAGACTCTGGCTGCAGTTTTTCATGTTGTCTTTTGCTTTTCTGACCTCATCCCCTATACAATGAAGGTGTAATTTTGCTTTATTTGTGTCTCCACTAACATTTTTGTACCACACTAATCAGCTTTAACCACTTTTATTATAAATTCTGTTTGCTTTTCTGTTTTGGTGGATACTTGTACTTTAGCACTATGACACTTGGTACGAATACATAATGAATGCACAGAAATGTAATGTGTAGTTGACCTGTTTATGAAATTCAACTTCACCATGAGTGAGGTAATTAGTCAAATGCATGTGGGAATAGGGATTGCGAGGTGGTTTTGTGTGCAAACTTTCAGCACCATAAACAGCTTAAGTGGTACCCCTTACTTACTTAAGGGTCATTCAATGTTAATCAACGTAAAGTAGGGCAATCAACTAGTTCGTACTCGTAGTTGCCCCATTGGACATTAAAAAAGAAAATAGGAAGATATGCCGTCCGGAATTCCCTTTGCGACTTGCATGTTGACACAGCAACAGGCGATGTTTTATTCGTAGGCTGGTTCCAACAAAATATTCCAAAGTGTTTGATGATGGAATGTCTTTTAGCTAACTGGCAACTGTAGTGCCTTATCAATTTTTGTGAAAAACACTTTTTAGAGTTTCTTTTCAAATGTCTCACAAATATCTTAAAAATACATTAATTTGTTGATTATAAGTGCATTGGTTGGCCGGTGGTTGGAGTACAATGCCGTTTAATAATTTCCACTTAGCATGCCTCAATCCGGCCTAGTCTATCATATACGGATGGTGAACTATTCTCCAGAACTCCGTGACATGCATCCTTTATGTTAGAAATTGGGAGTTTGCTGAATTTTAATACCTAGGTTGGGAATGAACACTGAACACTGACAAAGAACTATTCCATTATATAGGTACGCCTTGCATGTTCCTTTTACTGGAATTGATAGTCTTTCGTAGAAAGATTAGTCAGCCTTTCAGTGATAAAGTTCTTACAGTACCAGCAAAACAAACAAAACAAAATATACAGATGCTGTAGACAAGCAAATAAACATCCATCCTTTACGAGTATCTCGGACAAAACGTCACAGTTGGCAGCTATAATTTCGACGTAGTTAAGGCGGAGTTCACCTACCCCGGAATAAAGATCAACTCTGCAAATTGCACCTTCGTAGAGATCCGAAAAAGATTGCCGTAAGTAAACCGCTACTACTTTGGTTTATCAAAACTACGAGGATCAAGACTTTTGGTTAGAACGATAAAGGTTCTTTTGTAGAAGATCTTGATCCCGCCAATTTTGATATACGGTGCCGGAACTAATACTGGGTAACTTCGAAAGAAGGTCCCATTTGCGACGAGGGCGAATGGAGAAGAAGATACAATCGCGAACTCTACCCTACGAGGTATAGATGTAGTCCAAAAAGCCAAGAGACTTCGATTGCATTAGCTTGGCCACATTGAAAGGATCTTCGAATCACAGCCCTCAGGTTCGAGACGAGAAGGAAGACCGAACCTCAGTTAAAAAGATCAGTTAGTCGGAACAATCACGTCAAACGTCGCAGGATGTTGTGCCAGCAGCAAAATCACGTGCGTAATCCCCGTCATGACACCAGTAATCACTCTGTAACATGAGTTCTACTGTCGTTGCACCAGATGGCATTTCCATAAGAACAGAGCCAAAAGACAGTTGGCATGCAAGATCATCACAACTCTAGTGCGTGTCGTACCAAAGGCTCCTTATTTTTAAACGAAGGAAAACTTTGAGAGTGCCGCCTATGGTATGAATATGAAGGTGAGGCAGATCCATGCAACCAAGACAGATCGGTTTTTGGAAACCATCGAACATAAGATATGATTGAGCTTATCATATGCGTGTAGATTCAGAGGACCCCCTTCGGTCACAAGCTCAATGTCTTGCCAAAAGAGCCACAGTGCTTTTGAGGTTTTCAACGTGGCATGTCGACGACACCGAAATATTTAGCTTCGTTGGAGAAATTCACTTTAAGCACTAGATGAGTCAGTACAGTCAGCTTCCTCCCGCATGTAAAGAGAACAACCTCAGTTTTGAGAGGATTGACGTCCTGCTACATCATAGCTATACCTGAGCATAGACCACAGTCAGCTTACAAAATCAGAGTCAGGTTCATTAACATTGCGTCTATCCACAAAACTAGTGATTCATCTACATCGGTTTTTGTGACTGATTTACATATGCTGTCAAAGACTTAATGTTTTGTTTAGTCATTTGAGGGCTGAATTCACCGAGTCCCGCAAAGATACTCAAATTGTCAGATACGGATATCTGCCGATTCCGCCGATATCACATACTGGGTGATATCGCGTAGCCGAAGAAAATTTTTAGCGAAATACTTTTTCGAAAATCTAGAGGAACTAGACCGCACGAACTTCAAAGGCCTTCTTGACTTTTGCGGGAAAATTAGGTGTTTCACCAGGGCGATTGTTTAGGTTTTTGCCATTTAGAGACAAATTCAGCTCGTTCCATAGGGATCGTGATGGGCCCGTTTTGGTGCCTGGTGTCTGTGTAATGGCATATCCATCACATCCCTGTTTAACCTAATGATCTTTAAAGCCACAACTAATAGAATTTACCATGTTAAACTTTACAAGGCCGTACCCGAATTCGGGATCCTGCAGAAACCGTTTGCGATTATCATGAGAAAAGACTGTGCTGCTTGGAGGTTTGGATACACTGACTTGGCTAGTCCGCTTTTCTCACAGTATGTTGTAGCCAGGGGACTGTGGCAGATATTGCGGACATCCTAGAGACATAAAAACACTTTGAGGAAGTTTGACGTCGAAAGTGTACAATCGTGAGAGATGAGAAGAGCGTTTGCCAATCGAAAGTTTCTTAATCTATCAAGTAACACCTGCAGCATCAAATACTAAAAACCAAAGGCGCTGCTAGTATAAAACATTTTCACAGTTTCTGACGTGTTGGACTTCTCCTAACTACCATCATGAAACCCTTAATTCGAAGAATGACGACAAGCGTATGTAGCCAAATAAGAACCAGCTTCTCAGCAGAAAAAAATAAAAAGGATGGTAAGTGCTCGGAATTCCAATCCGGAATTCAACTTCGACTTTTAACGAGTTTGATGCGATAACGACATGCATGCCGCTGCTGATATGATTGAAAACACCATTCTCTTTGGAATGACATCCTTTATTCCTCATGGGATGAAGAATATCAAACCAAAGGAAAAGGCATGGTACGACTTGAGCTGTAAAGAGGCCGTCAGGTTAGAGGAATGTTTTTTCGGTCTTTCAAGACCAACCAGACCGCGGAAGACCGAAAAAAGTTTAAACGAGCAAGAAATGACTTAAACGTCTTTCTTAAGCGTGCGAAATTCCAATACGACCAAAAACTGAGGCAACAAATAGTGCAATGTCCCAAAGGCAGTAAAAATTTTTGGTCGTTCGTCAAAAACATTAGAAATTCTGCCTCATCCTCTATCCCAAAGCTCATTTACAATGACATTCCAGCTGTCGGCTCTTTGGACAAGGCCAATCTGTTAGCTGCACACTTTGCGGCCAGCTCAACACTTCTAGATTGTGCTTTGTCTCCGCCTACAATTGAGTGTGTCGAATCCTCAATGAGACGAATCCACTTTCGCACTCGTGTAGTAGCAAGAGTACTTAAAGATCTTAATATACATAAACCCCCTGGTCCAGGTGGTGTTTTTCCTGGCAAAACCACTGCGTAAGCTTTTTCATCAATCCTATTCTTTAGGACTCTTTCCAAGCAGAAGAAAAACAACATCTGTCCAACCGGTCCCTAAAAAAGGCAAATCATCTTCTCTCTCCTCCTATAGACGTCCTCCTCCTATTGCACGTCCCTTCTTTCCAAGGTCATGGAAACGCTGATAATGAAACGCTCATGAAATATGTTGACACACGAAAACTTCTCAATGACCGGTAATATCGCTTTCGTAGAAACAGGTCTACTGCTGCTTTGATAGCATGTCTCACCGAAAAGTGGAACCAAAGCGTACATTAATCTGGCGAAAGCAAGATAATTGCACTTGATATTTTTAAGGCATTTGACAGAGTTTGGCATTAATGATCTCTTGTCTGCTACTTCTAATCCAATATATATCTTTGCTGACGACAGTACTCTCTGCTGTTCATATTCGTTCCCGGACTCACGGCCCTGCTCTGCGGCTGTAGAACGGGAACGGCAGCGTATGATAAGCTCATTAAATTTCGATATCAACAGGATAACCAATTGGGAAACTATCAACAGAGTAGAATTTATTGGTTCCAAAACGACTGTGGGCTGTCGTTAAAATTTTTTTTTATTTTTTTTTTAAAAGAACTTAACACTCAAGTGGGTATTAATACACTTAAAATGCCTGAGCACGTGTTAAGTTTTTAGGAAAATGGGACAGAGAGAGAAAGAAAGATTTTTGGGCTCAGTGGTTATTTCGCTCCATGGGTGGCATCCAACATTTAATGGGGAGACTAAATTATTAGTGTAATTGTTAATGTTAAAGCGAAATTTAAGCCCCCAGCCATTATCCATGAATGGCACTTGCATCATCGAAACCGAAGAACTTTCCATTCTCGGTATGTGTGTCAATAACAACTTACGTTGGAATGACCACACATTTGATGTCGCCAAAAATGCTGCGAAATGTCTAGGTTTCCTCAAGCGGTGTAAGAAATATTTTACGCCCTCTGATCTGGCCTCAATATATAGGGCATTCATCCGCCCAAAATTGGAGTACAATTCCCACATCTGGTCAGGAGCTCCTAAAACATCTCTGCACCTGCTAGATAGGATTCAAAACCGTGCGATAAAACTTATTGACGATACTAATATCAGTCAATCAATTGACACCCTCGAACACCGACGTAATGTCTCCTGTCTCACTTTGTTTTGTCGCTATTTCGACCATCGTCAGTAGCATTTCGTTCATTCAAACTTTCCACCGTAACATTCGTCTCGCTATGAATGCTCATCAGTACACCCTCAAGCCCATTTTCGAACGTACTCTAAAATATCGTGTTTCGTTCCTAAGCCCTACTACTCGCTTATGGAATGCCCTGCAGATCTCTGTATTTTCTGGTCGTTATAAATTGCAAATATTTAAAAACAATGCACATCGGTACCTTTCTTTTCTTCCTCCCTAAATTACCTTTGCCCGCGCTTGAGCGGTGGCATATTAGGGTTTAAATGGAGCGTAAAGGGTCTGTCCAGACCCATACATATTAAAGGCGTATATTTCAGAACAGGGCACGGGAGATGACCAAAGATGTACTCAATGTGTGATTGTTTGCTAGTATATGTGGCTAGTATGTATGTATGTGTGTATGGTTGTGGGAAAATATGATAAAACGAATGTTTTAGTCCATTTGAAAAGGAGCGTGTACCTTAATTTATTACCAAATAAAAATACATTATGAATAGCATTCTTGTTTGCAGCAATACATTTGCATATAGTGTTCGTTATATAGGCATATAGGACGATTGCATATGCAGCAATTGTATCGAATTTCACGTCGCGATTTTGAAGAAGAAGCGCAAAGATAGCATGATGAACGTGTGGAGGCTAACTCAGCATATGGCTTTGGTTGAGCTGCGGATATCGATGGGCGGTAGTCCGGTGCCTGAAAATAACGAAAAATACATATATTAATATATGGTTTGTTAAGTTTCATGTACATTTCGAGTGTTCTTACATTGAAAAGTTTCATTGCTTGCTTCATGTGAACAAACCTACGAATCAACGGGTTGGACGCCCGATTCGTCATTTGTGGCATTACCAAATGAACGGCGTTTGACGCTGTGTTTTGCTGGATTCAACTCGTCATAGATGATGAATGAGGCTAAGCCAGCGACATCAAGCATGTTGTAAAACACTGCCAACGGCCACCGATTTGTCGAACGCTTAGAAGAATATCCAGTCAACATCAGATCCATTTTGTCTACGCCTGCTTTGAATTGATTGTAATCCAATATTTGAATCGGCTTTGATGCTTTCAATGGATCGGTATCACGGCGGTAGCTAACGGTGGAGAACTTGACTACTGGCTTCTTTGGCTTTGCCATATAGGAACACAAAGCGACATTATTATTGTGAAAGCAAAATATGGTATTATTCGGGTTCAGCAATTGAGGGGAGATGAAGGTCTTGGTTTTTTTTAATGGTGCGCACAAACGCCACATTTCAATCCATCAACATATCTGCCAAATTATATGACTAAAAGGAGTAAACTGTTCTGCCGCTGGCCATATATTTTTCCATCAACTTCATGACAACCCGCTCGCCTTGGTTCGTTACTCGTTGGCCACCTTGTGGTTTTAACGTATAAAGTATTCCTTTCAGGGGATAATTTGACACGGAATCGCAGACCCACCAAATCTTTATTCCGTATTTTGCGGGCTTACTCGGAAAATATTGAGTAAACCTAGTTCGTACGCGATACGAAAATAACTGCTCATCGACGGTCACTTGGCAGTTTGGGGTATATGCTCTCTCTAAATTAGCCATCAGCATGAGCCATACATCGTCTATTGCCGCAGATTTGCTTTGTTGAAGCCTCTCAGCACGAGTGTTACCGTTACCGAAGCGGATGTATGTGGTTAAGTGCTTGAACCGGTCGAACGGTTGAAGGCCATGGTGGCTTTGTAGATGGGCATATTGTAACTCGCCCACAATTCTTTTGCTGGTTGCGAATTGGCGTGGAACACACCAGCAAAAAGCAACATCCCAAAGAAGGCATAAATTTCGTCCTCGTTGGTCATTATCCAAACTCGCTGTTTTTTATTGGGTTGATGTGCTTCGTTCCATGGTTGAAAGGATTCCAATGCTTTTCGATTAGTTTCCCTCACGATAATGTTAACGATTTCGGGTGACAACAATAATTTGAAGATGCCTCGGTAATGCGACAATGTTCCTCATAATGGCCCTTTAGGTGTAATAATTACCACATTATGCGAACGTGGCCTTCCAGAAGGTGGTGGATTTGCATTCCTTATCTTGCCATCCTTCGAACGGTAAGCCTCTTCCTGAATAGGAGCAGCTACTTAGTCTGGTGCAACAGCACTGTATAAGGGAATTGCCGTTGGTGCTTCCTCCGCATAATCAGCATCGCTATCATCCAAAACGACCTCTAACTCAATCTCTTGTTCAATATCGGACGCCACATCCGCATTTTCATCTTCTTCTGGCATGTAGCCTTATTGTCCAAGTCGTCACCTGATTCTAAAGGGTCGAATCAGAATTTGTCCAATTTGCGTCTCAAGTCGCTCTCGTTCTTCCGGACACAAATTTGACAAATTAAGTTTGCGAACCAAATTTGTCATAATATCAACCTCTCGCCTTCTCGCTCCATTTTACTGGAAACGAAAAACACGAAAAAATTGACACACGAGCCAAATACTATTCACAACCGGCAGCAAAATACTCGTATCTCCTAAAATAATCATAAAACACGTGAACTAAAGATAAAATTCAATAAACCAGTATTACTAACCTGCAATAGAAAATAGATAGATAGAAAACTAAATAACACTTGAAAATAACCTAATATCAAATCACCAGCCAATTTACCTTCGATATTCGCACTATGAAACCTACGCATCAACTGTGGGTCTATTTTTTGTAAATTTTTGCACTATAAGTATTGTTTACCGTTACTTTGTGTTCAACTCAGCATATTTGAAGGAGTCATGGACTGCTGATACTCAGGAATACCAAAAAAAACTGGCCAGAGCCATACAATCATCGGAGGGTTAAGGGTACACAAACCCCTTGAGCTCGCGCTCATTATAAATAATTTCCTACAAAGTTCGATATCCCGCGAAGTCACAATGGCTTTTCTGTATAAGATTGCATTTCGAAAAAATTGTTTTAACGTGAATTTAATGTTTTAGCTTTAAGTTAATACTATTAAGCAATTTTTTTTTGAAATTCAAGGAAAATATTTAAAAGGTTTTAAGAAAAATTTTACGAAAAAAAGAAACATAATGCTAATAGACTTAGGATAACAGAAATTCTTTGATAAGCTTTTTTCTAGTTTTGAAATTTACAATATTGTTTAACCCTTTCGAACCGATTGGGAAAATACATCCCAAAATTTTAAAAATCCTACTGGGACAATTTAGTAAGGAAATCACTTGAAGTTAGCTTTTTTCGGTGTTTTTGACTAAAACTTTAATATCGCGTTACCCATGCGGTGTCTTCAAACGTCAGTTCTTGGTAATTGTGATTTCAAAGCACGTGCCTCCATAATTGGTGAGTAAATTCATTGCTTTTTGACTATAACTTGATGTAAGTTTTATAGTTTACACTTTTTTGTATAAATCGGTTATTAACTTACTAATCAGAAATACTCGTAGCATATCTCGTGATAGATTTCTTCTGTTGCACTCGAAATTATATTTCAACAACCCCAATAAACCAACTGAGTGTTCTAAGACATATTAACATTGAAAAAGTTGCCAGTTGCCTGAAAAAAAAACATTCAATCAAAGCAGAGAAGATAGTTCTTTCCAGGCCTTAGATGAATCCGTGGTCAAGTTCAAGGGCAGATGTACCCTTGAAACCTATAAAAATGGATTTGGGAACGATCGGATTCAAATACACGATACATTTACAATTTTAATATTTACTGTGGAAAAGAACCACAAATGCTGGAAGGTACGAACGGGAGAACTATCAAAAGTTCAAATGTTTGTCTTTCCTTTGACCGCTTCTTTTCTTCAGTTCATCTTTTTAACACTGCTGTTGGCACCATTATATCGATCCGAACACAAGTTCCATCCTGCCGACTAGGTTGAGGAAAGGAGACAGTTTTATTTATATGAACCAGTTTGGAACATCATGCGCTCTTTGGTAAGATACAAAATTGGTAACTGTAATGAGTAACTGCCACGGATCTAAGTTAGGAACTATTCCATGCAAATAAAAGAATGGTGAGAAGGTACAAACTAACTGTCCATAGTCTATTATTTTTTACAACAAATTTATGGGTGGGGGAGACTTATACGACCAAATGGCCCAACTCTATGACATAAATCGAAAGTCCGGCAGATGGTGGAAGAAAGTGTTTTTATAAATTAGTTCAATCAACTTGCGTAAACGCATTGATTATTTATGAAGAAACTCATCACTTACCGAAGTTACCATACATTGATTATGTGTCAACGCTGGCAGAGCAAATGATAAACAATGGTATACAGAAAACTAAAACACCGAAAACGAAGACAACTGGGCGATATAGTATGGAGTTTTAGGCGATCATATGCATATAGAAGGAAAAACACGCAGGGGATGTGTAAAGTGCAACAAGGACAAGAAAGGCGACAAAAATGATAGAAGAACACTATTTACTTGCAAGGCTTGTGATGTTCTATTAAGAAAAACGAACGATTTTATTTATTTATTTACGAGGGCGGGTCAATAAGTCCGTTTGGAATAAAACACAGATTTTTTGATAAAAAAATAATTTTATTTTTCAACGTAGTCTCCCTTGAGCTCTATACACTTTGTCCAACGCTTCTCCATTTTTTTTATCCCTTCCAAAAAAAAATGATTTGTCGAGGTCCTCAAAATAGGCCTTTGTTTGCGAGATGACTTCATCATTGGAGTCAAATCTTTTTCCACCAAGCCATTTCTTCAGGTTTGGGAACAAGAAGTAGTCGCTCGGAGCCAAATCTGGAGAATAGGGTGGATGAGGGAGCAATTCATAGCCCAATTCATGGATTTTTGCCATGGCAACTGCACATGTGTGCACCCTTGCATTGTCTTGGTTTTTTGGTTTTTTTTCGCAAGAAATTAGTGAGTAGTCTGATAAAAATAGCTGTCAAAGACAAACTAACTGACGCAGCAAGTTTAAATTTTGACAGGAGCCTGTTGACAGGGGCAGTGTTGCTGTTTCAGTAAAGAGGTCAGAAATTCAAAAAGTCACGGACTTATTGACCCGCCCTCGTAGATTACTTTATTGGGACTTCCTTCTGCTTCGAGTTCAGTTCAAAAAGAAAAGAGGAAGGAAAAAAGAATAAAAGTTTGGCATTATGAAAGAGAGATGGCAATTGATGAAGTTGGCCGTTGTTATTTTTAAGGCATAGATACATTGCTTATTCTAAGGCATCAACACCCCCGCTCAAATCCATATCTCAAGTAATCAAAATTTAAAAATTACATAATAAAATTTTAAAGTTAAATTTAGACCTCAAGGAAATATATTATAATTCATTTAAACACTATCAAAATTTACTTCTTCAAAAAATCAGTGAAATGCTTAAAATGTGATTTCGTTGGTACTCGTAGTTGCTTCGTAAATGCGTCAGCTTTCATATCTTCGGATTTTAGGAACTCCATGTTTATAATATTTTTTGCAACTGCTTCCCGAATATACGAGTAGTTATAGCGCACATCTTCCTTGGTTCGACTGATCAGTTGCGATGTGTTTCGCACTTTGGCTATCGCAGAACAAGTCAACATGCCCGACGTGTAGTTGAAGCTCGAGTAAGATGTTAGGAAAGTATGTTACATCCTTTGCCACTTATGAAAGTGTGATATACTCGGCCTTGGTACTAGATGTGGCAACTATTTTCTGCTTTCGAGATCCCCAATAAACTGCTCCACCAGCGTAAAGAAACACGAAACCGGACTGTGATTTCCGATCATTGGTATCTGCTGCCCAGTTAGAGTCCGAAAAGGCGTGAAACTGGTGATCTTTTCTGCTGTAGACTATTTTTGCTGTTTTGGTTTCGATCAGGTACCTGATGATGTTTCCAATGCTGACGCCTAGGATCCTCAACATATTGAGAAAGAACATTCACAATGTACGATATGTCTGGTCTGCTGAAATTGGCCAGATAAAGCAAGAGCCCCACTAGTTGCCGATATGTTGTAGTGACCACTTTTTCGCATTCACCTTTGACGTTCGGTTCCTTCTGAATGATGAGTTTGACTTGTGAAGGTAAACGTGACGGTTTGACTTAATTTAAATTGTATAATGTAATTAGATTGTTGATGAAGCCCATTTGTCTAAAACTGATCTCACCGTTTTTGCTCATGATTTCTAGTCCTACACATAACTTTGGTTAACCCACGTGCGGCATATATCGATGAGTACTCTTCGCTACTAATTGTTGCCAAAAGAAGGTCATCGACGTAGACGGTGATGATTGTTATAGATTTTCTCTTGATTTTATAGTATATGCATTTATCATATGATGACTGATTGAAATTGAAATCTTTCAAGGTTTTATCCAACTGAAAGTTCCACTGCAGACCAGATTGTTTAAGGCCGTATATTGCCTTTTTCAACATACATACTTTGTTCGCCGAATCGTTGCTGAAAACCTCTGGTTGCTCCATATAGATGACGGTGTCGAGATCGCCATTTAAATATGCTGCGGAAACGTCAAGGTGGTATAACTTCAGGTTGTACTCTGCTGCAATAGCTAATGTAAGTCGAATGGATTATATGTTTGCCACCGCCGAATATGTGTCAGTGTCAGTCAGTTATTTCGATTTAATTACCTATCGCTCTGTTAGCCTGTCCACCAACACCCAAGTTTAATTCCGTATAAGGGACTCATACTCTTCTTGCATGGCCTTATACCATTCTTCCTGATGTTCATTACTTTGGAGCTATTTAACGTACACAGGATCGACTCCAACCCTGTGACCTTCTTCATTACTTGGTACTTGTGCGATAGTAAAGGGTCCGCCATCTAACGTTTCCTTTTTTTAGTTAGTGCTCATTTCGTGAATGGTAACACTTAGCTCATGTCTGATTCGACAGATAATTAGTTTTATCCTTCCACTGAACGAATATGGTTGTGTATATGCTTGAACTACGATGGGAAATATTGCGACATTACTTTGAAAATCATGGTAATGCTGCAGAATGTGTGCGAAAATTGCGTACGGATTTTGGAAGAAGAGAAGTACCGTCAGCTCCGTACGTTCGTTATCTTGTCAAAAAAGTGAAAGAAACTGGCATCCTCATCGATAAACCAGAGCGTGAAAAGTCAAAAACAGTGCGTACACCCGAGAATATTGTTGCTGTGGCAGAAAGTGTGCGTGAAGCGCCATCAACATCAATTCACCGTCGTTCTCAACAATTGAACATTTCGGAGACATCATTGAGACGAATTTTGCATAAAGACCTTGGTATGACGCCATACAAAGTCCAATTGGTTCAGGAGTTGAAGCCAACTGACCATCCAATGCGTTTTTGCTTCGCTAAGTGGGCCTGCGATCGACTTAGAGAAGATGCCGATTTTGCCAAAAAAAATCATCTTTTCAGATGAAGCTCATTTTGATCTTGGCGGGTATGTAAACAAGCAAAATTGTCGCATTTGGGGCACAGAAAACCCGCACGCATACATTGAAAAGCCGATACACCCAAAACGAGTCCAGAGGCATAATTGGGCCATTTTTCTTCGAAAATGAGCAAGGAGTGCCCGTTACAGTCAATGGTGATCGTTATCGGGCCATGTTGAACGAATTTTTGTTCACAAAAATTGAAGAGGAGGATATTGGCAACATTTGGTTTCAACAGGACGGCGCTACGTGCCACACAGCCGAAGCTACACTCGATGTTTTGCGCCCTGTTTTTGAAGATCGCATTATCAGCCGCAGAGCTGATGTCGTTTGGCCACCTCGGAGCTGCGATTTGACACCGTTGGACTATTATTTGTGGGGTGCCGTAAAAGATAAGTGTTACGCCGACAAGCCAGAGACAATTGACGCTTTAAAGGACAATATTCGTGAAGCTATTGGTGAAATACAGCTGCACACAATCGATAATGTGCATGGCCAGCTGAGGTAGCCATTTGAATGAATTACAGAGCGCTCTCCTCGAACACGCTCCACCCACCGTCCAATAGGAATTTGTCAAACGAGGAGATCGACAATTACCTAAAACAGATGGACGAGACAATTAAACAAACTATGGACACTACAATACCGCGGTATCGACGTACAACTAACGAAGATCTGTTCCGCAATCCTACTATTGACGCACTGCACCGACAGAAAAGTAGACTTCTGTCAAGACTCAAAAACTTGTACAGACAGTTAACTGACCGACAAGACCCGGAGATTAGGACACTGAAGTCGTCGATTAAAAATATTCAAACGCTAATAAAAGAGTATTACAGAATTTCTGTAAGTTTGTATTGGAACAACAAGGTTCGGGCTGTAAACACCAGCAACCCAACCATGTTTCCGCAAATAAATAAACTATTTCGGAGAAGAAATCAATAAGAACCTTCAGTGTCTTAAAATACTCGTAGCCCGGTCAACAGACAACGAACAGTTACTGACAATAGCAGGTATTGATCCAAATGAGGCCGCTGATGATGACAACTTCTTTGTGATCGAGGATCCACAGGAGAAGGTTGAGGATATAGGGGCGACTTTCCAGGAAGTATACAAGGCCACTGATTCCATTGGCCCTAATTATGACCTGGACAATCGCGTCTTGGTGCACGACTTCTGCATTCGAAATGAAATAGGGAACTGGCGATCCGAGGGCTCTGGTTTCACCCGGTTTAGCGACGAAAATATGGCAAATAATGCCATTACCAGAGAGGGTGACCTACCCCCGTTCATTTCGAAGGAAGAACTCCATGAGATCTTCGACACAATCAGGGCTAAGAAATCAGTGGGGACCGATGGTATTCCGAACATCGTGCTTCGACATCTTCCTCTAGAAGCGGTGGACATTTACAGCACCCTGTTTAATAATGCAATGAATAATGCACATTATCCAGCGCATTGGAAAACTGCGGTGGTTCAACCTATCCCCAAAAAGGGAAAGGATATATCCAATCCGGCGAATCTCCGGTCGATAAGTCTCCTTCCGAATACCAGTAAGGTTTTTGAAAAAGTAATCAATAGAGCTCTGTCTAGGTGGGTTAAGGACAAACATATAATTCCGGATAATCATTTCGGTTTTAAGGCGGGACATGATATCTCACATGCCGCGTCTAAACTGGTGTCCGATATCCAATGGAATAAAGGCAAAAAACAATGCACTGGTGCCTGCCTTGTTGACTTGGAGAAGGCCTTCGACACCGTATGGTTAGAGGGTCTTTTCTATAAGCTGACTAGGCTGGGGATCAGTAAACCACTCTTGTACATTCTTTATAATATGCTAACCAACAGACAGTTCATCGTCAAAAATGGTGATGTGACTTCTGTTGGAATATTTCAAATTAAAAATGGTCTTCAGCAAGGCGCGGTCAATTCGCCGTTCCTATTCAACATTTTTACAAGCGACTTGATAGGTTCACTTCCCCATACTATTGCGTACACAGACGATTTGATAGCGTACAGAACAGGTCCAAAAATCGAGGTCATTAATACTCCCTTGCAGCGTGACTTCGATAAGATAAGACGATTTTGCGATGACTGGAAGTTGAAAATCAACTTTCAGAAGTCGGAAGCCATTCTCTTTAGGACGCCGTTGTCTGGAGCCTCTAGGGATACCAGAAAAAATTGGCGAAAGTTCTCAATCAGTGGACAGCACGGACAGCCTCTGCCTCAGCCTGTCGAAATTTAGTCAGATACCTTGGAATCTGGCTAGATCAGTTTCTGTATTTTGGCAAAAATGTAGATGCTGCTCTGGCCAGAGCTAAAGGTGCTTTTGCCCTTACAAAGAGACTGTTTTATAGCAGCCAACTCGATGTGAGGGTGAAGGTAATCTGCTACATGCCCCTTATTAGGCCCATGCTGGTATTTGGTTGTCCCGTGTGGTTCAACGTGAGAGCAAGTTTATTGGAAAAGATTCGGGTGTTTGAGAGGGCTTGCCTTAGGGCTTGTCTTCGCTTGTACAGAACACCAGAGTCGGAGTACAAGAAATTTTATCCTAATGAGGTCCTTTACAATAGGGCGAACCTAATACGAGTGGACAACTTCGTAATTAAGCTGACTCGAAGGCACATTGCAAGAGCAATGACCTCGATGAATAACCTGATATCTGGGGCTTACTACCCCAATTACCTTTACCACGAGAGTGTGCGATCTGACGGCTTCGTTCCACCGGAAGCATTCCTCTACCTGGATCAGATAGGGTTGATCCAGGATAGATCAGCGGTGCCGTTAATCTTCCATGTCGCTCGGACAGCTGGGGACAGGCGACTCAACTACAACAGAGACGTCGCACACGGCAGTTTGGATCGTCTCAGTTTCAGTAGGGCGGTGGGGAGTCGCGATAAGAGAGATGTCGTTCGGCAGCACCAGCACTTCTGGTGGTTGAATGATGGGAAAGATGTTCCGTCGTCATTTCCGTTAATTACGGGCCAGCCTCACTAATGAGGCAGAGCTGACCAATATATTTGCTTTGTTAATAGCGATGGCCAGCTTACATAGGTTTAGGTTAGCATTTAAGTAATATATACATATGTTAGTATATACAAAGGTATATACTAATATATGTATATTATTGTGTATAATGTCTATGTGTGTTTTGTGTATGTAGGTTAAGTAGACTAAGGTTTATTTTAAATTAGATATTTATAAAAAATAAAAAATTATATCCATACGCTAAGTTTTTGTTAACAATATTTTTTCTTAGCTAAATAAATAAATATCCATAAAGAAAATGTTAATAAAGTCGAAAGACATAGTATAAGAATTTAGAGTAACTTAGAGTGCCTGTGTGGGGCCAGTAAGTTAGTATAAGATTGTTAAGTAATTGTAAGCTAGCATTTAAGCATTTTTTGTTAGAATGTAAGAGTTATTGATTAGATAATAAAATGCGTTTAAAACTAAAAAAAAAAACTAAACTAGCCATTTGAATGAAATTATTTTCCATTATTAACCGGAAGGATAAAACTAATTATATGTCAAATCAGACACGAGCTAAGTGTTACCGTTCACGAAATAAGCACTAGTTGGAAAAAAAAACGTTAGATGGCGGACCTTTTATTTCATATTTATGAAATACATTGATTTGCTCAGAGATTGAGAACTCATGGGACCACACAAACCAGAATGGATCAATTCTAGTCTTTTTGTCGTTCTTTTGTTTTCACATACTCTAAAGGGCTTTATCGATTGTTTAGCACAAATGCACGAAACACAACTGCCTTCATCGTTTCTAAACTTTTCTGGTAGACCGGTCACCATTCCTGTTGACTGAAGTTGCTTAAGCGAGGTTATGTTTAGGTGGCCCATTCTTCGGTGCCACAAACTCAACTAGTTGTCGTCTTTAAATTCATCAGACAAGCCATCAAGGAGAACAACCACCAACAAATCCTTATCAAGTGTCGCTCCCATTTCCTGTAGTTTGCTGATTGTCGTCTTGAACTTGAACTCCCGGATGTATCCCTCCATGCTCTGGTTGACATCCATCTTCGTGTTGATGAGCCGTCTGAACTCTTCTGCCTTCTGTCTGGGTCCTTTGCGATCGTAGGTTGTACTAAGGAAGTTCAAAATCTCTTTAGATAACAACTTGTCCTTGACCAACGATACAATATTTGGCTCTATCGCCAGAAGCAATTCCGCCCTAGCGTCCATATCTTTGTCGTCCCAATTTGGCTGCTCGCCTGCAACCTGAGGCCTAGGAGTTTTTCCATTAACAAAGCCAGTTAGCCTAGCTTTATGTAGAATTGCTTCCATTTGTGGTTTCCATGAAGAAAAATTTTCTCCGTTGAAAAGTTGGATGCGGCCGAAAATGTTCGTGTTCATGTTGAGATTATGTCGACGAGAAAAACCAACAGCAAAATATTCTTGATAGGAAATCTTGCAAAATATCGAATCCTCGATATTTAAAATAGATGTTTTAATATCCTAGGCACATAACCTGTTTAGAAAAACCAACGATTTTATTTAGTTATTTAGATTACTTTATTGGGACTTCCTTCTGCTTCGAGTTCAGTTCAAAAAGAAAAGAGGAAGGAAAAAAGAATAAAAGTTTGACATTATGAAAGAGAGATGGCAATTGATGAAGTTGACAGTTGTTATTTAAGGCATAGATACATTGCTTATTCTTAAGGTATCAACATGTTCCATTGTGCTTTAGTTGTTTTACTCTTTACCATGTAAAAAACAATGTTTAAATAAAGTTTTCTAAACTGTTCATTATTTACAAATTGCTTTCTTTATTTGCCTTAGATACGGTTGGGACAATACGAGTACATTCCAATTTAAAAAAAACGGATGGGATCATTTATCCCAAGCGATGACAGCGCCCCCAGTGGGGAAAAAAAACGAACGATGACAAATTGCATTTTTCCCTTACATTTAATATTTCCTCGACAGCATATTCAGATTTATTTCGGGGCATTTTCGGTTCGAGAGGGTTAAGTCTTGCGGAAGTTCATTGAAAATTCAAGGAACACTATGTTCAAGTTTTCTTCTGCCATATGTTGTACGGTACTGGTGTTCTAAGCATACCCTGAGCTCGTCTTCTTGTGTTATGTTCATGGATAATGGCCATCTTAAAACTCACGTCGTCGTAGTATTGACACCCGGTAAAGTGCTTTCAGCGCCCCTTGAAGGCATTTTGTTTACCCCAACCGCTAGACTGATTTCTGACAGCTCGTTGGCGGGAGAAAATTCATAAGTAAAAATTAATTTCAGTGCGGAACAAAACAAATAAATTTGTGAAAGAATTTATTTCTGACTAATAAACAAAAAGTTAAAGTGTCGAGCAAAAATACGTGAGCTTCTAAATAAGTGCTTGTTATGTGTTGTAATAATTTAGTTTCAATAGAATCTTGCCTTAAAAAAAGACAAACAATTATTTGTGTTGTCATTTTTCGATTTAAAACTAAGTCAATGGTGAATAATATAATTTATATATTGTTAAACAAATCAGAAGAAACAATATCCGTGGCAGTGAAATGCAGCTGAACATTTTCATAGATGGAATCCTACTAATATTTTACCAGAGTATTCCAAAGGGACTATTTCGCTTGGTGGAAGTGAAAAGTAATCAAATTACCGTTGTAAATTCAATTACAACTTAAAAACCAACCCAATTTCCACCTAATTTTCACTTCCACCAATCGAAATATTCCTTTTAAAATATTGTGCTATTTTTTAAAGTATAACTGAGTAATTTTAATCTAATGATTAGGAGACGCAAATCTGCAGCATATTGCGGAGTTCCGCAGTGTAAAACATACAAGACTAGTGCTATTTCAATGCATATGCTTCCTAAAAGAGTGTTAAATAACTCCAAGGAGCTTCTTAAGTGGAAATATGCATTAAAAATAGGAAAACCATTGCCAAAATATTTTGTCATTTGCAGTCCCCACATTAAAGACAACGAAATAATTGTTCCTATCAATAGGGGACAGTTAAAAAGAAGTCGTCTTCTTGATTAAGCTTTTCCCACATTAAATCTACCAAAGTCTGCGATTGCGACTGAAAAATGTATGGCAAATTTTAAAGCGCGGGATGAGAGAGGAACATTACAAAACAAGGTATGTATATAAAAGTATTTTTGAACTGCCCTAGCTATAAAAGTATGACTCTCCTTAGCATCGACTACAGTGTACTATCTGCGTTTGTCAACAACCTGATTAGTTCATGTTGGTATGACTTCAGAGCAGAAAAATCTACAATAGTCCAAGTCTTTAAGAGATGAATCACTGAACCTGCTACTGGACACCCACTTTCCATGTAGCTCCCAATTCGCGGCCTACTGCAACCGGGATAAAAATTCATAGTTTGATTACAAGAGAGAAACTGCTCTGGGCGCTGCATAGCTTCAAACCATACAAGTCTGCTGGTCCGGATGGTAAATACCCGCCGAGCTACAGTGGTCCTCAGATATTATTCTGCCTACGCTAGAAAATATTATGAGGTGCTGTGAAGAACTAATCCACATTCCACTGTCATGGAGAGAAGTCAATGTAGTTTTCATTCCCAAAGCCAGAAAATGTTCTCATGTTGTCCCAAAGGACCTCACACCTATAAGTCTATCATCTTTCCTTGTGAAAATTCTAAAACGACTGATTGATATCCATATATGAGCTGAACTTGATTCAAGACTTCTGTCAGCGGCTCAACATGTCTACTGTAAACGAAAATCGGTGGAAACGGCTCTGCATTCACTGACTAGCCACATTGAACGAGACTACACAATGGTTGCTTTCCTGGACATAGAGGGCACCTTTAACAACGTCAACACATCCGCAATCACGACTGCGCTGTCCACTCTGCAGGTAGATGACTCACTTGGGGAGTTGAGCAGTCTTACGCTAAACAGCAGAATCATCAAAGTGGGTGAGACTTCTGCTAAAAGATGTGTCAGCAGAGGTACGCCGCAAGGCGCTCTACTCTCTCCGTGGCACTAGATATTCTGTTTCACTTGATAGCCTTCGTTATCTTCAGTAGTCAAGTAGCTGCGACTGCAGCTATTCGCCTTAAAGCGACTACATAGTGGACAGATAATTCATTTGGCCACATTATCATCCTTAATTCATTAGGAATCCTCATAGAGAACATCGACTACACCATACCTGAACTTTGGTCTGACAAAGACTTCCATGTAAGCTTCCCCTCAAGATCATTCTGGGAGGAGGATGCTTTCATGGAGGACAAGTCAATCCATCTCTACACAGATGGATCTAAAACCGATAGCGCGGTTGGTGGCGGTGTTTCCTCAGATAAGCTAAATCTAATCCTCTCCTTCCGTCTTCCAAATCACTGTAGCGTGTTCCAGGCGCAAATTTTTGCTATTAAACAAGCTGTGCCCTGTCTGAAGAAAAACGTGATATCTTCAAAAGATGTCCGCATCTTTTCGGATAGACAGGCCGCTATCAAGTCCCTGTACTCGGTCTCATTAAATTTTAAAACCGTCTTTGAATGCCGACCATCTCTTATGGAGATGGCAGATCAGTTCACCCTTTGCTGCGTGCCGAGCCAGAGAGGCATTACAGGGAACTGTAGGGCCGATGAACTCGCCAAAATTGGAACCACTGGGTAGCGTAGGTATACCAATCGCTACGTGCAAACTAACATTAAAGCTGGATGCCAATAAAAGAACAGACCTTAACTGGACTGTTGGACCAACATGTCTAGCAACGAAAAAGATCTGGCCTAAGCCGGATCTGAATCGCTCTAAGTGTCTGATTCTTCTAAATAGGAAACATCTCAGCGCCATAATGCGTGTCATCACTGGACACTGCCTCATAGGCAAGCACGCAAGAAGGCTTGGCACTTTTACAAGCAATTTCTATAGAAGCTGCATGGACGAGGAAGAGGAGGAGCCAATCCTCCACCTACTCTGTACATGGCCAGCTCTCTCGTAGAGAAGAAAACTTCATCTAGGAGCTTTCTTCTACCTAAACGATCTAAAAAATATAGACGTAAACAGTCTCCTACGCTTCATCGTAAGTTCAAACTGGTTCCAACTGTATGAGGGTCACAGGCCTAAGTGGGTTGGTATATCCAACAGCCACTCTTACCTACCTACCGTACCAAGTCTTCACTCTTCGAAAGATCTTGGAGGAAAGCCATGAATAAAACCACTTTTTATCGATCTTCAGGCCACATATAATAACATGTAGCTAGCTGTACCGAGCTGTGCTTCATTTTGGTATCTTTGCCAAATTGGTTCAATTATGCAGGATGACGATGGCAAATGATCGCTACTCGATAAAGTTCGAAAATAGAAAAGGATTTAGGCAACGCGCGCAATCGGAAATGAACCCAACATATTTCCGTGGCCTACTAACGAGCGAAATGAATAAAGATGTTTGCTGACGCCTGAAAATGTGACAAGAATATAACGGAGTAGTCCTCTGAATACCATATAGCACATGGCGACATTGAGCCGCCATGAGCTTTATTAGAGTGATCTACTAAATCAACTGCCAAATAATGTCCCTCCCATTGACAGAAACCCATAATAAAAGCTATTGCGTAGTATCGGTTCACTTTTAAAACAAAGTTAAAATTAACAATTTTTGAGTAATCAATCACTGTTGTGCTATGCATGGTCACTAGCTGCTAGCAATGGTAAAATTACGAGAACCATTAAAGAATTAAAACAACATTACATACTAGGTCAAGATCACTCCCAGCATTCTTCTTCCCAGTATTTCCTTCATAGTCATTGTGGTGTCTGTTGTACAAGCAAATTTTTCAACCGATTTTCCGTAGAGAATAGCAATAATAAATCATAATGCCGTTGACCCAAACATTGTTTCAATATTTACTCTCATAATTTCAAATAATTATCAGCGAAACCAACTTGGAGGCCTTTTCTTCAAACAACCAATTTGAATACTGTCCGCTTCTACTTATTTCAACTACAACAGACTGCCTTGGAAATTGATTGTATCTCTGATTTACTTACCAGATAATCCATTTCTTTGTTCTAATCCATCGGAAGCAATTATATCTTAGTCTTAAAGGTCATCATCACTAGACGATCTTTCCGTTTTCCATTAATTAGTGTTTTATTGTTTTATGCCAAGAATTCCCTGAAAGCGAAGGTGCTCTGCCAATCGTTCTTCATGATTACCATTTCAAAGCAGTTAATCATTTTCGTTTTCCTCTTCATTTATCCAATCAACTATTTAAGTCTGTTGCAATAGAAGGTAACCAATAGAAAGCAATGGGTATGCGTGCAACTTCCCTAAAAAGTCTTAAGGCCACAAACTAACTCATTATAAAGTTCTACGAACCGTGAAAGACGACTAAGCCATCGCCAAATAATGCATTTGTTGGTTGTTATTCGTAACGATAGCTCAAGTTAAAATACCTCAGATACGAATACGAGTATCTGTAATGGATTGGAGTTTGAAATTTTGGCTTAAGTACGGAAACCCAATTACCTCAGCGCGACAAATTAACCATTTATTGGAACTGGTACCCGTATTCGTACTTATCTCACTTGTAAGCCGCTTTTCGCTTTTATTGTTGTTTGGGCATTCCGAATAACTGACACAGAGACACTGATAGTAACACTCTGCCAATTGTGTGTAATCTACATAAGAGTATCTCATTTCATTCTTATTTTATCTGCTGACAGATTACTCAACGAATGGTCAAAAATTGGTCCAAAAAAACCGAACCAGTGATTATATAAGAACTCCCATTGAAGGTGTTAAATGTGATACCCACTTCCCTTTCGATTTCACTTGAATTTGAGTTGTGTTTTTTTTGGACACAAACTTTGTTTGTCTATAGAGCTCATTGCTATGAAATTTGCACTCTCTCTCTTGTCCCCTAGGGCTATAAGATACCGAGATTTTGGGGGCTTGAAGCCAAAGATGGTATTCATCCACGCGTATAACACACATCGCATGCCTGAGTGTCTTTTATTATGCGAAAGTGTCTACAGATGAATGGATATTTCAGTCTATGAAAAAAAAAAAATGATCGTAGAGACGATGAAAATGAAATTGGCAAAAAGTAGATTCCGAAAAAAGAAGAAAAAAAAAAAAACATTTGAAATATCTAAACAGGCTTAATGGCTTCAAGTAAGCGCCAATCGAACCAACGATTGATATTGATTGCGTTAAGATAAAATACATATGTATCTATTCGTCATAGTGTTGCCATTTAAACAACTAAAACGGAACGGAGTACTTACTCAGTACTTTCCGATATCCAAGGATTTATTTTATTCCACAAACCAGAATCATAAATGTAATGACCAAGTAAACGTAACACGTCAGCGAGAGATACAAGACTGATTTATTATAATTATATAGAGTACATCGTTGGGAAGTGTATCCATATAAATGTTTACATTGAGTTAGAGAGTGCATACATGTAGGTGTTTACATTGGTTACTACTACATCACTACATATACCCCCTCTCTATTTTGAAAATATTTTAAATTTAACATATTAGTATTAGAAAATTTTACTTCAATTTTTATAATAATTTGTATATATACGAGGGGCGTTCAACATATTCTCGGTATTGGGGTGAAGCTGTGGTTGTATATATAAATTGACTTATTTATCAAGTAATACTATTATTTTAGTGCATTCATGTAAAATTTCATATCAATGTGATTATTAATTCGCGTTTTATCTCTAGTTAAACAGAATCATAATGGCAACTGAGACGATGATGGTGAAAATTGAGCATCGCGCTGTAATTAAATTTCTCACTAAGCAAGGAAAAAGTCAAAAAACTATTCATGAAGAGATGGTGGCTGTTTACCAGGGTTCCGCACTTTCATTATCAACTGTGCAAAAGTGGTCAAGTGAGTTCAAGAGAGGCAGAGAGAGCATTGAAGACGACCCCCGCTCCGGCGCCCCGGCTACTGCTTGTATGGGGGAAAGCATCAAAGAAGTCGAAAAACTTGTTCTTGAGGATGCCCGAATAAAGGTGAAAATGAGATCACCAAGCTTTCAATTGGTACCATTCACACCATTCTTCATGACCATCTTAACCTTTCAAAGGTTAGTGCAAGGTGGGTGCCACGAATGCTCACAGCGCCTCAGAAAAAAGTGAGAATCGCATGCTGTAGAGAGCTTTTGGAGATGTGTAGTGAAAACGCGGACGGTGTTATGGATCGAATTGTTACTGGGGACGAAACATGGGTCCACTACTATGACCCTGAAAGCAAACAAGAGCCCACGCATTGGCATAAAAAAGGAATAGACCCCCCGAAGAAGTTCAAAGTCACTCCGTGTGCCGGGAAGCTCATGGCCACAGTTTTTTGGGACTCAAAGGCAATCTTGCTCATTGAGTACAAAAAAAAAAGGTGAAACCATCAACGCCACATCCTACGCTTCCACTTTGCATAGTTTGCGGGAGGAAATTAAAAAGAAAAGACGGGGTAAACTCACAGCGGGTGTGTTGCTTCTTCATGACAACGCTCCTGTTCACACGGCGCGAGTTTCCAAGGCTGCTGCGCGAGATTGTGGTTTCGAAGAAATCCAACACCCACCCTATAGTCCAGACCTTGCCCCTAGTGATTATTTCCTGTTTCCGGATTTGAAAAAATGTCTTCGTGGAAAAAGATTTTCGGATGATGAAGAACTCAAGTCGGCAATAAATGGGTATTTTGCAGAGAAAGAGGAAATTTATTTTTTTGAGGGTTTAAAAAAGCTTATCTCAAGATGTAACAAATGCATTGATGTTAGGGGAGATTATATTGAAAAATAAAAACAATTCAAATTGAATTCGCATTTTCATTCATATCGATACCGAGAATATATTGAGCGCCCCTCGTACGTGTCCTTAAATAATATTTTTTTGGTGAGCCACCATTATTTTCCATGTCTTTATTAACTAATGATTTTTTATTTTCAACATTTTCTGTCTTTTGGATATTATTATCAATTATAATTTTCTGTAAAGGATCAAATAAAGTATTCGGAACATACATTTCTCCATTATTGTTATTACATAGAATTATTTGATTTGCATGTCTTTTCCAAATTTTGTTAGTCTCAATATTTTTCAGTTATACAACATTTTAACCATGACACTTTTCCAGGAATAGAGTAATCTTTAACCATCACAAAATCATTTACTTTAAAATTATTTATTTTAGAACCATGATAATATTTTTTCTGATTATGTTGTTGAACCCTGATGTTATTTTTAACAATTTCTTCATTTTGCAATTCTACTCTTTTCTTTTCGGATTTAAAAAATCTAACCGAGTTCGCAACTGTCTTCTAAACATAATTTCAGCTGGAGGAACTCCAGTACTCGAATGTTTTGTATTACGATAATCGAGTAAAAACCTATTTAATACATTATTGAACTGTGTTATCTTTGTATGACATAAACTTCTCTTTAATGCTTTTTTAATTGTCTTGACAGAATTTTCTGCTTGCCGTTGGTCGCGGGATGTCCTACCGGAATTGTGATGTGCTTAATTCCATTCATTTCTAAAAACAACTCAAATTCTTTCGATACAAAGGCAGTACCATTGTCCGAAACAAGTGTTTTTGGCAGACCAAAGCGAGCAAACAGTTCCTTTAATGCAACGATCGTCGCACTGCTCGTAGTATTTTTTCCCATATCTACACATTCAACCCACTTGCTGTAACTATCCACCACCACTAGACACCAACGATCCAAAAACGGACCGAAAAAATCAATATGAATCTTACTTATGAATCCAATTTATCAACTGCTGTTTTGGAGGGGAAGGACGCGTTCTCAAACAGGAAACGCACCCTTTTACGATTTCTTCTATATCTTTATTTTGATTTGGCCACCAACAACATTCACGTGCCATAGCTTTCATTTTACCTATACCCATGTGAGAATCATGCAAAAAATTGGCTACATCCTTATGCATAATTGTCGGAATTATGATTCGGTAGCCCCAAAACAAACATCCGGATTCTTGTGAAAGTTCTAGCCTTCTATTAAAAAACGGTTGAAGGTCCTTGTCTACACATTCTTCAGGCCATTTTGTTTTAATAAACTGAGACACCTTTTGAAGCAATATATCAGACATGGTTTCCTTTTTAATAGCTTCTAAGTTAAGCGGTATCTTATTAACTTCATTGATATAGTTAATGTGAACGTCCATCGGCAAATCATCCTGACCCACATTACTGTCTGACCTGGGAAACCTAGAAAAATAGTCAGCTACGTTTGCCTCTGACCTTACATGGGCGGTATCAAAATTGTACCCAGAAAGGGTTACAGCTATACGCTGTAATCTATTTGAAGTCATTACGGGAATACCTTTCTTTGGGCTGAATATATGATTCAACGGCTTGTTATCCGTGACCAAAGTAAATGGTCGCCCAAATACGTAATGGTGAAACTTTTTTACACCAAATAAAATGGCAACCGCCTCCCTGTCCAATTGCGAATACTTCTGCTCCGTTTCCGACAATTTTCGTGAAGCGAATTCTACGGGCTTTTCCTCACCTTCTGGTGATACTTGTGATAATATCGCTCCTACGCCTACTGGGCTTGCATCGACTGTAATTTTAGTTTTAAATTGGGGATTAAAATGAGCTAAGCACGTATCTACCTGCAAACATTGTTTTAATTTATCAACCGCGACTTTACACTCTTCCGACCATTCAAACATTTTACCTGACTGCAGTAAGTTGTACAATGGGGCACCTGCACTTGAAACGTTTGGCAAGAACCGCCTATAGAAATTAATTACTCCTAAGAATGCCTGCAACTCTTTAACATTGGTGGGGTATGGCATACTATTGATCCCTTTAACCTTTTCTGGATTGGTATGCAAACCATCTTAATCGAGGATATGACCTAGATACCTTATCATCTTAGAGAAAAATTTGCATTTACCTTTGGCCAGCTTCAGACCAGCATTCTTTAAGATACTGAGTACTTTTTCTACACGTTCAATATGCAATTTTCGATTAGGAGCTGTTATTAAAATGTCGTCGATGAACACCACAACTCCTTCTAAACCCATCAGTAAACACTCCATTAACCTCTGAAAAATTGCAGGAGCTGAGGCTAATCCGTAAATTAGCCGCGTAAATCTAAACAGACCCTTGGTCGTAGAAATAGTTGTGAGTTCCCTGGATGATTCATCTAACTCAAATTGCTGATAAGCTGTTGACAAATCCAGCTTTGTATATTCCTCACCATCGTGCAATGTTGCAAAAACATCTTCTATACGTGGTAGAGGATGTTTTTTCACCATTAATTGTGGATTAAAAGTGACTTTAAAGTCACCACAGATCCGCACCTCCCCATTTTTTTTTAGCACTGGCACAATCGGAGTTCCCCACTCGCTAAAATCTACTGGCTCAAGCACTTTAAGTTTTACCAATTTTTCTATTTCTTTTCCCACTTTATCTTGAATAGCTAATGTCACTGGCCTAGGCTTAAAGAATTTAGGAGTTGCTCCCTCTTTTATTTGTAATTTTGCCTTACCTTTTCGAAAGCATTCTAGCGTACCATCGAACAATGAATGAAATTTTTCTAATAAATGGTTTTCTAATCGTTTTTCTACACTATCCATGCAATTTAACTCAGCTATATTAATGTTAAACATTCTCAAAAAATTTCTACCAAGCAGTGGAGGACCTCCATCTTTAATCACTACCATTGGAATATTTTTGCTCATGCCCTTGTAAATCATATTCACATCACAAATTCCGACCGGAGTAATCATTACGCCGTTATAAGCTCTTAAAATCATATTAGTTGGTGTAAGCATGCAATTCTTAAAATAGCGTTCAAATGTACATAAAGAGATAACACAATTCTCTGAACCCGTGTCCAATTGCATACCTAACGGAATACTACATCTCCAATCTTCAAGATAGATCCAATATCATTTTTGGTGTGATGCAATGATCGGAGTTGATATAAATACTCCTTATACCATCGTTTCTTGAATGTAGCTATGAACTACAGCCGCTCCTTCCATTGCTTGCGTACGTCTTTACCGCTTCGATTCTCAGGTGTTGATGTTTCCAATGCTCAATACTCACCGATCAAAAAATGTGCCGGAGTGAGCGGTGCAAGATCTAGGGGATCGTCTCCTGAATAAGTTAACGGTCTCGAGTTCACGACGCCTTCAACTTCCGTTAACAACGTATGCAACTGGTCACTGTTTAATGTTGAACGCCTTACAGCTGCTCTAAGTGCCGACTTGACCACACCGATTAATCGTTCCCAAAAGCCACCCCACCATGGGGCACGCTCAACTATGAATTTCCACGTCACCCGACGTTCAGCCAAAAATCCCAATAATTTCTCATCGTTTCTCACGTTTTTGATTTGATTTAGTTCGCCAGAAGATTTCTTAAACGTAGTAGCGTTGTCTGAATACATTATGCGAGGTACTCCTCTTCTTGAAAAAAATCGTCGAATGGCAAGAAGACAACTCTCCGTGGTCAAGTCGCTGGTGCATTCAATATGTACGGCACGAACTGCGGCGCATGTAAACAGTAAAATATATCGCTTCTTTCTTTGACCATCATTGTCTGCTATAATAGAGGTCCCGCAAAATCTACTCCTGTGACTTCAAACGGTCTGGATGAGAGAATCCGATCTCTAGGAAGAGGTGCAAACTTCTGTGTAGCTGCTGATCCTCGAAGAACTTTACACACAAAACAATCCTTGATGATAGTTTTTATAAGCTGACGACCCTTTACAACCCAGTATCTTGTGCGCAAATGAGAGAGAACTGCAGATGACCCACTATGGAATGATTTTTCATGTGCATCGCGAACTAAAAGTTTTGTTATATGGGATGACTTCGGTAAAATTATAGGATGAGCCACGTTCTCATCTGATGTTACATGCTGAAGGCGACCACCTACTCGCAAGTGTTGGTCGGTAGCACCTAAAATTGGAGAAAGAGAAATCAATTTTGAGTTAGATGAAATATTTTTCTTCATTCGAAGAGCAGAAATTTCTTTAGAAAAATGAAGCATTTGCACATGAGCTATCCAAAACTTTTCAGCACGATTTATATCTTCCGCTGACAAATGCTTGGTATGATCACATTTCTTCTTAAAAACGTCAACAGCTCTTAGGACGTAGGCTGTTACCCTCAGAAGCCGCATCCAGTTACTAAAGCGTTTGCTGTCGATAATTGAGGTGTTGCATCCTAAAGTTGTACCCTCTAAATCCTCTATATCGTCCTCTTCAATATGCGTAGTCGCAACACACAGCGAAGTAGAATCGATTAGTTTCGAAGATGGCCAATATATTTGCCCTTCCTTAAGCCAAGCAGGCCCATTTAGCCAAACAGAAGAATTTACGAGGAGTGTGGCGCTAATGCCTCTAGTTAAAAGGTCAGCTGGGTTTTCAACACCAGGACAGTGCCTCCAGATCGATACATCAGTCAATGATCGTATTTCTTTAACCCTATGCTCAACGTAAGGCTTCCATCGCCTTTTGGAACCCAAGTACAATCTGAGAATCAGTCCAAAGAAAAGATTCATTGATTGTTATCGGAAGACAAGTTTGAAGATAAATAAGCAGGCGCGCAGCCATAAGTGCAGCAGTAAGCTCCAACTTTGGAATAGTCATTTCAGCTTCGTTGTTGGTTTTCAAGGGGGCAACTCTGCCCTTAGCACAAATAAGATTCACTGATATTTCTCCATTATTATGCAAGGTTCTTGCATAAGCCACAGCTCCGTATGCGTAGTTACTCGCATCAGCAAAAACGTGTATCTGTGTCGAATTTTGACTAGTTATAAAATAACATGGTATCCCCATTTCATGAAGTTGCTCGATCTCCTCCCGACAAGAAACCCAAGTGTCTTGCAAGTCCGATGATAAGTTTTCGTCCCAATCAAGATTTCTGCGCCAAACATCTTGAAATAGAATCTTTAACCGCACAAGCCACGGAGCCAGAACCCCAATCGGATCGTATATTTTAGCCATAACTCTTAAAATTCTTCGCTTTGTACCTTGAACTGCCTCCACTTTCAACAAATCTAGTACTGGATCAAGAACCACTTCAAGTTCGTCCGCAAACCCAGCACCTTCTGCGTATCCGAGGATCGTTCTTCTGCTTCGAAGCACTCTCTTACTTTCGCACTGTTGGAGTTCCATTTATGTAATTTCATTGAGGCACTACTAAATATCCTGGTTGTTTCTCGATAAATATCCTTCAGTGTATCCTCGTCATCAATGCTAGTGACAAAGTCGTCCATGTAGAAGCTTTTCCTTAGGAGCTCGTATATTCCTAGCATGGCTTTAATGTTCGTCTCTGATAGCGCGTCCGATGTTTGAGTTCGCGACACAGCCTCCTTTATCAATTCCTGAATCATGGCACCAAGAATGTAGGGACTGCTTTTAACGCCAAATGTTAGCCGCGTCATTCGGTAAATTCTGATAGCAGGTAAGATCTTTTCATCGATTATTTTTTCCACAAACCAGAGAAAACGATGACTATCTCTATCCGACGGATGAAGTAAAATTTGGAGAAACGCTTTTCTATGTCGGCAATAATTCCAAATTTCCCAACTCGAAAATTAAGAAGAATCACTAAAACATCAGGCAAATAATTTTCACCGACTTCTAAAACATCGTTGAGTGACGACTGATTAGGTGCATGTGCCGAAGCGTCGAAAACAATCCGCAATTTACTCGTTTCTTTGTCATTTCGGTATACTGGATGATGAGGAAGGTAATAAGTTCGGTTTTTACTTAATTCTGTGTCTGGAGCAGGTTCAGCAATGCCTGACAAAATCATTTTATTCATCGACTCATCGTATTCGGTGAGTTTTCCAGCTGAACATAGTTTCCGAACTAGTGTTCGTATCCGAACTAATGCGCCAGTTCTATTGTTGTGTAGTGGAGTTGATAGTTCCTTCCAAGGAAGTGACGTCTCGAATCTATCTCCTACTCGACGAATGTGTGCGGATACGTCATCGCTTAATACCCTTTTACCATCAGGAACAATCCCCAAAACATCAAGCTTGCAGAAATTTTGAATGTCTTCACATGCGCAGACGTTAAGAGATAGTGTATGAGAAGAATGGAATCTATTTTGATTTACATCCGATGGCCCTTGAATTGTCCAACCCAAAATTGTGTTTATCGCAGTCAACCTTTCAGTGAGACGTTTGTATTCGCCAGTCGCGAATTGCCAATATGTGTCGGCGCCAATGAGCACACTGATCCCATCCTCTACTAACTGCCCTTTTGCACGAGCATCTGTTTGCAAGTATACATTACCCTTCTGCATTCCTTCTGCCGTGTACAGATTTAACGATGAAGTATTGACTAAACTGGGTACTGGGTCCTTATTTTGGTTGGAAGACGAAATGAAGGAACGTTTTGGTTGAGAAAACAATGGATCGCACATGCTTGTTGCGTGCCGGCCAGTACATGTCCTGCATGATATCCCTTTCACCTTACACATCCGGGAATTATGGCCTTTTTTACAGCAACGGTAGCACCTGCCTTCAGCTTTCAATAAATTTTTCTTTTCGATTAATCCCTTGTCACTAGAGCAATCTTTGGTTTCGTAATTATGTCCACAGCAAAATAAACAATTCTCCTTAAATTCCGATGCATACAAACCCAAAGCCGTTTTGACAGATCTCTTGTTCGTGGTGTTCGATATGCTAGAGCGAGATGACTGTATTCTTGCTTTGTTGGCCTTTTCTAGCAATTCAACCTCTCTTCGCAAGAATTTTAGTAAACAATCGACTTGTTTATCGCCGATTGCCTTTGATGAATTTTCTGACATTGAGGAAATGCTAGCTGCATTATCTTCGTATTGGGCATGCGAATTTTGTAGAGTCGCTGTGGTGTCCTCGTAGTATCGATGAAAATCTACTCTAAGTTCATTTGGTAGACAACGTAATAAAACATCCTTTAGCATAACAAAATAATTTGACGATGGTATGCCTAATGAGGAAAGCGAACGAGTTGAAGCTTGCACCGAAGTATATAGCCGTCTCAGAGCGAATGCATCTGCCTTAGAAGAAACAAGCGGGATAGATAGCAAACGTTGCATTGTAAAAGCTACAATTTTCTCACTATTGCCGTACTCTTCCTTCAGCAATGCTATAGCTGTATTATAGTTAGCTTCTGAAGGAGTGAGACCAGTTAATGTTTCGGATGCCTTTCCAGTTAACACCGTTTCTAGATAATTAAATTTATCAACTGTTGTAAGAGAAGAGTTTTCGTGAACGAGAGCACGATACTGCTCCCAAAATGGTACCCATTCCTTGAAATCTCCAGAAAACCGTTTTGGCTGCAATTTTTTTAATTTCACAGCACTGCATGTAGATGTCGGTGGCGGTAACGGGGGCAACGTGACGTTGCCGTTTGCAGAAGTGGTGTCATTCGGACTTACTGAAACTACTGGTCGACCTTGGTGAAGATGAAGTTTGGAAAGACGGCATTTTATGCGTGTGATGGTCGCGATCGCTTTATCTTCATAATCTGCCACAGCTTCGGCTTCTCTTACCTGGTCCTCTTGTTTAATCAAACTCACCACCTCTGCATTTGTTTTACGCAAACTTTCATGTGCGGCCGTTAAGCGGTCCTGCAAAACGTTTAACTCTTCTTCAATATCGTCGAGATTATTCAAATTATCCGTTATTTTTGAATCTTCGGATTTAAGATAATCGGTCGCGCTTTTGACAAGTTTGGTCACTTGACCACGATAAGAAGCGCGACTTGCCAAATCCATTTCGTTCGACTGCAAAGAAAACGACAAATACTCGTTCTTTCCGTTAATGTTCTCCGTTCCTATCCCGGGTTTCGGCACCAGATTTAGAAAATGTACACCCGAATTCGAATAGAACAAATAAAAGAAACGAGCCGATCTTATTTAACAAACTGTTTAATTCATTTAATTATTCATTATTTGTATTCTTTACAATATTGATTATTACCGAATCACACGAATGCTAATGAACGACTGCGAATTTGATATAAGAAAAGCGATAGCAAAAATTTCCATGTATATGTAACAAGAGTATGTATGAGTAGTATTTGAATGTATGAAAAGTATGTAGTATAGAAGTTTATATGTATGTAGATAATTCATTTTAAGTTACATTATTATTAGTTATTAAATTTAAGATAATAAAGCGAAAGATTTTTCAACACTGATTTACCAATATTTTTAGTTTAATCGGGCCATCCTTATACGTATGATTACTAACCGTTAACGAAAATAAACATATGTCATCATTATTAATATAATTCAAATCATTCTTAAATGCACACATTTTCTTTAAATGTCCTCTCTTCTGACACTTGTTACATTTATAATTTTTGAACTTACAGCTACTACTGGTGTGGTTAGTATATCCGCAAACTGTACATAACTGCTGCTGCTGTTGTTTATTTCCGATATCTGCCTGGCTCTGACGAATCTGCTGTTGTCGACGTGTTGGCTGCTGACGCTGTCTTTGTTGCGCATCCACGCTACCCTGCTGATTTTTCTTGCCCTTTCCCATATACAAGAATGAATCCTGTGGTTCTTGTTTTACTGCAATGGTCTCGTATTGATGGCGAATGTATTCGGTAGTATTTGCTATTTCCAAGGCTTTATTCATACTGCATGACGTGACATTTTCCAAAAAAATTTTATCGCGGGCTGGACCCTTTTCCAAGCCTATTACAAATTTGTCTCTTATTGCGGTATCTAAGAATGTACCAAATTCACAATTTATTGCCAACGCCCGCACTCTTACCGCCCATCCGTTAACTGTTTCCGTTGGACTTTTGCTGGCGTTATAAAATTTATAACGTTCTGCGAAACCCGATGCTAACGGCTTAAAATGTAGGTGTTTACATTGGTTACTACTACATCACTACAATAAACAATTTTCTTCTTACAATTGTTTCTGTTAAGTGGAAAAGATGATATCTGCCAAGTGGCTGCCTCCAGTGTTGATACACATTTGTGCCCGTTTTTCGCATTCTCCATGACTTTCCGGTGAACACTGTTCGTATTTCTGTCGAATATTCTCATTAAGACCTGAGATTGTCTGAGGCTTGTTGGCATAAATCTGCGACTGGGATGGTTAAATCGGGCGATCTTGCTGGCAATGCCAAATCGCCAAAAGGGAATAATACGCGACCAGGAAATGCTTCCTTCACAATATACATTGTAGCTCGTGCTGTGTTCACATGTTCACGAAGCCCCGCTCATCCAATTCCAGCAGTAAGAAGTCATTTATCATGGTCCTGTAGCGTTCGGCAGTAACAGAGACCGTATTGCCGATGGCGTCCTCAAAAAAATACGGCCCAATCAGACCTCCCGCGTGAACGCCACACCACCCAGTGTCTTTGAGTGGATGTAATGGCTCTTCGTGCATCACATGCAGATTTTCAGTGCACCAGAAATGAAGATTTTGCTTATTGACGTAACCGCTTAATTGCAAATGCGCCTCGTCGCTTATGATGATTTTCGACACACAATCGTCCTCTTTGTTGTTGAGATTGAGGATGGCTTTACACTAATTCACACGCGACTGACGGTCAGGAGGCATTAATTGATGCACTGTTTGCACTTTGCACTGGAACATTTGTAATTATTCCGCTCTCCATTGCTGGTCTGTTTGTATACTGCAGCTGTCTAGTTCACAAATGTCAAATATGATTGACGTACGACACCATTTGCAAAAATTATACCATCTTCCGATAGGGTGATTCATTTTGCACCACCTTGTACTTGCGGGTAGGTATTTACTATTTATGTATCTGCGGATTTCTACTCTTTTCGATCTAAGGCGTTCTGTTTTCAGCGATCTTCCAGTGATCTGTTTTGCCTATAATGCACTTTGTCGTCTCGAACTAGGCTTTCTTTTCAGTAAAAGCTTCTTATGATGGCAGGTTGTTGTGAACGACCGGTAATGACGATATTGTCCATTTATCCTGTCAGCTGGATACGCTCTACGAGTATCTGCCTCAAGAGAAATTATTTAAAAAAGTTCAGAGTTAAGTAGGTATTTGGTCTATCACTTCTATTTATTTGAAGTGTCGGAAGCCACGTTGATACGTGCGGATTAGTGGATCTAGAACGGCATACAATTTTCTCACTATACTTTGGACAACATCTGGTATGCTACGTAAACTCAGGATATGCCCCGGTATTTTCTTCAAGAGGGATTATGAACTGGTGCGTATTGATATACAAAAATCACTGTCATCTTTAGAGTAAACGGCTGGTAATCCCTCTAACGTCATACTTTTGTCTTTTGCTAACGTTCTTCGTTATTGGCTAGACATGAAATCTTCTGTTTTTTATCTATCGCTCTCCTTTGTAATGTCCGCTTAGAAGTTGTTAAAAAGGCTGTTTAAAGTCATATGTTGTGCTCAGTTGAATGGATTTCCTTCTATTGCGAAGGGTCGATACTCTCTGCCTGTGCTGTAAACACGTTGATATGTTAACGCTTTGCCGCATACGGTACTGGGTTTCATGTTCGGCTCCTTGAGGTGGCTGCTATAATTGGAATATTGAGTAAAATATTTTCATCAATTCATCTCCAAGCCTGGCAGCACTGGTTTCTCTGTATCTTAGCGACATACATCTGCCTTTCAATTGAGAAAACATTTTTTCAAATGCTCTTGTTCTTGATATTATAAAGTCTCCGTTGGCTTTCTCCAACATTTTCAACGCATCCGAACAAGAAATTCCGTTAGCAGCAACAAAATTTCAAACAAACTCTTTGCTCAATATTTCTTTCCATAGTAAAAATCGGCGACAGCACTTGAGGTTAACTAATGTCTTTGGCTACTGACAACAATCTAGTTGACAGATGACACCCAAACTCAGCGTCAAAATAGATGACAGTTGTTTTTTTTTTTTGTTGAAATACACCATTAACGCAAGCTGTTTGAATGAATCAGTGCCGGTTATATTTTGACAATAGACTAACTATACCTAGATATCAAACTTTCCAGATATTGGAAAATCAAAACCGGTTTTCTACTGATCGTCCCTATCCGTGTGAACTTGTCCGTGAATACGTGAGAATTGTCAACAATGTCAAAATTCGAAAAGTTTTCTGAGTGACGTCACCCATATAAAAATGACGCGGTGAATTTCGATTTTGACATTTCTCATATTTACAAATCTAATTTCGTGTAAGTTGCAAAAAAATTTTATGTTGAACAATAATTTTCTTTATTATATTTTCTAGGACAACAAAAGAAGAAAAATCTACACATTTGGACCAAGAAGAAAACATTTTCCACAGAATACTGCGGCCACGAACAGATTGCCTTGTATTGGAGGTGGCAAAAGCAGTTGGAAAAGTTTGTTTACATTTTCTTGTGAGTAACTACAAACATTTTAATTTCAAAATAATTTATTTTACTTCTTTTTTACAGTAAGAACAATGAATCTAAATGCACCATTCAAGAGCTTTAAGAAATGTGGATAAGTGATGCTAACTAATTACGAGTACATGTAAGTAAAAAGTATACATGTTTGTTTAGTCGTTTATTTAATGCCTTTTTCCTTGCAGATCCAATATTTGAAGTGCAATGGTTTCAAGAAAAGCGTTCCCAGTGTGGAACCATCGTGAGCTGATCAAATAAATGTGAGTAAAAAGAATACATTTTCATTTAGCTATACATTAATTGCCTTTTCCTTTGCAGATTCAACATTTATAGTACAACGACAGAATTAATTCTTCCTACTGCACATTAACTATGTATATGTTTAATATGTGTAAATACTTAATGTATTTTTCTCGATTTTGGTTTTGATATTTTTATTCAATAAATAAAATAAATTTAATGAAATTGTTTTTTTTTTTTTCTTGGATTATGCAATTCCACACCACCTTTGAGTATGCATAGCGGTGCGTTAACCATTTTTTTTTTACTGGGTGTTCGGTTTCCCCTGTAGGCCTATTGCATCCATTCACCATTCTGAAAAGTGAAAAATAAAATAAGATTTAAATTAAAAAGATTTTACATTTACATAAAACAGAATCTTTTATTTTTTTTTTTTTTCTAGAACAAGGGGTATTAGATGTAATATACATATGTATGCATGTGTTTAGCTGTTCAACAAGCAGTGGTTCACAAAACTTCATTGAACGTAAATACACACTATTCTAGATGATTGTAGGACAGTGATATGTTGATTGTCGTTTTCATGCTCCCAAATTGCACTGATTAATCGGGGTTGATTTTTTCTTTTCTTCACGAGACATATTGGGGTAAATTTCGTCTTTGATTTAGAGCTCTTCATCGCTTAAGTGTAAATGTATTGCAAACTATTCGTTATCAACTTCTTAACATTTTCTGATTTGTCATTTTCAATTAAGTGATTTGTCGGGTTCCTCTTCCTTCCACCCATAATTCGCATTAGTTTCGTAATCGAAGAATTTCTATTAAAAATAAAGAACCGATAGGTCGATGAGTGCATACAAATTAGTGGAAAATATAAATAAAAAGAACAAACCTTATCTGTAGCAAACAGCCTTCTTGGTGTAATTCCAATACATGCATGCACAGTATCTCCAAGTCCCGTAAAACGCTGGGCGGTAGAATTGTAGAATTTGATTTTCTAAACAATATTCTTACTATGCATAATACAAACTTACCTGGCTTACCGCATCTTTGGGGGTACACATGGATGTGGGTCCCGACATCCTAAACTGCATTTCTTGTTTTTCCCCTTTATTATTGCTCTATAAAATAAAAACGGATTAGTGTTTGTTACCAACGCACGCCCATGTAAACGTAGTACTAATACGAACCGTGTAAACAAACTCTTGATCTCCGTGCGGAATGCTCTTCTGAACACATTCATTTTAACGAAGTGTACCTTCGTTCAAGCCAGGTGTCTGATATCTTTAGTAACAAATACTTTAACTCATTTAAATTTTGGAAATCACAAAGAGCACCACGGAGACCAAGAGTGAGTAATAAAAATTAATTTATAATTAATTGTACTAACCGATTTTTATTTTTAATAAAGTTTTTAATAGTTTCTCTTTCTTCCCTCCACCACGGATACTATTGAAGCTTGGTTTGTTTTAATTGTCGCCAGAGTCGACAAAATTTTCTATTAAAAATCTTGTGGCGCTTGCTTAATCAAGAACCAAGATTTACGTTCACGAGCACGATGTCTCAGAAAAGTGATCAAGCATCAGCAAATAACGTTCAGGATGGTGAGCAAGACGACGGCAGCTGCCCATTGTGCAGCAATATAGATGATGAGAGAATGGTGCAGTGCGACCGGTGTGATGTTTGGTACCACTTCGGCTGCGTTGGAGTCGACAGCGACGTGAGTAAACGAGATTGGATGTGCGAGGGCTGCGTCGCAAAAGATAACGAAGATGATCCTGAAAGAACAGTTATATCTACAGACGCGACAGCTGCAGCCCGAAAGGTATGTGCAAAAAAGATTTCTAAGTGTAGAATTTCGAAAGAACAACGATTGTTGAAATTAGATTTAATGCGTTTAGAGGAAGAGAAGGAAGCCCATTTAAGATATCTAAACAAAAAGTTTAAATTACTTGCATTGCAAGGCGATCTAGAATCGGAAAATGATGGGCAAATTGCTGAGTGGAAGGCACACGATGGCTTGGGTGAGGGCTTGAGCATGGGTGGTAGGGTAGATTATAGAAATGTGGCGAAAGTTAAACAACGCGAAGAGCACATGGTGCTGAAGCAAAGTGTCGACTCTTTGCCAACTAAGTCTACAATAATACCTGATCGCGATTACATCCACGCTCGTCAAGTTGTGTCAAGGGAACTTCCAATGTTTAGTGGCCGGCCAGAAGAGTGGCCTCTCTTCTTCAGCAGCTTTGAAACGTCGACTAGGTTATGTGGTCTTACAAATGAAGAGAATCTTCTTAGGCTACAGCGGTCCTTAAAAGGAAAAGCGTTAGAATATGTGAGTCACAGCCTGACATTACCTGCATTAGTGCCTGAAATTATTTCGACACTTAAGATGATTTTTGGACGTCCAGAGCACATATTAAACATTCTTGTGGCAAAGGTGCGTGCGGCGCCACCAGTAAATCCAAATAAACTTGAATCGCTTATTAATTTTTCCCTCGAGGTTAAGAGCATAGTTGCGACGATTGAGGCTTCTGGTTTAGGTTCACATACATATGAACAACCCATCGCTCGTTCAAGAGTTAATTGAAAAGCTTCCTGTTCAAAGAAGAATTGACTGGTCTGTGCATATAGAAAATAATTTTGACGTGAATTTAAAAACATTGAGTGATTGGCTATATAAAATTGCTCAAGCGGCTAGTAGAGTTTTGTCTGTTCCAGTGTCAAGCTTGAATACTGCTGAGTCAGAGCGACGTAAAGTACATCGTGTTAGCTTCCATGAGGGTGGTGTTGCCCCGAGTTATAGTTCAACACCGAATATTAAATGCACCGTTTGCAATGAATTACATAGTATTGTAAATTGTGGCCAATTTAAAGCAATGAACTATAACGACAGGTGGAATTTTGTTAATAGTAAGAAGTTATGTAGATCCTGCTTAAGACGACATGACGCAAGATTTTGTCGTGATCGAAAAGAATGTCAACTCGATGGTTGTCATGCTAAGCACCATCCGTTACTTCATAAACTGAATGTTGGACGTTCTGAGGTCCCAGTTGTAGCTGTTCACAACACGGAAACTTCTAAGGTTTTATATAGGATCGTGCCCATAACAATTTTCGGAAGACATTCCTCCATTGACGTTTATGCTTTCCTGGACGATGTCTCGGGTCCGACTTTGATAGAGCAGGACGTTTTAACAGCAATCGGAGTTGAAGGTGTCAAATCTGACCTGTGCCTTAGATGGACAGATGGAACTCTACGTACTGAGAAGGATTCACACAAAATAAATTTGCAAGTGGCTCCTAAAGACAAAATTAACAAGCGTTATTCTCTAAGAAACGTTCGTTCGGTACATAAACTTGATCTACCACTTAAAACATTACAAATGCAAGAGATCACCAATGAATACAGACATCTAAAGGGGCTTCCAGTAGAATCTTACCGCAACGTCGTTCCGAGGGTCATAATTGGACTTAACAACAGAAGTTTGGCAATGCCGTTAAGTTTTCGAGAAGGAAAACCAAACGAGCCTGCTGCAACTAAAACTCGACTTGGGTGGACGATATTTGGAGAAGTTGGCACAAAATCTAAAACTAATTCAACAGTCCAGAGTGTCAACTTACATATATGCGAGTGTGATGGTGATGTCGCTTTAGAAAGGTTATTCGCGGAGAGTATGAAGATCGATAACGAAGGCGTAACACAATTGCAAGGGCATAAGTTGAATACGATTTCAAACATACAACTGGAGAATAGTATCAAACGTGACGGAGACCGTTTCATAGCAAAACTTCTATGGAAATCTGGAAACATAACGCTGCCGAACAACTATGCTATGGCATATAGAAGACTATGCTGCCTTGAAAGAAAGCTTCAAAGGGATCCCGACTTAAGCAAACAAGTAAATGGCCACATTGTCAACATGGAAGCAAAAGGGTATATAAACAAACTTCAGAAGGAAGATCTTGGCCATCAACGTAAATGGAACCTGCCAATATTCGTAGTTAACAACCCGAACAAGCCTAACAAGTTAAGATTGGTATGGGATGCCGCAGCGGAATACAATGGTGTCTCGTTAAACGCCTGTCTTAACAAGGGTCCGGATTTGATCAATTCTCTGATGGACGTTCTATTTAAATTCCGAATTGGCAAGGTTGGAGTTTGTGGCGACATAAGCGAAATGTTCCACAGGATATCCATCGATCAAGAAGATCAACACTCCCAACGGTTTCTTTGGCGGAATGGAGAAACAAATCGCCAACCCGATGTCTATATATTGAAAGTAATGAGCTTCGGAGCAAGTTGTTCACCATCGATTGCCCAATACGTTAAAAATTCTAATGCTAAAGAGTATTACCAAGAATATCCAAGAGCTGTGAAGTCTATTATTGAGCGGCACTATGTTGACGACATGCTCGATAGTGTCAACTCCGTTGAAGAAGCCATCAACCTTGCTAAAGATGTACGAGAAATTCACAAGCACGCCAACTTCCATATCCGGAACTGGATTTCGAATTCAGCAACAGTAATTGACGCTTTGGGTGAACCCGGAAGTACTAACAACTTTTGTCAAGCAGGGAGAACTGTGGAGCAGGTTGTGGAAGCAGAAAAGGTTCTGGGGATGTGGTGGCATACCAGTATAGATTCGTTTACGTTCAACTTGAAGTATACAAAGGCTAGCGAAGACGTCCTGAGAGGAGAGAAACTGCCTACCAAGAGGCAACTTTTGAGACTGCTCATGTCAATTTTCGACCCGCAAGGCTTCTTGAATTTTTTTACAGTTTATATGAAAATATTGATGCAGAACATCTGGCGGAGCGGAATAGGATGGGACGATCCCATTCCCCAAGAATTCTCAGAAGCCTGGAGCAGATGGATGTCAACACTTCAAAATGTTGAAAGAGTTGAAATACCAAGATGTTATTTCGGATTAGCCTGCAGTGACTCCAGTAAGGTAGGACTACATGTCTTTGTAGATGCGAGCGAGAAGGCCTACGCTGCTGTAGCGTACTTTAGGATTGAATCGACATATGGAACTGAAATAGTACTGGTTTGCTCCAAGACTAAAGTAGCTCCACTACGCCCAATTTCGATACCTCGAATGGAACTCATGGCAGCTGTTCTGGGATCCCGCCTTGGAAACGCCATAGTCAAAGCTCACGATCTTGAAATAGAAACAATAAATTATTGGACGGACTCTAAGACGGTTTTGTTGTGGCTTCATGGTGACCCGAGAGCATATAAGCAATTCGTGATGTTTCGCATAGGCGAAATACAAGAGACAACGAACGTCGCAAGCTGGAAGTATGTACCATCCAAAGAAAATGTTGCTGATCTGGCCACCAAGTGGAATCAGCATCCACAATTTCATCCGAGTAGTCCATGGTTCGCTGGACCTACGTTTTTGAGTCAACCATCACACAACTGGCCATCAACTGAACTTCCACAAAAACATACACCGAATGATGAACTAAGATACAATCCCGAAGTGCAACAACATCTAGCCGTTCAACTGAATGATCCAGTCGTCGATTTCAATCGCTTTTCAAGATGGGAACGCCTCACGTCTTGCATGGGATATGTTAAACGCTTCATAAGTATCCTGCAACAAAAAAAACTAACAGGAGTATCAGCGAAACACGACCGAATCAATGTAAACTATGAACACATACCTTTCCTAACCAGAGACGAATTGCTTTGGGGACATCAAATCCTCTACCGCCTGGCTCAATCCCAAACCTATAGCTTAGAACATCGCCTTTTAGTAAAAAATCCTCACTGCTCTTTGCCCAAATCAAGCCTACTTCGTCGATTGTCACCATTTGTAGATGAGAACATGATAATCCGGATGCGAGGCCGACTAGAAAACATGATCGTTAGCAATACAAGTAAAAATCCTATAATAATGCCTAAAACGCACCATATAAGTAGACTAATAGTTGAGTGGTATCACCGAAAGTTTAGACATGGAAATCATGAGACAGTCATAAATTAAATTTTTCAAATCTTCCACATACCAGGGCTACGAAACCTTTTGCGAACTATACGCAGCAAGTGTCAGATATGCAGGATAAGAACAGCGATTCCAAAGCCTCCAGAAATGGGACCCCTGCCCACAGCGCGACTCTCTCCATACACTAGACCCTTTTCATATGTTGGAGTTGATTTCTTCGGCCCATTTGCGGTGACTATTGGAAGACGTACGGAAAAAAGATATGGGGCTGTGTTCACATGCCTCACTTGTCGCGCAGTTCACATTGAAGTAGCACACAGCTTGACTATGAATTCATGCGTTATGGTCATCCGAAATTTCATCGCTCGCAGGGGTCACCCTTTACAATTTTATAGCGACAATGGAACAAATTTGAAGGCAGCTGAAAAGGAATTGCGAGAAGCTCACGATCGCATCAACTTTAAGGACATCCAAGCTAAATTTACAACCCAGCATACAAAATGGAAATTTATACCACCGGCGAGCCCTCATATGGGCGGAGCTTGGGAACGTATGGTACGTTCCATTAAAACTGTATTGTATCAGATAATTACACCTGACGCGAAGTTGACTGACGAAAAGCTAAACAACTTGCTCATTGAAGTCGAAAGTATAATAAATAGTCGACCACTCACGTATTTATCGCTGGATACTGCGGAACAAGAGGTACTCACACCAAATCATTTCATTCTCGGCTCATCATCCGGAAGCAAACCTCCAGGCTTGTTCGACACCTCGGATAAATATATCAGATCGTCATGGCGTCATTCACAACTACTAGCGGATACATTTTGGAAGAGATGGGTGTCCGAGGTACTACCAACACTGACCCGGCGCACCAATTGGTTTGAAAAGGCCGAACCGATCAAAGTAGGAGATATTGTGGTTGTCGTTGATCCTAACCTACCGAGGCATTGCTGGCCGAAAGGAATCGTGGAAGAAGCTATAAAGGGTAAAGATGGGCAAGTGCGAAGTGCCGTAATACGCACCTCAAGTGGAAAATATCACAGACCAGCTGCAAAGATTGCAGTTTTAGATGTACGACAAGATGGTGGTGGCGTTGGAAATCCAATATGAGTATTTACTCTCTCTGATCGTCATACGGGAGGGAGAATGTTACCAACGCACGCCCATGTAAACGTAGTACTAATACGAACCGTGTAAACAAACTCTTGATCTCCGTGCGGAATGCTCTTCTGAACACATTCATTTTAACGAAGTGTACCTTCGTTCAAGCCAGGTGTCTGATATCTTTAGTAACAAATACTTTAACTCATTTAAATTTTGGAAATCACAAAGAGCACCACGGAGACCAAGAGTGAGTAATAAAAATTAATTTATAATTAATTGTACTAACCGATTTTTATTTTTAATAAAGTTTTTAATAGTTTCTCTTTCTTCCCTCCACCACGGATACTATTGAAGCTTGGTTTGTTTTAATTGTCGCCAGAGTCGACAAAAGTGTTATTGAATTAAGCAATATAAATTTTGTTCACTTACATTTTTGCTCCTTCTTCAAACAAATATTGACATTTGATCCTTTCACCACGGTGTGGGCAAATTTTTCACTTCACCATGAATGCTTTTATCAGGAGAGTATGTTCCGAAAAAATGTAACTAACAATTCATTAATACATTGGATTATTAGATTAGATGGAAAATACGTACGTGTAATTCAATTATTGTATTAACTTTTCATACGAAGTAATAGAAAAGGATTAATGATTATTTTGACTGTTTTTATTTGTGAAAATATAACTTTACATAAACCTTTTGCAAGATTGAATTTAAAATATTGGTAATAGCAACAAACATAATAAACTAAATTTGTGCTTTATAAATCCATTTGGTACAACAGAGAATTGACCATATTAAAAAAAAAAATGTGGGTGTGACTGGACACATTTGGACTACAACAGAGAAAAAAGATCTGAACTACACGGCGAACGGTAATTAATTTACATGAATTTCTGAATTTAAAAAAAATTATCTACGGTCAACAATTTCAATTTTAAAATATCTATTTGTGTGACGCTATCGTCTAACCGATTTTAAAATAAATAATGCTGTACGATTGGCATGCCCGTTTCAGCAGTCATCGACCGTTCTGGCAGTCCATCTACATAAAAGACTTGAATTTCCTACAGAGAAAAGTAGCACATGGGCATTGCAAAAGACATACTTTCCAAATTCGTTGCTCAGTTTTTGCATCTAAAAATTTCTGAGAAGAAAAATATCAATGTAAACACAACGCTGTACCTTTCACAAATATCACGTTGCAATGCTAAAATTTGGTGGGATTGTCGTGAATGTCAACATAAGCAGCGTACATAGTATGTAGATGGACACAACGAACTGAGTATGAATCCTATACAGCTAGAAGGAAACTTTTCGTCAGTGAAGCATATAAAAAAAAGAGAAGACATTGTTGATGAATACAAAAACAAAGGATTTGGCTTCTAGGATTTTTTCAGAAGAGTCAAAATTTAACATTTATAGATCGAGTAGGCCTTCGAAAGTGTAAAAAAAGTAAAGCATAGAGATGGTGGTTTTATGATTTGGGGCTAAATGTCCACTTTTGGGATCGGTAATTTAGTCATAGTTATTAAAATAATGACAAAAGAAGTATAATAAAAAATTTAGCAGGAAAATTTGCTTCAAATACACGAAAAATGGTTATCGCGAAAAAATTTTACTTCCAAAAGGACCATGAGGATGATACATAAAGTCCCTCGCTTGCTAGTAACACCACCACAAAGCCCCGATCTTAACCCAACAGAACGTCTTTGAAAACACTGTCAGTTAAAAGCCTTGTTTTTAGCGGAATGGTAAGAGATAACTAGTTCATGCCAGACCGGCTTAAAGAAGTTAAAAGGCTTAAAGGGTACTCAACAAAATGTTAGGTAATTTCCGCAAAACTAAGATATAAACTAATAATTTTCTTTAAGGGTATCAACACTTTAACTGCACTCATTTTACACAGCAAGCGACTGTTGCTTCTCCGGCGCCGATGCCGAGAACAATGGAAGCTGCACCCAACATGCTAGCCATCTTGCTCGCAATCCAAGGGCAGATGGCTCAGCTGCAAAAGCAGGTTCAAGAACAGGCCAAGCGGGTGGACCAGATCTACGCGTTGCTGCCGGGCCTAACGCAACACATGTCGTAATGGGTACGCACATGGTGGAGCAAACTTTGAAGGTCCTTGCGGTGAATGTTAATTCACTGATTAGGATTGAACGAAGAGCCGCGATGTTTAAATTGCTACAAGACCAAACTCCTGATGTGCTTTTCGCTAGCGAAACCAAGCTAACCGATAATCACAAACTGGAGTACAATAATTATATTGTTAGAAGAAGAAACCGGCAGAGATCCAAACGTGGAGGCGGTGTCGCGATCTTCATTAAAGAAGGTATAAAATTTCACAGAGTGTACAAGGGCGTGTTGCGCAGGTTCCGAGTGTAGGAGGCAGTCGTCGTTTACATCCCGCTCCGCAGTGGAAAGCGGCTGTATTTGGCCTCTGTTTATGCACCGGAGGCTTCACAGTCCACCCTATTCATTGCAGAGCTCGACACGCTTTTTCGACTTCTGAGGCTGGAATCGGGGGAGAATTATTTTATAATCGGCGGGGATTTCAACGCTAGACACAGAGATTGGGGAAATAATTTGCCAAATACTAGAGGGAACCTACTACTCGATTGGTGGGGTCAGCACGATGTCATGTACAGACTCGGTCTTAAAGCGACGGATAACCCGTCGTTTCCCAGAGGCGGGTCTTTTTGGATCTACTGCTGTACGACGAACGTATACGACTGACAGGTACGAATTTACAAACTCTAAACTGTCTGCGCACATTCGTGTATGACAGCGACCATTGCGGTTTTAGCACCGAAATTACGGTTCCCAACGAAATTGCGGAATTGGAGGAGTTTGTCCAAAGATATACTTACAACTACAGTAAGACTCGATGGACACGCTTCTCCGCAACCTTGACTAGAGCGCTCTCCTCCAACACGCTCCACCCACCGTCCAATAGGAATTTGTCAAACGAGGAGATCGACAATTACCTAAAACAGATGGGCGAGACAATTAAACAAACTATGGACACTACAATACCGCGGTATCGACGTACGACTAACGAAGACCTGTTCCGCAATCCTACTATTGACGCACTGCACCGACAGAAAAGTAGACTTCTGACCAGACTTAAAAACTTGTACAGACAGTTAACTGACCGACAAGACCCGGAGATTAGGACACTGAAGTCGTCGATTAAAAATATTCAAACGCTAATAAAAGAAAATTACAGAATTTCTGTAAGTTTGTATTGGAACAACAAGGTTCGGGCTGTAAACACCAGCAACCCGAATATGTTTCCGCAAATAAATAAACTATTTCGGAGAAGAAATCAAAACGACCTTCAGTGTCTTAAAATAGCCCGGACAACAGACAACGAACGATTACTGACAATAGCAGGCATTGATCCAAATGAGGCCGCTGATGACGACTTTTTTGTGATCGAGGATCCACAGGAGAAGGTTGAGGCCATAGGGGCGACTTTCCAGGAAGTATACAAGGCCATTGATAACATTGGCCCTAATTACGACCTGGAGAATCGCGTCTTGGTGCACGACTTCTGCATTCGAAATGAAATAAGGAACTGGCGATCCGAGGGCTCTGGTTTCACCCGGTTTAGCGACGAAAATATGGCAAATAACGTCATTGCCAGAGAGGGTGGCCTACCCCCGTTCATTTCGAAGGCAGGACTCCATGAGATCTTCGACACAATCAGGGCTAAGAAATCGGTGGGGACCGATGGTATTCCGAACATCGTGCTTCGACATCTTCCTCTAGAAGCGGTGGACATTTACACCACCCTGTTTAATAATGCAATGAATAATGCACATTATCCAGCGCATTGGAAAACGGCGGTGGTTCAACCTATCCCCAAAAAGGGAAAGGATATATCCAATCCGGCGAATCTCCGGTCGATAAGTCTCCTTCCGAATATCAGTAAGGTTTTTGAAAAAGTAATCAATAGAGCTCTGTCTAGGTGGGTTGAGGACAAACATATAGTTCCGGATAATCAATTCGGTTTTAAGGCGGGACATGATATCTCACATGCCGCGTCTAAACTGGTTTCTGATATCCAATGGAATAAAGGCAAAAAACAATGCACTGGTGCCTGCCTTGTTGACTTGGAGAAGGCCTTCGACACCGTATGGTTAGAGGGTCTTTTCTATAAGCTGACTGGGCTGGGGATCAGTAAACCACTCTTGTACATTCTTTATAATATGCTAACCAACAGACAGTTCATCGTGAAGAATGGTGATGTGACTTCTGTTGGAATATTTCAAATTAAAAATGGTCTTCAGCAAGGCGCGGTCAATTCGCCGATCCTATTCAACATTTTTACAAGCGACTTGATAGGTTCACTTCCCCATACTATTGCGTACGCAGACGATTTGATAGCGTACAGAACAGGTCCAAAAATCGAGGTCATTAATACTCTCTTGCAGCGTGACTTCGATAAGATAAGACGATTTTGCGATGACTGGAAGTTGAAAATCAACTTTCAGAAGTCGGAAACCATTCTCTTTAGGACGCCGTTGTCTAGGGCCTCAAGGGATACCAGAAAAAATTGGAGAAAGTTCTCGATTATTGGACAACACGGACAGCCTCTTGCCTGTCGAAATGTAGTCAGATACCTTGGCATCTGGCTAGATCAGTTTCTATATTTTGGCAAAAATGTGGATGCTGCTCTGGCCAGAGCTAAAGGTGCCTTTGCCCTTACAAAGAGACTGTTTTATAGCAGCCAACTCGATGCGGGGGTAAAGGTAATCTGCTACATGGCCCTTATCAGGCCCATGCTGGTATTTGGTTGTCCCGTGTGGTTCAATGTACGAGCAAGCTTAATGGAAAAGATTCGGGTGTTTGAGAGGGCTTGCCTTAGGGCCTGTCTTCGCTTGTATAGAACACAAGAGTCGGAGTACAAAAAATTTTATCCTAATGAGGTCCTTTACAACAGGGCGAACCTAATACGAGTGGACAACTTCGTAATTAAGCTGACTCGAAGGCACATTGCAAGAGCAATGACGTCGACGAATAACCTGATATCTGGGGCTTACTACCCCAATTACCTTTACCACGAGAGTGTGCGCTTTGACGGCTTCGTTCCACCGGAAGCATTCCTCTACCTAGATCAGAAAGGGTTGATCCAGGATAGATCAGCGGTGCCGTTAATCTTCCACGTCGCTCGGACAGCTGGGGACAGGCGACTCAACTACGACAGAGACGTCGCACACGGCAGTGTGGATCGCCTCAGGTTCAGTAGGGCGGTGGGGAATCGCGATAAGGGGGATGTCGTTCGGCAGCACCAGCATTTCTGGTGGTTGAATGATGGAGAAGATGCTTCGTCGTCGTTTCCGTCAATTACGGACCAGCCTCACTAATGAGGCAGAGCTGACCAATCTGTTTTCTCTGTAAACAGCGATGGCCGGCTTACATAGGTTTAGGTTAGCATTTAAGAAACATATACATATATCAGTGTATACAAAGGTGTATACTGATATATGTATATGATTGTGTATAACGTCTATGTGTGTTTATGTGTGTATTGTACATTTAGTTTAGGTAGGCTAAGATTTATTTTAAGTTAGATACTAAGTTTTTATTAAAAATAAAAAATTATGTCCATATGCTAAGTTTTGTTAACAAATTTTTTCTTAGCTTTAAGTATACAAAATAAATAGTTTTAAGAAAATGTAAATGAAGTCGAAAGACATAGTTATAAGAATTTAGAGTAGCTTAGAGTGCCTGTGTGGGGCCAGTAAGTTAGTGTAAGATTATTAAGTAATTGTAAGCTAGCATTTAAGCATTTTTTGTTAGAATGTAAGAGTTAGTGTTAAGAAAATAAAATGCATATAAAACTAACTAAACTAATGAATCCTACGAGGGGCGTTCAATATATTCTCGGTATCGATATGAAGGAAAATGCGAATTCAATTTAAATTGTTTTTATTTTTCAATATGATCTCCCCTAACATCAATGCATTTGTTATATCTTGAGATAATCTTTTTTACACCCTCAAAAAAATAAATTTCCTCTTTCTCTGCAAAATACCCATTTATGGCCGACTTGAGTTCTTCATCATCCGAAAATCTTTTTCCACGAAGACATTTTTTCAAATCCGGAAACAGGAAATAATCACTAGGGGCAAGGTCTAGACTATAGGGTGGGTGTTGGATTCCTTCGAAACCACAATCTCGCGCAGCAGCCTTGGAAACTCGCGCCGTGTGAACAGGAGCGTTGTCATGAAGAAGCAACACACCCGCTGCGAGTTTACCCCGTCTTTTCTTTTTAATTTCCTCCCGCAAATTATGCAAAGTGGAAGCGTAGGATGTGGCGTTGATGGTTTCACCTTTTTTTTGTACTCAATGAGCAAGATTCCCTTTGAGTCCCAAAAAACTGTGGTCAAGAGCTTCCCGGCAAACGGAGTGACTTTGAACTTCTTCGGGGGGTCTGTTCCTTTTTTATGCCACTGCATGGACTCTTGTTAGCTTTCAGGGTCATAGTGGTGGACCCATGTTTCGTCCCCAGTAACAATTCGATCCATAACACCGTCCGCGTTCTCACTACACATCTTCAAAAGCTCTCTACAGCATGCGATTCTCACTTTTTTCTGAGGCGCTGTGAGCATTCGTGGCACCCACCTTGCACTGACCTTTGAAAGGTTAAGATGGTCATGAAGAATGGTGTGAATGGTACCAATTGAAAGCTTGGTGATCTCTGCCATCATTTTCACCTTTATTCGGGCATCCTCAAGAACAAGTTTTTCGACTTCTTTGATGCTTTCTCCCGTACAAGCAGTAGCCGGGGCGCCGGAGCGGGGGTCGTCTTCAATGCTCTCTCTGCCTCTCCTGAACTCACTTGACCACTTTTGCACAGTTGATAATGAAGGTGCGGAACCCTGGTAAACAGCCACCATCTCTTCATGAATAGTTTTTTGACTTTTTCCTTGCTTAGTGAGAAATTTAATTACAGCGCGATGCTCAATTTTCACCATCATCGTCTCAGTTGCCATTATGATTCTGTTTAACTAGAGATAAAACGCGAATCAATAATCACATTTATATGAAATTTTACATGAATGCACTAAAATAATAGTATTACTTGATAAATAAGTCAATTTATATATACAACCACAGCTTCACCCCGATACCGAGAATATGTTGAACGCCCCTCGTAGATGGACACAACGAACTGAGTATGAATCCTATACAGCTAGAAGGAAACATTTCGTCAGTGAAGCATATAAAAGAAAGAGAAGACATTGTTGATAAATACAAAAACAAAGGATTTGGCTTCTAGGATTTTTTCAGAAGAGTCAAAATTTAACATTTATGGATCGAGTAGGCCTTCGAAAGTATGAAAACAGTACATGGAGATGGTGGTTTTATGATTTGGGGCTAAATGTCCACTTTTGGGATCGGTAATTTAGTCATAGTTATTAAAATAATGACAAAAGAAGTATAATAAAAAATTTAGCAGGAAAATTTGCTTCAAATACACGAAAAATGGTTATCGCGAAAAAATTTTACTTCCAAAAGGACCATGAGGATGATACATAAAGTCCCTCGCTTGCTAGTAACACCACCACAAAGCCCCGATCTTAACCCAACAGAATGTGTTTGAAAACACTGTCAGTTAAAAGCGGAATGGTAAGAAATAACTAGTTCATGCCAGACCGGCTTAAAGAAGTTAAAAGGCTTAAAGGGTACTCAACAAAATGTTAGGTAATTTCCGCAAAACTAAGATATAAACTAATAATTTTCTTTAAGGGTATCAACACTTTAGCTGCACTCATTTTACATGTAGAGGAAGATTTTTATTTCTATAATTTTTTTTGAACTAAATGTTATTGTATTGTTTACTTGCAAAGAAACAGATCTGTTGAAAACAATTATAAACAAAATTCCCTTCGACAAAATCAAATTAAGTTGGGATATCAAGAGTTTTGCTTCACATTGTATGTTAAATTCAGGAAATTATGTTTAAAAAATAAACAATTAAAATACCCCCGCTTTTGTACTTTATAATGTGTGAAAAAAAAAATTCTCGAAATATTTTGGAAAAGCTTTAAATTCAATTAGAAAAACAAATATTTTCCTAAAAAAAACTAAAAAAATTATCAAAAATGTTAATTTTACTTATCAGTATTATTTAATTAATTTATTTACTTAACACATTTAAACTAAAAGAACAGCAAGGAAATTGATTTTAAAAGCTGCCATTAATTAATAATCCTTTTCATTGATGTCCAGAGTACAGAGTTTGTGCCTAAACATACAAAATGCTTATACAATTGACTTTCAATACAAGCTTAAGCTTGATTTCAGAATTGTAATAGTTTCAATTCATTTATATCTTCAAATGAAACTTTCAAAATATGATCCTTAGGTCCTTTTTTAATTTTATTCTGAAACTATCCCCTTTTTGTCCACTTGAAACAAAAAAAAAATAGTTTTTTTTTTAATATATTCTATTATCTTCACTTTTTCACCACGTTGAATTAAATATTCACCAGCGAGAAATATTTTTAATTTTATTTCTGCCTTTATTATAATTATATACTTAGCGAACATTACGTGAAATTTGTTGTCATTTTAGCCATTCTGACAGGTTATAGAGATGGAGAATGTGTTGGTGATTCAGTTACAGTGTGTCTGTGAGAAAATTAAAGGTTTGCAAAAGTATTAGTAGAGTTTGATATCTAGGTATAGTTAGTCTATGATTTTGACAGAATGTATGTGTACTCAGATCTGCCGATTAGGCTGCTAGGTTAAGTTGTTTGTGTACTTTGGGACTCCGAAATGTGCTTGTATTTTATATAGCAGTCAAGTCATTGGCTTATTGTAATTTGATCGTTCTGGTTGGATATTTGCTGCCTATTAGATGAGAGAAAATGATCCGACGCTCATGCTGTTGAAATTGCAGAAATCTACAAATAGCTCGGCTATGAGACTGTTCGCAGCGATGTTTGGTTCCGCTGATTTTCCAACCATCATCAGGCTATTAGTTGTAAGGACAAAATGTTTCTTCTCATCCTCATTTGATGTTTCGATGCGTAACACAGTGTAATGCTGATATTTCTGCTCGTAAATATCCGCTCACTGTGCGATTTCCACGATAAGAGGCTTCTCCTGCCAAATTCTTCAAGTCGGTTTGCCCCAGTAGACAGTAAAATAGCCGCAAAATGCTCGTCTTGAGTCATAAAATCAGAGGTCGTGAAAAAACAATCAAATCAAAGTATTAAAATTTTGGAACTAGTAAGGTCTTACTGTGAAGATCGCTGGTCACATCCAATGAACACTTATTCTGTTTTTTGACGCTGAGAGCTTGAATGTATTTTTTTTATTTTGCAGTGTTCTAAGAGCCCTTTGGTATTATATCTTTTATTTTGGCTTGTCAACAGCGTAGCCAAATTGATCGGTCAAATTGCTTAATTTTCCGCAGTATTTTGAGAGGCAAATATTTTATTATTACCTCGCAGAAGCAACATCTTCTGATAGATGGTGGTGCGTTAAGAAACGGGGAGGACTCGCTACTTGCAACTGTGCTGTAATCAAAAGAGCAGTGAGCATTCTGCCCAAAAAAAAATCGGACAAAGTCCGAAACAAAAATGCAGACAAAAACGCGTCGAGTGTGGACTCCTTGAAGATTACCGTTGGCTATCTTCTCTATTCATGGGGAAAAAGATCTTCAAAAGCGTGGAGTACCACCCTCCGACACATAACACTGTCTTACATTACTCTGCCAAATCAGCTGGTTCTGTAAATGAGTCAGTAGCACATCAAATCGTTATTTCTTGGAAACACTTTAGTGTAAAATATTGACGAGCAAACTGCTGAGTAAAGTGAGAAAAATCAACATCTGCCAACCGTGTCGAAGAAATAAAGAGTAGCAGCCAGCTAAATACCGCCTACAATACACCATGTAACACGGACACCGTTTTTGTAGCGAGGAACTTGAATGCCAGCGTAGGAATGCCAGTAACGCGTTTAAACATTTAATGGACAAATATGAGAGCAGATTGATACCGACGAGCGTCTTATGGATTTTTATAACTTTTCATTTCTTCAACCAGGAGAAACGATAAACGTTAGAAAATATTGTGAGGAAATCGACATGTTGCATGCCAAATTGGCTGAAAATCATCCTGCCTTGGTCAATAGGCACGGTCCGATCCTTTTGCATGACAATGCTAGATCCCATACCTCACAAGTAATGGTGCGAAAACTGTTGTATTTGGGATTTGAAATTCTTCCGCATCCGCACCAACGGACTACGATCTTTTCCGCAATCTGGATTCATTTTGCCGGAAGAAGGTCTTCCTAAACCGAGCAGAGGTCATAAAAGCCTTTGAAGATTTCAATAGCATTAGACCTAGACTGCGGTGATGACGTCTGCTCCTTTTCGCATGAACTTGAACCAAAAGGAAACTGCTCCAAGGACAGTAAGGCTTTGTATGAGTCTCTTAAACATCAACACGAACGTTAAACAAAATATATTTCGTTAATAGATTCTGAAAGTTAGAAGAATCCTTTGCTTAGGAAGAGTTGCCATAGACGAGTGTGGCACCGAACTCAAAGTGGTAGCGGAATTGGAAAAGCAAGAGCTGCGTTTGTTAGCTCTCCGAAATATGGAAGATCAATGTTATCAGCTTCCACTTCAGTGCATTGCGATCTATGCATAGAACTTGTCTAGTATTATATTATAGATGCTCTAATATTCTTATGGATTCGAAGGACTATCTACGAGTATCATAGTTGTGAGGAGAGTCAGCGAATTGCAACAATATCAAAAAACCTTTTAGGTTGCGTATTCCTCAACTTCTCGGCATGTTTTATACAATTATTATCAAGTGCTGGAGTCCAGTGTCTTTGATAAAATAATCCATCAGATGCACCCGGTGTACTGGAATTCACTTATCCATTCCTTGGATTAAACAATTTACCTTCGAAGTGGCGGTGCTAGTTTAAAAACAATGTTTGAAAGTTTCACCAAAAGGTAAAACGAACGTTGCCAATGCAAGTAAATCCGGAAAGGGACAAAGCAGCCTATAGTCGCTATAGTCAGTGCGGAATATGTATATGGAAAAACCACATCTGCTGGATTTTCTACCCACCCACCTCCTAAACTATTTACGCCAACTGCAGAGGCATCGACCAGCATAGCCTTGTCTGCCATATTGTGTAAAAATCTGAACAAATTTATCTATGAATTGATTGGTACTTACCACTGTAGCTTTTAAGGCCTCATAAAGGCGAGCTATACAGTGCTATGCTTGGTTGTGATATGGCTACCACTCGTCAGATTATTTAGAATGACGTCGGAGGACGCTCGTTGCACCGTAAATCAGAAGCAACCTCATCGAGAACTTTGAAGTCAGAAAAATGCATTGACAAGGTGATGCACTTCCGCCACATCATCCTTGAAGAAATTGTAGGAGCTCGTTAGTGTAGCAGGGCACAACTTTCCAAAAGTGCTTATGAGATTAACAGCATTGGCAAGACGCAGCACGCTACTGGTGCATTTGTAAGTGTGAAACAGATGTGGTAAAACAGGTTTGGTTGTGAATTAGAGCAAAACACAGTATGTGCCGTCACAACTTCGACAAATTGGACGGAATATCGCTAAAGATAGCCGTAACCTTGAGATCCGGATTTATTAAAATTTTAGAAGTTAAATTTTCATAAATGACGGACTACACAGCAAACTCTGCAAACAAAGAAAAAGCGAACCGCAACCACACCACTGGTGTGGTGGTTGTTGGGCGAATGAGGAGAATCCTAAAACAGACGAACGCGCACAAAAGGGAATCGCAAAAAAAGCAGCTGATTTCTAGCTGCGCATTCCGGTTGATCAGCAAGGGATGTTCGGCAAACAGTCTGAAACGGACAATGGAGAATCACAAACCGAAAGTAGGCGCCACCCAGTTTTTATTGTCAAAATTGGGAAAACGGATGGAGATAACACAGAATTTATGGTTCCCTGGTGGGGAATTAACTGTAGTATCATATATTTATTTTTCTGAAGAGGACTCAGGGTATGCCGAGAGAACACAATACCAAACAAACCTTCTCCTGAGAGGGGCCCTATTTAGATGGCGTTTTACTGGTGGAGGAGGGTAAGCGGCCTGCACTACAATCACTTATCTGTCGTCCTGTCGAGTGTTGTAAATGGTGCTTTTTTTTAGTAGGATTAGACTTTTTTGTTTAAATAAAACAAAAATACATTTTCCTGATGACGATTTGTTAAATTCACTCGAAAGATTGTTTTATGCCGTTTAATACTTGAAAATAGTTTTGGGCATATGTCCACTATGGTTGCCTCGTACGCAAGTAGGGAAAGGTGGCGGTTCGCCATGTACCCAAGTAACACTAGAATGTGCCCTTTTGTTATCACGACTGTGGAGAAAAGAAAGCGGATTAAATCTCGTACTCCTTTACCAGAGAAGTCGTTAAGGTCGTCGAAGAATCTTTCTTTCTCTCTCTGTCCCATTTTCCTAAAAACTTAACACGTGCTCAGGCATTTTAAGTGTATTAATACCCACTTGAGTGTTAAGTTCTTTAAAAAAAAAGAAAAAAGAAGAATGGCTGGCACGCAGTCTGGCTCTTGCTGGCTCCGGGCATTTGCAAAGGAAATGAGAAAGAGTTTCCTTCTCGTTTTCATGCACGCTACTTCGTTGGAATGGCATCTGATGAACTTCTTGAGGATTCTTCTCGTTCCAAACAAGGCAGTTCTGCTTGTTTACTTACCTACTTAATTATTCGGCCAGCGACCCGTGGAGGGTCTGAGCCCGAGATAATGCCGCTTTCAATCCTTCACGGTCCCGGGCACGTTGCTCAGTTTACTAAACCAAAACTTCTGGCATCCGCGATCACTTGATCGTTGAACCAGAGGTTCGGTCTTCCTTTTCTTCGTGAACCAAGCGGCTGTGATTCGAAGATTCTCTTAGCTGGAGCATTCGCGCCCATTCGTTCGCTGTGGCCGAGCAAGTGCAGTCGACGCATTTTTGCCTTCCAGACTACATCCACATCTTTATACAGCTCGTAGAGTTCGCTGTTATATCTTCTCCTCCATTTGCCCTTCTCGCAGACAGGATAAAATATTCGACATAGAATTTTTCTTTCGAAGGATCCCAAGATCTACTCCGCTGTCTTTCTTATTGTCCAGCATTCAGCTTCATAATGCAAGACTGACAAGATCAGGGTTTTGTAGAGCATGATTTTGAACCTTCGAGTTAGGGATTTGGTTCCTAGTTGCTTGGAAAAACCGAAGTTGCAGCGGTGGCCTAAGGTTATTCTTCGTCAAATCTCCACTGGGGTGTCATTTGTAGAGTATGTTTGCCCCAAGGTAGACAAAACCCTTCACTACTTCAAAATTATAGCTGTCTATTGTTAGATTCTGTCCTAGGCTGTGTTTAACGGATCGGTTTTTGGTCGACAGCATGCACTTTGTTTTATCCTCATTCATAGTGAGACCAACTCGTTTGGCTTGTTCTTCTACAGCAGTAAAAGCCTCAATAATGGCACGCTGAAAACGGGTGATGATGCCGATATTATCTGCATAGCCCAGTAACTGGATGGATTTGTTAAACATAGTGCCTTCTGTGTTAACGCCCGGCCTTTCGCACTATCTGCCCCAGCACAAGATTGAAGAAATCACAAGACAGCGCGTTCCCTTTCCCGGAATCCGGTGTATGTTTGGAATAATTCGGAGGTTTTGTTTGCAAGCTGCACGGTGCATTTAAAGTTCACTACCCCGGCGCGACACAACTGCATCAGTTTTTTCGGGATCCCGAATTCGGCCATCGCTTTATTTGATTCAATGCGATCAATGCTGTCGTATGCGGCATTGAAGTCGATGAAAAGGTGATGGGTATCGACTTGGAACTCGTTGGTCTTTTCCAGGATTTGCTGCAATGTGAAGATTTGGTCCATCGTCGATTTACCGGGCCGGAAGTAGCACTGGTAGGTGCCGAAAAGCGGCTTTAGTCGTTCACAAAGATCGTGCAGAGCTTCGATTTTGGAAATAAATTTCAACAATTTGGAATTGTTGTTGTAGCGTCAATCTTTCCCATAGATGAACTTACATAGATGTCAAACTCTACTAATACTTTATCAATCCCTTAAAAGCCTCACAAATACACTGTAAGTGAATTACTAACTGTTGTGCCTGTAAACTGCTAGAAACATTGCAAACATTGCAAACTTATTTCAGAAGTGAGTTCTGTGGTGCTCAAACAGTGCGTTGATTGAAAATAAGTTTTGGCTGAAATGAAGAACCCTGTTCGAAAGTTTGTGCAAAAAGTTCATGAGACTGGCTTGTTTGAGGACAGCACTCGTAGTCCCCGTCGTCGTATGGATATGGCTGCTGTGGCCGAGAGTGTTCGACTTCGGAACATCGACTCGCCATCGATCTCAACATCTCAACATTTCACGCACCAGCCTGGTGAGAATTTTCCACAAAAATCTCGGATTATTCCCTTACAAAGCCCAATTGACTTAGCAATTGAAGGCGAACGTCCATCCGCTTCGTTATCGCTTCTCAGTTTAGGCCTTAGAGCAGTGAAAATTGGACGTTGAATTTGGCCGAAAAGTCATTTCTTCAGACGAGGAGCATTTTCATCTCGGCGGCTATGTTAGCAAAAAATTGCCTCATCACGGGAAAACTCGCACGTGATTACCGAATTTTTGGGGGCTGGTCTTGGACGAGCTTTGATTTCAGCACGATGGACCGCCATGCCACACAGCTCATCAAACAATCGATCTCTTGCGAAGATACGAGTAGATGTTAGGCGGACAATCCTGAAACGATTCAATCTCTTGAAGGGAATATAATATTGTCCGAGCCGTTCGTGAAATAGAACCAGGAAGCAGTCAACAAGGCCTTGGAAAATTGGATTCGCAGTAGCGAAGTCAGTTGAGACAGCCACATGAATGAAATCGTATTCCAAACTTGAGTTTGGACCACCCTATACGTATGTATATGTATTATTCTTCCTGGTCTCTTTGTGCATGTTTTTTTTGTTCTTGGCTCTGTAAGTAAAGCGACAAGCTGTCAAAACAGTTAACCGCGCTTTTTGGTCATTGCCGCCATTCAGCACACACGCACACATGAAATTCCGTCAGGTCAGCTGTTAGAGAGAAGGGAATCACATCCAGAACTCGAAGAGCCTCTCCTCGAGTCTCCAGTCAATCCCACCAGTCGACGTTCTTTGTTTGTGGGTCATGTTTGTTCCTTATGTTTGTTTTGTCGTCTAAGTGATTGTTTTGGTTCGAAGCATTGAATTAAGCTTGTGCCTTTGTTATCAGGGGTGACGGAGAGAGAAGTCGGAACGCCAGAAAGCGGAGAGGAAAATAAAAGGGCAACAGACAACAAATGGAAAAGGGAGTGGAGGATTCATGTGGCGTAATTTGCACGCAACAAACCCTGCTATTGACTATAAAACTGACGCGGTATCCGAAATCAAACGAATAATTATATTTGCAAATCGCTTTTTCTCTGACCTAAGATACAAGGTCTCTGCGCTGACAATCCCAGTCATGCTTTATGGCGCCAAAGTATGGTCGTAGCAAAGGCGGATAAAGATACCCTTGTTTATGTTAAACGCTAGATCGAACGATAGGCATAGGTGGAAGAGATTGCACAGAAATCGTCTGAAATGGCGAAGACATGTAGAGCGAATGCTTATTACCGTCTTCGGTTCCTATCCAGAGGGACGCCTTAGGTCGCGCCCGCAAGTGAAAGTGTAGGTATTCCAATCATCCCGTAGTGTCAAACTTGAATTCGTCAAAGATCGCACTAACTGAAGGTGTTTGTTGTTTGAGACCCAGCTTCATCCGGGAAATAGGTGGAAAAGCCTTGGTAATCAACCTCTTCGGGATTGTCAACACCCGAATAATTTTTCCTGAAGTTAGCTGAGACTTTTTCTTCATTCGAAATCAGTCTCCAAACGTCTCAAGATGATTCCCGTTAATAATTTTATTGCCGGAAGCTGTTTCGTTGTCTGATTTTACAGACGTCTTGGAGCATAATTTTTCGATCCAGTTCTTCAACATTTACAAATGGCAACGCACACTTTAGTCGAATTGAGCTGCATCGGGGATTCAGTGGTTTAGTGCGCGCGAAAACCAAACCATTAAGTGATCTTGCAAATTTCTTATATGATTTCGATTTTGGTGGGGGTTTACGCCCCAATTTATTGGCTTAATATTATACAAGCTTAACCTAACTTAAAAACTAGGACTAAATGCTGATAGAAAGATGATGGAGGAGATCTTGTTATAGATGAGGAGTGCTTAGGGTTAGGTTAGGTAAGAGTGGCTGTTGGAGATACCAACCCACTTAGGCCTATTGGCCCATTGTGATGCCACGTGGATCTATGATCTTCTTACTACTGGAACCAGTTTGAGCTTATAATAAAGCGTAGGAGACTGTTAACGTCTATTTTTTCTAGATCGTTTAGGTCGTTGTAGAAGAAAGCTCCTAGATGAAGCTTCCTTCTCTGAGAGAGAGCTGGGCATGTGCAGAGTAGGTGGGGAATTATCTCCTCCTCTTCCTCGTCCATGCAGCTTCTACAGAAATCGTTAGTAAAAGCGCCAAGCCTTCTTGCGTGCTTGCCTATGAGGCAGTGTCCGGTAATGACACCTATTATGGCGCTGAGATGTTTCCTATCTAAAAGGATCAGACACTTAGATCGACTCAGATCCAGCCTCGGCCAGATCTGTTTGGTCGCTAGACATGTTTGTCCAGCAGTCCACCTAAAGTCTGTTCTTTTATTGGCATCTAGCTTTAGTGTTAGTTTGCACGTAGCGATTGGTATACCTATACTACCTTTGTCCGGTAGGATAGGTAGAGTGGTTCCAATTTTGGCGAGTTCATCGGCTCTGCAGTTCCCTGGAATGTCTCTGTGGCCGGGCACCCAACAAAGGTGAATGTTGAACTGCTCTGCCATCTCCATAAGAAATGATCGGCATTCAAGGGCGGTTTTAGAATATAATGAGACCGAGTCCAGGGACTTGATGGCGGCCTGACTATCCGAAAATATGCGGATATCCTTTGCAGATATCACGTTTTTCTTCAGCCAGGACACAGCTTCTTTAATCGCCAAAATTTCCGCCTGGAACACGCTACAGTGATTTGGAAGGCGGAAAGAGAGGCTTAGATTTAGCTTATCTGAGAAAACACCGCCACCAAATCCGCTATCGATTTTAGATCCATCTGTGTAGAGATGGATTGACTTGTCCTCCATGAAAGCATCCTCCTCCCAGAATGATCTAGAGGGGAAGCTTACATGGAAGTTTTTGTCAAACCAAAGTTCAGGTATGGTGTAATCGGTGTTCCCTGTGAGGATTCCTAATGTATTAAGAATATTGGCGTGGCCAGATGAATTATTTGTCCACTGTTTAGTCGCTTTAAGGCGAATAGCTGCAGTGGCAGCTACTTGCTTGCTAAAAATGTCGAGGGGTGTCAAGTGAAGCAGAATATCTAATGCCGCAGAGGGGGTAGACCGCAAGGCTCCGCTTGTGCATAGACATGCTGTTCTTTGGACTCTGCTTAGTTTAATGCGGTTAACTGCATTCTACAAGGCCGTCCACCACACAACCACCCCGTAAGTAAGTATCGGTCTTATGACCGAGATGTATAGCCAGTGGGTTATGCGAGGTTGAAGACCCCATTTGTTCCCAATGGTTTTTTTGCAAGAGAATAAGGCTATTGTAGCTTTATTGACTCTTTCTTGAATGTTAGGTTTCCAGTTTAGTTTCCTGTCAAAAATGAGACCCAGATATTTTGCTGTATCGGAGAAAACTAAACTGGTACCGTTTATTGAAGGAGGGTCTATGATTGGAATTTTATATTTCCTAGAAAAGAGGACACGATCAGTGTACTGAGGGTTTACTCCCACTCTGTTATCTGTTAAGATTTAGCTGAAGGAATTCTTTAATGGTATCAAGATGCTTACCTGAGACGGCTATGGCAACGTCATCCGCATAGGCAATCACACTGCTACCACCCGCTTCCAGGTATATCAGTAGTTCGTTAACTACTAAGTTCCAGAGAAGGGGAGAGAGGACACCGCCTTGCGGCGTACCTTTACTGACATATCTTTTAGCAGAGGTCTCACCCAGTTTGGAGTTGATTATCCTGCTTTTTAGCATTAGACCGATCCACTCCCCAAGTGAGCCGTCTACCTGCAGAGTTGACAGCGCAATCGTGATTGCGGATGTGTTGACGTTGTTAAAGGCGCCCTCTATGTCTAGGAAAGCAACCATTGTGTACTCCTTATATTGTAGGGATCGTTTGATGTGGCTAGTCAGAGAGTGCAAAGCCGTTTCCACCGGCTTTCCTTTACAGTAGGCATGTTGAGCCGTAGACAGAAATCTTGGATCAACTTTAGCTCGAATATGGACATCAATCAGTCGTTCTAAAGTTTTCAGAAGGAATGATGATAGACTTATAGGTCTGAGGTCCTTTGGGACTACATGAGAACGTTTTCCAGCTTTGGGAATGAATATTACATTGACTTCTCTCCATAACAGTGGAATGTGGATAAGTTCTACATAGCTCCTCATAATATTTTCCAACACCGGTAGAATAATATCTGAGGACCTCTGTAGCTCAGCAGGTATAATACCGTCCGGACCAGCAGACTTGTATGGTTTGAAGCCATGCAGCGCCCAGAGCAGTTTGTCTCTCGTAATCAGACCATGAATTTTGGCCGCGAGTTGGGAGCTACCTGGAAAGTGGGTGTCCAGAAGCAGGTTGAGTGATTCATCACTTGAGGTTGTCCAAGAGCCATCGGTTTTTTTCAAACAGCTGGGTATCATAGGATTTGTGGAGAGGATTTTTCTTAGCCGCGATGCCTCAGAGGTTTCTGTAATTTTGTCGCAGAATAACCTCCAGGATTGTCGCTTTGCCTTCCTCAGTTCTTTTTTGTATAATTTGAGGGATTCTTTATATGAGTCCCAGTCGGTCACTTTTCTTGTGCTTTTTGCTGCGTTGAAAAGTTTTCTGCAGGCGTTTCTGAGCAGTCCCAGTGCCGATGTCCACCAATGTGGCTTTTTCTTGCCTCTTGGTGTGTTTAGGTTGAAATCAAAAACAGAGATGTTTGAGGTGACCTTTGGGAGCATACGGAAGATTGGGTCGTTGGAGCCATAAGAGGGGCGGTAGACCGGTAGATAGAAGAGACGAAGACAAGGTTGATTGAGTGGGTTGGTGTTGTAGGAAATTGCATTGAAAATGGATGTGCAGTCTAGGGAACCTGAGAGCAGTCGATGAATGAAAAGAATGTCAGCAATATTCCAACGTTCTTCTAACTAATTTATATTGAGAAGTTTACGGCGGCCCTGAAAGGGAGGTAAGATTAAGGGGTCGTTCCAGGGCAGACCACGGAAAGCAAATCGGAGGAATTGACGTTGAATACCCTCGATTCAGGAAACATGAACTCGGTGGTCTAGGTCTTCCTAGAAGTAGATACCGTATTGACTTTTCTTGAAACCTCTTGAGATTGGACTCTACTAACTGGCGAGTTACGTGAAGTATGTACATATATAAGTAATGTCTGGCCCCTGGATGAACTGCAATTAGGTTTCACTCAACGAGCTGATCAAATTTGAGAATTCATTTCTATCTATTTGCAAACTACTTCTTGAAGTTCTGGTAATATTCGTTGCGATTTGATCGTTGGGGGTATACTCGTACTTCGTAATTCCGCAGTACCATCACGAAAGAATGCTACTATAGTACTCGTAGCACAAACGGCAATACCGATTCGTATTTCACCGTATTTCTACTTGTAGCTTAAGCGCATTGCAAGTAGAATTTGAAATTGTTAAGTCCCAGATGAATTTGCCGAAGAGCTCACATTGAATAGAGTAGAGTATACAGATACTTACTCGTATGTATGTACATGCATCGATATTGAGAGGTAATCGGACACTTCATTTGGAATTGACGCCCGTAATTGGTAATCGGAGGTCTGGTTGTTGTTTAACTTTCAACTGAAATGTGTAACGAAGAAGCAGTCACATTCATTCATGTAGACACGTACGCAGCTATACATACATGTGGATCTATTCATACACACTTCTACCTATTTGTGTAGTTCGTAATTAGAAATTATGACGATAAATGCATTTGGCTTTTATTGAGATATCCAAAGAAGCAGGGAATGCTGCAAAAGATAACCATTTGTATGGTATGACTTGTGGGATTCATTTGGAACGGTGCAAATTACTTTATGAGTGTCGTCTTTGATCACGAAGTCTGATGTCGTTAATGGCGTCATAAAGAGATTAATTGCAAATTAATGGAATTAAAACTTGAGTTGAACTCGCACATAATGTGTGGGTGTGCTTCGTGCATCCATTAGGTCCTCCTGATTTTCTGCAGCTGCATGGGTACTCATAGATTCTCGAAAAGTAATAAATGTTTGATAAATGAATGATGTACAGTTAGGAATGGTATTCACAGGTAGTGAACAAGTTTGAAATAAAGTGCGACATACTTTCAGGCACTTAAAAAAGCGTTAAAGGCGTGCTATCTTTTTGGATGAACGAATGTCTATAAACATTTTTCGGTAAATATTTGGATGAACTTTGAAATGCGCAATCAGTAAATGCCAAGGTAGCTCATTAGATCCATTCTATGGCGAGTCATAGAGCAGGACCGGGATAATTATGGTATTGTATAACGCCAATTTGACCTTATACAAGAGGGCTCTGCTACTCAATTGCTTTCTGAATCCAAAGAAGCAGCGATTGGCAAGAGTAATTCTGCGTCGGATTTATGCTCTGATGTCCTTAACTACTTTGAAGTTATAAATTCTGGAAAAGCCGTTGACAGCACATACTTTTTTTTGCCCTCGTTTACCGTCAGGTCTGGTTGTGTAGGCTTACATAAAAGGATCGTGCCTTTTTTGTTGGCCAGTGAGTTCTGCATGTCGGCCTTGAAGTCGACAAATATTTTATTTTATTTATGTATTTAAAAATATCAATACACAATTACAAATTGTTACTAATATAAGAGTACAGAGCAACTAGCAGCAGTGGCTTTCGGCTCTTGAAAGTAATAAAAGATTATACAGGGTGAGTTTTTTAACTTGAGACATCCAAATTACTCGAAAAATACGCGATATCGCGAAAAATGTTTCAGTCAAAAGTGACAAGGTTCTGAAGAGGACATAAGATGCTGACCCCGAGTTTGACCTTGAGACCCATTTTCAACTTCAAACGAAGGTCGCTTTTGATTTTTCAAATGATAATTCCTGATTTTCATTGCTCAGTCGTATTGCTCGTAGGCTTGTCATTTGCCCAGAAACAACGACGTGGACGTACTGCTACGGTTGGTTTCCTTCGGGGTGATTAATTAGAGTACCCTTGCCTCCCACTGTTGAATCATTGAATTCTTCCCATTTCGACGTTTATTTCCCGAGACTATTTCAACAAATGCTCGAAAATGTGACCATTCACTTAAATACAATACACACTATCCTCGCTCTAAATGAACCAACAGAACTGAGAAGTATTTCTGGCGTAATCTTCCGGCAAGCTCAGTTATTCGTGTTTTCATGTCCTCACGTGTTGTTGACTTTTTTCTGTAAACCTCACTTTTTAAGTAGCCCCACAAGAAGAAATCAAGTGACGTAAGATCAGGTGATCTAGCAGGCCATTGCCTCGGACCCCCTCGTCCGATCCATCGTTGATGGTAAACATTGTTTAATACGCTCCGGGTTACTATGGAATAATGGGCTGGACAACCATCATGTTGAAACCACATTGTTTGTCGTAACTCCAATGGCAGTTCTTCTAGTAATACTGGAAGATGGTCCCGCAAGAAGTTTGCATACTTTTCGCCATTCAAGTTGCCTTCAATAAAATATGGACCTGTTAATTTATCCCCAATAATTCCCGCCCAAACATTAACATTCCAAGGGTGCTGGCGTTCAACTTGTCGCAACCAAAAAGCGTTTTCGGTAGCCCAGTAATGCATATTATGTCGATTGACCGTACCGTGATTGGTGAAAGTCGACTCATCAGAGAATAACACCTTGGCGAAGAAAATGGGGTCTCGTTCAATTTGCTGAGGTGCCCATTGACAAAAGGAAACCCGGTTGCGAAAATCCTCACTAGAAAGTTCTTGATGCATTGAAACATGATAAGGATGGTATTTATGCCGATGTAATGCCTTACAGACAGTCGTTTGAGAAATTCCTGATTCACGACTTATTTGGCGAGTGCTAATGTGAGGATCGTGTGCAACGGCAGCTAACACTGCTATTTCATTGTCCTCAACAGCCACCCTATCTGACCGATTCCTTTTCTTTGGTTGCACACTTCCTTCACCAGTGAATTGTTGGATGACCCGATAAAAGGAAGCGCGCGATTGTATCTGGTCTGGGAAAAGTTGGGCGTAAAGAGCAACAACACCATCGATGTTCCTTCCACTTTCTCCATAAATCAATATCATTTCAATTTTCTCTTGAATTGAAATAGCCTGCATTATTAATCTGGAAAACGTTACTAATAATAATCAGTTCCTCAGAATAAATATCGAACTTCTAAATGAAGTACAGTTCCGTTCAAGTAGAAAAAAAGGGAAGAGTGCATATCATACACTCTCAGATAAGTTTAGGACAATTTGTCTCTATCTGAAATTTCTTCGAATTTTGACTTCACTCGAGGCAATAATGACTTCCTCAAAACAAATCTCGACCTTCTAACACCCTTACAGCATTGGAAACCGATTAATGATTTAGGCGTGCCAGTGCAGTGGTATCTAGCACTGAATGAATAAGACCTTTGAGACAAAGTCGAGTGCAATGAAAATCAGGAATTATCATTTGAAAAATCAAAAGTGACCTTGAAAATGGGGCTCCATCTTATGTCCCCTTCAGAACCTTGCGACTTTTGTCTGAAACATTTTTCGCGACATCGCGTATTTTTCGAGTAATTTGGATGTCTCAAGTTAAAAAAGTCATCCAGTTAATGATTTTAAGTTCGTTTATGATTTTTTTTTAATTTCTCAATATTGCTTTGGTTTGGTTCTCTAAGATGTTCTAGTAGATTGTGGTTCTGGCTATGGTTGATTTGCAGTGATGGGCATGAAGATAAGAAGCATGAGGTGCGGAGATGCGTTGCCATTATGTTGCTGAGGCAGGTGGGACAGGTGGGCGGAGGTTCCATTTTGAGCAGGTGTAGGTGAGTATATGCAGTGTGGCCCAGTCGGAGTCGGATAAACATAGTTAAATCCGATTTAGGGGTGTTTGTTGGGTATTTTGGCGGAATTTTATGGGGGTTTACTGTTTGGTAGTGATGCTAATAATATTCCCATTCAAGAAGCTGTTGGTTATGATATTCCTGATTTATGTGTCTCTTTAGATCGAGCCGGGAGAAAGTGTTATAGGCGGAGTTTGGTGCAGCATCTGCGAGTTCATTACCTTTAATTACAACATGACCAGGTATCCACCTGAGTTTTATCTTCGATCTCGATTTTATTAGGATATCCCGGATTTTGATATGTGTGTCATTTCTAGGATTCACAATGTCTTGTAGTGCTGACAGACTATCCGAGCAAATGACCCTTTTGACTGCTGCTTGTGAAATTTTGTTTGCGGCTTTAAGTATAGCTAGAGCTTCAGTGGTATAAATGGAAACAATATTTGGCAGAATTCCTTGTGTGATGATAGAACCAGCTTCAGTTACGACTGCGAAAGCTGTGTTTGTTTTTGTTTTTGAACCATCTGTGTATATGAAGTTCCAGCCTTTGCCTTTCAGATCAGTCGACATTTCGTGGAATCGTGCTTTATAAGTGGTATTGCTCGTAACTTCCTTACGCAACTCATGTAGATCGAGGAGCACTGAGTTTTTATGCAGTAACCCAGGTGGTTGTGTTGGAGTGAATTTAGCTGTTTTATTCCGAGGTAACCTTAGCTTTATACCAGCGTCAAGGATCCTGTGTATTGCAGAGGGGATTCTTCTTTTGCGTTTGTGATTACTGGCTTTTTTCGTGTCATTGTCTATTAACGAGCCAGTTTGAAAAGAAAGCTTCACATTTAGTTTCGCGATGATTTCAAAGTATCGATCGTCTATTGTCAGTAGTCCGGCCTCAGCGAGAAAGTTTTTGGTTGGGTTTTGGTTGCACCTAGGCTTATCCTTACTGATTGGTGGTATGTTGGTGCAATAATATTTTTGGTGGATTTAGGGCAAGAACCATAGATGGCCAAAGCATCGTCTGCATAAATACAGTGATCAAGATCTTTGTATTTAGATATAATGCTACTTATTTCGTTAAAAGCGTTGACCATTGTCTAGTGGCATGGTTTTTGAAAATGTATTTCGAATTTTAATGAAACATTTTCTGTTTGTTAAGAACGATTTTATGTATCGAAATATTTTTGGGCAAACTCCCCATTCCCTTAACTTGTTAAGGACCAGGTGAATGCCTACACGGTCGAATGCCTTTTCTAAAACTAAGCCCAGAATTGTCACATGGTTGCGAGCTGAGAGGGCATTTGAGACAACATAGTCAATGTTGTCACAAAATTCTGTTGGGAATTATTTTTTCTAATACTTTTGATAAGCAAGGAAGCAGTGAGATTGGACGATATCCATTTATACGAGTACTTGCGATGCCTTTCTTAGGCTTTATTGTAGCTGTTTTCCAACTTTGATGTATTATGCCTTTGCTGAAGATATTATTGTACAGCGATTTAAGCCTTTGCTTAGATAAGGCAGGAAGATTTTTTATCAGGGGATATGTGATCCTATCCCGACATGGTGTTTTCCCTTTCAGCTTACTTAAGCAACTTTCAAATTCAACTAAAGTGATATCAGTTTCAATACGTTTCGCTGCTGCGTTTATTGCACGTTTTGGAAGTAAATTAAGGCTTTCTGATTTCTTGGTGTTAAAGGCCGGTGGAAAATTTGAGTTATCCGAATTGGATGACCACGTTTGGGCAAACAAATTACAGATTTCGTGAGGATCAGTTACAGAGCCGGTTGGTTGATTTTTAATAATCTTCGAAACCATTGTGTCATATCAGCTAATTTCTCGTACACCGACCACACAGTTAGAGAAAAAATTCCTAAAAAAACCGTATGACAATACGAGAAAGCCAACTGGAGCGGTCTTAACAGCTTCTTTAGGAATTTTAACTGGTCGTTATGCTTCCTCGATAACGACGTGGATGCCGCTGCTGATATGATTACAGACACCATTCTCTTTGGAATGAGATCCTTTATTCCTCATCGGATGAAGAGTATCAAACCAAAAGAAAAGGCATGGTACGACTCGAGCTGTAAAGAGGCCGTCAGGGTTAGAGAAATGTTTTTTCGGTCCTACAAGACCAACCCGACAGAGGAAAACCGAAAAAAGTTCAAACGAGCCAGAAATGACTGCAACGCCTTTCTTAAGCGTGTGAAAATCCTAAACGACCAAAAACTGAGGCAAAAAATACTGCAATTTCCCAAAGGCAGTAAAAAATGTTGGTCGATCGTCAAAAACATTAGAAATTTCGCCTCATCCTCCATCCCAACGCTCATTTACAATGACATTCCAGCTGTCAGCTCTTTGGATAAGGCCAACCTGCTTGCTGCACACTTTGCGGCCAGCTCAACACTCCCAGATTGTACTTTGTCTCCGCCTACACTTGAGTGCGTCGAATCATTAATGGGACGAATCTACTTTCGCACTCGTGTAGTAGCAAGAGTACTTAAAGATCTCAACATACATAAATCCGCTGGTCCAGATGGTATATCTTCCCTTCTTCTGAAGAGGTGTTCTTCCTCGCTGGCAAAACCACTGCGTAAGCTTTTTCATCAATCCTACTCTTTAGGACTCTTTCCGAGCAGATGGAAATCATCATACCCTTCCAGCCCGTCCCTAAAAAAGGCGAATCATCTTCTCTCTCCTCCTACAGACCCATTGCACTTACGTCCCTTCTTTCCAAGGTCATGGAAACACTGATAAATTGTCAGCTCATGAAATATCTCGAAACACGAAAACCTCTCAATGACCGGCAGTACGGTTTTCGTAGCAACAGGTCCACTGGTGATTTGATGGCATGTCTTACCGAAAAGTGGAACCAAAGCGTACATCAATCTGGCGAAAGCAAGATAGTTGCACTTGATATTTCTAAGGCATTTGACAGAGTTTGGCATTAATGATCTCTTGTCTGCTACTTCTAATCCAATATATTCCTTTGCTGATGACAGTACTCTCTGCTTTTCATATTCGTTCCCGGACTCACGGCCCTAGTCTTCGGCTGTAGAACGAGAACGGTAGCGTATGCTAAGCTCATTAAATTCCGATATCAACAGTATATGCATCGTTGGGTATAATGCCCACATCTGGTCAGGTGCTTCTAAAACATTTCTGCACCTTCAAAACCGTGCGATAAAACTTATAGATGATACAAATATCAGTCAATCAATTGACACCCTCGAACACCGACGTAATGTCTCCTGTCTCACTTTGTTTTATCGCTATTTCCACCACCAGTGCTCCACTGAAATCGCCAGTAGCATTCCGCCCATTCAAACTTTCAACCGTAACACCCGTCTCGCTATGAATGCTCATCAGTATACCCTCAATCCCATTTTCGGACGTACTCTAAAATATCGTGATTCGTTCCTAAGCCGTACAACTCGCTTATGAAATGCCCTGCCGATCTCTGTATTTCCTGGTCGTTATAACTTGCAACAATTTAAAAACAATGTACATCGGTACCTCTCTTTTCTTCCTCCCTAAATTTCCCTTGCCCGAGCTGTGTACAATCACCTTAAGGGTACTAAACCCCTTGAGCGCGCGCTCATTATAAAAAAAAAAAAAAAAAAAACTGACCATTGTAAGCTAATAGCACAGATAATAACTATATAGACTCACTGGAAGATTTAATCAGCACAATAGGGAGAGCACTTTTCTTGATGACGTTAGAACGTACATCCTCGATTTCATCGCAATCTTCCAGCTGCAACAACTGAAATTTATTATAGTTGCTCATTTTCGCGATCAGGGGTTCACTATTGGCACTTAGTTTATGGGGAGGGAGAGTACCGACTCCCCCAGAATCACTATGCGCCCGCTTACGAGATATTTTGCAGTTTGTGGTAGGTAGTTGTAGGAGAGTGAATAGAAACACTTGCGTATTCGTCAACTGTGTTGAAGAGACTCCGTTCTGGAAGGAAATTCAGCAATTAATAGATTTAATCAAACCAGTTGTTCTCTGCATTACAAAATTTGAGTCAGATAAGTGCTTGATTCACAAGGTCCATCAAGTTCTTGAGGAATTACTTAATTCGGCAATCAATTTGTTAAAAACAGGGAAAACCACAATTCTAAATGTTTTGGAGAAAGATCAACTTTTAGAAAAAATTAGAGAAAGCATTCTATTTGCAAGATCACCAATATACTTCGCCGCTGCAAGAAGTACATCAAATCAAGGTTGCTTTTTAAATGATTCTGATCAAGTCACGTCGATGGAATTTATTTATGAAGTATCGAAATGTATGGGACTGGATGTTATGTCTGATTTGGCTATGTATCGATCCAAGGAAGGCATTTGGGCAAAAGAATTCCTTTGGTCAAGCGCTTCGTCAATAGAACCCTTAATATGGTGGAAAGGTCTTTGTGCAAGCAAAATTGCAGCACGAATTTTATCAGCAGCCACGGAAATATCGTTTAGTAAATTTAGTTGGATACATAGTAAAAAATGAAACTCACATGTATATCTCATAACTGGAATATTGAACTATCACAAAAGACAAATCTTGAACGAAAGGCAGAAAAAGAAGAAAAACAGCCAAGTTGCAGTTATAATATCAACATACCCAGCACATAAAAAAAAAACTGAATCGGAAGAACCCATCTCTTTGGATAGAACAACAATTAATATACTAAGCGATAAAAAAGTATTTTATAATATTTAATTTTTTTTTGTTCACTTAAATAAAGGCTAAGAATAAATAAAATAAATTCTTCTTTTAAATTAAAGCAAAGAACCGCATTTTTACCTGTTTGGGTAAATACCCAAGATATTGTTTATATACCGGGTATTTGCCCATCACTACTCACGAGTTCATAAGCTATCACACGATAAACACTTTCGGGTATGCGGTACAAGATGCCACTGTTGGATTGACTTCGCTTGAAGTTCTTTGCACCACCAAAATCCATCAACAAAGATATGGATACTGAGCTGTTATCATCCAAATTCAAGGCGTCAGTTAATTGTCGCGGAAATCAAGAGTCTGCTCTGGTTGTCATTATAAAATTTCTCAATATTCCGAAGTAATCATGTACATGTAATCATTTTTCAAGTACAGAAATAAATTCTTAAAAAGAGATAAAGGGACAATGATAATATAGTAAATTTCTAACAAGCAATATACCGTGAATATTGTGTCTCGATTCGAATGATAGCACCTACGAGACGTAGGTAGACGAATATGAAGTAATGAGCATTTTAAATGGAGAAAAAGGATGGAAAGTCTTATATGATTACTCAGTAGCAGCACTTTGTTATAGAAAGCGTATTATAGATGGAGATTTTTAATGTAAAACTTAAGTATGTATTTTGTCAACCTGGTAGACGGCCACAGGCCAAACCATTAAAGACTTAGGTTAATCGTTACATTGTAAAACATTTATTGAAAATAAAATTCAACTAATTAAACTAAAACTATTCAGTATACTTTGGCAAATTACCCAGCAAGGACTTACACTCGAACAACATTAAGAAATTGTGGAATTTTTTTTCCAAAATTCGCTCCAATCTTATAGAGCACTACTCATAATCATCCATTTGAGCAGGATAGTGCTCATCCAACACGAGCTCATACTGTGCGTAACGAAGAAATCATCGCCTCTGTAGAGGTGAGTGTGATGTAGGACCCAAATTTATCGATTCGAAACCGTTCCCAGCAACTCGGCCTCTGCCCGTAAACTACGTGGAACATTTTCAAATATCTTGGCCTACATCATTATATGGATCCAACTGGTGCAGCAATTGAAGAAAATGGACCATACCGTTTGCGTCATACGTTCGGTGAATGGGCTGAAAATCAACTGGAAGTTGAACCGAAATTTTACCATCAAATCATCTTCAGTGATGAGGCTCATTTCTGGCTTAATGGGTATGTTAACAAGAAAAATCTCCATTCTTGGAGTAAGCACAATCCTCACGCGACTCTCGAAATCCCGCCATACAGCGGGCCAAACCATCTCTATATTGAGACAAATATTTGGTAAGCGAATCATTTCAATAAATTGGCCGTCTAGGACATCTGATTTGACTCTTTTGGAGGACTTTTTGGAGATGTATATCAAGTCAGTCGTGTATGCTGATAAACTATAAACTGAATAGTTGTTGACTTAGAAGCCCACATTCAGCGCGTTATTGCCGAAATAAGGCCGGCTATGCTGGAAAAAGTGGTGTAAAATTGAACGGATAGGATGGCCTTCATAAGACGCAGCCCTCGTGACCATATGCCTGAAATTGTTTTCAAATACCAAATGCCATAAAATATGGGAGCTAATAAAGCCAAAATATTGGTCATTTCATTCATTTTTCAATATTTTATTTTTAATAAAATTTGTATACCTCTAAAAAAAAACACGCGATGTCTGGCCTAGTCATAAATATTGCTGCAAGGAAAAATTGTTGTCAATTGCCTTCAAGCGCATTTTGCTCAATCACAGATCGAAACACGCACCAAATGCATGGAAAAATATCCAAGGGTACACTTTGAGGACTCAATATTTCGTGGTCATGTAGAGTAGAACATACGAGTACTCTCTTAAACGGACCATAGCTCGTAATCCACTGCCAAAGTTAATCTGTGAACAAAATTCGTCGGTGAGCGCTTTTCGCGTACTTCTCGCATATTGGCTGCGTAGGGTTTTAAAGTTTTACTAACTTTGTTGCTTCAACGTGATTGTGATCAGTGATCAGTGTGTCTTTTGTATGCAAATCTTTTTGTGCCAAATCTTCTTTGATAATCCGAAACATGCGTTTTGCAGATTTGTGTTCCCGTGACAAGATTTTCTATTTTCGCGGAGGTTCTCTACTGATTGCACGATCTGATTGTAAATTTTACGGCTTTGATGTTGAATAAAACTCTTACAGTCCTATTCTCAAACAACATCAAGATACACAAAATTGTGAGTGACTCGATGAAATTATAAGATACGACATATCTTTTTTTACATCATGCTTACGAAGTCCATCTACAACAATACGACTTTCTATGTCGCCAAATTTAAATGATTGTAAACAACTCAAGCCAACAAATTTTTACGCGGCTATATAGCGGTTAAAACGAAGTGGATATGATCACCACAATGAGTGCGTTTAGTCTTCTATCAGTATTTATGACTAGACTATGTACATGTGTAACATTTGTTCATAGGAACTCCTCCTAACTTTTCATACTTTTCATAGCCTAGAAGACACATTATTTCTATATTGCTTGCAAAGGGACTATGATAATATAGTAAATCTCTAACAAGCAATATACCGTGAATATTGTGTCTCGATTCGAATGATTTAATACCTAATAGCAAACATCAAGATTGATTACAAATCGGCCAGTGCATTTTGTAAAAAATGTGGTTTGTGAATCGCCTTTGAATTCTTTCAAGTCGGTCGACATGAACTTTACAAGCAGAGCGCCAAATCATATCAGCGCATTCTAACAGTGACCTTGCGAGAGATGTAAAAAGTCCAAGAAGTCCTTAGTATTACACTTAATAAAACCCACTTAGCTTTTAGGACAATGTAGTCAATATGACATTTAAAAGAAAAAGTTGATTCAAGTATAATGCCTAAATCTTTAATATTCACAACACGAAATAAAATGTTGGACTCAATCGAATAATCATACAGTAGGCTTACTGATTTTACACCAATTAGGCAATACACCAATTCGAAAGCGTGTTCCAATCATTTTGAATGTGATGACAATCAGCAATACTTTTAATTTTTTAGGAATAACTTAAGAATAACACATTTGCAGTACGTAATTCTAGAAATAATATCATCAATACAGATTATAAAAAGTAGAGCGCCTAAATACCTACCTTGGGGAACACCTCATATACATTTAATAGTCTTAGATAATAGTCTTAGTTTAAAATATTCGAATTAAATTCAAGAAGATACAATTTTTTCAATACAATTTTATGGTTTACAGAACCAAAAGCTTTAATAAACTCCGTTCGACTTCCATACGGTTCTCTAATGCGTTCATGACGTACGAGGAGAAAATAGCAAGAAAACCTTCCAGATCTAATGTCATGTTGAGCATATGACAAGAATTCACTAGTTAAAAATTCAACAGATTTTTGACTAAACTTTTTAAGAACTTTTGAATAACTGAAAGTTTTCAAATTCGCCTGTAATTTTCAATATCATTCTTGGGTCCCGACTTATGGATGGATAGGAACCAAATAAGAAATTTTCCACTCACTAAGCAAGACTCCTTCATGTAGAGATGCATTAAATATTTTTAGCAACGGTGAACAGAGTGAGTAAAAGCATTGCTTTAAGACGATCGTTGACAGGAATACCGTCGACTCCAGATCTATAACCAGTCTTGAGTTATTGAAGCACCATAGAAACCTCTTCAGTACTCAACTGAATATGTCCAATATTGCAAAACGCGTCATTATTAAATTGATAATCTGTGTAAACAGATTGTAAAAAATTAGCAAACAAATCAAGAGTTGAGTTAATATTTGAAGACTTAACATTCTTCAAGAACATGGAATTCGGAATGCCCGTAGATTTTCTTTTTGAGTTAAAATGTGTCCAAAAAGATTTACTGTTGTGTAAGCCCTATATATGAATTGTTTTCTAAAGAGTTTAAATTTATTATAATCCAGTGGATTGTTTGATTTTATAAATATGGAATAATTCAGGTTTAAGTCTTTTTAACTTTCATGATTATGAGAACGAGGAGGTTCGGTCGGTGAAGCCCTAATGACAGTAGGGAGACTCACGACGAACCAGGAACCCCAGGGTGCAACAGGAGATCTACCAGGAACTCCGTTGTCGGATAGACGGGAGACTCGCAACGGGCTGCATCAGACAGGACGTCTGAATTGTCGTCGACAGGTGGGGACGGACGAGTGTGAGGAAGGCGAAACAATGTTTAGTCTCGGCACCGATTTTAACATGTCCAGACTTCGATAGGCCGTTCTTAGTTCGGACGGACGCCTCGAATTATGGAATAGGGGCCGTATTATCTCATTAGTTTGAAGATGGAGAGAAGGTTATCTGTTATCTCAGTAGGTACCTGCAGAGAAGTGAGAGGAACTACTCTACCACAGAGAAGGAATGTTTGGCTGTGCTGTGGGCGATTGAGAAGTTGCGACCATACATTGAAGGGGTTCGGTTTACGGTCGTAACTGATCATTATTCGCTAGTGTGGCTGAGTAACCTTCAGGAACCTCAAGGGAGACTTGGTCGAAGGGCAGTGAGGCTGCAGCAATTTGATTTGCAGATAGTCCACAGAAATGGGAAAGAGCATGTAGTTCCCAACATGCTTTCGCGAGGAGTGCCGGAGTTGGCTGTGATCTCAGAAGCGTATCAAGACCCTTGGATTAGGAAAATGATTGCGACAGTGGAAGCTAACCCGTTTGCCAACCCCTTGTGGAGAGTAGAGGTGGGCAAACTCTTCAAGTTTTTGAAGGATAGGCAGATCGCAGTATAAGAAGATAACGACAACGAGTGGAAAATAGTGGTAGGAAAGCAAGGTAGATTAGGGATTTTACAGGCGTGCCATGATAAGCTATTAGCAGGTCACATGTGCGTCCGCAAAACATTGGGAGAATAGGAGCTAGGTACTACTGGCCGAAAATGCGGTCAGAAGTAACGAAATATGTAAGGAATTGCACGCTTTGTCAACAGGTGAAACCTGCGAACGAGCGACCCGCTGCTGGTCTGATGGTTGAGAGGGTAGGGGTGTCAAGGTGTTGAGAAATGGTTTGTATAGATCTGGTAGGCCCCCTTCCCAAGTCCACTCGGGGTAACAGTTATATACTTACCGTGGTCGATTACTTTTCTAAATTCCCCTTGCTCTTTCCTCTAGGTTCCGCAACTGCAAGGGCAGTGTGCAAGGAACTAGAGGAAACTGTTTTTTTATTGTTCAGCGTACCCAAGGTTATCGTGTGTGACGACGGTTCCTAATTTCGAGGGAGGGAGCTTAACTCTCTCTTTGACTCTTACGAGTCACAAATTCGGTTTGCAGCCCATTACCATCCGCACGCTATTCCTTCGGAGAGGATTAATTAAATAATTAAGACAATGGGCGTATGTCTCGAAAATCACAGAGATTGGGATTCGCAGTTGGCGAAAGTAGCGTGCGCGATTCGCATGGCCCAACACGAGATGCTGGGGGTATCCCCATATTACGCAAATTTCGGGAAGGAGATGGTTGCTCGCGGCACAGAATTTGTTAATTGGATTATCTCCAAAGTAGGATAGGTAGTAGGGATATAGTACTAGGTAGTGAGACCACAGGTACTATAGGTGGAAGACTTGGATATTGAAAGTAGGGAAAGGAATAGGAAAGTTAGGGAACCAGATATACTGCAGTTAGGTAGTAGGTTTGAGAGATTGAGGGAGAATATACGTAGGAAATTGGCGGTGGCAGCGAAGAAGTCGGCGAAAGCCTAGCTAGCGCCGAAATTCGTGGGACCATTCAGGATCCTCAAACGTGTGTCAGGGTGGACATACAGTTTGATGGATGCGAATGGTCAAAACAAAAATACCTGGCATGGTAAGGACATTAAGCCCTATAGCGCTGAGCCAAAAGAGTCTGAAATCCCATTAGAGATGGTCAGAAATTTAGTTTGTTTTGGTATAGACTGGCGGTATTGGCCTTGATGGGAATGTCTTTCCTAATAAGCCTTTAACCTCGGGAAATGGTTTGCGCTTGTTAGGAATGCAAGCCCATTTCCTAGGAGGTGAGGGTAGGGTTTGTTTTTTCCTGCAACAAGTTTAGCTCTCTTTTCCTTGCAAGTCCCTTCGGTCCCTCTTTTCATTGAGTGGGAACACCGAGTTCTGGCAGAGGTGGAGGGCAGCCATGGTTCCACCAACCCCTCGGAAAACAACCCACATAGGTTTCACGGGCGGTTTTCTCTGCAGAGGAGAACAAGGAGGTTCGGCAGGTGAAGCCCTAAGGACAGTAGGGAGACTCACGATGAACCAGGAACCCCAGGGTGCGACGGGAGGTCCACCAGGAACACCGTTGTCGGAGCCCGTAGATAGACAGCCAAGACAATCGAGCACACCTCAACGACGCGCCAGCTTTTAAAGGGATGACGACCCCTCTTAAGCCAGCACCTCATCGATGGATCAGCAAAGGAGCAGCAGAGGCGCGTAGGCGGACGGCCAAGTATTAATACAGTCTACACCGAGGGAACAAACAGATACACAACAAAAAACAATAAGAACCATTAAACATCAAACATCCATCAAACAACAAAAACATACAAATAATAACACAAAATACCAAACAGCAACAATCAACAACAAACAGCGGAATAATACTCGTAAAATACAACAACTATAAATTACAAGCACAAGCCCCCCAAATTTGAACTCCGGTCCGCCGGAGCAGTTAGGGATCCGCGGATAAAAATATAACAAAGTACACAGCCACTGTATTTAACTTTTCTTAGGGGCGGCGATCCAACGGATGGCTGGATCGAGATACAATCCCTTTTGGATTGTATATACCCTTTTTACCTTTCATCCCAACACTCCAGCTACTGTTCCACTGAGCTTCCTTTCTCCTTCGCGGTCTTTTTATTGTGTAATAAATTTTACTAGTGTAATTTGATAGGGGAAAAATACCCGGCCAACAGAAAGAAAAGAAACTCTGCTTTTAGCAATTTAATTGTAGAATCTAATGGTTGGGGAAATAGTTAGGCAGAATTAGAATCCACAGCTTCCATAAACTCTCTCAGTAGAGTTCCCAGGCATTACTGGAACTGGGAGCGAACTCCAAGACTGAGGAGTTTAGTGTGAATGTGGAAAATTAGTATGAGGGAGAAGACTAGTCGGATACGGGTGCACACACTAGCAACGCTTATTGGGTCTACTAGAGCTGAATGAATATGCGAGCTAGCGTGTGCGGAAGTCACTTTGGTGACGACCAGCAATTTGAGGGGGTCTACCAAGTTTCAGTTGTGCGAAATTTTTTATGTTGGATTAAAGTCGCGAGTTTTTACGATACCGGGACATAGGAGTAGCGGGACAGAAGAAGCAAGAGGAACCGTGCAAGAAAGGGGCACAGCACCGCTAAGACACAAAAGTTAAGTATAGTGCAGTGTAGTGCACAGAAAAAAAGGAGAAATTCGTTTTCTTTTTGACTTGAAAAGCGAGACACGGGTGGGCCGCGCGTGCTTGTGAAATTCCCGAGAATAGAAGGGACACGTGACCCGGTAGTTAGCGTTTTGCGTTTATCGTCACTCTACCGACGACTGTACCGCTACGTCAAGTAAAAATAAATCGTCGAGTTCCAACGGAGCTTTTATAACGTGGAAAATCTGGTTATTTTATTGCCTTTTGTTCTGGTTATGTTCGTTTTGTTTCCTCGATTCGGGGGAATATTTTCCTTTGGTTTTTGTGAAGGTTTCGTGATTCCTTTTGTTTCACCCAAGTCTAGCTGCCGTCCAAGTGCTACCTGAAAGAACACACAGCTGGGATAGCGGGATTCCAGAGAAGTTATCGTTTGATCCAGGGCATTGCGCTATCGGTGCCGGACATTAAACATAACAATCTTTTATTATATTAAACGGGATTAACATTATATCGGATTCAGACCACCTCCATTTAAATTGCATAGATTAAAATCAGAGTAAATATTGTTGACAAATTCTATTGTACATTACAAATTTGTTTACCATAAATGACAAACTTACTATTTGGAGGAACATAACAAGAAATCCAAAATAGTTTAGCTTTATTTACAACATTTAAAGATATAGAGATGAACATTTGTTCGGCATCCACAATTGGAAGATCTGTTTCTTCATTCGATAGTGTCGGCAACAATAATTCCACCACCCCGTTCGGTCGATGCAGTGTACAATAATAAAAAGTTTGTTTACTTTAGTACGTAGGCCGCTGGCATCATGAAAGTAAACATTCATCGACGAATGACGACTAGTCGGACAATGAAAATTACAATTAAGAATGACGATGTGATTCTAAATGGATGTAATGTTGACCTCCTCTAATTTTTTTGACTTGAAAAGGAATGGACGTGTTTTAACTCCATTTAGCAAATTCAATTGGAACTCCAATTCGTTGTACGATTTGAACGATGAATTATTTTACAGCTGATGCATGCAGGGTTAAATCATCTACAGTGAAAGAAAAAATCCAAATCAAAATTCACCCATTAATCGCGGCAATGATGCGAAAAATTCGTGCCAATTTTACATGTAACCATGTGTGCTTTACAAGACGTGTCTGTGCAACATAACCAAAAAATTCCACGGTCTCGGTAGAAGATGTGAAGACGTCGAAACGTCTTCGTCCCGTACGTTCGATGAAAAATATCGCCGCAGTAAGAGGAAGTGTCGAAAACGACCCAAACACCTCCATTCCTCACGGTTCTCAAGAGCTTGACCTCTCCACAGCCACACAGCACCGAATTTTTACGAAAGATTTAGCACAAAACAACGCTTAAAAATTAGCTCAAATAACTTAACATTATCTTATTCTAACTTACTGGTCCCATGCAGATAATTTTAATACTTAAACTATGTCTTTCGAGGTTTAGTTAGTATTGCAAATGGGCCACTTGAGCCGCCCACCAAAAGTTTTATTCATCAATAAAAAGCCATGTAATATTCTAAAGAGCCTATGTAACATTCGCCGCTTCGTTGGTCAACCGCCAGAGATCTTTTATCAATTATTCATTATACCAACGCAAACAAAGTCGCTGGTATAAGCTAGCAGTCTATACAATTAAATTCAAAGTTCAGGAAAAGAACCCTTTAATCGCAGTACTTAACATTTTGCTATTCATTAACTTCAGGCTCTGAAAATTGTAAAAAAAATTCTGAAGACATTTTTCATTATAACGATTTTTTTGCTATTTTTATGCTGTGCGGAAGTAAGTAATCCCAATGTAGTTCGAAGGCTATCTCCATTCCTTTTAAACACTGTTCAATGCTGCCTTTTTTATGATCTTCGGGACTCTACAAAGTGTCAAGTCATGGGGAAAATTGAAGGGGTGGCTCATTAAAATTTCGAGTTAATCACTGGGTGCCATCCTAATTTCAGCCCCTAACAATGATGAATACTTTTCTTCCTCTTTTTTTAAGCGCCTTGTCATATCTCAAGATCCGTCAGATACATTTTATTACCATAAAATGCGTGAATTGAATCCTGCGGACTAAGTACAATTTTATGTCTTTTTTTTTATATTCCTTTTGCTTTTCTAATACACTCTCTGACAGATTAACGAATGATGAGGGGTGGAATGTTTGAAAAATTTTATTTGAAATTTATTTTAACTTTCTTTGTTGGTATTTTTGTGCAAAGTACTACTGCGAAACAGTCCAAAGCTCTCGATACCAGTGCATGGGAGGAAGATTATGAGACAATTTTAAATCCTCAATATGAGAAGTAATGAGTGAAAATATTTGGTTGATTGGATCTAGAAAGTGTTGGACAGCGGTGACTTTAGGAAAGAGTTTCGTATCTCTACTAACAGACAACCCCAAATAATATCCGTATAGGAACCAGGGATGTAGAATAAACGCAACTCATCTGTGGTTTCGGATGTTCAAAGAATCTCAGTCTCAACCAACTTTGAAGGGAATCTTAGGAGCTATACTGATATTCGTGTATATATCAAGCCCCTGGCGGAAAGTAAGAGCAGCTTTTATGGCCACATTTGGAAAAGATGGCTACTCGGCAGGAGTTTCAGACCATTTACATAGTTGTCTTCCTTAATATTGAAGAGCATGGAGACAACGGCTGAGCTTCATGTGCATTCAAGTTCTTTGCGAATGCATCGTCTTTCCAAGATTCCTGTCAACAAGGAAGATGGTAAGAATATCCGCTTCAAAATCTGGTGGGCAGAATTGAAACGTATTTAATAACAAGAAGGAGTACATTTTCGTCGACATTGGGAGTGCTCTCGACAATGCAACTTTTGATGGAATGTGTAACTTGGCCAGACAAAACGCCGTAGATGAATCACAAGTTTTGTGGGTAAAAACAATGCTGGTAAATAGGCTATTGATTGCGGATGCTGACTTAGGCCAAGATCTGATGGCAGGTATCAGCAGGGATTTCCCACAATACGGCATACTGTCTTCTCTGGTATGGTGCATGCTTGTTGAATCACTGCCTAACGTTCTGAATAGTTCTGAGATCTACGCTTAGACACATGCAGATGATATAGGTACTCGTATACTGGATGTTGGATCAGGTCTAAAGCGCAGGCAGTCCTAGATGAGATCGACGATTATTGCACTATAAACGGGCTTTAAGTCAATCCTCTCAGAACTGAGGTTGTTCGCTTGACCAGAAAGGGGAAGCTGACTAGTCTGTCTGATTTAGTACTTAACGGCATCACCATCCCTTGGTCCAACGAAGCTAAGTATTTGGGTGTCATTCTGGATAGCAAACTTCTTTGGTACGAGTATAAACATGTGGCGTAGAAAATCTTCAACGCACTTTCGCTTATAAGTTTCTGGCTTATAAGGAAGAAGACACGTGGATAAAACCAGTTGTATCCTATGTGTTGGTTGCTTGGTTAAATAAGCTTGCACGTAAATATGTCACGTAAGATTCGGTTAGATGAGAGGTTTGCCTATTACCCTTGGTACTGCTCGTTATTCATTGATGAGTTTCTCTCCCAACTCCCATCCTCTGTTTGAAAAGAAGTAGTCTTGAGTCTGAAAGTGTAGTGGAATTGTCAACTCGGCGTTGATCTCAAGAGTTTAGCCCTTGCCCGTCGACTTTCTGAATAATTTTGCGAAAAGATTTCAGTTTACACCCGTATAAGGTCGAGCTAGTATAGAAACTAAAGCCAAACAGTGTTGGAAACAGAACGGAGCCTTGGAGCACACCAGCATTTATTTTGTGAATATCAGACTTGAAACCATCCAAGACAACAGAACTCCAACAATCAACGCAACACAAAAGTAGACTGCTCTCGAGGCTTAAGCAGCTGTACAGACAGTTCCCTGACAGAAACGACTCGGAAATAAGAACACAAAAGTCACTGATCAAAAACCTAAAACAATTAATTAAAGAAAATTACAGTAAGTCTGTAAGTTTGTACTGGGGCAATAGGATTCGGGCTATAAAATCCAGTAGTCCGAATATGTTCCCACAGATAAATAAATTGTTCAGGAGGAAAGATCATAATGACATTCAGTGTGTCCGAATTGCACAAACGACAGAAAACAGACAGATACTACTGACCGTTGGCATAAGTCCAGAGAGAGCCGACTCAGGTCGAAGACCCACAGGAGAAAGTGGATTTGCTGGGAGCTTTTTTCGAGGCCGTGTATACGGTGAACAATCTGGTTTACCGTAATCACGACATTGACAACAGGGCCTATGTAAATCACTATTATCTACGCAATGAACTTCAAAATTGGCGATCCGAGAATCACGGTTTCACCGTATTCAGTGAAGAAAACGCGGCAAACGTTATCATCGCCAATGAACAAGCTTCCTCGCATTTGTTCGTGCGAAAAGATGAACTTCTGTGCATCTTTGAGTCTCTGAAAAACAAAAAGTCGTCGGGAGTAGACGGTATTCCAAACGTCGTATTAAGACACCTGCCCTTGGAAGCAGTGGATATATTACTACGCTGTTTAACAATGCGCTGAATAATGCATATAAACAGCAGTAGTGCATCCAATCCCGAAAAGGGATAAAGTTAGAACTAACCCTGCAAATCTCCGGTTAATTAGTTTGCTTCCGAATATTAGCAAGGTATTCGAGAAAGTGATTAATTGAGCGCTGTTAAGGTGGGCTGAGGAAAATAATATAATTCCGGAAAATCAGTTTGGTTTTAGGGCGAGGCATGACACTATTCATGCTGCGTCAAAGCTGGTCTCCGACATACAATGGAATAAATGCAAGAACCAGTGTACGGGTGCCTGCCTCGTTGACTTTTAGAAGGCCTTCGACACCGTACGGTTAGAGGGGCTTTTCTATAAGTTGACGAGAATAGGTATGCCGAAACCTCTGCTATATATGATTTACGACATGCTTATGGGAAAGAAGTTCGTTGTTAAATGTAACAATGTTATTTCGAGTAAGATCTTTGACATTAAAAACGGCTTACAACAGGGGCCTGTGATTTCTCCGATACTGTTTAACATTTACACAAGTGATCTAGTAGGTTCCCTCAATCATGCCATAGCGTACGCAGACGATTTAGTGGCGTACAGATCAGGTCCAAAAATCGAAGTCATCAATACTCTTCTGCAGCGTGATTTCGATCATATTAAGGCGTATTGCGATGATTGGAAATTGAAAATCAATTTTCAAAACTCGGAAACAATCTTGTTCAGGACTCCATTGAGATGGGCTTCTAGGGATACCAGACATAACTGGCGAAATTTGGCCATCATTGGACAGCACGGACTACCATTAGCGGTGAGAAGCGTAGTGAGATACCTTGGTATTTGGCTCGATAAGTATTTGTATTTTGACAAACATATAGATGCTTCTTGCTGGACCCAAGAAGGCTTAAGCCCTGACAAGAAGGCTGTTTCACAACTTCTCTTCAGGGTGAAAGTCATATGCTATGTGGCCCTAATCAGGCCAGTCATAGTGTATGGTTGTCCCGTGTAGTTCAATGTAGCGCCGTATCAGATGGAAAGGATTCGGGTGTTTGAAAGGCAGTGTCTTAGGACTTGTCTTGGCTTGTACAGAACACCAGAATCAGAGTACAAAAAATATTATCCCAACAAAGCCCTTTACGATGGGGCTAATCTGAATAGGATTGACAATTTCCTGATTAAGGTGAATCGAAGACACGTTGCAAGAGCAATGATCAACGATAATGGCCTCATCTTTGGGGCTTATTACCCCAATGAAATGTACCACGGGAGCTCACTTCTATCGGGCTTTATCCCGCCAGAGGCTTTTCTCCATATTGATGCTAAAGGGTTAATACAAAGTAGGGATGGTATCCGGGTAATATACCACCGCCACCGCGGTGCGAGGGACAAGCGGCTCATCTACGACGGGTATGTTGCCATTGCTCAGGAGCTCCTCCGTTTTAGTGCCGCAATTCCGGACAGGGATCGGATCGATGCCGAAAAACAGTACACCGAATTCTGGTGGCTTCAAGAAGGAGAAAGGGATGGCTCGCTCTCCTAGGTCGGTACGTTACTAAGGTAACATATTCCTCTTAGTTGTAAGTTAGAGTAGGCATTGTTAGGGGGATCTCGATGAGGCCGCACCTCTGAGAAATAACCAGTGGTTTATCGCATTGGTTAAGTCTTGGTGGTGCGTGTGCACGATGTTGACGAATGACGGGCGCCCGAAATCGCAATTGGGATGGTGACCACCCGGTGCGAGAGGCTACGAGTGCTCACCACCCCGATTATAGTTAAGTTAGATTAAGTAGCTTAGGTAGGTTAAGTAGAATAGGGTCATAGTTTTAAGTTTTATATAAAATTATAAAAGGATACGGATATAAAGGATATAAATTTCTTGGAAATGTTACATATTTTATAATTTATTGATAAGATTAATCGTAAGATAGTTTTTTAGGGCCGAAAGGCAAAATTGAATGAAATTGTAAAGTTTAGAGCGTTCGGTAAAAGTCAGTAAGCTAGATTAAGTAACTGTTGTTGTCAAATTAGATTTAATCATTTTTGTCTAGAATGTAAGTTAATAATGACAGATACAATAAAAATGAATTTAAAAGTAAAGTACCATCCAAGACAACTTGAATTGAACGTTCCAAAAGGTAGCTTCTAATCAATAGCAGAAGGGAGTCGTCTATCACAAATCCACGCATCGAAAACACAGACTGATGCTAAACTCTGTCAAATGCCTTAGAAATATCAAGTGCAACTATCTTGCTTTCACTAGATTGCTGTACGCTTTGGTTCCGCTTTTCGGTGAGACATGCCATCACATGACTAGTTTTCGTGTTTCGAGATATTTCATGAGCTGACGATTTATCAGCGTTTCCATGACCTTGGAAAGAAGGGACGTAAGTGCAATGGGTCTGTAGCAGGAGAGAGAAGATGATTCGCCTCTTTTAGGGACGGGCTGGACAAATGCTGTTTTCCATCTGCTCGGAAAGTGTCCTAAAGAGTAGGATTGATGAAAAAGCTTACGCAGTGGTTTTGCCAGACTAGAAGAACACCTCTTCAGAAGAAGGGGAGATATACCATCTGGACCAGCGATGCTTTTACTACCTTTGGGACATTGTAATATTTTGTGCCTCAATTTTTGGTCGCGTTAAAATTTCACACGCTTAAGAAAGACGTTGCAGTCATTTCTTACTCGTTTAAACTTTTTTCGAAAAAACATTTCTCTAACCCTGACAGCCTCTTTACAGCTTGAGTCGTAACATGCCTTTTCATTTGGTTTGATACTCTTCATCCGATGAGGGATAAAGGATCTCATTCCAAAGAGAATGGTGTCTGTGATTATATCAGCAGCGGCATCCACGTCATTATCGAGGAAACATAACGACCAGTTGAAATTCCTAAAGAATATAACTGTGTGGTCGGTATACGCGAAATTCGCCGATGTTCGTGCCTCCTCCTTTGCTTGTAAAGAACATGATCGGTATAATACTGGAGTTGTAACCTGATCGAAACCTGGTTGATGGTATTATGATCTTATTATCTTATAATAAAAGGGCAGCCTTTTTCATGTGGCGGACTACTACTAAGATTTTCCAAAACGTCGGGCTCCCCTTTGCAATATTGGTCCTAATATTTTATTCAAATTCTTTTTCTTTATTTTTTTATATCAGATTTCAAAAAATTTACAAAAAAAAGTTTATTTAACAATTTAAGACCAGAAAAAATGAAGAAATTCAGCAGTTCGTAGAAGTTGAAGCATGGCACTGCATATAGTTCACTATGTTCTGCCTCTCTTCGACTACCATCTCAGCAAACTCCCTCAAGAACATACTTATTTCCACCTATGCCTCACGTCCTAACTTTCTTTAACCGCTCCCACCCTTTAGTTTTAAGTGAAAATGTTAGTTTTAAGTATATGTTTGCTTGCAATAAGCTTAATAAATCTGTCCGGGATTGACCCGGGCCGCAAAATCAAAATCAAAATCAAAAATCATGTTTGCAAACTGAGGCGTGTAATTGCTAATTGCTAATTTCAGGCAGGCTTCTAAGTTTTCATCAGATATTCAACCATAAATGGTTGAAAATGCTGATTCGTATAAATAGGTTAAATTAAAGAATGAAGTTAAATTATAAGTAAATTTTTCTAAGTTCGCATAGGTCTCTTCGCTCATAAACTTCCAGAAGCTTTCCTCGGGATTCGAACTTCGAGCCTTGCAGAGCACATCACTTTGAGGGAGCAGAATTTCGTTCTCAATTTCATTGAAATCTAGTGCAAACAAATTTGTAATTTTTCTCGCAACTTCTTCGACATCAACACTTCCAAATGGATATGCCATGAACGTAGCAATAGGTTCAAGCTCGTAAAATTCTTGAAGACGTCGCTCAAAATCAGCCAATAGCGTTCTTATTTAATTATTATATTTTTCTTTCTGATATTTTTCATCAACTGAAAAGATAAAAGACCCAATTTGTTTTTAAAAGCGTTAACGTACATAAGTGAGCATTTCTCACTAATTAAATTCATTGAGGTGATTAGTTATATTTGATAAAAACGCTAAATCAATTTGCCACTCTTCATTATCAAGTTTGTGATGTATTTCATTTCTGGTTAGTAGAAACTCTTTTATTTTGTCAAATAAGTCCCGAAATCTTTGTAAAAACAGATTCCGACTTAACCATCGAACTTCAGTGTGATACAGCAGGTCCCCATGATCGGACACGTTTTCTTCTAATTCAGCTCTGAAGAGTCTTCTTTGAAGGCTGCTACCACGGACAGATTTGACAATTTTATTGCATGTGTCAATAACATGAGGAAAATTCAAAACTTTACAGCACAGAGCTTGCTGGTGAATTATACAGTGATGAGATAGAAACCTTGGAAAATCGTCATCCTTTTTACACAATGCTACGAACCCATTATTTCTCGTCATTGAATCGGCCCTATCCGTTGTGATTGAAACAAGTTCATAAATTGGAATGTTTCCCTTTTATAGATACCTATATTGTAAATAATTCTTCTTTTGCAGTTAGGTCCTTTTATAATGAGCGCGCGCTCAAGGGGTTTGAGTACCCTTAAGGTGATTGTACACAGCGCGGGCAAAGGATATTTAGGGAGGAAGAAAAGAGAGGTACCGATGTACATTGTTTTCAAATGTTTGCAAGTTATAACGACCAGGAAATACAGAGATCGGCAGGGCATTCCATAAGCGAGTTGTACGGCTTAGGAACGAATCACGATATTTTAGAGTACGTCCGAAAATGGGCTTGAGGGTATACTGATGAGCATTCATAGCGAGACGGGTGTTACGGTTGAAAGTTTGAATGGGCGGAATGCTACTGGCGATTTCAGTGGAGCACTGGTGGTGGAAATAGCGATAAAACAAAGTGAGACACGAGACATTTCGTCGGTGTTCGAGGGTGTCCATTGATTGACTGATATTAGTATCGTCAATAAGTTTTATCGCACGGTTTTGAATCCTATCTAGCAGGTGCAGAGATGTTTTAGGAGCACCTGACCAGATGTGGGAGTTGTACTCCAATTTTGGACGGATGAATGCCTTATATATTGAGGCCAGATCAGAGGGGGTAAAATATTTCTTACACCGCTTGAGGAAACCTAGACATTTCGCAGCATTTCTGACAACATCGAATATGTGGTCATTCCAACGTAAGTTGTCATTGACACACATACCGAGAATGGAAAGTTTTTCGGTTTCCACGATGCAAGTGCCATTTATAGATAATGGCTGGGTGTTTAAATTTCGCTTTAAAGACAGCAGACAGCATTGTGTTTTGGAAGCATTAAATTCCACTCTGTTGATAGTTCCCCAATTGGTTATGCTGTTGATATCGGAATTTAATGAGCTTAGCATACGCTGCCGTTCTCGTACTACAGCCGAAGGGCAGGGCCGTGAGTCCGGGAACGAATATGAAAGGCAGAGAGTACTGTCATCAGCAAAGGAATATATTGGATTAGAAGTAGCAGACAAGAGATCGTTAATGAAAATTAAAAAGAGTGTCGGTGACAGAACAGAGCCCTGGGGCACACCAGCATTTATTTTGTGAATATCAGACTTGAAACCGTCCAAGACAACTTGAATTGAGCGTTCCGAAAGGTAATTTCTAATCCATTGAAGAAGAGGGTCGTCGATCCCAAATGCACGCATTTTCGACAAAAGAGCCTGATGCCAAACTCTGTCAAATGCCTTAGAAATATCAAGTGCAACTATCTTGCTTTCGCCAGATTGATGTACGCTTTGGTTCCACTTTTCGGTGAGACATGCCATCAAATCATCAGTGGACCTGTTGCTACGAAAACCGTACTGCCGGTCATTGAGAAGTTTTCGTGTTTCGAGATATTTCATGAGCTGACGATTTATCAGTGTTTCCATGACCTTGGAAAGAAGGGACGTAAGTGCAATGGGTCTGTAGGAGGAGAGAGAAGATGATTCGCCTTTTTTAGGGACGGGCTGGATAAATGCTGTCTTCCATCTGCTCGGGAAGAGTCCTAAAGTGTAGGATTGATGAAAAAGCTTACGCAGTGGTTTTGCCAGCGAGGAAGAAAACCTCTTCAGAAGAAGGGGAGATACACCATCTGGACCAGCGGATTTATGTATGTTGAGATCTTTAAGTACTCTTGCTACTACACGAGTGCGAAAGTAGATTCGTCCCATTGAAGATTCGACGCACTCAAGTGTAGGCGGAGACAAAGCACAATCTGGGAGTGTTGAGCTGGCCGCAAAGTGTGCAGCAAGCAGATTGGCCTTATCCAAAGAGCTGACAGCTGGAATGTCATTGTAAATGAGCGTTGGGATGGAGGATGAGGCAAAATTTCTAATGTTTTTGACGAACGACCAAAAATTTTGACTGCCTCTGGGACATTGCAGTATTTTTTGCCTCAGTTTTTGGTCGTATAGGAATTTCACACGCTTAAGAAAGGCGTTGCAGTTATTTCTGGCTCGTTTGAACTTTTTCCGGTTTTCCTCTGTCGGGTTGGTCTTGTACGACCGAAAAAACATTTCTCTAACCCTGACAGCCTCTTTACAGCTCGAGTCGTACCATGCCCTTTCTTTTGGTTTGATAATCTTCATCCGATGAGGGATAAAGGATCTCATTCCAACGAGAATGGTGTCTGTAATCATATCAACAGCGGCATCCACGTTGTTATCGAGGAAGCATAACGACCAGTTAAAATTCCTAAAGAAGCTGTTAAGACCGCTCCAGTTGGCTTTCTCGTATTGCCATACGGTTCTTTTAGGAATTTTTTCTCTAATTGTGTGGTCGGTGTACGAGAAATTAGCTGATATGACACAATGTTCCGACGAGCCTAGAGGGGAGAGCACATCAACGGTGTAGTTATCAGGGTGAGAACTTAAAAACAAGTCCAGGGTGTTGGCGCTAAGATCCCAACACGCCGGCCTTCGGGTGTTGTCTGTCCAGAATATCGAAGCCACCCAGTATTGAGTATATTGAAGTCGACCGTAATAACGATTTCAGTATGAGAATACAGGGATACAATTCTTTGAATGGAGCCAGACAGCGCATCAAACTCGTTAAAGGTTGAATTGCTGTCCAGTTTGGGGCTTCTATAAATAAAGCAGTAGTGTATAATTTGCTTACGGAGATGGAATTTTAACTACATGAAGTTGAATTCCGGATTGGAACATGGATCACATGGTGGTGGAGTTTGGTAAGCTACATCACTACGCACATAAATGGCGAGACCGCGGTGAGAGAAGAATAATGGCACTAGTTCGTAACCAGGTAGCTTCAGATCATAATGATCTGAGAGGTGTGGGCGGGGATCTACCTGTGTTTCACTAAGTACCAAAACAGCTGGTCTGTACTTACAGACGTGGACGTACGCAGAAAAGTGATTACTTTTTAGCCCGCGTATATTGGCTACGTCTACCCTGAATTCCCTAGTCATAATCACAGACAAAACACAACCACCGACGATACTAAGCAAGGCTGCGAAGTGAAAATTCGGCAGTGACTGAGTGCAAGCAACATTACTTCGACTAGGAGCGGGTGAGGTCTTTAATTATAGAAATAATTTCATTTTTAATTTTTAAAAGAGTCAAAAGCTCGCTAGCTTCTAAAAAGACTGTTTTAATAATTTCTCCGTCTGTTTTGTTAATACATGACATACGTGAAAGGATGCTTTTGTGGATCCTTCAGATTTTAAAATGGGGCGTATGATCAAAATATGATTGCTCGGTGGTTAATTGCGGTTTTAATTCATTTAGTTTTTGCTTGCGCATCAAAGTTTTTAATGGAAAATTCTTATTAAAATTGCTATGAATGCTTAGGAATCGCTATACTGGACCGACATATCAGACACACACACTTCGATTTTATCATAGTAAATAAAAATTGCTCTTCCCAGTCATCGTGAACGTGATAGGTTTTATCTCTTTTTTTACAATGGATTCACTCATTTTTCTGGTAAATTATTTAAGAAATTGAATTCGAAGTTGAAGAACCACAAGACACAGATGAAAAAGCTCACAAAACAAGCAAACTGGAAGGACTGCACTGCGAAAATATCAACAATCGCAAGCTACTATGTGTGCAACAAGGTTTTACCATTATGTTACAGTTTGTAAACAACCTTTGAAAATTTGCATCTGTCACCTCACAAGGCGCAACGATGAATGTGTTCAAACACAAAGAATAATGAGTGTATGCAGTAAACATAGTAACAATGAGTGCGTGCAGTGTATTTTGTGTTTCCGAAATAAAAACTCTGCAAGATGAACAAATTTAAAACTGAACAAAAAATTGATTCATATAAAATTAATAAACGGGAACAAAATTGCCTTAATTTTCAATTGAAAAGATTTCTGTCAACGATTATAAGCCAACCATTATTTTTATTTTCTTGCCTTTTGCACTTAAAGGGTGGCTAACATGAATCCAACATTATATATATAGCATACTAGCGTCCTGTCACTTCTTCTTAACCGTTTTTTCGCTTGTTGTGTACACTATACCTCGTTATATTTTAATCCATTTAAATCTTGTGAATTCAGTAAAGAAATTGGAAACAAAACAAAAAGGATTGTTTTTTATTAATTACATGGTGACCCCGACGTGACATTCGACAAATTCTTGTGTCGGAGTCATAATAGTGTACATTTTGCGAAATATAATCTCCAATCTTAATACAAAGGCTGGAAAACGCCTAGAGATACTCAAAATTCGACCCAAGGTGGTGTGCAGCCAAATCGATCGTGCTCAGGAATTCGCGGATGACACGCCAAGCAATGTATCGGTGCAACAACTCTGCTTGACTGCGTTAAACACCGGCTTTACTACCTTCGAAGAGCTTCAAGGTAAAATTGAAGAACTGGACTTACAGCGAGTTATGAGCACCGACAATATTCGTGCAGTATACGAAGAAAGATATTACAATCTTCAACCACAAATACTGATAAAAATCGAATCGCTTCAACCTACTAAGAAGCACCACGAGACGGACAACAGCATTCAGATTAAGTCATCTGAACAGTTAAAAATACCCAAAATGAAATTGCCCTTCTTTTCAGGTGAGATCAGAAAATGGTTGGACTTTTACGAATCTTCCAAATCCCTTATTCATTCCCATCCTTCCCTCGATAAGGTATCCAAATTTCATTACCTCAAATCGTCGTTGGCCGAGAAAGTCTCCCAAGCAATTGATAGCCTCGAAGTCAACGAGGCAAATTACGTCACTGCCATCAAAATTCTCGCTGATCGCTATGAAAATAAACGTATCATATGCTCGGAACACATTCGTCAAATATTTGAAGCTCCAATTTATCCACAAACCTTCAGCTGCGTGTCTCCGCGAACTTATCGATGGAATAAACAGTCTTCAGCGAGCTTTATCTTCTCTCGGACGCTCAGCCGACAAGTGGGATGACCTCATCATTTACATTGCTGCGTCCAAGTTTGACATTGCTACAGGAAACAAATGGCAAGAAGAATGTTCAACTGAAGTTTTACCATCACTTACGAAGTTGGTTCAGTTTATCGGGCGACGTTGTCAAGTCTTGGATTGTTACCTATCCACCAGTGGTATACCTTTTAAAAAACCTAAAAGTTCTCTTAACAAAAGCTTAGCTATAAGCAAAGGTGTTGAGGATAGTAAGCCCAAGTGTTTATACTGTGATAAGCTAGGTCATTTTATTCAAAAGTGTTACAAATTTTTAAATCTTCCATTGAACGAGAAAAAATTTATAAACTTTCGCCAAATCTGTGCCAACTGCCTACGAAACGGTCACAATCTTGACTCCTGTCTATCGTCTCTATGCGACAAGTGTAATGAACAACACCATACTATTCTGCATTCCTCTAATAATGGTTTACTCAGTGCAGATGCTAAGGAGTATGTTGCTGCATCGTCTCACGAAAATAAGGTCCACCATGCAACTGTCACTGGTGAAAATACGTCCACTATAGATAAGATACTCGTAAGCATAACACTCCAATTCCGTGTCGTATACTTCTTGATTCTGGTTCGCAACTCAATTTAATAACAGATCGCCTCGCACAAATCCTAGGAATCAAAAGGGAAAGATTTAATACGGCAATATCTGGCATAGGACCAAATTTGTGCTCATCGAAGTTTAAAACGAACATCATTCTCAAATCCAGATTCAATGATACGTACTATGTTCTCGAAGCGATCGTTATCAAACGTATCACTCAAACACTTCCCGAAAATCACATTGACATCTCTGAATGACGAATTCCATCAAACATCAAGCTCGCTGACCCGCAATTTAATAAACCGCAACAGGTGGACATATTGTTGGGTGCAAGTCACTTCTTATCACTTCTTTCAATTGGGCAGATTCGTCTTGATGACAATTTACCGGTCTTCCAAAACTCCGTTTCCGGGTGGATTATTTCAAACGTGTTCACTATCTGCATAAATAACATTTGTATGGGAGTGAGTGAACGTATTGGATCGATAATGAGTTCTTTTTCGAAAACTGAAAATGTACTTGAGTCTGCGCCTTTAGCTAAAGCCAATCAATTATGTGAGCAGTTATTTGCTGGAAAATTCGAGCGCTTGCATACCGGACGCTATCAGGAGCGACTAGCATTTAAATCTGATCCGCATGAGCTCGGTAATTCATATAACACAGCTGTACGTCGATTTGCTAGCTAGAAAATACACAACGATGTAAACATCTCCAGAGACTACATCAAATTTATGCGGGAATATTACTCACTCTCGCACATGGAAGTTGTTGCTGACTTAGATTACAGTAAGCCTCATTTTTCAGGCCTCATCATTGCGTCATCAAGCCCGACAGTTCCTCCACTAAGTTGCGCGTCGTATTTGATGATTCCTGCAAAACTGATAGAGTGGGCTTTCTCTAAATGACATCATGCATATAGGACCAGTTTTGCAGTTGGAATTGTTCTCCATTGCTCTCAACTCACGGCCGATATTATTAGCGACAGTGATATTCAACCTCCCAGAAAGGGCAATTGCCCAAAGTCCGTTTTCAGTCGTGATTTAGTGTAAACTCTGCTTCATTTCTCGAGGTGGGTCGTTCTTTGATAGTATTTAGAGATGCCTTTGAGACATTAAGGGCTCATCTACCATACTAACTGGTCCTGCCTTATTGAGCGCTAACACCACCATTGATTTCATCACGGAAATTGAGCTCAAAAATAATCCCCTCCTAAGTAATTAACTCATCGTTGTAAAGGGTTCCAATTACGAAATAATAAGAAAGTGGGTAGGCACCTCATTTGCAGGTGATCAGTTCTTGGAACTCACTGTGTTACAAAATATCCTAGCACCACACAATCACATTGTCGTTCTGTAGAATTTAAAGAACGCCCACCATTTTTGCTTTGTTTCAAGAGCATACCACCCTTGAAGTTTTACTATGGAAAGGCAACAGGACAACGGTCAATAAAAGGTTATCTTAACGAAATGCAAAAATCTTTGACATAACATACACTAATCCTTTACTCCTTTTTCTACAAAGTTCAAAGGCTTCGGTCCTTTATCTGAGTGCCCCAATCCTAATTCCATATTCGTAAATGTCATTACGTGCATTCACCTAAATAAAGTTCGACTGTGGTCAACAATTTTGAATAAAAAAAAAAAATAAACAAAAACCGTTGAAATGACGTCATACATTTAAGTTCAACCCCAGGGTACTGTAATGATAAACAAATAATCTCACACTACGAGTATGCCACCCACATTTCGAACGGTTGACAGTGACATTAGTAGAAATCAAATGACGTCACTGTTTAAGGAGAAGTCCCAACACATGCGCCGTCCTTTTTGCTGACGTCAAGTTCAAGTTATGAAATCCTTCCGCATTCCATGCCAGCGAAGAGAGTTTATCCCGCAATCCCTTCTGTTGGTGCAGTAAAATTAAAAATTCAGGAATATTCTCCTCAGACTGTTTGCATAACAGAAGGGGGGACGTTAGTTGTTTCACTAAAAAAAAAAAAAAAAATAGAAAATAAAAGCAACCATAACAACAAGCATACAAAGGAATAGAGCGAGTTGAGTTGCAAAATGAAGGGAACTGCTTTGAGGGGATTGTCTCCTGCAAATTTAATCGTTTGCCAGCCCGAAGCTCTTTGCCAAGAGGCATTCATTCGGGCTTATTCAATTGGAAACCACCACGACATAAATGCAAACAAACGGCACAATGAATTGCAAAGGAAATGGTTTTCTGGAACGACACAAAAGGAACCGAAAAAAAGTGAGTGAAAGAATTGGCGAATGGTGGATTGTCACATAGTAACGAGCTATGGAGAAGCGCTCTGCGAGTATATTATGGAGCTTAAGCTAGGGAGCCTGTTTTAAACGTGTCGTTAGATTCGTTCCTGCTTCGTTGTAATCCTCTTTATAGGTGTTTCCTTTTGTGTAATGCCTGAGACAGGAGGTGGGCGGATGTGCGAGTAAGAGGGTTAATTTCTAACCATGTTGAGGGAGCACAATTAAATTTTATTGATCGAGAAGTTGCAAGTGGTTATTGTCATGGTGGAAAACGGACAGCAGGATGCATTCCATATTCTGAGTACTCATTTGCAATTGTTTTGCTTTTGAAAGGGCATACTGCTTAGGAGTATATGTGTCGTATTGTATCCGAGGATCATTAAAAAGAAAAAAACTGTTGTCCCACAGAAAGGACAAAAATAAATTATGGTACGGCAAGTGCAATGAGTAGTACTGGGGACAACGCACCATGTACTCATTTGTGACAGAAAATCGATGTTCAAATGAATGTATGTATATACCTCGTAGTTGTGGCTACTATTTGCGAGAATAAAAGTAACCTACAGCAACAGGTGAGGAGTGTAGTCACAGACATTGCGCCATGGTGCCTGATGAATTTGGAAATGAATTTCAGAAATTTCGAATGAAAAAAAAGTGTCCTTTTCTGAGTTTAGGTTTACCATATTGTATTTCTCTTTAACAGGTTTCTTCTAGTAACAGTGAATTTAATATAGAAATTGCTATCCATTAAGTGATTGTGAGTATTTGCGGTCCATTTTAGACACAATGGATGTGGACTGCCCGTAAGGTTTAATGCCGCTGCTACTTCTTTGTCCATAAGGCTAACAGAAGATCCTTCATCAAGTAAGGCGAAGGTATGAATTTCCCTTTTAGTGCCATACAATACTACAAGAATTATACAGAGCAGAATAGACTCGCAATCATCAATGTGTGCATTGCAGTTGTGATGTGCTGAACAATACGAGGGCGGGTCAATAAGTTCGTGACTTTTGGACTAAAACACAGATTTTTTGATAAAAAAAAAATTTTTATTTTTCAACGTAGTCTCCCTTGAGCTCTATACACTTTGTCCAACGCTTCTCCAATTTTTTTATCCCTTCCAAAAAAAATGATTTGTCGAGGTCCTCAAAATAGGCCTTTGTTTGCGAGATGACTTCATCATTGGAGTCAAATCTTTTTCCACCAAGCCATTTCTTCAGGTTTGGGAACAAGAAGTAGTCGCTCGGAGCCAAATCTGGAGAATAGGGTGGATGAGGGAGCAATTCATAGCCCAATTCATGGATTTTTGCCATGGCAACTGCACATGTGTGCACCCTTGCATTGTCTTGGTGGAAAGGAACTTTTTTCTTGGCCACATGAGGTCGGTTTTTTTTCAAATCGTCATTGAATCGGTCCAATAAGTTGGCATAAAATTCCCCATTGATTGTTCTTCCCTTTTGAAGGTAGTCAATGTGGATTATCCCGCGTGCATCCCAAAAAACAGTCGCCATAACTTTATTGGCTGACAAACCCACCTTGGCCTTCTTTGGCGCCGATTCACCCTTAGAAACCCACTGTTTTGACTGTTGTTTGTTCTCTGGTGTGTTGTGATGGATCCATGTTTCGTCCACGGTTACAAAACGGCGCAAAAACTCCTCCATATTGCGATTAAACAACGCCAAACCTTCCTGTGAAGTTGTTACACGATTGCGTTTGTGGTCGACTGTGAGCAAACGCGGCACCCATCTTGCGGAAAGCTTTCTCATGCCCAAGTGATCATTCAAAATTGAAACCACTGAGCCATGCGAGATCCCTACGGCTTCCACAATCTCTCGCACTTTCAATCTTCGGTCGGCCAACACCATATCGTGAATTTTTTCGATTGTTTCGGGTGTAGAGACCTCAACTGGGAGTCCAGGACGTTCGGCATCTTCAGTGCTTGTACGGCCACAACGAAATTCAGTAAACCACTTTTTTACCATTGAAATCGATGGTGCAGAGTCCCCATAGTATTTATCAAGCTTAGGCTTGGTCTCGGTAATGGTTTTTTTTCGCAAGAAATAATGCTTAATAAGCACACGAAATTCACTTTTTTCCATTTTCTCCTCAAATTAGTGAGTAGTCTGATAAAAATAGCTGTCAAACACAAACTAACTGACGCAGCAAGTTTAAATTTTGACAGGAGTCAACTGACAGATGCCTGTTGACAGGAGCAGTGTTGCTGTTTCAGTAAAGAGGTCAGAAATTCAAAAAGTCACGCCCTCGTATCTTATTCGTGATTATGAAGTAGTTTATGGTGCTTAAATGTACAGTTGTTTTTCCACAGCCTGAAGTTGACCCACATTTCTTGGCCCCATGTTTTGAGAGGCATCGGCGACAAAGTTTGTGCTTCCTAACTGTAGCCCACTGTGTATTTTAGCATCTTGTTACAGATAGTCGCCACCGCAAATGCAACAATAAACCTTAGCACCTTGGTGAATATCTACACGTGCTTCCTTTGAGTGATCATGAAGGAAACATTTTACTTTAAACTCCTTGTTTTGTGCCCTATTCTCGTGCCTCTTAATATTGTAGCCCCGAGTTGAAAATCTAGGTATATCAACTCGTCATTTACTAAATTGAGCTATTGTGCACTGTGTCATATTTTCAGTATACACTGGACGTCTAGTATAACGAGAGATCTAATGTTCAGACAATTCGTGTTGGGCTACCACAAAAAAAAAACTATCGAACAGTTCGAGAGATTAAGAGGAACTAAACTATATTTGGCATATGTTACATACTCGTAAGTGCAATACATAAGAAGTTAACATAGAGAGAATACAAATGAAGTTATATGTCTAATACATTAGAGGTTAACATAAAGAGAAAGAATATAGGGTTTCTGTTATCCAAAGTGGGGTTTAAAATTACATTTGATAAACAGATTTTTCCAACAATTCATTATATCGAAACCAGTTTTACTATTTACTGATCATTTCAAAAGTTTTTATTGTATCAACTTTTTAAAATTCCAGCTTCCTCCTGCAATTGTCGTACAATTAATATTTTGGAGCAATCGTATTGGGTTTCTTGGGCCCTATTGATACCCGTACATATTTTAAAGCTACCAATTGCGTCTTTTTGTTTGGTCATTTGAACATGCCCATCAGCATCTCTGTCTTCATCTTCCTTTTCGTTGATGCTGATGACTGTAGCATCATCGTCTTCTGGAACATCTTGACTTTTTTTCTGATCTCTATAATTTTTGCAAAATTAATTTTTTTTTGGGGGTTTTAATGGTTTAACAGATGTTTCTACCTAACATCACATCGTTTTGGTCACGTAAATAAAAGTTTTTACGGTGTTCGCGCGGATTGAATGGTAAGTCTTCTCTGACAGCTGTATTAATGTCGTCTTCGTCATTTAAGTGTTTACAGGAGTGGTTCTTAAGACCGATTGTATTTCAGCTATGCGTTTTTGCGCTTACCTCAGCAGGCTTCGTTTAGGGTTTACTTCTTCCGAAACATCTTTTCAACATCTGATAAAAGTGCTGAACCTTTTCTTAAAGTAAAGTATTCAATATTCACGCCCTTGTGCTTTTCCTTCGGAGAAGTTTGTGTTCAGTTTTTCTTCTCTGCTAAAGCGACTCAGCACTCGTCTTTATGTACACGATACGTCTTCGTCGTCGAAAATGCTTGTGAGCTTTGATTTCTTGTTGTTGATCGCCTTGTCACCTTAGTCGATCATAGAAGCCACCGTCTGTCTCGCTTGATGTTGATGATGCGGTATTATGAGAGGGATTGAGGGAGACGCAATATGGAGATCTCTTGGGATCGTAGCCCCCGACGTCAAACCATTACAGTATTATTCTGGCGGTGTATTGCTTTTGATATCTGCTTCTTGGCTACTTCTAGGTAGGAACCTCAAGAATATTGGATGCGAGTTTGTCGCCTATCGCAACATGATCAAACGTTCTCGAGTTTCGATAATAAGACCACCATGTTCCCTTGTGGATCCCAAAATGGAGGAAAAGCATCCTTGGCACGACGATGTTCTGAATCATGCACGCTGTGAATGCCTATCGCCCTGCCATAGTTGCCCTTTCCTATTCTGACATTAGAGTTGCCGGGTACGCTTTTTACGTCTGAAACAGCTTCGAAAGATCGTTTGTGTACAAGATTGGTTTGAAAAATTCAGCCATGTTCTCATTAATAATTTACGTAATCCTTCTGTTCCTTAACGTTATTCAGTAGAAGAGCTCATTTCTAAGGCTGAAACCATCAAAAGAACTGAAACAACTTGCAAGCTTTCCTGTAAAGCTTTATCCCTTTTGGGACGCAATTCAGGTGATGAAGTTATAGACATTTTTCATTTTAGAATTAGTTAAGGAGCTTTTCATTAGTGTAATTCATATAAAAAAAGAAGACATTTTGTATGGGCGTGTCCGGAGGGCGTTGGTACATATGTGTACCATTCGGGTTGTTCCGTGGTACAATTAAGTACCATTCGGCTTGTATAACACAAAATACAATACAGTCGTAGTTTAGGCAACGAAAACATAAACTTTATTCTTTTTCTAAAAGTAAGATAACAAAAACATAAATACTGTTGATTATTTTACATAAGATAATATTGTACATAAATATATTTAGGAAGTGTGATATGGAGCAAAACAATGTTTACATAATGGAATTTCGCATTCCTTGCATATTGTTTTGGTGCGCGTTTGTTTTTTAGACTTCGCACAATTTACGCAACGGCGTCGGGAAGTGCCCTCGATTGGCAAATGTCGAGACCCTACTCCTCTCACTGGCTGACGACCTCGATGATTCGATCTCCGTACAGCTGTTTTTTCGAGTCCTTGAGCAACCAAGCCCTCTGATAAATTTACCAAAAACGTTTTGAATGGCAATTTTTGTCGATTCATTTCAGAGTGAATGACCCATGCGTTCACTGCTGCCATCATTATCAGCCTGTAAAAAATCTTCTTCCACCATTTATCTGACTTTCGGTCGTATTCATAGAGGCCGCTCATTTGGTCTGCCAGATCAACGCCGCCCATTATCTCTCGATAAAACTTAATCATTTGCGGGCAAGGAACTTGAATTTTTTCACCGGTCTTCAAGGTTCTTGTAACGACTTCCATGTTATTGCTATGGCAGTTGCTTAGCACTAGAACCTCTTTGGTATCTTGCCATTTCACGCATAAAAGTCCACCTGAGGATCCTTTGAACTCAGCTTCTCCCCTCTGCAATTTTCTTCCAAATTTGGGAACGTTTTTGCGATTGGACATTATAGTTCCCACCGATGAATATCCAATAGATTCCAATAATTTGACTGATGTGAAGAAACGGTCGAAACATAGGTTTACATCTATCTCTTTTATCGTGCTAGCCAATTAAAGAGTCGTTCTCTTTCGCCCAAAGTTCCTTCAAGTGCCTCTAATTCTTTTCCGCTGTAAATGTTGAAATCATACGTGTACCCAGTTAGGGCATCATATCGAAGCCACATTTTGATTCCACGTTTTACAGGCTTTAGAGGCATGTACTGTTTGAGGTTACTGCGCCCTTTGAATTTGGTCATTGACTCGTCGATGCTCTGATAAACACTATCTTGTCTGCAGTTTTGAAACGTTTTTTTCAAGCATTCAACCAGATCGTTCACGTAGTACGTCTTACAACAGTCAGCTGGCTTTTCGGGTGGGGAGAAATACATTTTTGATGTAACCATAAGGAACCGATCGCGAGTTATTGCATTTTTCACTGCTTGGTTTCCCAGCGATGAATGTGATGACCAATAATCCTTTAGGCTTGGCACCCGATTGTAGCACATTGTGAACATACAACCAATGATTACTTCTATTTCATCCGCGTTAGTTGGATCCATAGTCTTGCAGCGTTTATTTTGTGATGATCTGCGATGAATATCCAAGCGTTCGTTCGTGCACTGTGCAATATATATATAGACAGATCTTGGCCAGCGTTTGTGGAAAATTTGAACGATTGAGGACGATCGGTGAATGGTCTGTGATATATTGCAAGGTCGTGAAGGAAAAACTGTTTTTTTTTGGAACAAATACACCGGTGACCGTAGTCCAAATTACATTTTCAGCTTGTGTATCACCTGTAGAACCGGCTTCACGAAGATTGTTATCACCAATTTCAGGAACAGTCATCTCTTCATCTGAATCTGCTCCAGAGCTTGAGTCCTGGTCGTCTTCTGTTTCGGATTCATCACTTGGATCTGGTCGAAACGAATCGTCACTACCAGAAGAAAAGTCTGCTCCACTTGAATTTTCTCCTTCATCATTCAAAAATCTTTCAATTTCTTCGTGGTCCATTGAAATCTAAGAACGAAAGAAGTATTATACGGTATCCAAAAATGACGAGCGGTACTTATAAGTACCAACATACTGGACGAATGGTACACTATTGTACCATCCACGTTTATTTGTTGATTATTATTCCATTTTGATCCAAATCACTTACCTTTTATAATATTATCACACTTTATAAATTTATGATGTATGTATTCACTGTTTTTTCCGAAAATATATATTTTTTATACACTAAACTACAAAAAAAGAACACAAGCTCGAAATTCTGAGTTCACGTGCGAGTAAAAACTTTGGAATAAAATAATTTACAGTTACTGAATTGTCATAAATACGGTTATATTTTGTTCTCAAAATACTCACGGACGAGCTGGTACAAATTTGGTATGAATATGGGAGCTGTGTGAAATTTTAGGGATGTTTGAACTTTAGATGGTACACATGTGTACCGTGCGTCTCGAAAGGGTTATGCAACAAAAAGTCTTTTTTACTATAATGGAATGAAGATGTTCCTTAACTGACCAAGAAAAATCTTCAATATCTGTAACAGCCATTAATTTTAGAAGCTTTACAAGGACTGCCTAAGAATTTCTATAAAAGCAATAATTTAGATAAAAGTTCTGATATTGGCAGGGAACTTCTGCTCTATTGATAACCCTAAAGACTGCGCAATCAAAAAGCGCTCCGTCCCCTCTAATGTCAAGACATGATGACTATTGGGAGGAACCTCTCACGGAATCGCTAAATGTCCCTATAAATACTCCTTGGGTAAAAAAAATATTCCAAGGAATATGATCAAATGATCCGCAAATTACGTTTTGGGATTAAATTTCACTGTTTAGCCTCCCTGGCTCGCTGTAATATTTCGAAGCAGTTTGTTGTTCAACTACAACACAATCCCAAAGGTCGGATAGCAACAATTCGGCGAAAGACTTCAGACCTGTGCGTTTCTCAGCTGAAGCGCATTCTAGCTGCCAATATCGGAGACACGCAAACAATGTCATTATCCTTATCTCAACTTGCCTACCTCAGAGGAAAGTCAGCGGAGACAGGGGGTCGTGAAAATTTCTCTCTGCAAAGAAACCCAATCCAACTTGCTCTGCCGATTTCAGGTATATTAGCATTCTACTTGGTTTGTCTAAAGTCTCTGAAAATTTCATGCCTTACCATAAAAATTCCACTGCGTGTTGCACCAAAGGCCTTTTTTTTTTAAACGGAAGATGTCTTTGAGAGTGCAGTCAATAATATGAATATCAAGCGGAGGGAGGCAGACTTGCTAGAGAAAGCCTCCAGTCAGTCGAAACACACTGTTCTTTGGAGTTCCCTAAAAGCAGCAATTACGTATTCTCGTGACCAACAGACCATCGACGCATAGTATATGATTGGCCCTATCCTAGCCGTGTAGATTCAGAGGACCATTGGGAGCAAGCCCCAAGTCTTGCCGAAAGCTCCTTTAGACTGCCAGAAAGTCAACAGCGACTTGGAGGTTTTCTACGTGACATTGTTTTTATCCACAAAAATTATGATTCGGCTACGTCGTGTTGTCTAGCCAAGTTACACATGCCATCAAAAGTTGCATTGCCGAAAGCATCTCCAGTGTCGATGAAAATGTCCAGAACGTACTCCTTCTTGCCGAGTGCGCCATCAATTCTGTTCACTAGATTTTGATGTGCATATTTTTGTCATCTTCCACGTTAGCAGGCGTGTTGCATCGCAGGCAGAAGATGCATAGCAACCATTTGATCCATGTTCTTCAAGACTGACAGGTCTGAAGCTATTTCCGAGAGTGTAATCATCTTTTCCGCTTTCCAGTAAGAGTGGTGAAAATTCTAGCAGTTGTCAGAAGCTGATCTATACCTTCTTGTATCACGACTGGAGATATGACATCCCTCACCACAACCAATGAGAGATACCAGTTTTCGGGTATTGCATTAGTTAGCTTCGTTAATATGAGCTTGTTGTGAGCTATTTCTGATTAGGTCTCTTGGGAAATGAGTATGCTTTCAGTTTGGATGATTTCTTAAGCGTGTTCCATATTACAATGCCCCAAAGGTTAAAAGCTTTTGGTCGTTTGTCAAAAAGATCAGAAATTCTGCCTCATCCTCCATCCCAACGCTCATTCACAATGACACTCAAGGTGTCAGCTCTTTAGACAAGGCTAATCTGCTTGCTGCACACTTTTTGCTTTGTCTCCGCCTACACTTGAGTGCGTCGAATCTACTTTCAAACTCGTGTAGTAGCAAGAGTACTTACAGATCTCAACAGACATAAACCCGCTGGTCCAGATGGTATGTCTCCCCTCCTTCTGAACAGGTGTTCTTCCACGCTGGCAAAACCACTTTTTCATCAACCCTATTCCTTAGGACGCTTTCCGAGCAGATGTAAAACAGGATTTGTCCAGCCTGTCCCTAAAAAGGCGAATCTTCTTCCCTCTCCTCCTACTTACGTCCTTTCTTTCCAAGGTCATGGAAACGCTAATAAACCGTCAGCTAATGAAATATTTCGAAACACGGAAACTTCTTAATGACCGGCAGTATGGTTTTCGTTGCAACAGGTTGCACTGGTCATGTGATGGCATGTCTCACCGAAAAGTGGAACCAAAGAGTACATCAATCTGGGGAAAGCAAGATAGTTGCACTTGATATTTCTAAGGCATTTGACAGAGTTTGGCATTAATGATCTTTTGTCTGCTACTTCTAATCCAATATATTCCTTTGCTCATGACAGTACTCCCTGCTTTTCATATTCGTTCACGGCCCTAGTCTTCGGCTGTAGAACGAGAACATTAGCGTATGCTAAGCTCATTAAATTCCGATGTCAACAGTATATGGATCGTCGGGTACAATGCCCACATCTGGTCAGGTGCTTCTAAAACATTTCTGCACCTTCAAAACCGTGCGATAAAACTTATAGATGATACAAATATCAGTCAATCAATTGACACCCTCGAACACCGACGTAATGTCTCCTGTCTCACTTTGTTTTATCGCTATTTCCACCACCAGTGCTCCACTGAAATCGCCAGTAGCATTCCGCCCATTCAAACTTTCAACCGTAATACCCGTCTCGCTATGAATGCTCATCAGTATACCCTCAAGCCCATTTTCGGACGTACTCTAAAATATCGTGATTCGTTCCTAAGCCGTACAACTCGCTTATGGAATGCCCTACCGATCTCTGTATTTCCTATTAAAAGCAATGTACATCGGTACATCTCTTTTCTTCCTCCCTAAATTTCCTTTGCCCGCGCTGTGTACAATCACCCCTTGACAGCGCGCTCATTATAAAAAAAAAAAGTTCTACACGTACAAAGCTCAAAATAATTGTTGAGGACTCCATTTGGCATTTAGGTTCTGAATAGCTTCCTCTATTTTTAGTTTTATTGTCGATAGCATAGAGTTGTAAACAGCGTATCTAAATACTATAGTTAGACCAAGTGTGTCTTCTCCCTCTCAGTTACCTGTTTCGAAACCGTTTCCTCCGACAAATCGACGTGTCCGCTTAAGTTCTCATCGATTAAAAGCATTTCCTGAATTGATGTTCTATTTAAAAGCTCATCGAAATCACTGCAAAACATTTTTTTCTTTTTCGGATTATTCACTAGTCGCCCCAAAAGTCTGTATAGAAGATTGCAGAGCACATCCTTTCCAGGAGCAAAGTCGAAGGCAAAGCATCACAGCTACTCGTATTAAAACATCTGTAACATCTGTAACACAACAATCTATCGTGCATTTGTACAACATATATGCACTTCTGCTCGTCGACTCAGTTCAGAGAATACTCTGCCTATGAGAACAAGTCCAGGGCTAGATAAGCCTTATTTCAATATGTTCGCTGTCTTATTGGAAATGAATTGTGACAGCTCGTGTGACAACATAGTACTTTTCTGTCCTATGATTCCTTTGTAATGTCATTATCTCGAGCAGATTTACATATGTTGTCTACTTCAAGCTGTTCGGTTTAATTAATTCGAAGTAAGTTTGGAATATTTTGTCACTGTACCATTTAGGCATTGCTGTTGCCGCTGCCATTTGCAATATTAAATTATCCATCATCCATTGCTTGCATACCCCACTCATTGATGGGTCACACGTACAGATATTCCAACTCTGACTCGGACTTTGATTCCGGATACGTACGAGTATATACAAAATATTTTCACTAGAATACACGCATTCAGTTGTTGAATTTACTGTCGTCAAGTCAATATGAGAGAGAGTGTTTCAGTTGGCGATTATGAGCGAACAATGTTATTGTCGATGACATTGATTTATCTAGAACTCCAGCAGGGTCACAAACGTCATAGGTCATTGTGGGTGGTCGTTTTAATCCATTATCCTTAAACTTGGCGCCGTACGAAAAATCCTTCCACATGAATACACGTGCACATCCACAAAGACTTGGATCAAGTCAGGATACACACAGATGCTAAGGCAATGCGGAAATCAAATAGTTCGCTAATCATTTTTGTCTGGTCTGCTACTTGCCTGCTTGCCTCCTTCCAACATTGCCACCCATAATGTTCGTATTTGTAAAACTGAGCAAAATATTGAGGAAGCAAATAACAAGAGAAACAATGAAATGAAAACAAAAGTTTCTATTTCACATTTGAGTTGGATCTTGGGATCCTACTTACTCCAAGATACTTAACCGCAAGGATATCGTCTTCGTCTTCGTCATCGTCATTACAGTCGTCGTCATCGTCGTTGTCGGATGTCGTGGGGCGAGTTTAAAGTGAAAGCGAGTTCTGCTTCTTCTTGGGATTCGTGTGCGTCTGCCAATTTAAAATGTATCTATGAAATGAAATTTCTTGCTGATGAGACAATATTCGGGATGTTAAATGTACTCGTATGTGTGGTACGGATGACTCTTAAAAGCAAACAAAATTTAGCTGAAAGTAATTGTAAACAAAACAAATGGCTTTGGGTGTCAATAGGAAGTAGTTAATTCGGAAGGATGTTATTTGTGTGAGTATATTTCCGCGTATGAAAGCTTTTCAATGAAATTGAAACATGTACTCATATCTTTAAGGGTTGGGGTAGGATTATGTCAATATTGTTACTACTTGCTGTACAATTTCGAAATCTGAAACTATTGGCTGTGATTCTAAAAAGTTTCTTAATTTGGATTCGATTTAGAATTTTGACGATGATTCGTTTTGATGACTTCTTGACTATGAATATCGATTTGGAATACTCCAGTATCTGCGTCAGGCTGGGTATCTGACTACTTGTGAAATATTCGCCGTTTAAAGCTTCATAAGCAGGCAGTCGGCGTCAAACTTGTCATTTTCAAGCTCGGATTGATTCATATTAATCTCAACAGTAGAGTCATAAATGCAACATTTGGTCGCTCCCCTACCAAAACGAAATCAAATAAAGGCAAAACGTAACCTTCTTCTACTATGATACCTGTTATACTCGATAATTGTTTATTTAAATATTTCGCAATATCACACAACAATTATTATCACACAGCAATTATCAAAATAGTCAAACACGTTATCACCAAGCCGATCTGTGCTCTAGCTGAACGTTGACTGAATTTGCCCACGCTCTCCGCTCGGTCACTCTGGTCCGCTCACTGTGGTTCGCTCACTATGATAGGGACTCTTCGCTACAGGTCGCCACATCCCTCCGATGTTTTTGAGTTTCAATTTCAATCACGACTTCGGCGGTTGAGTATCTTCTTCGGAGACCCCATTCTCAGCTGGAGGTGACCCATTCGAGTTCTTGTCATCGGGGGTTGGCCCTATCTCTACACTTGTTCCTGTAAATAAACTGTTTTAATAAATGTGCTTTAGGGTTTAGTATACAAATATATGTATGTATATAAAAAAAAAATCTAAAACCCGTGTTTGGGAAAGCCGGGACTTTCTTTAAATGACTTATGTTTCTTCTACCCAGCTTGCCACCCCCTCGCACCGTTAATTTATTCTGCTTCCGTTCGATCACTTCGAATTCGGTTGAATCGAAAGTAGGTGTCAACACTTTATCTCCCACTTTTATTCCACATTCTCTTGCTCCTCGATCATTGTCTCCTCTTTCTTTCCCTTTTTGTTTGACTGTTGCATCCATATCCCGTGGATCTTGTCTCGTATCCTCCTATTGAACAAGAGTTCTGATGGCGATTTTCCTGTGGTGCCATGAGGTGTAACGTACATTAGCATAAACTTTTGAAGCTCCTTCTTATAATCCGAACCCTGAGCATTTGGTATTTTAAGTCTCTTTAGAATCGATCGGTTCATGTTTTCAACCTCCCCATTCGCCTGCGGCCAGTAGGGCGGTGATGTCATTAGCTCGATATTATTGGTTTTACAGTAAGATTTGAACTAATCACTAATAAACTGACGTCCATTATCAGTCCTAATTGATTGCGGGTATCCTAACCAACAGAATATCTAGTCCAAAACCCCGATAATACCTGTTGACGATATTCTGCTTAAGAATGTAGACTCTTGGTACCTGGTATGATAGTCAATGATGACGAATACGTAATCATGGTTCGGCAGGGGACCTAGTAAATCTATCGCCACACATTGCCACGGCTCATCTGGAAAATTATGTCGCTACATCGGTGCTGGTTGCATCGGGCAAGATACGAAAAGACATTTACGACAATTCTTTGCATAATTTTCTACATCTCTGTCAATCAATGGCCACCATATTTTTGAGCGTACCCTCCGCTTCATCACTATTTCCCCAGGGTGACCTTCGTGTGCCAAACTCAGGACTCGCGGTCGTAGCGCTTCTGGTATGAATATCCTAGTGCCACGTTTTCATTTTTCATTTCATTTTTCACATCTCCACTGTCTCCATCAATTCCTCATCTGTGCTATTACTTTGCACAATTTCGCTTATAGTGAGTGCTTGTGGAATCATCTTTTCAACAATAGCACAAACATTATATTCGCAGTTACTATCAAAGGAGTCCGATTGTTGGATTTTGCACATACGAGAAAGTGAGTCTGCGATATTGTACTTTCCCGCTTGGTAGATAACTTTGAAGTTGAATGACTGCAGACGTAGGACCCATCTTTCTATTCGCGCTGGCTGTTTGGATGTAGGTTTAAATATCGCTTCGATTGGCTTGCGGTCTGTGACTAACTCGAATTCGATCCCTGCCAAATAATAATAGAATCTCTCGACCGCCCAGACTAAGGCTCTCCTTTTCTGTTTGCGAGTACCGTCTCTCTACTTCGGACATTCTCTTGCTTGCAAAAGAAATCACCTGCGGGGTCATTGGCCTTAAATTGCAGCAGCACTGCAACCAGAGCGACTGGACTCGCATCAGCCACCAGTCGCGTTCTATTTCTGACATTAAAATATGACAAAGTTGGTATTTTCGCAAGAGCTTTTTCCTTTTTTATTAAGTATCTTAATGGATCCGTTAGATCTGCAAAGTCAGGAATAAACTTCCCAAGGTAGGTGACCAGTCCCAAAAAACTCCTCGTTTCGTCCTTAGTATTCGATGGTCGAAACTCTAGTACTGTTCTGACTTTATCGGGGTCTGCGCTGATGCCAGTTGTAGCCAACACATGGCCCAACAATTTCAGCTCTTTTACCTTCCAGCTGCATTTTTCCTCATTCAGTGTTACGTTCATTTCATGGAAAACGAGTAATACTTTTTCCAATTCCCTGTCATATTCTTCCTCTGTACTTCCAAAGACAATCACATCATCTAAGTAGTTCAGCGTATTCCTACAGGAAGCTAAAATGTTTTCCATCGTTCGCTGAAAAATTTCTGGTGCGGAATTCACTCCATACAGTAGCCTCTTAGAGCGATAGATCACCCTATGCGTGATAAAAGTTGTTATGTGACGACTCTCCTCATCCATCTCTAACTGAAATCCAACCTGGAGAAAATTGGGATCCTTTAAGTTTCGTCATGAACGAGTCGAATGTTGGCAACGGAAAATTTTCTCTTCATATAGCGGCATATGCACAACGTCTATACATAGACGATTATCCCCTGTTTCCTTAAATGTAATAACAATTGGAGATATCCAGGAGCTTGGGCCACATACTGCCTCAATTATGTCCTGTTCTACAGCTTCCTTAAGTTTCTTATCCACCCTCTCTTACAGTGGCGATGGAATTCGACGCAAGGGCTGTTGTACTGGTTTTACCTCCTTATCGATGGACAGGTGTACTTTAATGCCCTTAATTTTGGGGAATGGTCGAATTTCTTGGACTTGGTTAACCTCCAAACCCAATTTCAGTACTTTCAATTTAATTGCCGTTTCTCATCCTAGCAATGATTGTTCCCCATTTTTTATGACGTAAAACGATGCTACAACTTCGGTTCTTCTATCTACGCTCGTGGGGGGCTTCAAGTCAATTATCATCGATTATTTTAAGCCTCCGATGAAACATTCTATTTTCCCCTCTAAAGGCGAACTGATATCGTCCTCTACTTGGAAACAGTCATGGGCACACAATCGGGACCGCTCACTAGTAGTATGACTATCCACATTTTCCTCAACAAAGCGAATTTTTGATGGTTCGAATCTGCGACGCTTCATATCGGAGTCATCGCCCCTAACATTCTTTCGTTTGCCTACCTTAGTCTTACATTTCATTGCGAAGTGACCGAGAAAGCCGCATTTATTACACTTTTCCTTTCTCGCCGGGCAACTGCCACTGTTCGCCGTATGACCAATTCGACCACATCTTAAGCAATTGCGATCTGCTACTGCAGGATTCCTTGTAATCTTCGATGTAATGCTATTGATATTGATCTGACTGGTTATTTATTTGTTCGTAGACCTGGCACATCTCTACAATTTCCCCTGTGTATGTTCTTTTTCTAGTAAGCGTCTTTTTAACTCCTTTGGTGCCGAAACATGTATCAACTTATCCTTCAAATTAATGTTTCGACTCTGTTCTTCCGTTTGTCGGAATAAACATTTCGCTGCCTGATTCCTCAACCTCAAAATGAATTTCGTTTAGGCTCTCTCCCTCATCTGGTCTTAGAGAACGAAAAAGCTGCTGCCTCTCGAAAGTCGAGTTTCTCTGCGGTGAGAAATATTCATTTAACTTCTGTCCCAAAACTCCGAAGACATCTCCTTCCGTTACAAGTGCACCCGGAATATTAAAACTTACTTCTTGCAACTGTGGTCCACCTAAATGCAGAAGTTTACTTTTTTTCTTTTTCCCTTCTGTAATCTCTTCTGATACGAGATACAAAGAAAATGAGCGGTACCATTTCTCCCACTCAGACCGAATCACTGCTTCGCACAGGAATAGTTTTATGCCTGACTCAGCCATTCTATCTCGCCTGGAGGAAAAAATCAAACTCAATTTCCCCTTTAATTATCTGTCGTTATTATCTTTACCACAATTTAATGTGAAACTCGATGACTTTCTGGACACAATTGAATGTGATACAATTCCCAAAATATGGGTAAAACCTTTGTCAAAATACAATTGAATGTAATCTGCATTTCCAATGGCAATTGGGGAGAAAAAATGACACACTTAACTTCGCTTCACTTTTACAACAGCCGTTATTCGCGCTGTGTTTAATATTTTTTCATTTTTTTTTGCACTTGCACACTCCTAAATCTGTTTATCCTCGTCGCCAATGTTATACTCGATAATTGTTTATTTAAATATTTCGCAATATCACACAGCAATTATTATCACACAGCAATTATCAAAATAGTCAAACACGTTATCACCAAGCCGGTCTGTGCTCTAGCTGAACGTTGATTGAATTTGCCCACGCTCTCCGCTCGGTCACTCTGGTCCGCTAATTGTGGTTCGCTCACTATGATAGGGACTCTTCGCTACAGGTCGCCACAATACCTATTCTTCAATAGGCCGCTTATGTGGACGACGCCAGTCTTTAAGTGTACGGCAAACATGCACAGATATTCTCTAACATTCTCCAGAACATGTTAAGCATATTCTCCTCTTTGACACAGTACAAGTAGCCTATTCTGGTCACAACGGAGCTTGGGAAAATGAAAATACTCTGCACCATCCCACCCAACTAAACGACAGCGCTCTAAAATTCTGTAGAAGCTCTAGTTGCCCTTTACTCGTATAATAGGGCTGTAGGCTCAAGGCAGAGCTCACAACCAAAAGTCATTCACTGGATCTACACCAGGGTCGTGTGACCAATTCCCGGTAATGATACGAATATAGCTGTTTGGTGGCTAGTTAGAAAAAAATTAAATAACTGTCTACACCACCGGCGTGCTATGAACTTATCCAACGGCGGCTCTCCAAAATTTACACTACTTGCTAGGCATGCAGTTAACTGTGCCATTAGGCTGAGAGACACTGAGCAATGGAAAAACCCACACCAGCCCTCTCACGCTCCCTCACAACCTTCACCAATTAATCGACCTTCAATTACCTGAAATTGACTTCAATCACCTCATTCCAGAAAGAAACGAATGGAGACAACGCGAAGTAAGTTAATTTCCATCTTCACTGACCACTCTAAGGCAGTCAAAAACGTTGTTGTAGTGGTATTTTCGAAAGATCTATGCATTCAACAAGTTCAGTGAAGAATGCTTCTACAAACGCCCTAAAGCAAAGTCTAAAAGCATCTCCTCCCCTACACCATATCGGCAACTGCACTTTGCTGCGGAGCGGAATATCGCTGCATCCAGAACACTGTTCAATATTCCCAAAGGACCTTTAGTGTTATGAATAGAGCATTCATAACGGCCACTAAAGGCTTAAATCATTACTCAGATGCAGCTGAAGTTTGTCTACGCATATCTCATACCATCAAACGACGGAAAAGTACAGCGAGAGGGTCAAGTCTATTGCAAACAAAATTAATCAAGTGATTAATTGAGGCCTGGATCAACCCCGGACAGTTTATTGCATGCTTAGTACTCGTACAAACATATAACTTAAAAATTAAACTTAAAAGTCGAACCCATTAACTACGTTGCTCGCCGTTCACAGCATTCTGGTCAAAGGTGCGTTACAGCCGTAGTTGGTTTGGTGAAAATTGATGTGGAAGAAGGGTGCAGACCTAAGGTTGAGTGCAGTGGTATTAATGACTATCATTTTGAGGAGGGTAGATCAGGCAATACAACCAGTGAGTAGTAGCAGTACGCAAAACCACCGTCAAGTTCGGACGTGTTTCAATTTCGCTCCGCGTTAATTTGTGAATATTTGTTCTGTTGACCTTTTTTCTGTTTTTTTTTTTCGTGTTTAACCCCATTCGAAACGCATTACTTGTTCCCAACCACTTACACCATATTTTCTCAGTGTCATCGGCCGCACTCATTCTGCGTGCCTAATGCATGAACCATGAATTGGTGGACTTATGACACCTGTATACGCTCTGCTTTATACAAGGACAAAGGTAAGATCTCCGACAACATCACTGAAATGCTAACGAGCTGGATGGTATCGTCTTAACACTCATTTTCAGACCATAGATACATCCAATTCAGCCAGAGTGATGCTCCTACCAGCCAACCAGCATTCAAGGAATTCACCCTGGCTCTCAATCTATAGCTGCTTTCTGCCCTCTTATTCAAGCTAGGGGCAGGAAAAACATCAGCACTGGTACTGCTTAGAAACACTTGCGGAAAACTTTTCAACGCAGCAAAAAGCACAAGAAAAGTGACCGACTAGGACTCATATAAAGAATCCCTCAAATTATACAAAAAAGAACTGAGGAAGGCAAAGCGACAATTCTGGAGGTCATTCTGTGACAAAATCACGGAAACCACTGAGGCATCGCGGCTAAGAAAAATCCTCTCTACAAATCCTATGATGCCAGGCTGTTTGAAAAAAACCGATGGCTCTTGGACAACCTCAAGTGATGAATCACTCAACCTGCTTCTGGACACCCACTTTCCAGGTAGCTCCCAACTCGCGGCCAGTAGCAGCCCAAACCGGCCTACTGCAACCGTGACCAAAATTCATGGTCTGATTACGAGAGACAAACTGCTCTGGGCGCTGCATAGCTTCAAATCATACAAGTCTGCTAGTCCGGACGGTATTATACCTGCCGAGCTACAGAGATCCTCAGATATTATTCTACCGGTGTTGGAAAATATTATGAGGAGCTGTGTAGAACTTATCCACATTCCACTGTTATGGAGAGAAGTCAATGTAATATTCATTCCCAAAGCTGGAAAATGTTCTCATGTAGTCCCAAAGGACCTCAGACCTATAAGTCTATCATCATTCCTTCTGAAAACTTTAGAACGACTGATTGATGTCCATATTCGAGCTAAAGTTGATCCAAGACTTCTGTCTACGGCTCAACATGCCTACTGTAAAGGAAAGTCGGTGGAAACGGCTTTGCACTCTCTGACTAGCCACATCGAACGATCCCTACAATATAAGGAGTACACAATGGTTGCTTTCCTAGACATAGAGGGCGCCTTTAACAACGTCAACACATCCGCAATCACGACTGCGCTGTCAACTCTGCAGGTTGACGGCTCACTTGGGGAGTGGATCAGTCTAATGCTAAAAAGCATTAGACCCAAACTGGGTGAGACTTCTGCTAAAAGATATGTCAGTAGAGGTACGCCGCAAGGCGGTGTCCTCTCTCCCCTTCTCTGGAACTTAGTAGTTAACGAACTACTGATATACCTGGAAGCGGGTGGTAGCAGAGTGATTGCCTATGCGGATGACGTTGCCATAGCCGTCTCAGGAAAACATCTAAATACCATTAAAGAACTCCTCCAAGTAAATCTCAACAGATTAACCCGCTGGGCAGATCGCTGTGGATTGGGAATAAACCCCCATAAAACTGATCTTGTCCTCTCTTCTAGGAAATATAAAATTCCAATCATAGACCCTCCTTCAATAAACGTACCAGTTTAGTTTTCTCCGATACAGCAAAATATCTGGGTCTCATTTTTGACAGGAAACTAAACTGGAAACCTAACATTCAAGAAAGAGTCAATAAAGCTACAATAGCCTTATTCTCTTGCAAGAAAGCCATTGGGAACAAGTGGGGTCTTCAAACTCGCATAACCCACTGGCTATACATCTCGGTCATAAGACCGATACTTACTTACGGGGTGGTTATCTGGTGGACGGCCGTGGAAAATGCAGTCAATCGCATTAAACTAAGCAGAGTCCAAAGAACAGCATGTCTATGCACAAGCGGAGCCTTGCGGTCTACCTCCTCTGCGGCATTAGATATTCTGCTTCACTTGACACCCCTCGACATTTTTAGCAAGCAAGTAGCTGCGACTGAGGCGAATAGCTTCAAAGCGACTAAACAGTGGACAAATAATTCATCTGGCCACGCCAATATTCTTAATACATTAGGAATCCTCACAGAGAACATCGATTACACCATACCTGAACTTTGGTTTGACAAAAACTTCCATGTAAGCTTCCCCTCTAGATCATTCTGGGAGGAGGATGCTTTCTTGGAGGACAAGTCAATCCATCTCTACACAGATGGATCTAAAACCGATAGCGGAGTTGGTGGCGGTGTTTTCTCAGATAAGCTAAATCTAAGCCTCTCTTTCCGCCTTCCAAATCACTGTAGCCTGTTCCAGGCGGAAATTTTGGCGATTAAAGAAGCTCTGTCCTGGCTGAAGAAAAACGTGATATCTGCAAAGGATATCCGCATATTTTCGGATAGTCAGGCCGCCATCAAGTCCCTGGACTCGGTCTCATTATACTCTAAAACCGCCCTTGAATGCCGATCATCTCTTATGGAAATGGCAGAGCAGTTCAACATTCACCTTTGTTGGGTGCCCGGCCACAGAGACATTCCAGGGAACTGCAGAGCCGATGAACTCGCCAAAATTGGAACCACTCTACCTATCCTACCCGACAAAGTTAGTATAGGTATACCAATCGCTACGTGCAAACTAACACTAAAACTAGATGCCAATAAAAGAACAGACCTTAGGTGGACTGCTGGACAAACATGTCTAGCGACCAAACAGATCTGGCCAAGGCTGGATCTGAGTCGCTCTAAGTGTCTGATCCTTTTAGATAGGAAACAACTCAGCGCCATAATAGGTGTCATTACTGGACACTGCCTCATAGGCAGGCACGCAAGAAGGCTTGGCGCTTTTACTAACGATTTCTGTAGAAGCTGCATGGACGAGGAATAGGAGGAGACAATCCCGCACCTACTCTGCACATGCCCAGCTCTATCCCAGAGAAGGAGGATTCATCTAGGAGCTTTCTTCTACAACGACCTAAACGATCTAGAAAAAATAGACGTTAACAGTCTCCTACGCTTTATTATAAGCTCAAACTGGTTCCAGTAGTAAGAAGATCATAGATCCACGTGGCATCACAATGGGCCAATAGGCCTAAGTGGGTTGGTATTTCCAACAGCCACTCTTACCTAACCTAACCTAACCTACGCTGCAAGGTGGTATTGTTGTTTATATAAATGACAGGGCTATAAATTATGTAACTGAGTGTGTAAATTTGGATCTTAGGTGTTCAGACTCGATAAGAATAAGTTGCACTATTAATACAGAACAGACCGTTATTCTTGGTTGCTACAGACTTCATCATATGAGTAAAGAGAAATTTATTGATGAGCTATTTATTAAACGAGGAAAAAGTAAGGAATCTTATTTTAGCTGGTGATATTAACCTGGATATCTTGAGCGATTCACCTGCTGCCTTAAGATATCAATCATTAATGTCTGCAAATGGCTTAGAGTCGTGTGTAAATGTCCCTTAAAGACAAGCCCCCAACACTTGTATTGACCGTATTTTCTGTAAGCTTGATTGTAAATCTAAATTGTCTCTCGTTAGTAGCACTGCTGATCTGAGAATTTCTGACCATTCAATGGTCTGTTTGTTCTTTTAATCGAATAACGTTCAAAGTAATAAACATGATCCTTATTATCAGTCTAAGAACGTGAAAACTAGTCTGAGATATGGACAGCAAATGATCCCAATGAAGCTTTTAATTTGTTTTCTACACATGTTGCAAGTTGTATGGTGACAGCGCGTAAGAAAAGTAATAAACTAATCAGGCTCAAGCCTTTTATTTCTAACTATCTGGTAAACAAAATTAATCTAAAAAATAAGTTAAAAGTGAAATGTAAAAAGCAACCTAATAACAATCATCTTCGTAGTGCATATGATAAAATTTGTAAGGAAATTGTTATTGAGGTGCCTTTATGCAAAGAAAATTTTTACATTAACAAATTTCAAAATGTTAAAGGTAATTTAAAAAAAGAATGGGGAATAGTAAATGAGCTTTTTAACAGAAACAGTACTAATGAGTTGTCTTAGGCATGAAAATCAGGATATTATAAACCTAAAGGCAGTAGCAAATAGCTTCAACATATTTTTTACTAGCGTTGCAAATAAAACGATAACTGAGGCAGGTATACTCGTAACACCTAGCAATAATAATAGTAGATGTTTGCTTGAGTGTTCTAACAGAGAACTCAATTTCATCAATTGAGGTCTATAAAATGATTATGTCTCTGAACAACTCGACCTCCATTACTCATAGATCTTATTCTAATGCATTTATTAAGAGCATCGCATTTTATATTGTAGATATTTTGGCTCATATCTTTAACAAATTTCCTGAAATGCTTAAAATTGCTGAAGTTATACCTATATTCAAAAAAGGTGACTGTTAAGAGCTTAATGGTGTGAAAAGAAATCATCAATCGAACAGTTCTACCTTGTTAGCTGTCAACAACAACAAAAAAAACTTTTAACCTTCTTCCTGTTTGGCTATTTTTCTTTTTTCTCTTTTTTGATCCCGATTGCCTTCTGCACGTGGTATATTATATCTTTTTTGTTTCAAGAAATCAAATAAAATCATTCTAATTAAAAAGGTTATCTTTTTAACATTTCTGGTCCTTCGAGCCGGATTAGCAAATTTAAGTGTTTTTTTTTAATTATTTTGCTGTGAAAATACGACACTACAATGTCGAAGACAGCTAATCAACTCTCAGCGATACTGGAGCAGCAACTTGAACTTTTTGAGCTGATAAGTGATTCCGTCAAGAAGCTACAAACTGGATCAATCACCAAGCAGAGAATTCAATCTCGAAATGTGCACTCACTTCTTTCTTCTTTGGACTTCTTTTAAAGACAATCACAAATTAATAATATCTATCAAAACAGCTTTAAAAGTTGAAGCAAGCCAGGAGTTCGAAGAACAAAAGTATTTCCGTGCCAAAATGTATCGTGAGTGCGAGGAGAACTATTTGGAAGCAATGGAGTATATGTCCACGCGGCTGGACGAGCTTAATGCAGAATCCACAGCCACCGGCAAACACCTAACATACATATTTGCTAACCCATCCCTCGTATCAAACCATCGTCTTCCCCAGCTCCAGTTACCAACATTCAACGGAGAGTACACGCAATGGCTTCCATTTAAAGACACATTCATGGCAGTTGTAGCTGCAGATCCGTCGCTAACATGTGTTACCAAACTTCATTACCTCACAGGATGCCTCGTTGGAAAGGCACAACAGCGCCTACAGAATCTTTCCATCACTGCGTCAAATTTTCAAGATGCGTGGGACGATTTGGTATCTTATTATGATAACAAAAGGGTGCTTGTTGATTCCGCTATGCAAGCTCTATTTTCTGCCAAACCTGTAAATCGCGAATCTTCTGGTGACCTCGAAAATTTGTTCAGCGACATCAATCAAGCTCTTGGTTCTTTAGAAGGTCTCGGCCGTAATGTCACTCAGTGGGATGATGTTCTAATACATCTGGTTTCTCGTAAGCTTGACGCCGCTTCAGTGAAGGAATGGGAAAATTCCTTGGGATCATCAACAGAATCCCCATCATGGACCGAGTTAAAGACGTTCATAATAACTCGCATCCGCTCGTTACAGGCGTATGAGCGTGCAACTTCAACTGGAAATATAAAGAAGCCGTCATTATCCATCTCTAAACATTAATCCAAAGCAAAATCGTATCACGCTTCCTACCAACAAGCAAAACAGTTATGTTCTAGTTGCAAAGGCGAACACTATATTTCTTCTTGTCCAGGTTATCAATCAAAGAGTCTTGTACAACGTGTTGAGCTGCTAAAAGAACTTCAACTCTGTTACAATTGTCTTGGTCCTCATCTAGTAAACGCATGCCACTCAAAAAAGCGTTGTCAAAAGTATGCCGGCAATCATCACACAAGCATCCACCAAGCTAATATTTCAATCTCAGGCAGGGATCCAGATCGATCAACAATCTAGCGCTTCATCACACTGGGTATGTGCCGATCGAGTTCTAAAGCAAACAACTATACTTGCAACTGCCCTGGTAAAAATTATCTCCCGTTCTGGAGAAGCCTATATCGTTCGAGCATTCCTCGATCAAGGATCGGAAGTCATTCTTATTTCACAATATCTGCTCCAGCTTCTTCAACTTCCTCGATCGCATACATCTTTATCAATTGTTGGAATAGGAGGTGATTCATTAACATCTCAACCGTCGAAAGGATTAGTGAATTTAACCCTTCAATCCTGTGTTAATGACTTCACTTGTACACTCGATGCCTATATACTTCCCAAACTTAGCAGCTACTTACCTTCAGATGTCAGCAAGAACACACATTGGCCGCATTTAGAAGACATTGAGTTAGCCGATCCCAAGTTTGATCAACCAGCTCGTATCGACTTAATACTTGGAGTTGAAGTTTATAGTCAAATTCTACAAAACGGATTGCGAAAAGGGCCGAAATACGCACCAATTGCACAGCAGACGTATTTGGGGTGGATAATTTCTGGATCATCATTATCGGAATCAGAAACAAGTAAATCTGAAGCTCAGTCCTTTCATTGTCGTCTAGATTTAGATCTAAATGAGTTGGTGCAAAAGTTTTGGATGCAAGAAGAAACGTTTGGCGTGCGAAAAGGCCAACTTACTCCGGAAGAGAAACATTGCGAAGAGATTTTCGTCACAACTCACTCTCGGGACAAAGAAGGAAGGTACATCATCCGACTGCCCTTCAAATTACGGCCGCCAACATTTGGAGATTCTCGCACACCAGCACTTAAGCTGCTACATCGAATGCAAAAACGATTCAGCAGAGATCCAGAATTTCACTCCGAGTATTCCAAGTTTATTTCGGGATACGAGAAATTGGGACACATGCAACAAGCAGCTACGTTATCTAATGGACATGCAGACCAGCTTTTCTATCTTCCTCACCATGGCATTTTACGTGAGAGCACTTCCACCACCAAATTACGAGTTGTTTTTAATGGATCTTTAAAAACTGAGAAGGGAACATCTCTGAACGACTTTTTATATGAGGGTCAAAAACTACAAAGCGATCTTTCTGATGTTTTAACCCGCTGGAGAATTCATCGTTTCGCTTACTCGGCTGATGTTGTTAAAATGTTTCGACAAATTCAAGTCCATCCTGATGACTGGAATTTTCAACGAATCCTTTGGGCCGAAAATAGTAACTTGAAGGAGTTCGTTTTAACAACTGTAACTTATGGAACCAAGTCCGCACCATTCTTCGCCATAAGGGTATTGAATCAGCTTGCTGAGGATGAGAAGCATCGTTTTCTTGACGTGAAGGACGTCATAAAGCAAAACACTTACGTAGACGACATTTATGATGGATCAAATACAATCGAAGAGGGTAAGAATCGAATTAATCAAATAATAAGTCTCTTTAAAACAGGTCAGTTTGAACTGCAAAAATGGGCTGCTAATGATGAGGAGCTTCTGGCGGACATATCTAAAGAAAGTCAAGCCACACCATTGTTGTCACTATGTATTGAAGAATATAACATACATCGCACATTGGGTCTAAATTGGCAACCTAAACTAGATCGCTTCGTTTTCATCGCATCTCAACGTGAACATCCAGCTGTGTACACAAAGCGACTGGTTTTGTCTCACGCAGCCCGACTCTTCGACCCCTTGGGCTGGCTTTCTCAGGTAGTCGTTAAAGCAAAAATGTTTATTCAAGAATTGTGGCGAGACCACCTCGACTGGGATCAACCAATTCCTGCTACACTCGAAGTTCGTTGGAAAAACTACCTAAATCAACTTCAGGACTTGTCGATGATTTCCGTTCCTCGTTGGCTTGGGTTATCACCTTCATCGAAAATAGTTGAGTTGCATGGCTTTGCGGATGCTTCGAAAGCAGCTCTGGGAGCAGTCGTTTATTTACGAGTCATCAATAGCAGCGGAACCCAAGTAACAATTCTATCCTCCAAAACAAAGTTGACACCAATTACAAAAAAACAAAGCAAACATCCAAAAGGGCACGGACGGTGCGGATAACCACTCCAAGACTAGAGCTGTCAGCGGCACTACTCTTAGTGCGACTTATTCAACATCTACTCAGTGTACTAAACTTGCAAAAGTCTCCAGTTCATCTCTGGACGAATTCCAGTACTACCTTTTTGGATTCTAGGCAACTCAACCAGATGGAAAGACTTTGTTCGAAACGGGTGAGTCTAATCCAAAACATTCTTCCTATAACAAACTGGCATCACATACCTGGTGAGGATAACCCGGTGGATCTGGCGTCTAGAGCTTCATCGCCGCGACAACTAACCGAAAGCAGCCTGTGGTGGCAAGGACCATCGTGGTTGAAACTCAGCGAGGATCATTGAAATAAACTATGCCCAACATCAGATGAAAATATAGATCAAGAAGAACGTCATCGCTCAGTCGTAGCTTCTGTGAAGAAAGACATCCTTACCTCTTCGGATCCCATTCAACGTTATTCATCTCTAACCAGACTGCTGCAAATAACTGCATAGTGTATGCGAGCGGTAGTTATTTTTCGACAAGGTTCACAAACGGCAACTTCTTTAAATCAACTTTCGCCACTCACGCAATCTGAGTTAAATGAAGCTAAAATATTTTGTATTAAGTAGACTCAAAACATCTATTTTAAAGCTGAACTTAACCAACTGTCTAAACTCCAATTTCAAAAAATAGTTCTCTTTATTGTCTAATTCCAGGGAATCCAATGGATTGGCGGGCGGCTTCGCAATGCCCAAATTGATGCGGACATGAAACACCCGATTATCCTACCAAAGGATTCTTTACTTACGAGACTCGTGATCCAAACTCACCATTTGACCTTTCATGGTGGCGTACAATTGATGCTGGATACCATAAGAAGAAGCTTTTGGGTGCTTGGAGGCCGCAATCCAGTACGATCATTCGTTCATCGTTGTGTCATCTGCGCTCGACATCGAGCTGTGACAGCTAAGCAGTTGATGGGCCAACTTCCAGTCAGTCGGACCATTCCGTCAAGACCATTTCTACATTCGGGTGTGGACTACGCTGGACCGTTCACTTTAAAGGTGTGGAGAGGACGAACAAAAAAAACTTACAAATCGTACCTTGTCGTCTTCGTTTGCTTTTCCTCATCCGCAGTGCACTTAGAATTAGCTACAGACTATTCGACCGAAGGATTCCTTGCAGCATATAAGAGGTTTACCAGTCGCCGTGGTATCTGTGCTACACTCACAAGTGACTGTGGGTCTAATTTTGTTGGAGCTGATGCTGAATTAAGGAGGCTGTTTACAATCGGTTCAAAAGAGTCTCACCAAATAGCTGATAGATTAGCTAATGATGGAACCAAGTGGATCTTCAACCCACCGGCAGCGTCGCACTTCGGGGGCAAATGGGAGGCGGCAGTCAAGTCTGCTAAGTTTCACATAAAGAGAACCATAGGAGAAACTCTCTTAACGTATGAAGAATTTACTACACTGCTGTTGCAAATAGAAGCTGTTCTCAATTCACGCCCCATTTTCCCACTCACTGACGATGCTAGTGACATGGAAGCATTAACTCCTGGACATTTCATCGCCGGCGACGCTATCAACGCTGTTCCAGAACCGTCTCTTGTTCATCTTCCAGACTCGAAGTTATCTCGGTATCAACTGCTTCGCAAAATGCTGGAACAATTTTGGCGGAGATGGTCCATCGAATATCTTCAACGTCTTCAAGAAATTGTCAAGTGGCAAAAAACTGAACAACCCATCAAGGAAGGAGCTCTCTTGATTGCTGACGAAAGATACCCACCAACAAAGTGGCCTCTAGGTAGAGTTATATTAACACATCCCGGCGTCGATGGACATACAAGGGTGGTGACAGTCAGGACCCAGTCTTCCACTCTCAAGCGGCCGATTGTCAAGCTTTGCCCTTTGCCACTTCCCATCATAAACCAGGAGACACCAAATCAACGTCTATAATACGTCGAGGCGGGCGGAATATTAAGAGCTTTATGGTGTGAAAAGAAATCATCAATCGAACAGTTCTACGTACCTTGTTAGCTGTCAACAACAACAACAAAAAACTTCTAACCTTCTTCCTGTTTTTCTATTTTTCTTTTTTATCTTTTTTGATCCCGATTGCCTTCTGCACGTGGTATATTATATCTTTTTTGTTTCAAGAAATCAAATAAAATCATTCTAATTAAAAAGGTTATCTTTTTAACAGTGACAAAAAAGTACTCAACAATTATCGGTGTTAAAAATTATACAATGGCAACTCACTTTTCTTATACATAATCTCTTGGATTCCTAACGTTTACTTGTTTGTTACTAATACTTACTTAATTTATATATATACGTTCACTTACATAACTTTGAAATTTAAGCCCTATACGAGTATAATGAAGTAACCTTTGTAATTCTCAGTCAGTGGTAGTAGTTTGGTTTGCAATAAAGAAAAGTATTTCTTAAATGCTTCGGTTTTTCTTTTAATGGTTCTGCCGTGGTTATCTAAAGTTTTATTATATGGTGCCGAAGCCCGGGAGAAAAACGTACAGAAACAAAGAAATATTTAATTCGCGTAATGGAACTCTCTGCTCGTTCTGTCACAAAAATAGTGAAATCTGCCGGTGAATTTCTCGCGTCGCATGAATCGCAATTAAATAAAGAAGACGCGTTAGACGGTATCGAAGAGGAGCTAATTGCGTTTATTGAACGTTTAACTGCAGCTCATGGAAGCCTCCCCGTAACCAACCAGGAGGTAAAAACCAAATATCTCATCAAGGCAGAGGATATGGAAAGAGATTTCGAAAAGGTGGCGGAATATGAGGATTCTGCTATAGGGATGTTAGCTCGACTCAATTCGCGTCTTAAGAAACTTCGCAGAACGCTATATCCCACTATGACGAAGACTGACGAGTCCTCTCATCATCATAATAAGTCAGCTATCTTAAATTCATCTATGAAACTGCAGAAATTGCCGTTAAAAAAAATTGATGGCAATTTCCAAGAATGGTTACCATTTTGGGAACAATTCAAAACGGCGGTCCAGAAAATAACTGTTTGACATCATCAGATAAGTTCAGCTATTTGGAATCTGTATTGGTTGGGAATGCCAAAAAGGTGATTGCTGGTTTCACTGCATCAGAAATGTGTTATGATGCTGCAGTTTCGCTTTTACAAGAACAGTTTGGAGATACCGAGCGTTTAGTCGACAAATACATGCAAGAGCTGATTTCCCTAAGACCAATATACTCAAGAACAGACGTCAGTGGCTTATGCAACTCGTACAACGCCAGCCATAACAGCATGCAGTCGCACTCTAACCGCTTTACAAGTACCTCCTAACCAATACTACGTTATGCTTAAGTCAATTTTACTTCGATGTTTACCTGTTGAACTTCGCATTGATTTTCACCGTACAGCAGAAAGGGAGAAAGATGTTGGCGAAACTGACACTTCATCTTTTTTTTATTTTTTTTAAATTTTGGTGGGGGCTGACGCCCCCATTTATTATGCTTAATACAAGCTTAAAAACTAAGACTTAAACTAATACTAGGGCTTAAAGCTAAGGATGGTGCAGGAGATCGAATTTGATTTTAATCTACCTAAACTTCTATGGACTCAGACTGATCAGTGCTACTATACTGCAACAAATCCTACCTCTGATAAAGAGAATCTTTTCATTGACTGCCTAACTGACTCTGGTCTATATCAATTAAGTGGTGTCACCAATAACATCGGCAGACAACTCGACCTAGTCTTCGCCACTGATACAGATAACTGCGTCGTTTTAGAAAGTAAACATCTGCTTTCTAAGTTGGATAGTTACCACCCTCCCCTTTCTCTTACGCTGACATATGACAATGGTCTTAATCCCGTTTCCTATGAATATTCTTACAGTTTTAATTTTCATAGGGCTAACTACGCCAAACTGAACAACCTCCTCAGTATGGTCTTTAACTTTCTCTACAATAACCATAACCTTACGGTTAACGATGCTCTTTCATCCTTTTATACCGAAATTTTAAAATGTCTCTCCCAATCTGTGCCTTTTTTACCCAAAAGGAATCCCTCATCGTCACCACCCTGGTATAATAAAGAGCTGCGAAGAGAAATAAGCTCTGGTTTTCTTACTTAAAATCGCGTTCCGACACCGATTTCTTCTACTACCAGTCTGCCCAAATAAATTTTTCTGTACTTTGCCAAACTCTCTATAACAACTATTTAAACCGAATGGACCACACACTCATTTCCGAACCCAAAAGATTCTTTCAGTTCATCAAAACTAAAAGCAAATCGGATAACTATCCATCATCCCTAAATTTTCTTGATAGGTCCTCGGGCAAATCTCTTCGCAATCTTTTTTGGCCAAGCGTTCGCCATCCACTCCCAAGAGCCAGACCATTCTTACTTTTCCTACTTAAACAGTTGCCCACAAACAACTTTGGAATCGGTGTCTATAACTTTAGAGCAAGTTAGAGATAAAATAATAAAACTCAAAGATGATTATTCTGCTGGCCCTGATGATCTTCCCCCTATATTTTTAAAGAAATGTCAAATGCATCTAGCCCAACCTCTTACAGCTCTCTTTCAGCTTTCTATCACCCAGGGATTATTTCCATCAACCTGGAAAAGGTCGTTTATTATTCCCCTACATAAAAAAGGTAGAAAAGACGATATTTCCAACTATCGACCAATTGCTAAGTTGTCCTGCATACCTAAGCTTTTTGAGAGCATTATCTATGACATTGTTTAGAATTAAAAGTATTTTAATATAAGTGTGTGCTCAGTAAAGGCACACACCAGCAAAAAAAAGAACTTTATGTATATATGTATAACCAGGTGTGCGTTCTGCAAAGACCATACCAAGAAAAGAATCAGTTGGAAGAAAATATTCATGCAATAAAGATCGTTGGGTTTTTTTATGACGTTTTCCCAACGTAAAAAAAAGGGTTTTTTTTTTTGTGGTTTTCCTTTTTTTGTCTTTATTATTATTTCTAAGGAAACATTTGGTCCACGTCGAGCCGGATACAAATTGACCTATAGACCTATGGACCTAAAGAATTAAATTAAAAAAGTGAAAAGTGAGAAAAGTGGAAAAGATCATTGTTGTGTGTGACGCATTAGTCAACAACAAAAGCTCAATTCACCCTTGCCATTGTGTGTGTGTGCGTAGCGTGACAAATTTCCGCTGCATACAACTCCAGGCAAGTGAACGAGTAAGTGAAAGACGGATATGGTTCGATGTTGTGTGTATACGACATTGCCATACAGCCGGCACTGGCATTCGCAAAAGAATTTTGTGCGTGATAGAAGTGAAAAGTGAATAGTAGTGAAAAGAAATAGACAAAAAGTGAATAAGAGAAAATTTGAGAAAAATTTATTAATAGAGAAAATTGGAAAAAGGACCATTAAAGGGTGAAGAAGGGAAGAAGAAGGATAAAGTTTTGCAGCATTGGTGGTGAGAAATTTATTTTTAAAAATCATACAGTTCACTAATCGAAAATGTTCTCTCGGTGAAAAGAATTTATTTAAAAAAAAGTGCGAAAGTAATTTAAATAGAGAAAAGGGCATAAGTTGTGGTATTTGTCTTTGCTATTCATTTTTTTGTGTGTAAATGACATGAGCAGACATGCAGCTGCGTGCACAGCAGAATCGAGCATTGTTCAACCCTTGTAGTGGTTGAGAGAGAAAGCTTTGAGCATATGCGAGAATGTTTTGTTTTTGTTTTTGCGAAAGAGTGATAGATTTTTATATTCGTCTCGTTGCTAAATGTAACGAAACAGATGCCTACATTGTATTTTATTGGATACAAAAAGTTTAGAGATAGAATTACCGATGCTCGCTGAGAGAACACAAGTGAAAAGATTTTATGTGAAAGCTATTTTATTTTTTTTATTTTTTATTTTTTTTTTTTGTCTTTTTTTGGTTCTTATTTCATTGATTAACGAATTGTTTTCACAGAAAAGAGAGATAGAAAAATGGTTTTGATATGTTTAATGAATGCAAAGGGGAAAGAGTGAGAGTAATTTATTTTTTATTTTAGATTTAGTGTCAAAATGGCGAGTTTGTTGGACAGCGTTTGTAAATCCATCACTCGCATACTAGAGTTCACCGAGCAAGAAGAATTTGCAACGGCAAGGATGGAACAAGCGAAAGTCAGACTCGAGAAGTTAGAGAGCTATTATGATCGCTTTGTCAAGGCGCATGAAAAATGCATGAATAAGGATCCAGAACAAGCTGCAATATTTGATGGTATTGCTGAAACGGTGGAAGCAAACTACTACGGTGCAAAAGAGAAACTGTCGGCCAAAATAACAGAATTGACACCAGCTCCCAAACCAATTCAGAATGACCAGCAACCATTGTCTGTACAAGTAAGCATACCATATCAGCAACACGATATGAAAAATACCTGGGGCGATTTCGATGGCACTCTAACAAAATGGCCTGGATTTCGTGACAGATTCACAGCGGCTATTCACGACAACGAAAATGTATCGCCGGCCTTCAAGTTTTCGTACTTGACAAAGTCGCTGTCAGGCAAAGCCATGCGAACTCTTGGAGAATGGCAGCTTACGGAAGGCAACTACTGTGAAGCATGGGAGCGATTGAAGCAGCTTTATGACCGGAAATATCCCATTTGCCGTGAACATTTGCGCAATTTCATTCGTTTGCCAGTCATTCAAGGTACACCACGTGCTAATGATCTTCAACGAATGTCGAATGTGACTCACGAAGTTCTACGACAACTCCGTGCAGAAGGTATTCCGGTTGATGGTTGGGACATGATAATTGTACACATGCTACATGAGCGTTTGGATCATGAGACAAGTAAGCAGTGGGAATTGCAACGTGAATCGGAAACACCAACAGTCAAGCAGATGCTTGAATTCTTAGATCGTCAAGCGGCAGCATTGGGGAATGTGGTTGATGCTCATCGTTCGCAGATGCAAGAGGTACGAGTCACTGTGAAAAATGAACGAGCAGCAAGCGGCAGTCGAGAATACGGGAAGAATGCAAGAACAGACTCCTACAAGAAATCATACCCGTGTGCGGCATGCAATGGTGGACATCCTCTTTGGGTGTGTGATGATTTCAACGCCTTGAATATTCGATCACGAATCAATCTGGTAGAGAAAAAGGGCCTTTGCCTGAACTGTTTCAAGAAAGGCCACAGTGTCGAAAATTGTTTTCGAGGTCCTTGTGTACGTTGTCCAGGTCAGAAGAAGCATAATAGTCTCTTGTGTCCGACCAAAGAAGTTGCGAAACCAGCACTATTGACGAAAGTTGAGGAGGGTCGTCGAAAGCGAAATTCAAAGAGCAAATTCGAAAAGAACTTCATCAAACGACAAAAGTACTCAGGTATGGAATATGCTCACGTAGCACAGGCCGATTCACCAAAAGATCTTCTTACTATCAACAAAGAGATTGAAGAAGTTGACATGCAAATTAATCTTTTAAACAAACGCGAACAGTTACTTAAAAAACGCAAATTAGTTTTTGAGCAAGAGAAAGATTGTGAAAGAGTGAAAGAAATAAATATTACAAAAGATTACAAAAGGTTTTTTTATTTTGATTTAGATTCAAATGCAGCATTATTGCCGACTGTAATGGTAAGATTAGAAGCTAATGGGGACATTTTTGGGCCAGTGCGAGCCTTGCTGGACTGTGGTGCTCAACCAAATTTTATTGCGTTTGAGTTTTCTGAAAAACATGCACTACCGGTTTTGCCGACAACGCGAAAAATTATTGGTATTGAGGGAAAATGCTTTGGAGTAAGAAAACGTACGGTTTTGAAAATAAGACCATGGTTTGAATCTGACGGATATATAGAGGAAGAATTTTGGATTCTGCCGAAGGAAAACAAATGGCAGTTGTCATTGCCGAATAGGGATGGAGCAATTATACCAAAATCAAATACATTCTCCAAAGTAATGGCTGATCCCGAGTATTGGAAATGTAAAGAAGTGCTCGTCGTACTAAATGTGAAGGTTTTCGCAAAAATTCTAATTTCAGTACATTCACATGATCATGATGGGACTGTATTTCTCGACACACATTTAGGTGTTGTTGTTTGTGGATCACATGGCGAAGATATTAGCCACAAAGCAGGAGCCGCTATGTCCTCCATTGGTTGCACAAGTGTTGAAGAACTTGGTGATCTTGTAAAAAAGTTTTGGCAGCTTGACCAAATAAGTTCATTCAGTACGAGAACAGAAGTAGAGGAAAAGGTTGAGGAAATATTTATGAACACATATTCAAGAGACCACACAGGGAGATTTACAGTTTCAATTCCATTCAAAGATGATATCGGTGACATTGGCAGCTCGAAAGAGATAGCGTATCGTCGTTTTTTATTTTTAGAGAAAAGATTAGAGAAAGATCCAGAACTAAAAAGGCAATATGTCGATTTTATGAGGGAGTACGAGAGATTAGGCCATATGGAATTGGTATCCGCGTCGGAGAAAGCGGGTGATATTGTTTATCACATTCCACATCACTGTGTAACAAAAAAGTTTAGAGTAGTCTTTGATGCCAGCTGTCGTACAAACAAAGGAATCTCACTGAACGAGGTGCAAATGCTTGGGGAAAAGTTGCAAAATGATCTACCAATGATAATAATGAGGTTCCGTAGACACAAATACGGTATCATTGGTGATATCAAAATGATGTTTAGACAAGTGCGAATTATCGAAAGTCAATGGGATGTGCAGCGCATTTTCTGGCGTGAGAATAGCCAAGAGAAAATCAAAGAATATCGACTAAAAGTTATTACTTATGGGATGACATCATCAGCATTTAATGCGGTTCGAACGGTGATACAATGTGCACGCGATGCAAAGGAGGAATACCCTGAAGCTTCAAGAATCATAGAAAGTGATCTATACATGGATGACTGTACTACTGGAGCCAATACTGAAAAGAAAGCGATAGAATTGGCCAAGGACATTGACCAAGTTCTGAGAAAAGGTTGTTTCGAAATGAGAAAATGGAAATCAAACTCCAAGGCACTCATAAAAGAAATGCAATCGGAAGAAGAAGAGTCAATTATACTTACTGAAGAAGAGAAAGCATCTGTTCTGGGCCTAAAGTGGATCATTGGTAAAGATCAATTCACATTTGTGGTCAAGACAACCGAACTTGAATGTGATGTCACCAAGAGGAACATTTTGACATCTGTTGCTCAGCTTTACGATACAAATGGTTTTATCTCGCCAGTAACAATTCTGGGGAAAATCATCATTCAGGATTTATGGCGACTGGGATTAGATTGGGACAAAAAAGTTCCTATAGATATTGAAACAAGATTCAGAGAGTATTGGGCAGAAGTTAAGTTATTAGAAAAATTTACATTAGACAGATGGATCGGTACTGCTGATAATCAGAAAATTTAAATACACGGATTTTCAGATGCTTCAACAACAGCATACGGTGCAGCAATATACATTCGTGTTGATAACGCCGATAAGAACATAGTGAGCACACTTCTTGTATCCAAATCACGTGTTGCACCTATGAAGACAATAACGATACCAAGGCTTGAATTAGCAGCTGCTGAATTGTTATCACGGATGATAATTGAAGTTACAAAAGCAATGGAATTTGCTTCGGTGGAATACACATTGTGGACAGATTCACAAGTGGTACTACATTGGATTCATAAGATCCCAAGAAACTTGAAAACATACGTTGCAAACCGAGTTTCATCGATACAGACAAACACCGATGTGAAAAGATGGAAATACATCAACACAAAAGAGAATCCAGCCGATTTGTTGAGCCGCGGTATAAAGCCCTCGGAATTGATAAACAACAGTTTGTGGTTACATGGTCCTAACTGGTTATCATTACCACGTCATGCCTGGCCAAAGTGTGTGTTTGTGCCAAACACAGTGGCGGAGGCTGATTTGGAATACAAAGCATTTGCAGTTACAGAATTTGATAGAGCAATTCAGATCACAATGCGAACTGTTAAAAGGAGAGTGAATCTAATTGATTACGTCGATAAATTGGAAAGAGCTATCGATCTGACTGCTTATCTATTCAAGTTATTTTCGAATGCGAAAAATCGTTCCACAAATAGGCAATCAAGGAGAGGAACAGATACTTGTGCCCTTATCAGCAATGAACATAAAGCGAAAGCAATGCAATTGCTACTGAGACAAGAGCAAGAGCATTATTACAATAAAGAAATCACGGCTTTGGAAGCCAGTAAACAAATTCCTGAGAAAAGTAAAATCGAATCACTGAAACCGGAGCTGATGAATGGACTACTTAAAGTGCATGGTCGTCTAAAGAATTCAAATTTGGATGAAAACATGCGGCATCCAGTAATAGTACCCGATGGTTCGAGATTGGCATGGTTAATCATGGACAATGCTCATCGTGAAACCAGACATGGTGGAGTACAAGTTATGGCGCAATTTATTCGTCAGAATTATTGGATTCCGAAACTTCGCAGTGCGCTCAGAGGCTATCTACACAAATGCGTAGTTTGCGTTCGATACAATCACCGAACTGAGACTCAAATGATGGCCGATTTACCTGCGGATCGAGTAACAGCTGGCAAACCATTCCTTCATGCTGGAGTAGATTATGCAGGTCCAATAGAAATTAAAATGATCGATAGGGCTGGTAATCAAATTGTGAAGCAGAAAGTATGGATCGCGGTTTTTGTATGCCTCAAAACCAGAGCAATTCATCTTGATGTGGTGACAGATCTTACATCAATGGCATTTATTGCTTGTTACGAGAGATTTATTGCGCATCGGGGACGTTGTGAAAGAATTTATAGTGATAACGGAACAGCATTCGTTGGAGCAGCAAAAGAAATCAAGAGAGCGATAGAGAAATGGCATCAGATGGAAGTTTTTCAACACTTAAGCATGAAAGGTACAGAATGGCGCTTCATGACACCAGCCGCTCCACACCAAGGTGGTATATATGAAGCTGCCGTTAAGTCCATGAAGCATCATCTTATTCGTGTTATTGGGACAAGAGTTCTACCGTTTGAACAACTGAGAACATTGCTTGCACAAATTGAGGCGATACTAAACTCACGACCATTACATCAATTGAATGACGATCCTGCTGATTTGCAAGCATTAACTCCAGGGCATTTCTTGATTGGCGAGCCCTTAGTTCTTCCAGTGCCATTTGCCATTCCAAAAGATTCAACAGCCAAAGGTATTCAGTTATGGAAAGAAAGACAGAATATGGTTAAAACATTTTGGGACAGATGGCATAACGAATATTTGACCACATTACAAGAGCGAAAGAAATGGCGACGAGAATCTGAACGAATTCAACTCGGACAACTAGTGCTTATCAAAAGTGAAAATTTTCCACCTGCGCAGTGGGCAATGGGTCGTATCATAGAACTTCATCCGAGCAAAGACAATCTAGTACGATCGGTGACCATCCAAACGGCTACTAACAGTTTAAAAAGACCTGTTCAGAAAATTTGCCTTTTACCAATTGATACTTGTTCAAAATTATAATTAAGAAATCAATTTAACTTTTATTTCTGTTTGTTATTGAAAACCGTTGTTTTCCGTCGGGACTGTTTAGAATTAAAAGTATTTTAATATAAGTGTGTGCTCAGTAAAGGCACACACCAGCAAAAAAAAGAACTTTATGTATATATGTATAACCAGGTGTGCGTTCTGCAAAGACCATACCAAGAAAAGAATCAGTTGGAAGAAAATATTCATGCAATAAAGATCGTTGGGTTTTTTTATGACGTTTTCCCAACGTAAAAAAAAAGGGTTTTTTTTTTTGTGGTTTTCCTTTTTTTGTCTTTATTATTATTTCTAAGGAAACAGACATAATGCTTTTCCATTGTAAATCTATTGTTTCCCCAAACCCGCACGGATTTTTCAAAGGCAGATCTACGACCACCAACTTAACGGAATTCGTATCAAGCACTTTATGTGCACTGGAATCTGGAAATGAAGTTGATGTGATTGCCACCGATTTCAGCAAAGCCTTTGATAGAATTGCTCATGATATAATCCTTCTAAAATTAAAGGCTCTTGGTTTCCAGATAAACTTTATAACTTGGGTTCAATCCTATTTAAATGAAAGACTTTACTATGTTCTATTTAGGTCCATGGTTTCTGACCCAATTAAAGCCTCCTCTGGTGTACCCCAAGGCAGCCACCTTGGTCCCTTATTATTTATTCTGACCATTAATGATGTTGCTTGTATCATTAAAAATTCATACATATCTGTTTACGCAGATGATATAAAAAAAAATTTAGATATATATCATCTTCCTCAGACAGCCTACTTCTGCAGCAAGATCTAGACAGGTTTTGTACTTGGTGTCAGAAGAATTTTCTTGAGCTTAACGTCAATAAGTGTCAGGCTATAACATATACCCGTAAACGCCTCCCTACTTCACCTCGTTGCTATCTAATCTTTAATCTGCCTGTTCCCTTAGTGAATGAGTTGCGTGATTTAGGTGTTATCTGCGACAACGAACTCAATTTCCGTTCTCACATTGATAGTATAATAAAGAAAGCCAACTCTGCCCTTGGTTTTATCTAGCGCTGGTCTAAGGAGTTTTCCAATCCTTATGTTACCAAATCTCTTTACATTACCTTTGTTAGGCCTCTTCTGGAATATGCCAGCCAAGTTTGGTCACCCTACTACAGAACTCACATCCTCCGGATAGAAGCTGTTTAACGCAGGTTTTTACGCTTTGCTTTACGTGGTCTTCCCTGGGATGATAGCCAAAACTTACCATCTTACACTGACCGGCTGAAACTTATAAATTTACAACCCCTTTCTATACGCCGAAAAGTTGCCGACATTCTCTTTATTCATCAAATTTTAGTAGGTAATATCGACAGTCCTTCCTTACTTCAAATTATTTCTTTTAACACCAATCCCCGCAATCTTAGGTCTGTGCCACTTTTCCGGCTCAATCTTCACAGAACGAATTACGGACACCTGGAGCCAATGTCTAGGATGCTTCGCGAAGTTAACGATGTACTGCCTCTCTTCGCCTACCATCTCAGCAAACTCTCCCTCAAGAACATACTTATTTCCACCTATGCCTCACGTCCTTATTTTCTTTAACCGCTCCCACCCTTTAGTTTTTAAGTGAAAATGTTAGTTTTAAGTATATGTTTGCTTGCAATAAGCTTAATAAATCTGTGCGGGATTGACCCGGGCCGCAAAATCAAAATCAAAATTGAGGGAAATTGTGCTGCGATTAAAATGGAAAACGAAAAGGTTGGAGTTTACCTGACGCAGCATACGGGAGATTGGTTCGTTAGAGCCATATGTGGTGCGGTGGATAGGTAGATAAAAGAGACGGGTGGAACGTAGATTACGAGGGTTAGTGTTAAAGAAAATGGAGTTGCAAAGAGGCATGCAATCGACGGAGCCTGAGAGTAGTCGGTGAATGAATAAAATGTCTGCTGCGTCCCTTCGTTCCTCAAAGGTATTCAGGTTAATGAGTTTGAGACGGTCTCGATAGGGAGGTAAGATTAGAGGATCGTTCCAAGGTAGACCTCGAAGAGCAAATCGAAGAAAACGACGCTGGATCCTCTCAATACGAGATACATGAACTCGTTGAAAGGGACACCACGCTTGGCTAGCGTACTCGAGAAGGGGGCGAACGTAAGTGATGTATAGTGATCTAGTCACGTACGGGTTGCAAAATTCTTTGGACCATCTTTTAACGAAGCCGAGTGATGAGTTTGCTTTAGAAATTATCTCATCAATATGCGAGCGGAAATTAAGCTGCCTGACGCATAATATACCAAGGTCGCGGATAGATTCAACAAGGGGTATAAGTTGGCCGTCGAGATGGTAAATTCGTTGAGGAGACTTCTTGCACTTACGTGAGAAAGTAATCGATTGACATTTGGAGACATTGAGTTCTAAGCAGTTCTTGATGCACCAGGTGGAAAAACTATTTAGATCTATTTGAAGGAGGGTGGAGTCTTGTTGTGAGGAAATGGGTTTAAAAAATTTGGTATCGTCAGCATAGAGAGAAAGTGTTGAGTGTTGAATGAGCCTTTGAAGGTCGTTAATAGTTAGGATGAAGAGGAGTGGACCTAGGTGACTACCTTGAGGAACACCTGAAGTGGCCAAGAAAGGGGCCGATAGGACAGATCTGAAACGAACATTATAAAAACGATTATCCAGGTAAGAAGATATCCATTTAAGCAAAACGGGTTCAAAGCCCAGGACGGACAATTTGAACAGGATTAGTTTATGAGATATCTTGTCAAAAGCTTTACTGAAATCAGTTGTTATAACGTCAACTTCTTTACCATTTTCTAAGGCTGAGAGAACAGAGGACACGAATTCTACGAGGTTAGTGGTAGTTGATCTACCCTTCAGAAAGCCGTGTTGATTGGGGGAAATAAAAGATTTACACTGGAAGCTTAAGGCTTCATGCAAAATACTTTCGAGGAGTTTGGGTATATGGGAAAGTTTAGCTATAGGGCGGTAATTAGTGACTTCGCTCTTTAATCCCTTTTTGTGTAGGGGTGTTATGAAAGAGGACTTCCATATCTGTGGAAATTCACCTTGAGAGAGCGATAATCGGAAGAGATTAGCAAGGGGGCGTGAAAGAGTTGAGGAACACTTTTTAAGAAATATGGATGGAAGGCCATCTGGGCCGGGTAAGTATTCATCATTAAGTTGTTGTAATTTGTTTTCTATTACTGTATGATCAAAGCAGTGAGAAATAGTGGGGCCAATAGGGAAGATAAGTAGGTATTTGAAATAAGAGGGATCCGGTACGAAGGAATTATCGGCAAAAGATTGCTTAAAAAAAGTAGCAAAAAAGTTAGCTATGGTATGCGGATCAGTTGATGATATATTCTCGTATGAGAGGGATGGAGGAAAACCGTCGGATTTTTTTTTGTAATTAACGAATTGGTGGAAAGACTTAGGATCATTTATAAGCCTTGATTGCGCACTATCAAGGTATCGCTGATAGAGAAACTTATAGAGCTGGGCGAATTGAAGGTATGACCCGAGATAGTTTGAATAGTCAACAAAAGAGTTGGACCGGAGGAAAACTGTCCATAATTTGTTTCTTTTGTTACGTAAAGAGCGAAGTTTACGATTATACCACTGCTCTGCACTTTCTCAAATCGGCGACAAACAGGTTCAAGGCATAATGCGGTTCCTGAAACGAGAAGTCGAATCGTTAGAGAAGAGTCGTGTTGCTCCTCTCACTGCGAACTCTAAACAGCTTACTCCCACAACTGCAACTAGCTTAGTTTCAATGAGCGAAAAGGACGCATGCTTATTTTGTACATCAGAACAACATGGTACGAAGGACTGCGATGCTAATATACGAGGGGCGTTCAACATATTCTCGGTATCGTGGTGAAGCTGTGGTTGTATATATAAATTGACTTATTTATCAAGTAATACTATTATTTTAGTGCATTCATGTAAAATTTCATATAAATGTGATTATTAATTCGCGTTTTATCTCTAGTTAAACAGAATCATAATGGCAACTGAGACGATGATGGTGAAAATTGAGCATCGCGCTGTAATTAAATTTCTCATTAAGCAAGGAAAAAGTCAAAAAACTATTCATGAAGAGATGGTGGCTGTTTACCAGGGTTCCGCACCTTCATTATCAACTGTGCAAAAGTGGTCAAGTGAGTTCAAGAGAGGCAGAGAGAGCATTGAAGACGACCCCCGCTTCGGCGCCACGGCTACTGCTTGTACGGGAGAAAGCATCAAAGAAGTCGAAAAACTTGTTCTTGAGGATGCCCGAATAAAGGTGAAAATGATGGCAGAGATCACCAAGCTTTCAATTGGTACCATTCACACCATTCTTCATGACCATCTTAACCTTTCAAAGGTCAGTGCAAGGTGGGTGCCACGAATGCTCACAGCGCCTCAGAAAAAAGTGAGAATCGCATGCTGTAGAGAGCTTTTGGAGATGTGTAGTGAGAACGCGGACGGTGTTATGGATCGAATTGTTACTGGGGACGAAACATGGGTCCACCACTATGACCCTGAAAGCAAACAAGAGTCCATGCAGTGGCATAAAAAAGGAACAGACCCCCCGAAGAAGTTCAAAGTCACTCCGTCAGCCGGGAAGCTCATGGCCACAGTTTTTTTGGACTCAAAGGGAATGTTGCTCATTGAGCACAAAAAAAAGGTGAAACCATCAACGCAACATCCTACGCTTCCACTTTGCATAATTTGCGGGAGGAAATTAAAAAGAAAAGACGGGGTAAACTCGCAGCGGGTGTGTTGCTTCTTCATGACAACGCTCCTGTAGTCCAGACCTTGCCCCTAGTGATTATTTCCTGTTTCTGGATTTGAAAAAATGTCTTCGTGGAAAAAGATTTTCGGATGATGAAGAACTCAAGTCGGCAATAAATGGGTATTTTGCAGAGAAAGAGGAAATTTATTTTTTTGAGGGTTTAAAAAAGCTTATCTCAAGATGTAACAAATGCATTGATGTTAGGGGAGATTATATTGAAAAATAAAAACAATTTAAATTGAATTCGCATTTTCTTTCATATCGATACCGAGAATATATTGAACGCCTCTCGTACCTATTTTGCAAAAGAGAGACAAATTACGTACAAGCGGTCGCTGTTTTCGCTGCGCTAAACGCGGACATTCGGCAAAAAAATGTCGCAGTGCAAAATGGCTTTCTTGCAAAAAGTATAAAGGAAAACATTTAACATCGTTGTGCGATCCTTCATTTACAAAAAAACCATTATATCCTGAAAAAGCTGAGACAGTTGTGCCAAAGGGGGTGAATAAAGTGAATAATCAAAATGCGCTGAACCTGTGCGCTTACAATTCAGTTTTAGAAAATTCAAATGTCTTTTTGAAGACAGCTCGGGGCATCGCTAGCACCGAGCGAAAATAAATCTGTCTTAATTCGATTTATTGTGGACGGCGGCAGTCAACACTATTACATTCGTGAGAGTCTGGTGCAGAAACTTGGTCTCACTTCTATAGGAACAGTAAATATGACCACCATTCCATTCGGCAGCAAGGAGGAGTCACCTGCACGGATATTAAATAAAGTGAAAATTGCTATCGAAAGCCAATTTAGCAGGAAAAGAGTGTACATTGAGGCAGTCGTCGTTCCCGAAATTTGTGTGGATGTCTTACCAGCACCTGAAAGTTCGTGCTATTCTTTTCAAGGACTACGGTTAGCAGATTTACACCACGTTGCCATGGATACAGAAGTTGGTTTAAGCGTCCTTATTGGATCAGTTTTCTATTGGGCCGTAGTAACTGGGAAGCAGAGACGTATCACAGCTAGTTTAAGGGCTATAGAAATCGTTTTCGGCTGGACACTGCAAGGGTCACACTCATCGTCCGGTAAGACAAGCTCTTCAAACATACATTTATGTTCTTCTTCTCTTCTCAGCGTTAATCCCCATCTACCTGTACTAAACGACAATGATATAAAGTCATTTTGGGCTCTTGAGAATTTTGGAATACGGAGTGAAGAAGCTGAAAATCAACATACAGCAGATCAGCTAATCGCCAACTGTATCAGCAAAAGGGGTTTGCGTTATGAGGCAACTTTACCGTGGAAGGATTCGCAAGTTTTGTTGATGAGTAACAGGCAAGCCGCTGAAAATCGATTGCGTTCACTTACTAGTACTCGACAGTTGTCAAGAATTCCTGGACGTCTAAGTGAGTACGATAAAGCTATAAGACAAATGGTATCGGATGGTATTGCTGAAACTGTGGTTTCTGACGGCGATGAAAGTCAGTCCAGTCTACAAAGCTGAAAGCACCACAACTAAAATGCGTATCGTTTTCGATGCTTCATTTCGTACTGAGGAAGTTCATTCGCTGAATGATCAAGTCTGTGTGGGTGCGAATTTGCTGCCAAAATTGTTACTTAATTTTCGGCTAGGGCGATTTGGCATAGTATCCGATGTGGAAAAGGCTTTTCTGCAAATTTTACTTCATGAAAATGACCGAGATAGCCACCGTTTCATTTGGTACTCGAATGCTCTCCAATCTAGCGAAACGCCTCAGTTCGTCGACCTAAGAATGACACGAGTGACTTTTGGTGTCAACTGTAGCCCTTTTCTTTTGACAGCCACTTTACAATTGCTTTTTGCTGAAGAAAACCAACATTTTCTCACTACGGTCGAGGTTCTCAAATATGGATTTTATATGGACGATTTGGTGATCAGTGTTAATTCTGAAGATGAAGGTGAACGAATCTGTGAGGAAGCTATGATAATCTTGAAAAGCGCCAGCATGAACCTTAGAAAATGGAGTTCGAACAGTGCTAAAATTCACGGGTCCTTCGGTTCTACAGAAACTTCATCTGTGCAAAAGGTGTTGGGGCTGCTATGGTTTGTTCTAAGTGATGAAATTGCTGTATCTGTTCAGTCGGTAGAGAATCTGCTGACTTCGAATTTGGCCAAGGGCACCAAGCGTATTGTTCTTCAAACGATCGCACGAATTTATGATCCGCTCGGAATACTTTGCCCAGTTGTTATAAAGGTAAAGATTTTATTTCAGTCAATTTGGAAGAAAAGGCTTGGGTGGGATGACCCCCCTAAGCGCAGGACTACTTTTGGAGTGGGACGAGTGCGTCAAAAGCCTGATGCTGTTCAAAAATATATCTATTCCGTGGTATGCCTTGGCGTATTCTATTGCAAGCACAATCCAAATCCACATATTCGCAGACGCGATCATGAAAGCGTATGGTACAGTGGCTTATGTAAAGAACGTCAAGCCTACGGGTGAAACGAAGGTCTCGTTTTTGTGTGCACAAAGTAGAGTGGCACCACTTAAAGAGGATGGGACGAAGGAACTAACTTTACCAAAACTGGAACTCACCGACGCTGTTATAGCGGCTCGATTGTGTGTCTATCTTAAGCAATCCCTAAAGGTACCTGTTCAAAAAAATTTCATGTGGACTAATTCGCGAATCGCATTGAATTGGATACAAGGTGAGGCGGATCGATGGAAGCCCTATGTACAAAGCCGTGTAGCAGAGATTCGTCGACACACACTAGTTTCTGATTGGAAACACTGCTCAGGCAAAGAAGATCCGGCGGATCTTCTAACGAGAGGTATAGCTGCTGAAAGTCCACGAACTTCTTTGCTGTGGGCCCAAGGACCGATCTGGCTGGCTAACGAAGAAAACAACCTGAACGATGACATCGAAATGGAAAGGAATTCTGAAAGGCAGTTGCTAGACCCTATCGCCAATTTCAAAGACTTTACCACATGGGATAGACTGCTGCGCGTTTCCTGCTATTTCCTGCGTTTTCTAAACTCTTGCAAGAGGCAGCAGAGAATGGGATCCATCCTTTTGTCTACTGACGAACTAAACGTTGCCGAAACTTACGTACATACAATTCCAAAGTTTTACTAATGAAATATGTCTTTTGAAGGTTTACAAGTCCATTCCTGGGACATCCAAAATTGCCAAATTGTGCCCGTTCCTAGACGATGGTGGTCTTTTGCGACTCAGTGGACGACTTTAGTCTTTAGAGGAGTCGATCGATGTCAAGTATCCCATCATACTACCAACTAACTCGTACATTACCTTTCTGATAGTGAAAGATTTTCATCAAAGGTCTCTCCATGGTGGAGTCAATCTCGTGTTATCTCAACTTAGAGGTAGATTTTGGATACCAAAAGGGCGTCAACTGGTCAAGACGATTCTGAAAGAATGCGTCATATGTAAGAAACTATGGGGGAAGCCAGCTTCCCAACCCTTTGGGCCTCTCCCAGTGGAGAGAATAACTTTATCGAAGCCGTTTGAAAATGTTGGCATTGACTTTGCGGGTCCACTCTACTGCTTTAAGGAATCGGATGGCTCAATGGCGAAATCTTATCTTATGATCATCACATGCGCCGCTATACGTGCTATTCATTTGGAATTAGTTCCAAGTATGTCAACGGAGAGTTGTTTGATGGGGCTTAGACGTTTTATCGCTCGTCGAGGGGTACCGTCCGTTATTTATTCTGACAACGCTCGCACTTTTCGTAGGACGGCCTTGGAACTAGGAGAAAGCTCCTTCAAAGAAGACTCGCTTCAACAATTCCTGTCTAACACAAGTATAAAATGGAAATTCATTGTGGATTAAAAATATTTTGAAAATGGTTATTGGTAAGGCAAAATTTTCCTTCGAGCAATTGAGGACTTTCATCACTGAGGCTGAAAGTATGGTTAATGCTCGTCCGCTTACCTAGATGAGTAGCAGTCCATCAGATATCGCACCGCTAACCCCAGCTCATCTTTTAGTTAACAATCATGGCCCTTTTAACATGCAAAATTTGAGTTCTGACTCGGCTGCAATACAAAGTCTTTGGAAACACAGACTGCGATACTTAAATATGCTGTGGAATCGCTGGAGAACCGAATACATGCAAATCCTTCGATCCTTTCATCAAGGTAAACCAGCACCTTCGGTGCAACTGAAGAAAACTACGGTTCTGCCGTGGTTATCTAAAGTTTTATTATAATCGGGTTATTTCTCTTCTCCCAGTTTTTTCTAAAGTTTTCGAAAAACTAATCAAAAAAAGAATTTTGTCCTATCTTGATGGTATTTCATTCTTCAGCGAAAGACAGTATGGATTTCGAGCTGGCAAATCTACTGAGGATGCACTTCTTAACTTCAGAAGTTCAATTTATGGAAGCATCAATAGCAAGAAGGTTACTGCAGCTCTTTTCGTGGATATAAAGAAGGCTTTTGATACTGTTGATCATAAAATCTTGTTGAATAAATTGAATAAAGCTGGATTTAGGGGATTTGTTCTTAAATGGATTGAGTCCTATCTCACCAACAGGAAACAAATGGTTCGAATAGGAACTATGTTTAGTGAGGGCTGAGATATTACAGTTGGTGTTCCTCAGGGCTCTGTTCTGGGACCTATATTCTTCCTAGTTTTCATTAACTCAATTTTTACCCTTAATATGATAGGAAAACTTACAGGGTTTGCTGATGATATAGGTTGTTCATATTCCAGCAACTCTTGGTTAGATCTAATAGCTGCCATCAACCATGATTTAGAAATGTTATGACATTGGCTCCGTGTGCACAAGTTACTCGTAGTTATTACTGACAAAACCAAAATTATGTGTTAAGATTTATATAACTTAAAAAAAACAACCTATGTCAGTACGTCCGAACTTACTTGCACACCCCATTCTAAATCTCAGCACAATCCATTTTCTTTCTTTCCCACCAGACTGTAAAATATAACTCCACGACTCAAATTAATACAGATTCCAGTAGTATCCCATATCTATCCTATTTTTTGCTAGGTTGTGGAGCTATAATTGTATGTAATACGAAAGCTTCTAGTCTGGTTGAAAAGGCATTTTGTTTTGAGCTTAGCAATACATTCACTATTTTTTGAGACTTTAGGCGGCCGTGACCAATGCCTTGTATGCGCATGTTTGTAGACGATGGCACTAAACCAAGTCTTTTTACAGCACGATCGCTGATTATGTTTATCTGGGAACCGGAATCCAGAAGTGCTCGGCATTCAATTTCGGTTCCATTGTTATTAGTGAGTCTCACTCTCGCAGTTCCAAGAATTACGAATTTTTCCTTTGTATGACTCGTTGTGGTGAGTGCAGATGTTGGCTCAGCATGTTTCTGAGCGCTTGCGGATGAGCTAGAATGTGCTGTCTGTTGAAGTGTATTCCCTTTTGGTTGGGCCGTTGAACGATGTGCTTGAATGTCATCAACATGTAGTAATGAGTTATGTTTGTTAGAGCATATCTTGCATCCCCTCAGAGTGCAATTGGATGCGAAATGTCCCTTCTTAAGACAGTTCTTGCAAAGTTTTTCTTGAGAAACAAACTTGTTACGATTAGCTGGACTCATTTGTAAGAATTTGTTGCAATGGTACAAAGCATGATTTTTGTTGCATACAATGCATTCCGTGGGCGATTGCTGGCCTTTGTTCGCTGTAGTTAATGTAGCCGAAGATCTTGTCTGGGTTTTGAATTCCTCAATCTTTTTCCCTTTATTCCCTAAGGCTTCAAGAGATTGAAAACGTGTTTCCAGAAAATTAAGAAACTCCGTTATAGACTGCAATTCCCTAGGACTGGCCAAACTTTGTTCATAAAGTGCATGCGTACTTCGATCAATTTTCTTGTAAAGGATTGGAAGAATGATCGGATCCCATGTTGATGTGGAGACCTTCAAATTTTCCAATCCCATCAGGCATTCCCTTGTGGTATCATGCACCGTCTTAATATGGGCGGTTGATGGTTGGTCGGAAACATGCCCTGGTTGGTTGAGCAACTTGTTAACAAGTGACGCAACAAGGAGCCTCGGGTTCTCGTACCTATCTTGAAGTATCTTCCACGCTGCATTGTAGTTGTCATCTGATAATGCTAAATGCCTCAAGAGCTTTTCGGCCTCTCCCTTTAAGCTAGTCTTGAGATACCACATTTTTTGGCAATTACTCAATGGCTGCTTATGAACCATTTCCAAGTAGAGATCAGAAAATTGACGCCACTTTCCATAGTCTCCATCAAATTCTGGAATGGTGATTTTTGGCAGCTGTAGCATGGATGAAGCGGCTTGCTGAACTTGCTGATGAGTGTTCATGGGAGCTTCCAGTTTGGTAGCCAGCCACACTAGTACTTCTTGAACTTGTTCCTCCAATTCAATGTACGCCTTTATGTCGTAGCCTAATGAGCTGTAGTCTTGAGTGAGCTCTCCAAGATCTTGATGAAGTTCTTCCATTTGGGTCCAATATTTGTTGATTCCTTGAATTTTTAGTTCAAAGAATGATTTTGATTGGGCTGTTGTATCTGTTGCATCGACAATGGCGAGGAGCCTTCTTAATGAATCAGCTATCAGCCTTTGTCTTCTTATGAGCCTTGTCGTTTCAGTCGACGTATTTCTCGTAGCTTCTTGTGGAACACGTATGATTGGTTTCGGCCTTGCGTCTGTTGACCTTTGTGTTGATGGACCTGCTTCTGTCAAGGCATCAGCCTCTTCATTAGAACTTTCTGCTTCTTCAGCAGGCGTATAACTTGCAGCTTCTTGTGGAGCTCGTTTTATCGGTTTCGGCTTTGCATCTGTTGGCTCTTGTGTTGATGGCCCTGCTTCTGCCGAGGCATCAACCCCCTTTTTAACCTCTTCTGGAGCAATCGCTTCTAATACAGCTTTCACATCAAGGAACAGCTTCTCGACCTTTCCAACTGTATCGCCTTGTATGTAAGGCGTATCGGCTCTCATTGCCGCTGCAAGTCTCTGGTGATTGGTTGAAAATTCTGCCCATATTGCGTCGATTCGTCGCAATCTTTCATCTCGGTACTCAGGGGTCTTTCGCTGTGGACCATCCTTTCCGAGGTTAATTTTAAGTTTTGTCAATTCTTCTGCCAGAGCCTTCTGACGAGAAATGAGCTTGTAGATCCTACTTCCTCCATTGTTCCTTGGTTTTACTCAAGCCTCTCTGATGTGTTCGGGACTTTGTTTATTGTCTCGGACTACCTTACCACTGGTGGGGGGTAGTAGGAAGCACAATGTTCAAAAACTTTGTTTCAGACTTGATTGACTTGTTTACTCCTTACCTCTGGTGGGGGGTAGCAAACAAGGCAATGTTTTTTAGAGAGAAAGCACAAGAGCGGTGATCACGTCGGGGTCACCAAATGTTTGAGAGAATCTATTTTGATTCTAAGATGATCGTCAAGCACATAAACTTGTCGAGAGCGTTGATTTTGTAAAGGCACATAAACCAGTACAACTGAGTAATAAAAAACACCGTCTCTTGTGCTTAACTCTTAACAAGTGAAGTTTATTCTGAATGTATTCTAACTTATATACTATTTTACAAATGAATATCGTGGGAATGGAGCCGGGATTTGGTGTGGAAATTAATTTGGAGTCATCAAATTGCTAGCGCATATTTGACAACTGATACAGACACCTTGCGAAAAATCAAATTGCTGGCGTGCATATGACTTGCATTTACGTGTGTTACATTCGGGAGCAAAAAATAGGATAGATATGGGATACTACTGGAATGTGTATTAATTTGAGTCGTGGGGTTATATTTTACAGTCTGGTGGGAAAGAAAGAAAATGGATTGTGCTGAGATTTAGAATGGGGTGTGCAAGTAAGTTCGGACGTACTGACATAGGTTGTTTTTTTTTAAGTTATATAAATCTTAACATTATGTATTTTAAAACTTCTTTGCATTTAAAACTTCCAGCTTTTACATTTCATAGTGCGTATTGCAATAACATGTTGATAAACTCTGACTGACTCTGTACGAAATTTGTACCACGTTATAAAATATTTTTTATTATGCAAAATATCTTTTTTATTATACAAATGTTTAAATTACTTCAGCTCAGCTTGGAAGACGTCTGTTCGGGTTCACGATCAACAGCAAAAGAGAAAGGAGGAAAAATTAGTTTTTCCCACAGCACTTGCCTGGCCTTTTGCCGCTGCTCTCACCAATGTACTTGCTGTGGTGAAAACAATGGCAAAGAACGAAGCAATGTTACAATACGTTTCACAACATTCAGCCCCCCCTGAAAGGCTTCGGTCTTTCAGCAATTGGAAGTGGTGCAATTTTGGTAATGGGTCGCACGTAGTTGCCAAATTTGGTACGGATGGTGACAACTCTGACGTTACCGTCTCTCCCGGGATGTATTTCTGCGATTCGTCCAAGAATCCATTTAGCCGGTGGTAAGTTTGGTTCCTTGATGAGGACTACGTCGTCCACCTTCAGATTGGGTTGAGAGTTCTGCCACTTAGGTCGATGCTGGAGGGATGTTAAATACTCCTGATGCCATCGTTTCCAGAAGCCTTGAAGAAGTATCTGTAACGCATACCAATTAGTTTTAATTGAAAATTTTGAGTTTATAATATCTGGTTGAGGAACTAAAGTGTACGGTTCACCAATCATAAAATGCGATGGAGTTAAGGCGCATGGCTCCTCATCTGTGCGTTTCAGGTGCATCTTAACGGACTTTACACCCGCCTCCCACAGGCCTCCGAAGTGAGGTTCGGAAGGGGGTATAAATTTCCAAATTATGTTATCCTTTGAAAGATGATCCGAAACCATATTATTGTGCTGCTGACTACGCAGGAGATTGAACATTTCGCCAAGCATGCGTTTTGCACCATGGAAGTTGGTGCCGTTGTCGCTCCAAATTTCTTGTGGTTTTCCTCGACGCGACACAAAACGGTCGAGAGCTAACAAAAAGGCGTCCGACGATAAATCACCGACCAGTTCCAGGTGGATGCCTTTCGTCACAAAACAGACAAACAGGGCTATGTATGCTTTAACGAATTTCGGATTTTTACCGCAACATAGTCTCAATATTATAGGGTCGGCATAGTCGCAACCGACCTTACTAAAGGGTCTCGAAAATCTAATTCGTTCGGTTGGCAAGTTGCCCATGAACTGCGTGGTGGTTGCCATACGTTGCCGAAAGCACACCACATAATCGTGTACTATCTTGCGGATAAGATTTCGCGAACCGAGAATATAAAAGTTTTGTTTTATAAGCGAAAACGTTAGTGTCACACCAGCATGAAGATGATATTTGTGGGTGTATAGGGCTATGAGATTAGATATTGGATGAGATTTGCACAAAATGATGGGATGTTTTTCGTTATACGAGTAAGTCAATTCGGATTCTTGTAACCGACCACCGACGCGAAGCACACCGAAAGCATCAAGAAATGGACTTAAAGACATAAGTTTACTTCTTTTAGGCAATTTTTTTCCTTTTTGAAGACACTCGATTTCAGTGGCAAACAACGAACACTGGGCTGTTTTAATAAGCATAGTCTTTGAATTCGAAAGTTCTTGCGTAGTCAATGCTTGTAAACTTCGAGTACAATATACCGACCGACGACATTTTGCTATAAAACGATAGATATAAGCAACGATTCGAACACATCTAGACCAACTAGAGACATTGTACAGAAGAGTGTCTAATATGCTAATATATTCAATGTTAGAAAAAAATACCTTCGGCTTAGTTGTACATCTCTCTTCCAATTGTTCCTCAGAGATGTTTTCAGCAATAAACTTTGAAGCATGCCATTGAACCCTCTCAAGCCAAAGCCAGTGGGGTCCCCTCCACCATATTTCATGTGATGGTAATTGTGATGGAGCAATACTGCGAGAAGCAACACCGGCTGGATTACTGGGTGATCGCACATGGTTCCACAACTTACGCGGTAGCGATGAAAGTATTTCCGATGTCCTGTTGCCAACAAAAACTGACCACTTTTTTGGAGGTGCTGCCAGCCAGTGGAGTACGATGGATGAGTCTGTCCAGGCGTAAATTTGTACATCATTTACTCGTATCTGCAAAGAAACCTTGATTTTGTTTACTAGACGGGTTAGTAGCAGAGCTCGACAGAGTTCCAAACGAGGAGGGGATAGAATTTTAATTGGAGCTACTTTACTTTTGCTGCTACCAATGTTACGGATACTGAATTATCTGAGTTGATGCTCCTGCAATAAACCGCTGCTGCATACGCGTCCAATGATGCATCGCAAAATGCATGTAACTCCCAGCTCTTTTTGTTGGACCACATTAGTCTGTGAATGCGAAGGGATTCGAGGCAGGGAAGTTCCTGATGAATTGAGCTCCAACGATATGCGAAGTCCTCAGGGAGTTGTTCGTCCCAATTCAGTTTTTCCTTCCACAGATCTTGTGGAATGATTTTGACCGATACTACTACAGGTGCCAAAAAGCCGATAGGGTCAAATATCCGTGATGCTTCGGATAGAATTCGACGTTTGGTGATAACACCAGGTGGATCTAAACGAACACTGAATGAGAAGCAATCTTTCGATGGGCACCATAGTAGGCCAAGGACTTTGACTGCATTGGATTCCTCGAATTCAATTGGGGAAATTTCTCGTTGTGCCTCTGGTAACGACAATAGCAGGGGCCAGCACTTGGTAGTCCATTTTCTCAAATGAAAACCAGCAGATTTCAGCAAATCCACCAATTCCGTTCTAAGTGTACTGACCTCGTCGATTGTGTCTGCTCCAGTTATTACGCCGTCGATGTAGAAATCATTGAGGACAACTGATGATGCTACGGGATGAGTTTCGATGGAATCGAGAGCTATTTGCTTTAATGCACGAACTGCTAAAAATGGTGCTGACGCGGTTCCGTAGGTGACCGTCAAAAGTCGATAATGTTTCAGAGGATCTGTCAGACCTTCTCGCCAAACTATCCTTTGATAATCCGTGTGTTTTGGAGAAACCCAAATCTGCCTGTACATCTTCTCGATGTCCCCCGAAATGGTATATACGTGTCGACGAAATCGCAAACATATCGAAAATATGTCACGTTGAATTGTAGGGCCGACGAGAAGACAGTCATTTAAAGACTTTGTGGTATTGCTTTTGGCCGATGCATCAAATACCACTCTTATTTTTGTTGTACTGCTATCAGCCCTGAAAACGGCATGGTGAGGTAGATAATAGCATTGCGCATTCGGAACATCACGTGGAGGTATTTCTTCCATGTGACCTAACGATAAATACTCTTGAATGAATTGAGAGTATTGAGTTTTGAACTCAGGCTTTAAGGCGAATCGCCGTTCGATAGATTGCATTCGATTAAACGCGACAATGAATGAATTTCCGAAGTTGAGTTTTTCATTCTGTTTGAAAGGCAGTTCAACCATAAACCGACCATCAGAATGACGAATGTGTGTGTTGATAAAATGTTCTTCAGCTTGTTGCTCTTCGAGAGACAAGACAAGGTCGATTAGATACTTCCTCCAAGGACCAAAATCGTTCGAGGTCGAAGTCTTGTGAGTAGTCTAACTGGGTACAAAAAGATTTGAGCCCTCGGTCACGGTTGTGAGCATCCGGTGAAAAGCGGCCAGCTATAACAAGTCCAAAAATGGTTGGAATAGTTTCAGGAATCCCGTTTTGGGCTGGTTGCATAGGACCTGTTATTGCGCCAAACACCTTGTCTGAGCCCACCAAAATATCAATATGGCAGGGTTCATTGAAGTGGGGATCAGCTAGTTGTATTGACATTATCTTATCGGTCTTAAGACTGGTGATTGAAGACGAAGGCAGCAATGAAGTGAGCTTTGAAATGGCATAACAATCAATGTCAATAAACTCAACATTGTATAAAGAGTGTAGTTTAAGTGTAACCATACCATTAGTTACCCCTGCAGGAGTTGAAGCTATTCCAGTGATGGGAATCCGCTATGGTTTTCGTTTCAGACCTAGGCGTTGAATAGCGCGTTCAGTTATAAACGAAACCTGAGATCCTGTGTCAAATAATAACCGCAGATTTTGAAAGGACCCTCGCTTATCTTGAACCTGAACGGTTGCTGTTGGAAGCAACGTTTGAATGTGACGAGAAGATTCAAGTGAGTGATGCGAAACGATTGGAGGATTAGACGAGAAGTTGGTAATTGATGGAGTATTGTTTGACGTTGAAGGTTCATTTGCTGAGGGTTGTGTTGAATGTACCATGGAATGGTGTCGAGCGTTGCACAATCTACACCGAAAGTTTGACCGACATTTATTCGCGTTGTGTTCTTGGTGCAAACAATTAAAACATAACGAATGTTGTTTTACGAACTGGCGACGAGAATCAATATCAAGACCGGCGAAATTTTTACAGTGAGCTAAAGTATGATTTTCCTGACACTTTGGACATCCTTGCGTTGATTCTGCGATGTTAGCACGAATGGGAACTTGCACTTTGCTTCGAGCTTGCGAATTTCGAGAGAGTGAGCTACAGGATTCTAAACAATTGCAGCGGAATTCTAAAAAGGCAAGGAGTTCATATATTGTTGCACTTTCACGCGACCCTACTTCTTTTACCCATGCTTCTTTTGTGTCCTGATCAACTTTTTGAAGTAAAAGGTGTATGAGCCATGGATCGCAACTGTTCATATTCAACGCATTGAGTCCTCGAAGAATCTCATCAGCTCCGTCGGTGATTTTCCGAAGCATTTGAACATTTCCCGAAGTTGTAGGTAGCGCGAGAAACGACCGAACAAACGATTGGATGATCAGGTGAGTTTTATCAAAGCGTGACTCTAACCTGTCCCAAGCTTCCATGTAATTATCATCGGAAACGGTGATATGTTTGACCACATTGGCGGCATCTCCGCGTAAAAACGATTTCAAATATTGAAGTTTTTGCGACCTGGTAAGCGATTTGTTGGAATCAACCGATCCCGTGAAAAGGTCCTTAAATTCAAACCAATCTTTGTAGTCACCGGAAAATGGAGCGATAACAATTTTTGGCAGATTGACTGACGTTGAGGTTGAGGAGGTCGACGAATTGAGGGTTTGTAGAAACGAGGTTTGCTGATTAACTAATTTTTCCACCAGCGAGTTTTGAGAATTATGTGGATCAGGCGACTTTCTTTTTTGTATTTCATTTGTAAATGTGGAGTGTGTAACGAAAAATTTGTTTTCGTATTCCCCAAACTCTGACCCTGGGTCAACAAAATCAGGGTTTTCACAAAAATCGCAAAGTTGTTTATTAAGGGTGACAAACTCTGACCACGCTTCGTTTAATTTTGCGAACCGAATTTCAATTAATGAGAGCGAAGTATTTTCATCTATCGATGCGGCAAATGTCTCTGCACGTATTAGCTGCCCTTCGCGTGACCTCGCTTTGCTTTAATCGTATTCATGGTTAAACCGAAAAAAAAAAACTGACAAAATATGCAAATTCTAAAGACCATCCACAATCTGTAGGTATTGGGGAATTGTGTTGAATTGTTGTTGCACCTTAATAACCACGATATAATAGTTTTACCTGATTGAGCGCATGCAAGTTACACGAAAAAATAAAATTATTATGAGTCAATAATTCAGAATAATGATTCTCAACAAAAATAAAATGTTCCCACTGTAGTATACACCGAATTTTGCTACCATATGCACTTCTCTGGCGCTTTTAATATCAAATTGATATAACGTGTCTTTCTCGATTGCCTTACCACACACTGTTCGCACAATTAAATTGTCCAAATGATCGAATCAACGTACTTAATCCGGATGCGAAGGACCAGTTAATGTTTCAAATACGATACGGCTGATTTTATTTGTTAAAGAAAACGAAATTTGTACCACGTTATAAAATATTTTTTATTATACAAAATATCTTTTTTATTATACAAATGTTTAAATTACTTCAGCTCAGCTTGGAAGACGTCTGTTCGGGTTCACAATCAACAGCAAAAGAGAAAGAAGGAAAAATTAGTTTTTCCCACAGCACTTGCCTGGCTTTTTGCCGCTGCTCTCACCAATGTACTTGCTGTGGTGAAAACAATGGCAAAGAACGAAGCAATGGTACAATACGTTTCACAACACTGACAATTACTTTCCGAAAGATCTTGTGCATATAACACTTCCATAGATTGCCTACCTAGCTGTTCTGTCATTGGTAAAGTACAGGTCTTTAAGTATCTAGGACTCGAGTTCGATAGCACATTAAATTGGGATGCTCACATTACTTCCTTAAGGAAATACCTGCTGAAAATAACCAGAACCCTTTACCATTTGAGACTTGTATGCTCAAAAAAACTTTTACAAACGTTTTATTATGGTCTTGTTCAATCCAAATTGCAATATGGTTTAACTTGCTGGGGCGGAACACACAAAAACAAAATGCAACCTTTGCTTGTTTTACAGAAATATGTGCTGAGAATTATCTGGAAAAAAAGGCGCTATGAACATAGTTTCCCACTTCTTACACATTCTTTTATATTGCCTCTAAAGCATCTTTATTTCTACAAAGTATTACAAATCTTTTTCTTAAGAAGCGGATACACATTAAATCATGATCCGAATACCTATGGTCTTCGCAGCTCTTCTACGAGTCTTGCTTTCATTCCTTCACACAATACTCATCTCTTCTTAAGTTATTACTCTTCTGTAGGCCCCCTCACCTTCAATGGTTTACCACTAACATCCTACAGCTTATGAAAAAGCGTGATGATGCCTATAAAAGCTGGAAAAAATACAGAATGCCTGAGTTCTTAAATATATATCGCAAATTACGTAATGAAGCGGTTTCTAAAATAAGAAATGCCAAGCATGTCTTCTACTATCGGAAGTTCGGTAGCTGCTCCTCAGGCAGAGAGGTTTGGAAAGATATCCGTGAACTTGGGTTAGGAAAACAAAGGCCTGAAACTCCCGATGATATAGACTGCAACCACCTTAACTCAACTTTTTTAATGTCAAGTGATCCACCCTCAGTAAGCTTAACTACTTTCGACCAGCCACCGGATGATTGTAGATAATTATACTTTGAATTCTACAGATTACGCGAGGAAGACGTTGCAGAAGCGGTACTATCGATCAAATCAAATGCTATGGGGATCGATGAAATTCATCCAAAATTTGTTAAGCTTCTGCTTCCATATTTACTGCCTTTTATAACACATATCTTCAACTCAATTTTAACGACGTCAGTCTTTCCCACTCATTGGAAAGACGCTAAAATCATTCCTATTCCAAAGAAATCGTAAGGAAATGCAGTGGAATTCAGACCTATCTCAATTCTGCCATTCCTTTCAAAAGTTTTTGAGAAATGTATTCTCAAACAGATTCAAATCTATCTACAGTGTAAAGAACTGCTTTGTGAGAATCAATCTGGCTTCCGTCAAAAACGAAGTTGCAAGACTGCGTTATTATTGGTAATTGACGAAATTAGGAAAGCTATTGAAGACAACCATGCTACAATACTAACGTTACTTGATTTTTCGAAAGCATTCGACACCGTTAATCACACTATACTTTGCTTGAAGCTCAGAAAAGAGTTTAAATTTTCATTGCCCTCTACAAAACTTATATTTTCTTACTTAGAAGGAAGACGACAACATGTTGTAGCGGGAAACCGATGTTCATGCTATTTGCCTATAAAGAGGGGAGTACCGCAAGGCTCCATTCTTGGACCATTGCTTTTTTCGCTCTACGTAAATGAACTGCAAAAGGTTGTCGTGCATTGTGCAATTCATATGTTCGCCGATGATGCCCAAATCCACTTAAGTTCTCCCATGAATTTGGTTCACGAAGCCACTGCGCAGGTGAATGAAGATCTCCAGCGTATACTTGGTTGGTCAGCTAAGAACGAACTGTGTCTTAATTCCCAGAAAACAAAAGCACTTGTGATCCATAAAAGAAAACTGGACCTTAATCACTTTCCACCAATCCAACTAGCCCAAAGTCCAATAGAGTACGTCGACCGCCCCAACAACCTGGGCCTGATATTTAACCGGATCCTTACTTGGTCTACCCACATAAACGCCACTATAGGTAAGATATATGGTGGATTACGTGCTCTCTGGACTGCACATCGCTTTGTTCCTACACGGACAAAGCTCTTGTTAGCGAAAACCCTCCTAATACCGATTCTGCTATATTGTTCTGAAATATTTTGCTGCCCCGACTACGACTCCAGGCGAAAGCTCAATGTCGTATATAATAATATTGCCCGATTTGTATTTCACCTAAAACGATATGACCATATTTCCTTTTACTCAAAGCAAATCAGCGGATGTACATTTGATAATGTGCTCAAATACAGAACGCTAAGTCTCTTACATGGCATAATTCAAACTAAGCAACCAGCAATAGGCTACGTTTCCTTCAGTCAGGTAGATCATGTATGCTTTTTCAAACGAGCTATGCCTGCTTGACGTCTGAACGCCAATTCTTCGTAAACTCCGTACGGCTGTGGAATTCTTTGCCCATAAATATTAGGAAAATTAGAAGCACAAAACAATTTAAAACCTCTCTCTTAAAATACCTGGCCAATGAAACTAATTAGATTTAGAATTTTGAACGCTTAAAATGTTCAATTTGTTTGTAAAGCCAATTGTTCTTTTCGATTCTTTTCTCTCTTTTACTTTATCTTACTTATCTTATTTTATTTTATTTTGTTATCACTTCCTGAATTCTTATTGTTATATATTGTTATATACTTGCACATACTTGTATCTGATATTTGAAAAATTTAAGGCTTCCACATTTAAAAGATTCCATTATCTTACCGTGTAAGCAATACTTACTTAGTAAATAAATAGTAAATAGTAAAATAGCTCCTCGTATCTTTAATAAACTACCCATTGAAATAAGGCGCTCTAGTAATTTCTTTTCCTTTAATAAAGCGGTCAAGAAGTGGCTGTTTAATTTTGACCTCAATGAGATTGATAATCTATCGAAGTTAATTATTTAGTAGCATGTACTAGTACTTACATCTAATTATTATGATTTTTTTCTTTTCTCTCCACCACATAATATATTTTTTCTTTTTTTTTTAATCTAAAATTTTCTATATTGTTGCTGTCTGACTCAATTCATTCGGCACTAGTTTTATTAACTATAGAATGTATTTATTTATTCATTCACTGATGAAAAACACTTAATATTTGTACAGTACTTGAATTTATGTAATTGTCTTTATGTTAAACTTAAGTTTGTTAATTGGAATCCACTCTTAAAATCCTTCTTAAAAATTTAAGTGCATATATATCTGTTGTGAAATTTGTAAAATGGGTTTAAATTGAATGAATACAAAAAAAAAATAAAAAAAATTAAATCCATGGGTTTTTACGTAAACTTTATGACGATTGTTTTTTTTATTATTGTTACTTTCATAAGAAAAAAATAGTAAAACTATTGAAATAAAGAAGTTAAAAGTTAAAATTAAACACTAAATTCTTAGACTTAAATGGCAACACTTAAATCTACACTTAAATCTATTGCATTGCATCAATATATGTACCTACATGGAAAAATAAAATCACTCTTGTATTATACGCTGAACTAAGTAGTTGGTTTATTTTATTTCGGTTTTATCTTAATCTCTAACAAAAACGTTATGTTAATTACGCATTTTCTGGAGAAAAGTGATCACAAAGTCAACCAATTAGCATGGGCAATGTAAATGGAACAGGCTTAGAAATGAGATATTTAAAGACTCAAAGAAGATATCAACATTATTTAAACGCCATTACAAAGGCTAGTATTTCCTACACGAAGTTTCTAGCATTAGTATTGATAGAGCAATCTCCGTTAACATCTGTCAACCTTTTCTTAAATCCTCGATATAGATATAATGTCAACATTGGAGATAGACCCTTACTGCAGAACGATTTTTTCATCCAATATATCCAGGAATCATTTCCGAAAGTATCGCTGACGAATTAGGGGCATCCTGTATATTTCCAAAATAATCCAAAATAATCTCTTAATTTATTTGTAAAATAACTAATTTAACTTTTATTTCATCCGCAAAAAAAAATCAAACTTTTCTACTTTTTATTTTATATATATTTTACTTTTACAGTGAACTTGTGTCTGGGCCGATAACTTATGAAAAAAGAAACAGTTCGGTTGGTTAGTCTTAGAACTAAGTGTTAAGAGTACTAAGTGCAGTGATTCACAGACTTAATCATATAATGCTGCTGAACATAATATTTCACATTAACCTGGATGTTTAATCTTTAGTCCATGACTTCATGCCGACAACCCAGTGATATCAGCAAAGCTGCTAATGTTTTCAGTTAAGTGCTTTTTTCTGTCCAGATTTACAGATTTACTCTCACGTAATCCGAACTGATCTCATGAACAAATATATACATAAAGGGAGCTAATCACGCTTACAGCACTTTTTCTTAATTGTCGATTAATCTGGCTTTTCATTTAGATATAAATTTGCAATATCTCGTATTTGCTTATAAGATGACATCCTTCTTGAGTTCTTCCTCTACAAAATGAAAAGGACTAAGCACACATATGTACTGCATTTAATATTTATTTATACATAGCACTCATCACCCAGCTATCCCTTGCTGCCTCATCTGTCATTATTTATTCATGAATCAAAATCAAAATCCAATCTCAGAAACTATTTCCTGCATTAAATATACATATCTAGCTTTGGTCCTGGTAGGAATGTCGAAATGAAATCCAATACCAAAATTAAGATTAACCCCCAGAATCACCAAACACTGAATATGATCAAAGGTTGAACGTTAAACCTCTCTGCTTTAAGATATCAATCTTGTGTTGGAATTAGTTGACTTCCATGAGACTTATAGCTTCAAATAACTAAGAACAGAAATGGAAAGGAATTTCTTCTAAATCCCCAAGGAAAATCGAATCGAAGATAGAGACATGAATTCATCTTCTTCTTATGTTCCACTCCTGTTTCTGATATCCTTCTGTAAGCTTTGCATAATCTGAAGACAAAAAGATACTCACTCAGCCAGTCAAAATAAGACTACATGAATGAAATTGATTTCCATCATAATCATTATTTTCTTCATTGTCAGTTGGTGTCCTACTCCAACGGTCCATTCATGAAATTTACGACAGAGACACACTACTCGTACACGCCAACGATAACTCGTAACTACCCTTCACCGATCATCCGTATGCAGATATTCCAAGGCACGTGGCTAAATCGGGACGGCTAAGAAATCTAAAATACTCCTAGCATCCCAAAGTATAGGTAGTGTTTCTGTTGCCAGTCGGTTGTTGCTAGTTCCAGGTTCCGAACGCGTTCCGACCGTTTTTAAGCCCTTTTCAACCCAACCCAATGTGAGTCAGTGTAGAATTACCACACCTCTCGCGTGTTGTATTTTGTGGAAAGGTTGATGGGCTGCCATTTCCTTTATTTACATAAAAGCATCCCTATAGTCCCGGTGGCCCTGTGACTCTGTGACCCCCCGGGTTTTTGTCCTATCGGCTGAGGCTGACTTTGTGTGTGTTTTGTGGGCGGCCACAGTGGTAACATTGATTAAACTGGTGTTGTACCTCTGACTCAATATGCTTGGAGTAAAAATAAACGTCATGTTGGCTGTTATACTCGTATCTGTATTTATATCCTGTAGTGGATAACAAGGTCGCTAACCTTCCTTGTAAGCAGAACTGTGATACAAAAAAAAAAAAAAAAAAGAATCGTTATTATGCGTTCAAGTGTGAAACGACAGGGCGGCTTTCCTGTAAGTTCCTGTTCGTTGTGGATTTCGGGGAAAAATTCATCATTAATCGAAGGTCGACCCTTTTTACGGGTTTGTCTCTTTGCATATTTAATCAGGCGAACTTGGTGATACGTGTTTTAGCACTACCTCCATAGTACAATGCAGTCAGCAATCCATTGGATTAAAAAAAAAAAAAAAAACAAACACGACGCAAGGGTAACTAGAAGAGGATAAACTTGTGGATTTGAATGTGCTATTGCTTATGAGGGCTAAGCACGATGTTCCGTGCACACAAATGAAGCCAAGGCGAATGCTTCGTAGTCACATATTTTTGTTTTTTTATGTCGACGACTAAATAACTTAAATTGGGTGACACGATCTCTCGGATTCGTAGAAATTCTGAAAAGTAAATGTTATGGGCTTGTGTCGCTTTTTGGGATTTCGAAACAACTCTGAGTGGAAAGATGTGCTAAGACCAAATTATGGAAAAACGTATTAAGGTGTCAAATTTTTACAAATTCGCTCGATGAGATTTACGTAATTTAAGGGATTTAAAGTGAAAGATTTTGTAAGCATGCCATCTAGGTGTAAGGAAATACGATTGAGATCTACGGTATTAAGAATTATGACTTTTTTGTATTTGAATTGTAACGAGCCTGGCGGCAGTGTGTGGCTCATGAAATGTAAAATAGAACAAACCTAAGTAAACTGTCAGATTTTTTTTTTTTTTTTTTTTATAATGAGCGCGCGCTCAAGGGGTTTGAGTACCCTTAAGGTGATTATACACAGCGCGGGCAAAGGAAATTTAGGGAGGAATAAAAGAGAGGTACCGATGTACATTGTTTTTAAATGTTTGCAAGTTATAACGACCAGGAAATACAGAGGTCGGCAGGGCATTTCATAAGCGAGTTGTACGGCTTAGGAATGAATCACGATATTTTAGAGTACGTCCGAAAATGGGATTGAGGGTATACTGATGAGCATTCATAGCGAGACGGGTGTTACGGTTGAAAGTTTGAATGGGCGGAAAGCTACTGGCGATTTCAGTGGAGCACTGGTGGTAGAAATAGCGATAAAACAAAGTGAGACACGAGACATTTCGTCGGTGTGCGAGGGTGTCTATTGATTGACTGATATTAGTATCGTCAATAAGTTTTATCGTACGGTTTTAAATCCTATGTAGCAGGTGCAGAGATGTTTTAGGAGCACCTGACCAGATGTGGGAGTTGTACCCCAATTTTGGGCGGATGAATGCCTTATATATTGAGGCCAGATCAGAGGGGGTAAAATATTTCTTACACCGCTTGAGGAAACCTAGACATTTCGCAGCATTTTTGGCGACATAAAATATGTGGTCATTCCAAAGTAAGCTGTCACTGACACACATACTGAGAATGGAAAATTTATCGGTTTCGACGATCCAAGTGACATTCATGGATAATGGCTGGGTGTTTAAATTTCGCTTTAACTACAACAGACAGCATTGTATTTTGGAAGCATTAAATTCCACTCTATTGATAGTTCCCCAATTGGTTATGCTGTTGATATCGGAATTTAATGAGCTTAGCATACGCTGCCGTTCTCGTACTACAGCCGAAGAGCAGGGCCGTGAGTCCGGGAACGAATATGAAAAGCAGAGAGTATTGTCATCAGAGAGTACTGCTACTATTGGATTAGAAGTAGCAGACAAGAGATCATTAATGAAAATTAAAAAGAGTGTCGGTGACAGAACAGAGCCCTGGGGCACACCGTCCAAAACAACTTGAATTGAACATTCTGAAAGGTAGTTTCTAATCCATTGAAGAAGAGAGTCGTCGATCCCAAATGCACGCATTTTCGACAATAGAGCCTGATGCCAAACTCTGTCAAATGCCTTAGAAATATCAAGTGCACCTATCTTGCTTTCGCCAGATTGATGTACGCATTTTCGACAAAAGAGCCTGATGCCAAATTCTGTCAAATGCCTTAGAAATATCAAGTGCACCTATCTTGCTTTCGCCAGATTGATGTACGCTTTGGTTCCACTTTTCGGTGAGCCATGCCATCAAATCACCAGTGGACCTGTTGCTACGAAAACCGTACTGCCGGTCATTGAGAAGTTTTCGTGTTTCGAGATATTTCATGAGCTGACGATTTATCAGTGTTTCCATGACCTTGGAAAGAAGGGACGTAAGTGCAACGGGTCTGTAGGAGGAGAGAGAAGATGATTCGCCTTTTTTAGGGACGGGCTGGACAAATGCTGTTTTCCATCTGCTCGGGAAGAGTTTTAAAGTGTAGGATTGATGAAAAAGCTTACGCAGTGGTTTTGCCAGCAAGCAAGAACACCTCTTCAGAAGAAGGGGAGATATACCATCTGGACCAGCGGATTTATGTATGTTGAGATCTTTAAGTACTCTTGCTACTACACGAGTGCGAAAGTGGATTTGTCCCATTGAAGATTCCACGCACTCAAGTATAGGCGGAGACCAAGCACAATGTGGAAGTGTTGAACTAGCCGCAGAGTGTGCAGCAAACAGATTGGCCTTGTCCAAAAAGCTGACAGCTGGAATGTCATTGTAAATGAACGTTGGGATGGAAGATGAGCAGAATTTCTGATGTTTTTGACAAACGACCAAAAGCTTTTACTACCTTTGGGACATTGTAGTATTTTGTGCCTCAACTTTTGGTCGTGTTGCAGTCATTTCTTACTCGTTTAAACTTTTTTCGAAAAAACATTTCTCTAACCCTGACGGCCTCTTTACAGCTCGAGTCGTACCATGCCTTTTCTTTTGGTTTGATACTCTTCATCCGATGAGGAATAAAGGATCTCATTCCAAAGAGAATGGTGTTTGTAATCATATCAGCAGCGGCATCCACGTCGTTATCGAGGAAGCATAACGACCAGTTGAAATTTCTAAAGAAGCTGTTAAGACCGCTCCCGTTGGCTTTCTCGTATTGCCATACGGTTCTTTTAGGAATTTTTTCTCTAACTGTGTGGTCGGTGTACGAGAAATTAGCTGATATGACACAATGGTCCGACGAGCCTAGAGGGGAGAGCATATCAATGGTGTACTTATCAGGGTGAGAAGTTAAAAACAAGTCCCGTGTGTTGGCGGTATGACTATCAACGTCTGGTATTCGCGTGGGCTCATTTACAAGCTGCGTTAGGTTGTTTTCCGCAGCGAAGATCTCAACACACCGTCCTTCGGGTGTTGTCTGTCCAGAATGTCGAACCCACCCAGAATTGTGTATATTGAAGTCGCCCGTAATAAGGATTTCAGTATGAGGATACAGGGATACAATTCATTGAATGGAGTCAGACAGCGCATCAAACTCGTTAAAAGTTGAATTGCTGTCCAGTTTGGGGCTTCTATAAATAAAGCAGTAGTGTATAATTTACTTACGGAGATGGAATTTTAACCACATGAAGTTGAATTTCGGATTGGAACATGGATCACATTGTGGTGGAGTTTGGTAAGCTACATCACTACGCACATAAATGGCGAGACCGCGGTGAGAGAAGAATAATGGCACTAGTTCGTAGCCAGGTAGCTTCAGATCAGAATGATCTGAGAGGTGTGGGCGGGGATCTACTTGTGTTTCACTAAGTGCCAAAACAGCTGGTCTGTACTTACAGACGTGGACGTACGCAGAAAAGTGATTACTTTTTAGCCCGCGTATATTGGCCACGTCTACCCTGAATCCCCTAGTCATAATCACAGACAAACACAGAAAACACAAACACCGACGATACTAAGCAAGGCTGAGAAGTGAAAATTCTGACTTTGATTTACCGGATCAAATTGCTGTAGGTGTTATGCCCTTACAACAATATGAAACAGTGCACCAACAAAATTTTCACTCACAACCCCGCTATCCATCAGTTGTTACATACACTCAGCCACTGCCCGTACCGTATGGTAAATACGGTAACGGCAGTGACTGAGTGCAAGCAACAGTACTTCGACTAGGAGCGGGTGAGGTGGGATACCCGCACTGTGTGATATTTTGCTTATCAGTCACTGCACTGCACTTTTTTTTTGTTTTTGTATATTTTTTTTTTGCAGGCGCGCGTTTTTTTTTTTTGCTGCACAGCACACAACAATATTGCGCGTGCACTGATGGAGCTGTGCACTCGACGGTGGTCGACTCGGTACTCACTCAGATTGAACGAAGGACGCCATTTTTATTTAGTATTTCCGACTTTCATTCTTCGTTCTGAAGCCCTCGCTGCCACAAATAGTAAGTACCTATTCGTACATTTTATTACTATTATATTTGTGAATTATGATTTATGTAAATCATAGAGAATAAACGTCACCAAGCAATCGAGCGCGTATAAGCATATACTAAACCACTTTCAGAGTTTTATTGCCGCGGCATATTCATCTTACAGACTCTCCGGGGTTTCAAACAGTCCAGCTAGGACAACGTTGCGCCGCCGTGCACATACGGATTTACGGATTTACGATACGTAAGGCAGCATACCAGGACTCACCACATATGTGTCCAGTATCCACATTTTGATGCGTTCGATATTCATAGAGAAATTAAATCTAGCACACGTTGGGGCTTATGGTAGTGCTGTGTGAGGACGCCGCAGCACATGTTTCTTTCTGCTAAGGGGCGGACAGAATGCCGTTGACATTTTGGAGATGTGGACAATAATTCTCGAATTAGTAAGGAAGGCGACACTGGGTTCAGGCAGATATCTTGTGTAACTTGACTGCCAATACAGAGTAGATACTTGGACCTGTGTTTTAGGACATAATACTCGTACATTGCCATTAGAATTGTAGGTGTCTACCCCAACAGGACCGAAGGAAATTTACTTTACACATACTTAACTGAAGTTGGCACATTCGCAAAAAATTCAAGACCATTCTATTGTTGTCTCGGATTCTGGCCACATTGTGATAAATTTCAATATGACCAGAGTTAAAAGACAGCCTAAGGTCAGCGTGATATGAACATCGAGGGAAGGGAGATGCTTCTTTTGCATGCTTGGAAAATGGTTCCTATACAAACCGTTCCCTAGAGTTTGGTGAAAGTAGCAACAGCCTTGTTGATTCATTTGGGAAAAAGTGTAAGATATTATCGCAACTTATTGACACCAACTGAAGCGGAAATTAAAGTCGCAAGGTACAACGTATGGAATGAGATAACAGTTGTACTCTCCTTGAACATTGATCTGATACCTTGCTGAGTCAACCCCAGAGCTCTTCATATAGAAGCGCGTTAGAATATCTCCGAAATCTAATATGGTAGATAGCATGCGATTAGTTTAGGTGGTCTTCGTCGAAGTGCACTTAGACCAGGTGTAAATTCATTGTGATACCACAGGATGAGTATGGCATGGAGATGTCCTAGCTAATCCTTGTATCGAATAGATTTCTTTGATAAAATTGTCAAAATCGATGATCTTCACAGAACAGAGATCATATAGATCTCGGAAGTGATAACTTCCTAAGGATTGAATTCTTCTGCGTGGTGGGGAAATGTACCACAGATTTCTCTCTTCTTAATTTCTGCAGCTAATGCAGAGGTCATTGTGAGAAATACTCAATGTTTGTTAATTTGGAGACGTCGCTTCTTTCGAAGTTGATCTGCTCTCTTAATCGATATTGATTGAGTAGGAGTAGTCTAGGTGTCTCACAGTTGTCACAATGAGTTCATTGGAGATTGGTAGCTTGACGTTGTCAAGTTGCCTAATGTTTCTAGGTCACCGAGCCTCTTCAATTTATCAGTGACGCAGTTCACTGGAACATACGAGCGTTTCCGAACTCAACAGAATGTGATCTTGTGCTGGTTAGCCAACTCATTGTGAAATGAGGTCTGACGAATAGCTAAGACTTCAGCTTAGAAGGTATTACAGTATGTGAGAAGAAGACCGAAGAATTTGTGAACGCAAAACTCTTCCAGGAAGAAACCTGCGTCAACGTGTTCAGCTGCCTTAGAGTCGTCTGTAAAGATGGAAATTGATTTACTGAGGAAGACTTCGCATTTGTTGGTTTCTAGGGACACTTGAGTGAAGTCGGAGTTGAAATCACTTTCAGATAATTAAAAGTCGGTTTTTTATTTTTTATAATTTACGCGCGCCAAAGGGGTTAGATACCCTTTTACTGTTGCCATGGCGCGGGAGGAAAGATAGAAGGAGGAGAAAGGAAAATTGTTTTTGTAGTGGTTTGAAACTCAGGTGTGTTTGGTTTCTATGTTTGCTCTCCAGGGGTGGGAGTCCGAATAGGACGGAGAGTTTTTCTTCACTCAGAGTGATTCGAGGTATATCACAGTATTTTTCTTTTCTGTGCTTGAAACTCTACAACAGCCAAATCTACGTGTCAGTGTTATGCCTTCACACGCAGAATTTTTCTGTCTGAGTTCCAATTACACAATGAAAAACTGACTTGCCATGGGCAGGATTCGAACCTGGACCCTCCGAGTGAGAAGCGTTTGCTACTACCACTACACCACGGCCACCCGGTTGATTATGGGCGGCTTCGATGCATTGGGTAGACACTGTTATGTCCAACATTTAGCTTCCATTTATGTTGCAAATAGACGGTCATACCATAAATGAGAAATGCTCTCACAACCAAATGCATGATCTTCAGCCTACAGCCCTCTTGCATAAGTAGATGGCAACTAGAGCTTTTCTATTTCGCTCTGCAATATTTCCTTTCAACCTCAGTTTGTTGTGCAGGCACACATCGAAGAGATCAGGGGGCTTCCATGTAACTTCCATGATGGGGTGATGTATGGAATCTTAATTTCTCTTTAGTTCACTAAGGCCGAAGGAAAACTGCGTTTTCAATAGAAAGTTAACCAAAACCCAATTGAAATGTTCATATCGAATACCGACTAGGTTTTGTTTGGCAGTTGTATCAGCTACCTGTATACCAATCGCTACGTGCAAATTAATATTAAAGCTGGATGCCAATGAAAGAACAGACCTTAGGTGGACTGTTAGACCAACTGTTCTAGAGTCTGATCCTTCTAAATAGGAAACATCTCAGCGCTATCATAGGTGTCATCACAGGCCACTGTCTTAGAGGCAAGCAGGCAAGAAGGCTTGGCGCTTTTACAAACGATTTCTGTTGAAGCTACATGGACGAGGAAGAATAGGAGACAATCAATCACAGATCCACGTGGCAGCACAACGGGCCAATAGGCCTAAGTGGGTTGAAGTTTTAAACAGCCACTCTTACATAGCTACCTACCTAGTTTTATAATAGATCCTGACCCATGGCGGGCATCTGCATGATGTTATACCCCATGATAAGTCGATGACTGTGATCCATATAGAAAAAACGGAGGGAATCTGCAACCAGTTCCACATAGGCATAGGAGATACTTGATCCAATGAATGCGATCTATCAATCATATGTATATATTCCAGGGGCTCGACTACTGAATAGTTTTCCCTTACTGAAAGATGCAAGATATGATGGGGTCCGATGCAAGAATAAGTGCACAGAGAAGGAGAGATTTCCGAAAAAATGCCTAGATATCTGCGAGAGACAGATAGTGACAGTTGCGATTTGAAAATTAATGAATGTACCGCGAATCGAAGCTGACCTACATATAACAACCTCCAAAGTTCACAGATACGACTATGCGTACGTGATTTTTAGCGTGAAAAATTCCTCGTCTAAAGCAAAGATATGTATGTACGAGTATATCTATGTACTCGTATTAAATAAACCAAAACATGAAATGTGACCCAAGTACTTAATTGTGTTTACCATTCTTGCAAACTTGTATCTATAAGGATGTTCACCCTCCGATGTCACTGTACCTAATTTCCCTAATCAACGCTGTGCTATTTTATCTCGTTTTCGATAAAGTTCATGTATCCGTGTTTTGTATGTGTACAATACTATGCCCAAATTAGCCGTGCAAACATTTTCCTAAACTTTGTGTGCTTTATGTTTGTTTGCCCTGTTTCATCGGTGCTGCTTTTCACTTCACATTAGTGTGCTTTGAGCCGCCCCTCCATCCACCAAGAGCAAATCTACCCTTGTAAAAGGTCGACGTGCAATAAATTTCACCGGATTATCCAAGAATAAATCTATTTTACAATTCACTTTTTTCTGTTTACCTATGTTGAATAGGAGCAGCAAAACCTGAGGGAAAAATTAAAAAAAAAAAAAAAAACAAAAAAAGAAAGGAAGAAACAAAGAAACATGGCCAGGCATTCGAAAATTGTGCTCGAAATTGGGGAAAGTTTATGAATGAATCCGATGGTAGACGGTAGAAGGTTTTTCTACCACACCAACCGACCACCCCCACACAGATAAGCAATTTCTCACAAATAAGGTGGAGTAGAATGACTGTGAGGCTCAGATCCTCCTGTCGGCGACATCGTAAAATTTTTCGGTTTAATTTTTTTTTTTGGAATTTGGTATTTTGATAAAATTTTCTCACGCAAGTCGCATGTCGCCGCACGATATTGGCCTGGAGCATGACACGTGAGCGACGTTTGCTTGAAGTTCTTTCTTGTTTCTCCTCTAGATTGAATCATCCCAGATGATGTGAGGAGAATGGAATCTGTTTTTTCGTTAAAAATGAACGGAAACAGGATTAGGAGTGGAAGACTACTTCAATTAGAGTGATTAAGTTTGGTCTATTTTGGTTTTTCAAAGGAGCAAATTCAACCAATGGCACATAACTTGTAAATTAACTTAGCAACAAGTGATAACATTTTGAAGAAGATCCTTTTACCTATATGTACGAGTATTATACTTTTGCAACATTCTCCTGGTAGGTAGGCGTATAAAGTTGTAGGCTGGTGTTTAAAGCCGCTTAGATTTTCAGCAATTTTGCCAAATGATGAGTATAAATGATTCTCAGCTGCCAATTTAAACGAAAGTTCCATTTTAACTCTTGTTGCGGTAAAAGTTACCATAGGAAGTCCTACTGGGCCTTCACTCATCCACATTCTTTTCCGTTGGTTCTACAAAATCCTAGAAGAGTGGTGGGCACCCATGGGTCCATCAACCACTGGTGCACACGTCTGGTATCTTGAAGGAGGAAAAGCAGAAAGAGGATCTGCCAAGAGGAAGAGGAGACCAGCGTCCAACATACATAATTGTATACAAGAGCCCTTGATGAAGTTCTCGGCTCTTGTCCCTTGTGTTGTGTTGTCTCTCCTATCGGTAGTCCCCTTAGCATTAGAACGAATCTCCACTCCACCCATAACTATCCGGCCCGATCCGTTGTTTGACCCTAACCCTTTGTTGGGGAACGTTTAGTACACATACATTTGCATAACAATTATTTAACGTAACGTAAACATAACACACGTAACTCATTGTTTAATTCTCGCTTCACATGCTCTTTTATTACTCTGTATCATTTATCATAGATTTGTAAATTTTCCGTTAATTTTTTAAGTCATACCACTTGTTAAAAGCTGTGTGCAGTTGAAGTCGAACCACCAGCGAATAAAGAAGAAAAAAAAAATTAAATTTAATTATTTCGTTTAATTTCGTTCATAATCATAAAATTTGGCCCTTCGAGCCGGATTTGTTTAAATCCATAAGTATAAAAATAAAACAAAATTTTGCTTGATCGTGGTGTAAAATATTAGAGTTGGAACACAACAGAAAGCAGCGACATTGGAGATCATTTGGAGCATCGAAACATAAGGAAAGCAAACAATTCTAGTATCGGACAGCAGTGAAAGGGGCAGGTTGCAGGTGGAATAACAGGAAATTTTAAGAAGTTGGTAATTGACACCAACGCGAAGGTATTCCTTTGACCTTTTACTTATATTTTACATACATATATCGTGAGGAAAGCCCAGTTATTCGATATGCATTCGTTGCAAGCGACTAGAAGTCGTTTGAAGGGCACTATCACGCGTTTGCTAAATTTTGCTGAAGAGTTAACGGATGATGATCCCATCGAGTTTATTGAGGTTAAGTCGGAAAAATTAACGGAGGCCTGGGATGAGTTTATTAAAACTCAAAACTCACTGTACGCGTTTCAATTAGAACCTGGTTACATAGATCCGGATTCCGATTTCGAAGTTTACGAGGATAAATATTTTAAGGCCCGCGGGTTAATGTTGGTTGCAACTCGTGCTCGTCATGCTGTTTCGCCAAAACCGTTAGCTGCAAGCGGTAATGATAGCAGTAGTGATGCAATCAATCGCTTAGTGGAACAGCAAGCTTCGTTTCTACAACAGTTAACCAGCACTCCATCATCGCGCCAGCAGACTACGGTTATTAAAGAATGTGATTTGCCAAAAATTATTATCGCACCTTTCGCTGGTTCCTATAAAGATTGGCCGTCATTCAAGGATTTATTTCAGAGCTCCATCGCTAGTAAAACACATTTATCAGATACGCAAAAATTCCATTATCTGAAATCCTTTCTGCGCGATGAAGCTGCAAATCTTGTTGCTCACATATCGGTTTGCGATCAAAATTATAATCAAGCCTGGGAGCGTCTTCAAATCCGTTACGATCGCCCAATGCAAATCGTGAACTCGTTCATTGACAACTTCATGAATCTCCCCTCCTGCAATGCCACAGATCTGGGCATTCTGCGTAAAATCTCTGATGGAGCCGACGAGGTAGTAAGAGGTTTAGATGCCATGAAACGAAGTGAAAGAGATTATTGGCTGATCTTTCTTTTGCTTAACAAAATTGATCCACACACTCGTCAGGCATGGGCAGAATCTGGTGTTGCCAAACTCAATCCCACCATAACTGCCTTTTTAAACTTTTTGAATACGCGCTGCGATGCATTGGAATTAAGCTGCAACAATGTCCGTTTGAGTCAAAAGAAATCTCTTCCATCGGCTCGAACTTTCGTAGCAAAACCCTCTGACAATATCTCTCTGGGCTCAACTAAGTGCATAAAAAGCAGCAACGACCATTTTTTGTTTCAATGCACACAATTCCGTGCAATGGATATCACTTCTCGACGACAATATGTGAAACAACAGGGTCTCTGTTTTAATTGCCTCCGCAAAGGGCATTCATCGAAAAAATGTAAATCATCACATCGTTGCAATGAATGCGGTAATCGTCACCACTCTCTTGTTCATTCGAATTTACTACATTCAGCAGATGAGTCCTCGGTTCAAAACACTTCTTCGTCGCATTTCATTCCACTACCATCTTCGTCATCTCACTCATCGATACTTCACTCGTCGCTTCCTCATTCATCGTCAACTGAAACTGTATTATCACCCACTTCGCCATCATACACTTCGCCAAATCACTCTTCGGCAAATCGCTCTTCGCAACCAAATATTTCGAAAGCATCTACATATTCGGTACATGTTGCAACTCATGAAAATCATTCTCTCGCGTTTATTCCCACTGCTGTAGTTAATGTTTTGGACATCAATGGGCACACTCAACCTTGTCGTTTAATTCTTGATTCAGGCTCGCAAATATCATTCGTTTCCGAAAGCTGCATACATCGTCTTGGTCTTCGGAGAGAATCAGCAAATCTGTCGATATCAGGAATATCATCATGTGATGGTGGAATTACTCGCGGTCGTTGTAAGCTTCAAATTCAGTCTCGCGTTTCATCTGAAGAGATTCAGCTAACTGCGTATATCCTCTCAACATTGACTTCTAATCTTCCAGCACTTCCACTAGATATTACAACATTAAATAAAGTTAGGTCATTGACATTGGCAGATCCATCGTTTGATAAGGAATCAGCTATTGATATTCTATTGGGGGCTGATCAGTTCTGGAATGTTCTTACTAATGACAAACTATTTGACGACGATGGCCATCCTATAGCACAGTCTTCGATATTCGGTTGGATAGTCATAGGGGCAACATCTACTTGTATTGAGTCTACTCGTGTATCCTCTTTCAGTGGTACTATAAATGTTGACAACACTTTAAGGCTGTTTTGGGAGCTAGAGGAAGCAACGTCAATGCCAAGGAAAACTTCGGAAGATGATGATTTCGTTGAAGCTCATTTCAAATCCACTGTGAGCAGATCTACAGATGGTAAATACTGTATCTTTTTACCGTTTAAGGCTGAAAGGCCAGTTTTTGGCAATACATATAGTGGTGCTCTCTCTCGCTTATTATCCGTCGAACGTAGATTTACAAAGGATTCGTGTTTAAGAGGTCAGTACATCCAATTCATGCGTGAATACTTGGAGCTGGAGCACATGAAGGAATTGTCCACCCATGACATAGGTTCCAAATCAGGTGATGTTTTTTACCTTCCTCATCATCCAGTCATTGGAAAGAAGCTCAGAGTGGTATTCGATGGTTCCTACCGGGACTCATCCGGCAAATCACTGAATGATCAACTACATATAGGCCCCAGCATTCAAAGAAATCTCGTAGGAGTCTGTTTTCGATTTCGTTTGCACCGATATGTTTTTTCGGCAGACATAGTAAAGATGTTCAGGCAAATTTGGGTAGCAGAACCTCATCATCGTTATCAGCGAATTCTCTGGAGAGAGAGCTCTACAGATGCAGTTAAACATTTTGAACTTTGCACAGTTACGTATGGAACTTCATGTGCTCCGTTTTTATCAGTCAGAGTCCTTGAACAGTTGGCAAAGGATTATGCCATCGAGTTTCCCTTGGCGTCAAACATTCTCCTTAATGACTTCTATGTGGACGATGTACTTACGGGAGCAGACACTGTACCTGATCTTATTAATAAAAAGAACGAATTAGTCAAATTACTATCACTAGGAGGCCTGGAACTAAGTAAATGGATCTCGAACTCGTCATCTTTGGTGAATTCAACAGAGTCTGATCATGTTAACATAACATCCCTACTAGAAGGTAGTAATAGCTTATTAGCGAAGGTCGTAGGAATTTTTTGGAACCCTTTTGATGACAATCTACTATTCAAAGTAAATCTTAACGATACTAGTAAGCCGACCAAAAGGCAACTTCTATCCGATGTTGCAAGGATATTTGACCCTCTTGGATTACTAGCGCCAATTGTCGTATCATTTAAGGTATTGTTTCAACATCTTTGGCTTCAAAATCTTGACTGGGATGATGAATTACCGAAGCAGTTCGCAGATACTTGGCTGAAATATCGAAAAGATATCCAGACTGTAAACAACCTTACAATTCCTCGTTATATTCCTAACTCGTCTGCTTCCCTTGAATTACACGGATTTTCCGATGCATCACTAAAAGCGTACTCAGCTGCTGTGTATTGTCGCCATCGCGAGGCAAATGGAAATTATCGGGTCACACTAATTTCAGCTAAAACCCGTGTCGCTCCACTTAAACAAATATCAATTCCACGATTGGAACTCTGTGGCGCGTTGCTTTTGGCACGACTGATGAACACAATAATATCTTCGTTGCAAGTGGAAAATGTTAAGTTGCATGCATGGTGCGATTCTAGCGTAGTGTTGGCGTGGCTGTCATGCCCACCGGGACAACTTAAGACTTTCGTAGGAAACAGGACCTCCGATATTTTGGATATCTTGCCGAGATCTATATGGAGATATGTACCATCAAAGGAAAACCCTGCAGACTGCGCTTCTCGGGGCATGCTTGCATCAAATCTACTCGCATTTCATCTCTGGTGGAATGGGCCTTCGTGGCTAAATGGAGACATCGATGGTCGGCAAGCCAACATAGATTTATCGGATACTTTACAATCCCCAGAAGTGTTGTTGAAGACAAAAGTCCAATCATTTCCTATTCAAACATCATCCGCCGGCTACGAGACCCACTTTCTACATCGCTTACTTCAACACGTTTCTACATGGGGAAGGCTTATTAGAATTTTTGCCTTCGTGAAACGATTTTTACACAACTGCAAAATGGACAAGGAAAACGCCAAATTACTAGCTTGTCATTTGAGGAGTTGGAGGTAGCTCGTCACGCCTGCTTATGCTTTGCACAAAAATTGTTAAGGTCTGATGGAAGGTCTTTGTCGTCGACTTAAGTCCGAAACTCAACACTCAAAATACTTTCCCCATTTTTCGATAGTAAAGGTCTATTACGAGTGGGTGGAAGAATAAAACACTCACACATAAACTTCGGAACTCAACACCCAATAATTCTCCCCAAGCATTCCTTTATTACCAAATTGATTATTTTGGACGAGCATATTCGAAATTTACACCCTGGAGTTGATGCTCTATTCGTAATTCTTCGTCAAAAGTTCTGGATCTTGGGATGTAGAAATTTAGTCCGGAAAATAACACACGATTGCTTGAAATGCTTCCGACAACGTCAACATACCAGTCAACAATATATGGCAGATCTTCCTCCGACACGTGTAACTCAATCATATCCCTTTGAAAATACAGGATGTGACTACGCTGGACCGCTTAACCTTAAATTATACCCTGGACGTAATCCTCGTAAAACGAAAGGATATATATGTTTGTTTATATGCCTTTCCACCAAGGCGATCCATTTAGAATTAGCGTCGGATTTATCAACAGAAGCTTTCCTGGCTGCATTTCGTAGGTTTATATCCAGACGAGGAAAATGCTCCAATGTTTATAGCGACAATGGAACAAATTTTAAGGGAGCTGCACGCATAACTAATGAAATGCATAAACTTTTATTATCACAGCACCATAATGATCGCATTTGCGAGTCACTTGCCAATGATGGTATACGTTGGCATTTTATTCCTCCATTCGCGCCACACTTTGGCGGAATATGGGAGTCAGGGGTACGATCGGTGAAGCTGCATTTACGACGCGTTATCGGTTCATCTATCCTAACTCTCGAACAAATGCATACTCTTCTTTCGCAAATCGAAGCTGTTATCAATTCACGACCCTTATGTGCTTCCTCTGATAGCGATTTAGATTATTTAACACCATCTCATTTTTTAATAGGTCGCCCTTATACGGCTCTTCTTGAAGGAAACCTGTTGCGAGTTCCGGTTAACAGATTGACGTATTGGGAGAGCACTCAAAATATGTTTCAAGGATTCTGGAAAAGGTGGCATAAGGAATATCTAACTTCCTTACAACATCGCCCGAAGTGGAACCAGCCACAACGTAACTTCAAGGTCGACGATGTCGTGGTAATCAAAACGGATAACTGCCCTCCATCCAAATGGCAGCTGGGCAGAGTGATCAAAATACACCTTGGTGGTGATGACATGGTACGAGTGGTGACGCTGCGAACATCAAGCGGAATATTCACCCGGCCAATTAGTAAACTCGCCCTATTACCTACATTCTGAAACATGCTTTCAGGGGGGCCGGGAACTTTGATGATTCAGAGCAAAGCCAAGGCGTCTGGCGAATGCCTGCTGATGTTAAAGAAAGAAAAAAAAAAAAAAAGAAGAAAAATTGTAACAGGTAAAGTTGTTGTAAAGAATGGACCCCTAGCTGCGCGCGAATCATTCTGAAATACCTGACAAAAGGATTTGCCGGGATGTCGTCCTCTATTTTTTCATTGGGTAGCGCTTCAAACGTAGAATTCCTTCTTCTGTGCTCGTCTCATGAATAGTTCCTTGTTTCGCCCTCACTGCACACCATCAGAAACGGATAATGATCAGGATGTATAAATTCGAGTAAGCCTTATCTTTTGGGAAGGACTGGTGTTGCATTAAGACTGAATGCAACACAAATGAGTGATCGTAAAGGGAAATATAGTATTAGCTCGGGCCAAAGAAATGGGATAGAGTTAATCACGTTTTGGTTGACCATCAAAAAGTAAAGAACAAAAAAAAAAGAAAAAGAAGAAGGACTGAGATATATAAAAAGTGAATAGGAAATACGGACGAAGTCAGATCTGACAAGACAGGAGTATATATGTTCTCGGAAAGAAGATAAGTAACATTATTCACCTCGCGTTACCTCGGGGAATCCTTTTTAAAAAAGAAAAAAAGTAATACTTTGTAGTCGTTCGCGCATTCGATATCGCGTCCCCAACTAGCGGTCCAATCTACTTAGTGGTATCTTCAGTACCACAGTTTGAATTCAAATTTTGTTGTTGCCGTCTACCGGCTTCCGCAATATAGTGCGGTTCGAAATTGACTTAGAACTAGACGTTCCGACGTTCTTCTTATGGCTAGTGTTACATTGTGTGTTAAAATATTTATGTCTATTACATGGATTTTTTTTTAAAATTAAATATTAAATACAATGAGCAAATTGATCGCCCTTACATCTAGGTATCTGTGCCTCGGTTCCAGTGGCTGTTGCCAACGTACCTGTATTTTCTGGTTTGGGTGGTCACTGATATTTATCAGTAGCTTCTTCGAGATCTGCATCATGAACTGGTCAGTTGGCGTTATTCTTGCTAATTTTAATTAATTTTTTTTTTAATTTTGGTGGGGGCGAATGCCCCCATTTATTCGGCTTAATACAAGCTATAACTTAAAAAATAAACTTAAACTAAAACTTAAAACTAAGGTTGGTTGGAGTGGTGAAGGAGAACAGATTTGAGGTAGGAAGTGGTGCGGTGAAAGTCAAAGACGGTAGGGTTTGAGTTGATTTGACGTAGCATACGGGAGATTGGTTCGTTCGCGCCATAGGAGGTGTGGTGGGTTGGTAGATAGAAGAGTCGAGGGGTACGTAGATTACGAGGGTTAGTGTTGAGGAAAATGGAGTTGTGAAGGGACGCGCATTCAACGTGACCTGAAAGGAGTCGATGAATGAAGAGAAAGTCTGCTGCATCTCTGCGATCTTCGAGGGTGTTTAAGTTGATAAGGTTGAGACGATTTTGATAGGGGGGCAAATTAAAAGGATCGTCCCAGGGCATACCTCGAAGAGCAAATCGAAGAAAACGACGTTGAATACTTTCAATTCTCGAAATATGAACACGATGATATGGGGACCATACTTGGCTGGCGTACTCTAGGAGGGGGCGAACAAAGGTAATATAGAGGGACCTGGTCACGTATGGGTTGGTGAATTCTTTGGACCACCGTTTTACAAAACCTAGTGCAGAGTTGGCTTTGAGGATTATCTCATCCATATGTAAACGGAAGTTGAGCTCGCTGTCATACAAAATGACGAGGTCGCGAAGAGACTGTACGGAGGAGATAGGTTGGTTATGGAGAAGATAGAGTCGGGGAGGAGATTGGTTCCGCTTATGTGAGAAGGTGATGGATTGGCATTTGGCGATGTTAAGTTCCAAAGAATTTTTGAGGCACCAGATCGAGAAACTATCAAGATCTTGTTGAAGGAGGAAAGAGTCATGGGGAGAGGAAATGGTTTTAAAAAATTTGGTATCGTCGGCGTAAAGGGAGACAGACGGGTGTTTGATGATCATATCGAGATCATTTATGGTTAATATAAAAAGAAGGGGACCGAGATGGCTGCCTTGTGGAACTCCAGAGGTGGCTAAAAATGGAGCGGACTGGGCTGACCTAAAACGAACACTGTAAAAACGGTTTTCGAGGTAAGAGGATATCCAATTTAACAATATGGGTTCAAATCCGAGGGCAGACAATTTAAAGATAATTAACCGATGAGAGATTTTATCGGAGTCTTTGCTAAAATCGGTTGCAACTACATCGACTTCATTGCCATTCTCTAGGGCAGAGAGGGCAAAAGATACGAATTCAACGAGATTTGTGGTGGTTGACCTACCCTTTAAGAAGCCATGTTGTCCAGGGGAAATAAGTGATTTGCATTGGAAGCTTAGAGCTTCATACAAAATACTTTCGAAGAGTTTGGGTATATGGGAGAGTTTAGCGATGGGACGATAGTTGGTTATTTCATTCTTTTATCCTTTCTTGTGGAACGGGGTTATGAAGGAGGTTTTCCAAACCTGAGGAAATTCTCCTTGTGAAAGGGATAGACGGAAGAGATTAGAAAGGGCAAGGGAAAGAGAGGAAGAACATTTTTTAAGAAATATGGCAGGGAGGCCATCTGGGCCGGGTGTGAATTCGTCATTGAGTTGGTGTAATTTATATTCGATATAAGACGGGTCCAAAATATGAGAAAGAAGTGGGCCATTGGAGAAGTTCAGTAGGTAACTAAAATAGGATGGATCTGGTACAAAGGAGTCGTTGGTGAAGGATTGTTTAAAAATGTGGCAAATAGGTTGGCAATGGTGAGTGGATCGGTTGATGACCTGTTGTTGAAAGAGAGGGAAGGAGGGTAACCATCGGACTTTCTTTTGTAGTTAAAAAATTGGAAAAAGGACTTAGGGTGGTTTATAAGGTTGACTTGCGCATTGTTAAGGTAGCGCTGGTAAAGAGAATCGTAAAGTTCGGTGAAATGAAGATAAGCACCAAGATAGTTGGAATAGTCCGTAAAGGATCTGGTACGCAGGAAAACAGCCCATAACTTATTTCTCTTATTTCGTAAGGAACGAAGCTTGCGATTATACCAGGGAGGACTAGTAGATGATGTTTTAAGGCGGGAAAACGGAACGTAAAGGGAAAAAGAATTAAATATTTCTTTATAAAAAATGGATAAGGCATCATTTATACTTAAGTTGTGAAAGTTAAAGTGGGATCTGCTGAGATATTCACTGATTTTGTGAAAGTTTGCTTTATGAAAGTCGTGGGATGATAGAGTTGTGGGGGAGTGGACTGGAATGAAGAGTTATGAAAAAATGAAAATAGAAGGGGGGGATGGTAGTTATCGATTGTTGAAAGAGATAGGGGACAAAGTGAGACTGAGGAGTTAATTGGATCTGTTGTGAAAATAAGGTCTAATTGCCTGCCCATATAATTGGATATACCACTGACTTGGCATAGACTTGAGTCTGTTAAGCGATCTAAGAAGAGACATTAATTTTTTCCATTATAGTAGATGAAATAGTATACCAAACTGGTAATGATTGGTCTAATTAGTTGCTTATAAACTAGCAACTTGGCCCGCTGGCTAAGCCCACTTCTCATCCTTAGGAGCGGATGCACCAAATGAAGTGCAAAATTTTCAAGTTTCAAGATTATGCTGGGGTGGCAATTGAACTTAAACTTTTCAGTCTGGGAGGTGATGTCCAGACTGATGTCCAGTCTTTTTTCCCTCGTTGATAGCTGTCATTGGGGTCCGGAAACAGATAAATTCCGTCTTGTTTCTGTTAATCTTAAGGCCCCATTTTAAGTAGTACTCCCATAGACTTCTTATATGGTCCTGTACTCGTTTCGTTGCTATCTTTGGTGCTATAGAGTGAGCATAGGTGATTAAGTCATCCGCATATAGCAGTGTTTTGCATCCTACTGTATTTGATGGCTAGTCCGCTGTGTAGAGATTAAACAGGATTGGCGCCAGCAGTGATCCTTGTGGCACTCCGACGTTTATCCTCCTAATGCTGGATTTCTTATTGTGTACATAACAAAAGTCGGCTATCAAGAAAACTGGTTATTATCCTTACCAAATATCCAGGGGAACTGGATACTGAATACGTTTGAATATGAGTCCTTTGATCCAGACGCTTTCAAATGCCTTCTCAATGTCAACAAGACATATCACTATGAAGTTGCATCAGGGGATGAATCGTTGCATGCTTTGGCCTAAATCCATATTAATTTGACGGCAGAAGTCCTCTCTCTCCACTCTCTAGGTTAATCTTTCTAAGAACTACTGATTCCAGAACTTTGCCAACACAACACAGCAAAACAATTGGTCGATATCCCTCCACGCACGTGCGTCCCATTTTCTTTGGCACTGGCAATTTTCCAGCAATTCGGAAAATAACTGTTGTTTTTGCAGTTATCGAAAATTATCATTAATAACAATAATGCGAGGTTTGGTAACTTTTTTAGTAAAAAGTTAGAAATCTGATCATTACCAGACGATTTCTTGGAGTTTCCGCGATGGATAATTTCAACAACTTATTCAACTGTAGTGAATATTTCCCCATGAGAAGGATCCTCCGAAGGATTAATTTCACTGAATTCTGTGTCATGGTGGCAATGGTTCGAGGATGTGACGACTTGAGTGTTGACTTCGGCGGCGATGAAGTCGGGAAGTTGCAATGGAGGGCGGTCAGTAAAGCTTCGTTCAAAATGGATAGCGAAGGCTTCAGCTTTTTCCTCTATTGTGGTGAGTGTTCGCTTTCCCCACGAGTCGGTTTATGTTGAAGGCATCTGGTCCCGTTTTGATGTCCTCAAGCCTTTTTCTGAAGCCCTCCTCACGGTTATGTCTTATCGCTCGTTGAAACATTGTATTTGTACATTCGAGCTGTGAATTAATAGCTCTGTATTCGTCATTGTGTCGGTTCCATGTTCGGTGGAAGATCCTCTGAAGGCGTTTGTGAAGCCACTGTCTGTAGATGTTGAAGTCTGTTTCGACCTCAATCTTGAATAGGGTCCAGCTGACTTTTTTATAGTTGATGTGTGTTTTCTGTGCTGGTCTCTGTAGAAGTATCCTCTGGTTTAGACGAATTTTCAACTCTACCGCCAAATGATTAGAATCACTTACATGGGAAACGCAAGTGAAATTCTGAAAATCTGGTAGGTAGTAAGTTTATGAGATTCGATGAAACCAAAAAGAAGTCCAGCAGTGATGGTTTCCTGGGAAAAATTTCCCTTGCCTGTGACACTACCACTAAGAAGTGTAGGTGGTTGTTATTTGTTGGTCAGTTCTCAATGGCGCCTCCCTGTGGTGTTGATTCATTGTCTTGCCAAAGCGGGTGTCTTGAGTAGAACTCTCCGCCAATCAGCGAGAATGTGTGGAAACTACATACGTCGTTTATCTTGGAAAGATCATGGTGAATGTTGGTTTTGGTACCACGAAAATGGTTATACACTAAGACAACAAACAGGGTCTCTACTTCCATGACGTCTATAACACCAGCTGTTGCTTTCATATTCCGAAGTCCAGTGATCTTCATGGGATTATGCTTGAACGATTCCCTTAGAGCAATTCCAGTTTCACTTTTTCCAGGATCCTCAACTTCGCGGGCTATAAAATATCCATCTGGTTTGTATGGGTTGGAGCCATTCAGTAATGTTTCCTGTAACAGGAGAATATCTGGCTTATGTTTCCCAATAAATAAACTTAGCGTGTTTCTGGCTACTGAGTAAATTGAATTTACGTTGTAGGTAAGAGCGCTAAGCCTATGTTTCACCCAAAACGAGTCACCGTTTGGTGCGGATTTTGGTCCAGAGGCATAATTGGGCCATTTTTCTTCGAAAATGAGCAAGGAGTGGCCGTTACAGCCAATGGTGATCGTTATCGGGCCATGTTGAATGAATTTTTGTTCACAAAAATTGAAGAGGAGGATATTGGCAACATTTGGTTTCAACAGGACGGCACTACGTGCCACACAGCCGAAGCTACACTCGATGTTTTGCGCCCTGTTTTTGAAGATCGCATTATCAGCCGCAGAGCTTATGTCGTTTGGCCACCTCGGAGCTGCGATTTGACACCGCTGGACTATTATTTGTGGGGTACCGTAAAAGATAAGTGTTACGCCGACAAGCCAGAGACAATTGACGCTTTAAAGGACAATATTCTTTAAGCCATTGGTGAAATACAGCTGCACACAATCGATAATGTTCTTAAAAATTGGACCGATCGTGTAGGCTACTGCATGGCCAGCCGAGGCAGCCATTTGAATGAAATTATGTTCCATTATTAACCGGAAGGATAAAACTATTCATTTGTCAAATCAGACATCAGCTAAGTGTTACCATTCACGAAATAAGCACTAGTTGAAAAAAAAAAACGTTAGATGGCGGACCCTTTATTAAGTTGGCCTCCCTACAGTCCAGATCTCAATCCAATTGAGAATATCTGGTCAATAATGAAACTTATATGAAACAATAATGAAGCGCCCAGAGTCAATTAAGAACCTGAAAAAATTTACTTATCCGGACCTGGAACACCATACCTGCTTCCACTTGAAAAACCTATCTGAGTCAATGTCTCGCCGATGTGTAGCTGTAATAAAAGCAAGAGGAGGTCCAACAAAGTACTAATTAGATAGACAATGTTTCAGAGAAGCAAAGAAAGAACAAAAACACTGCACGAATAAAGCATTTTTCTTTAATCCCTAAAAATGGGACAGGTAAACTTTTTGCTCCCGTGACTGCGTGTGAAAAATGTTAACACCCTAAATGTATCAACTTCGCCCATTCATTCGGTCAAGCGTTATTCTCAAAAAGAAAAGAAAAATCTGGAAGTTGAACAGCCACACGTTATCTACCAATACAACTCAAATATGGGAGGCGTGGATCGATCAGATCAAAATAAAAGCCTGATCATCAATCAGAGGAAAAAAGTGGTACACCCACTTGTTGATCCATTGCACTGATATGGCGCTTCAAAACGGCTGGCATATACGAGTACATCGCCAACAAGGAGGAACACAAGATCATCCAAATTTTAGACGATCAACTACTACAGCGCTACTGCTGCAAAACCACAAAAATCCCACTTATCAAAGAGGTCCCGGCAATTCGGAGGGAACTGACATACGCTTGACCCCTTGAACCATCTTATAGTACCTCAAGACCGTCAAACACGATATGCATTCTACCATCAAAAAACTACTGCTAGTTGCCTTAAGTGTAATATTGGAGTCCATGCCAAGTGTTTCTTCGCTTTTGACACTAAGTAGTCAACTTATTATTCTCCGCTGAGTAAAATTTAGGTTTATCTGTGTTAAAAACCTGTCGTGAATGCACTTTAACAAACTTTTCATAATTATCGTGTGCTGAACTCTTCTGAGCCATGTATGTCCGTTGAAGGCGAACAGTTTTTGTTTTTTTGTGAGAAAAGCGTTTTGTGTTTTTTTTTTGAGCGAAGGTGTCGTCATTACATCAAACTGTGCAGTATGATGATGAAAGGATTCTAACTAGTTCGGATAAGAATGAAATTTATGGTATCATCCAATGAATCTACTCAGCAACAATTCCTTTTTTAGGAAGCTTGACGACTGTTAGGAAAATACTCAAATTATCAAGCCTTTTCTACTAGTGGACAAAACAGATTTCTAGATTCTGTTGGATCTCCTTTTTAAAGCTCTGCTCAATTACTATCAAGTAATATTGGCTTCTTGTTCTTGAGTGCCTTGATCCCGGCAGCAATCTCATATTTGCTTCTAAAGAGAAGTAACTTTGATTTGATTGCAGATTCCAAGAGCAAATGCTCTTTTCATTTCACGTTCAAGACATCGAACGTTTACAACTGATCTTGTCTAGAGCAGCATCCATCCGTAAATTTTTTGATGATAAGCAAAAAAACAAAACTCAAGCTCTACAACACGGTTACTATATAACACCAATAGCCCCATACGGTAGTACCGAGTGCTTACCGCTATTAAATAAACAACTGAGCAAATTCCAGGCAACAGAAATAAAGAACCTATGTACGAAGGGTCGCAAGAAAAACCAACAGAAATATGGCCAAAAATGAAAGAATAAGTTCAGAAATAGGGCAGAAGAAGTAGATCGTACAATAAATTGAGCTGAAATGGTTCGGATATCCAAATCAGATGGAAGAGTCAAGAAAAACTGAACAGGTACTCGAAATGAAAAAAGAAGGTACTGCCCCGAAGACCCCAAAGAATTTGAGAAAATCCCATATAGAATGTCGGAAGGATGCGGGGCGAAAACCTTGCAGAGATGAGAAGAGGCAGACGGGACCCGAGGCCACTCGGACATCTAACCGCCAATTGGGATTGAAGAAGAAGACTGTTGGAGATGCCATAGTTAGTCTTGGTAATTTAAATTACAGTGCCGAAAATACAAAGATGAATACGGTCAAATCTACTTCCTTGTAGTCGGAGCTTGTTGGAAAAAAATTACTAGAAACAAAGTGGCCGATATAAAATTAGAAGTTCAATGTCGGGATTTTGTAGATCGAAATTTGTGTAACAAACGTACATGTTCAAATATTCATTCGAGTGTTTGAGAAAATATTTTCAACTACTGTCGGCTGACCATAGATTTTTCGTAAAAATATTTGTAATTATAATTTTTATATACATACGAGGGGGCCTCAATATATTCTCGGTATCGGGGTGAAGCTGTAGTTGTATATATAAATTGACTTATCTATCAAGTAATACTATTATTTTAGTGCATTCATGTAAAATTTCATATAAATGTGATTATTAATTCGCGTTTTATCTCTAGTTAAACAGAATCATAATGGCAACTGAGACGATGATGGTGAAAATTGAGCATCGCGCTGTAATTAAATTTCTCACTAAGCAAGGAAAAAGTAAAAAAACTATTCATGAAGCGATGGTGGCTGTTTACCAGGGTTCCGCACCTTCATTATCAACTGTGCAAAAGTGGTCAAGTGAGTTCAAGAGAGGCAGAGAGAGCATTGAAGACGACCCCCGCTACTGCTTGTACGGGAGCATCAAAGAAGTCGAAAAACTTGTTCTTGAGGATGCCCGAATAAAGGTGAAAATGATGGCAGAGATCACCAAGCTTTCAATTGGTACCATTCACACCATTCTTCATGACCATCTTAACCTTTCAAAGGTCAGTGCAAGGTGGGTGCCACGAATGCTCACAGCGCCTCAGAAAAAAGTGAGAATCGCATGCTGTAGAGAGCTTTTGGAGATGTGTAGTGAGAACGCGGACGGTGTTATGGATCGAATTGTTACTGGGGACGAAACATGGGTCCACCACTATGACCCTGAAAGCAAACAAGAGTCCATGCAGTGGCATAAAAAAGGAACAGACCCCCCGAAGAAGTTCAGAGTCACTCCATCTGCCGGGAAGTTCATGGCCACAGTTTTTTGGGACTCAAAGGTAATCTTGCTCATTGAGTACAAAGAAAGAGGTGAAACCATCAACGCCACATCCTACGCTTCCACTTTGCATAATTTGCGGGAGGAAATTAAAAAGAAAAGACGGGGTAAACTCGCAGCGGGTGTGTTGCTTCTTCATGACAACGCTCCTGTTCACACGGCGCGAGTTTCCAAGGCTACTGCGCGAGATTGTGGTTTCGAAGAAATCCAACACCCACCCTATAGTCCAGACCTTGCCCCTAGTGATTATTTCCTGTTTCCGGATTTGAAAAAATGTCTTCGTGGAAAAAGATTTTCGGATGATGAAGAGCTCAAGTCGGCAATAAATGGGTATTTTGCAGCGAAAGAGGAAATTTATTTTTTTGAGGGTTTAAAAAAGCCTATCTCAAGACGTAACAAATGCATTGATGTTAGGGGAGATCATATTGAAAAATAAAAACAATTTAAATTGAATTCGCATTTTCCTTCATATCGATACCGAGAATATATTGAACGCCCCTCGTAGCTACCATAACATGAATTTCTTTTACATTCTTAGAAGCATCATTCTACTTTAGACTGGTCTATTATAGCCGACATCAATACTGCGCCTAAGAATAATCAAAAGAGGATTCATTGTTCTAAAAATCATGGGTCATCCATCTTTCATGCCTTTGTGTTCAGTATTTGATATTCCACTCTTTAAAATTAATTTCCCAACAAGTGTTCTAGACAAAGGTGTGCTGCTACCCAATCAATCACACCCACAAAAATTTCAAAAATCTTTACCTCTACAGTAATTTTACCTATTATCACAAATGAAAAAAAAAGCAACAACAAATTCTATCTCAAACCAAACGTAAGGACAATGATGTAGGTCAAAGCTCCTTTCTCTTTACCATGACACGCAGAATTTATTCTAGTTTCACCCAAAATTTATACCAAACTACTGATACCGAGTACCGACCCACTCGTCTCTCGTTCTCTTTTCAACCATAATCATGGCAATAATTTCTTAAAATACCCCCCCCCCCCCAACCAACACCTAAAACTATAAACGAGTTAGGGACGAAAAGTCTTGCGCACTGTATTCATCTCCTTTGGTCATGAAATTTCTCCAGGCTCGAATGACGTCATTGCTTTTCCACATTTCCCAAATGATAAGGTGAAAAATGCGCCTCCTCCATCCACCCATGAAGGAAATAGGAAAAAAAAAACCAGAAAATAATAATGATTTGGTCCCAACCACTCGATAGTGCTCTCATTCAGAGAGTACAACTCAGAGAAGTTAGACAACTTAAGCCGTAACGATTTCGAAAAGCCTATGAGATACATTTTTATCTTTGGCACACGAATAAAAACGTCTCTCTGTGGAGATTCCCATTCAGTTTGGAACAGCCGGTTAGACGTGAAGCATGAAAATCCAGTCAGTCGAATAGAAAACGTTCGTAGTGTGTGTTTGCAATTTTCTTGTTCTTCCTCTAAAATATCCATACCATACATACCCATACACGATTAGATACCCGTAAAAAAGAATTTCATTCATTTTCTATACAGTTTTCGTTTTATCCGTACAATGGGTGTACGTACGTATCAAACTTGTATCTGAGGAATTTGTTGTCGGCTTGAATAAGTGAACATCCACAACCTCTTAATCGATTGGTGTGACAAGTAGTTGAATTTTATTTTATTGTTTTTGAAAATTGTGTAATTAAATCGGTGCTCGAAGCATCTACGAATATAGTGTATATATTGTATCTTGTATGTTGATTATCTTTAAAAGCGAGTATCTTATTTTAAACTCACTACGTGTCTCCGCCAGTGCTGGGGTAATTTATCTGAATGTAAACAAAACAAAATAACCGCCACTTGTGCGATACTTTACCCTATATTTGACAGCGTCAGGGAGAGAAAATTTACCATACCTACCATATATGAAGGTGTTTTCCATCCAAGTAAACTGGATTGTTTGTTTGTTTATTATCATCAATTCCTCCTTCAGTTCTTTTCCCACCCCGTGGAAACATTTTACACACAAGTGATCAAAAGCTAGTGTACCTTAATTGTAATATATTAATAATAAAATGTCAAATAGTCAATTGTGACGAGAAAAAAAAAATAGACTAAATTATGCAAAGCATTGAAAAAGATATAGGCCCTCAACATCTGAGACCATAGACCTGACACCAAGACAAACAATTCCCAAAAGAACGTGACTTCAACTAGATAGTAGACAAGTGAAGCAGATAAGTGCAGACACACTCTTGTGATCTCTCTGCAGATACGTTTTTGTTTTTTAATTTTGTCGCGTCTAGATTTGTTGCCATACGGTGGCGAAATACTTTGTCGCGCTGTTTAAATACCGTGGGAATGCCTATACATAGATTTTATTTTTATTTTTATTTTTTCTTCTTCAATTATGATTTTGTGGTATAAAGCTTTAGTCTCATGTCTTTGCCTTTAACAATTTTTTTTATTCTTTCTAACATACGAGAGCTTATACATATTTATAATCTATGTGTATAGGTAATATTTATAATGTATGTTATAAAAGTATAAAAGATATAAAATTGCGTATACAATAGATATAAAAGTAAATAAAATTTGTAAATTCTCAAAAACAAAAACAAAAAATATCTACAAACAAGTGTCTCATTTAAAAAGTGATTAGAAACCAGAAAAAGACAACAACTAAAAATGTTCGATGGTTTGTGGTTCCTAAATCGTAAGATAATTTGAATTCGATCAAATTGAAGTGTCGTCGTCAACAAACATCAAACAGATAATTCAGTGTGGAAAACAAAAATCTGTGAAACAGTGAAAAGGAAAAAAAAATCGACAAACAACCTGGAATAAGGAGATTTTGCGACAGATACTAATTTGAATGTAAAAAAAAAAAAAAACAAATTTTACGGCAATTCTAAGTAAGTTATAGACTACTCGTATCTAAGTACTATAATATTTTTTAGATTTTTTTTCGTATTTGTTTTATTTTTTTAATTTGTTTACATCTACATGTAATTAATAGACCAGGACTATACAACTAATAGTTTGATTGTGATAAATCATATACGAGTCTAACCGAAAACACCAACTAATGGGTTCATAATTCTGTTTGTTTGTTGTTTTTAAATTCGCATACCTTGTGGCTACTGGTTCTTTGTTGTCTTTTGGAATTTCTGTCTCTTTTGTTTGGTTTTTATTTATTTTTTATGATACTTTTATCTCGATGATTGGTGATGGTGTAGATATTAAATAATTATATATTTAGATCAGAGGGGGTAGCAGATACATTTATTATCGTTAATTTGTTTAAGTATATAAAGGTGGCTAATTTATTTATTTTTTATGTTTTGTCAGATATTTTTGATTTTGATTACTGTAGTTTGGAGATGGGGAATGGATGTGGTACGAATGTCCAACAAATTTTCCTGACCTATTTGTTGCAACATGCAGTCCTCGTTACGTACCTCGTATCTTTTGGATGGTTCCTTTTCATGTTTACTTTGTCAATTAATCACTGTTTTGGACATCGTTGTACAAATAATCCGGGGACAATTTGAAGAAATTTGGGACATTTTTTCTGCGAATCATTATGATGTTGTTTATTTTGTGGCGTTTTTTTGTTAGGACTTTATAGTGACACGTGTTGTCATGAAATTCTTAAAGTTAAAAAAATAAAGCCATTGGGGAAAACGTTGTATGTTGTTGTTGGTAGATGAAAAGCTGATTTAGTTTGCTGCTACTATTAGACTCTGGCTTAAATCCTGTTTTTGTTCTCTGGTTTCTGCTACTTGTATGTCGCTCTAATATTTTTTAGAGAGAATAAAATAAACCCGAATGTGACAATTGAAAGAAGAACTAACAACTTTATTGCTTCATGGATCAACAACGAATGAACAAAAGAAAAGAAAAATAATTAGTCGTCATCATGTCATATACAAAATTTATTATTTACATAGTATGCTATAGTAAGAAGTTTACATAATAATGAAAATTGAATCTACAAAATGTGCTTGTTACAATTATTATTATTGCTTTCAATAACATCATCGTTGTCGTCGTCGTTGTTGTCACTTATTGGTAGTACGCATATCTTTGAAATGGCCCTTCTTATGATGCCGCCTTGGGTTTTGATGCCTACAACACGAACTAGATTGTCGGATCCAGCAAAGTTGCTAACAACCCGACCTAGCGGCCATTTCAACGGCGGTAAGTTTTCGTCCTTTACCAAGACTAGAGCGGCGCCAACTCGTACATTTTTTGCTTTTGACGTCCACTTTTGGCGACTTTGAAGGGTGCCCAAATACTCCTTGAACCATCTGTTCCAAAAGGTTTACTGCATGCCCTGGACCAGCTGCCAATTTACAAGTTGACTTGTTTTTTGAATTCAAAGGGGCGCCAATCAAGAAATGTGCGGGTGTTAAGGGCGTTTAGATCTTCTGGATCATCTGAAATGGGACATAAAGGGCGAGAATTTATTACAGCTTCTATTTGACAAATTAAAGTATGAAGCTCATGAATTTTCAGGTATGCGTATCCAACTACGCCTCCAAAGTGCGGAGATCGCTCGGGAATGAACCTCCATTCAATCTCCTCTTCGACGCATTTCATTTGAATATTCTTATATATTTGTTTACAGCTGTGAATTAGCACCAACAAAATAAGTGGCATTATCCGAATATATCATGAATGGTTTTCCTCGGCGTGCAACGAAGCGTCGAAGTACGGCTAAAAATGATTCAGAAGACAAATCTGCTGCAAGTTCCAAGTGAACAGCCTTACTGCACATGCAGATGAAAAGGCTCACGTATGTTTTAATAACACCCTTTCCTCTGATCCCTGACCTGATGTAAAATGGTCCGCAAAAGTCCACTCCAGTTTAAAGAAATGGCCTCGACGGTTTTACGCGTTGCACTGGTAATTCTCCCATAAGCTGACTTATAACCACTGGTCGTGCTCTAAAACATCGGACGCATTTATTAATGATTCTACTAATATTGTGTCTCCCTCGTAAAGGCCAAAATCACGGAAAGAGCTTGACATCCCGCGTGTTTGTTCACGATGTGAAAGTGTCTGAGTAAATGTGTGATGCCTTGGAAGGATTATTTGATGTTTAGCATCAAAATCTAGTGACGAGTTTTTTAGCGTGCCGCTTAGTGCACTATTTCTTGCAATATCAGTGCCGCCTTGAATTTGCTTGTATTCAGTAGCAAATGATATGATTTGAATAACCCTAATATTAATTTTAAGCCAATATCATACTCGACAGAACTGAGTTGGCTATACATCCTACTCTCAGACGATGAAGTAGTGTTTACTATGAAACGTTTGACGAAAGCAAATGTTCGAACCAAGCGGCAAAAGTTGTTAAGGAATTTGCCTTGAGAAGTAAGATCCATTATGTTATGTCTTGTTGATGGTACTGTTCTAACGTTGGCCACTCATGCATTGGTTTAAGTAAAAATGAAGGTCCTTGAAACCAGAGGTCATTTCCACATAAATTCGAGGGACCCATCCCACGTGAAAAAATGTCGGCTGGATTTTGATCGCTTCGAATATGCCGCCAGCTGAATTTTTTCGTAGAAACTTGCATTTTTGATACTCTATTTGAAACAAAAGTGCTCCAGTTGCATGCTGGGGAAGCAAGCCATGCAAGAACAATCGTAGAGTCAGACCAACAAAAAACATCTGTGAAGTTTATAGGTATGATTCGAATGACGCGTTGAATTAATTCCGCCAAAATAAGTGCAGCGCAAAGCTCAAGCCTAGTTTTGAAATCGTATCTATCGGAGGAATCCTTGATTTAGAGCATAGAAACTTTACTTGCCATCTTCACATTCGCTTCGCATCAGCAAAGCCATACAATTGAAACGTATCCTTTGTATCGAAAGCATAGCGTGGTATTCGTATCTGATTTATAGAGCTGAATTCATTGAAAAAGTTAAGTCAAGATAAGTGAAGATGCTCAGGAAGTGTTTCATCCCAATTAAATTTCTCCTTCCACAAGGTTTGCACAAATACCTTAGCTTGAACAATAACTGGCGCTAAGAATCCTAAAGGATCATACAGCCGAGATAAAGATGAAACAACCGTACGCTTGGTTATAGCTCCTGCCGGTGAAAATTCCTTCTTTGAAAACCTGAACTTATCTGTCTTTAGCTCTCAGATAAGCCCTAATGCCTTCGTGACATCATTTTCATCTATCTGCCGAAACATCCCTTCTTTGTCTTCTGCGGGAATCGAGTGTAAGAGTTCCTTGGAATTGGAGCACCATTTACGTAGGTGAAATCTGCCTGCTGACAACAACGAGTTGATTTGATCCTTCATTTGCAGCAAATCTGCGAGTATATCAGCGCCTGTCAACATATCGTCAACATAAAAGTCGGAGAGTACTATCTTGATCCCAGAGGAAAATTTTATTGCTCATCTCGAGCGAGCTGAATTAAGGTACGAATAGATAAAAAAGGCAGAAGATCCTGTGCCATAGGTTACAGGAAGATCTTCGGAACTATTTTCACGCCAAAGGATACATTGCATGTTTTGATCTGGACTCTGAATGCTAACGCAGCGGTACATTTTTGTAATGTCGGCTGTGGCTTCCAAGTAATGCGTACGAAATTTTAATAAAGTTTTAAGAACGTCATTTAGTCATAAGCCTATCGAAAACAACACGAAGTTTTGTTGTAGTGCTTTCTTCCTTTAAGACACAATGCGGTAGAAAATAGTGGCTACTTTGAAGTATGTTTGGAGATGCTAAGCTCATATGTTTAAGTATTTCTGTTTAATTTGAGGATTTCGATCTAATCTTGATTCAAGCCTAAAAAATCTCTTCTTGGCCAAATCATATGATAATCCTAAATTGAATGGCGTTAACCCAAACGGCAACTTGACTGCATACTGGCCTGTTGGATTGGTCGAAATGATTTTCGCAATCAAACACTTCAGGTGATTTAGTTTGACTGGGCTGATCATGTGAATCGATTTCCCAGAAACGTTTCAAAAGATCATCGAAGCTCGTGTTAGATTCTTCACTTGAATCGCGAGAACGTATAGCAAGGCAGACTTTATTAACACCAAGTTGCAATCTCCAGAGACTATCCACTAGGTTTATTTTCTCCAAGACGAATTTGTCCCACGCTAAGTAAGTAAAAAATTAATGAAGCTCCAACAAGTAAGTCGATTTTATTGGCTTCAAAGAAAAGTGGATCGGCTAATTCGATGTTTTTAGGTAGGTTTAGCGAATTAGGATACAAACTATCATTAGGCTGGCAATCAGTTATTGACGGAAGAATATAACATTCAATTGTATTAGTATAATCATTGATTCTTGACTGGAATGTGATGCTGGTTTTTCGCTAAACTGGTGCACTTGTGGTGTCGATTCCACAAACTGACATTTCTACATTTGTTTGATTGACTGCCAATAACTGAGCAAAACGAGTTGTTATGAAATGTAGCTGAGAGGCGGAATCTAGTAAGCTTCTATCTGGAACAAATTTGCCGTATTTATCGCGAACTAGAATAGAAGCCGTAGCATGAAATACAAAGCGCTTAGATGAGGAGGGATGGCTAGTAGATAAATTCAGTTGTGATGATAACGCAAACACGTTTTTGTTATTACTATTTACAATCTGACGATATGCCTGGCAATTGAGTTGATGTGGACGGACAAGAAACTATATTTTCCTGAGAATCAGCTGGGTTAGTGTTAACTAAATGAAGATGTGTGTTATGTGTGTTATGTTGCCCTGTTTGCAACCTTTTGAATTACAGAATCTCATCAAATGCCCCATTCGCAGGCAGTTTAAACCTAAACGTTTGGCCTCAGATATACGTCTTGCGATAGGAAGTGCAATAAAGTGTTGGCAATTGTAAATGGTATGATCAGTTATGTTACAAAATAAGCATGCACTACTAGAACTAAAAAATACCTTGCGTGTGTTAGACTTAACCGCAAAGTTGCTTCCTTTTCTCGTAGATTCTTGAGGCAAAGCGCTTTCCACATTTTCAGGCGTTTGACATCTTTTTACTAAAAATGCTGACATTTCGGTCCAACACATCTGGCTTGTGTTTGTCCATTCAATTTGTTCCTAATTAGAAACAGTAGTAGGCCATTGGTGAGTTGATCTCTGCTTCCAAGAGTTTCAAATGCAGATATCCCTCGTAGTTTAAATAATTCACGAATATGAGCCTGGAAAATTAAACGTTTGTTACTGAATATACTTAACGCATCTGCATAGTTTTCTGAAGTAACTTCCAACGAAGTAATGGTGCGAAGTGCTGAATCTGCCAAACTGGAGCGTAAATACTGAAATTTTTTAACTGCAGAAAGTTGCTCGTCAGAGTCCACTAACGTATAAAACATCGACTGAAAATTGGGCCAGTCTGTATAGTTTCCCGAAAATTTTGTTAATGTGATTTTTGGCAGATTTGCATTTTTCGCCTTCGGTGCTTGTACCGAATACCGAACAGCGAATCATCTGCACATGGCGGTAATGCACGTGGCTTCTTCGATCCGAGTAATGTAAGAATTTTTGTTTGTATGGTGCAGTAGCTATCCAGCTCCTTCTCATCCAGCACTTCAATTTCGGTTTGTATAATATTAAACTTTGAGGCATATGCTTCCAGCATGCCAAGCCTAGTTTCTAACCCCGCACTTGAAATATCACTTTGAGCACTAATGAAAAAGTTCTTAAGTTTTGTCAATTGCCCGATTATTGAACTGCGTTTTACTCTAGCAACTGCCATCTCCTTCTCCGATATTGACATGGTAACGATAAAACGATATTAAAATAAACTATTAAAATTCAAGTGTCCTGTCACGGTCGCCAATGTATGTCGCTCTAATATTTTTTAGAGAGAATAAAATAAACCCGAATGTGACAATTGAAAAAGAACTAACAACTTTATTGCTTAATGGATCAACAACGAATGAACAAAAGAAAAGAAAAATAATTGGTTGTCATAAATAGAACAATAATAGAACTTATTCTTTTCAATACAAATCCCTTTATTCAGTACAGTTACAATTCACTATTTAATTGTTTCTCTCAGTACAATTCAATTTCTCAACCACTTATACTTTTCTTATCTTTTACTTAAACCACTTAATCACTTCTCCTAATTAACACTTCAAATTACACTTTAGAACTGATTTGCATACCTTTGGGATGCTGGTATTTATACTCGAATGACATACTTCGAGAACAATCCTCGCCATCCAGTGTCCCATACAATTTCCAATTTGCTAGAAAATTCGATTCCACTCTCCAGTCGAGACTTTGTTATTCCAGTATCGACATTTTCTGCTAGATGTCGCTGCTCACATTTATGTGGTTATCACATTGCTCCCTCCCTACAGTTGTTCGTCCCGAACAACTTCGTCATTCAACATCCCGTTGAAATGACACATTCTATCCAAATGGACCACTTTCAATTTTCCTCGATCCCCACGCTGGATCCGGTAGACAACGTCATTAATGCGGGTTATCACCTTGTATGGACCTTCCCAGTCCTGTTGCAATTTTGGTGATTTGCCTGATTATACAGCCAAACCAGATCTCCTTCGTTGAAACCGGAAGATTTCGCCTTGATATCGTACCTAGTCGTCATGCGGCTGCTTGCTAGCTTCATCTTTTCTCTGGTGTCTTCATGCAATTTACGAATCCTGCTGCGCAAGTCATTCACGTAGTCGTTCACCTCTTTGGGCTCCATCGGTGGGGATCCGAATTTTGCTTCACTTGGCAACCGAATTGTTTGACCAAATAAGATCTCGGATGGTGTGTGCCCCGTTGAGCTATGGACCGCGTTTCGATAGGCCATTAAGAAGAGGGGTATGTGTCGATCCCAATCCCGCTGGCAGTTGCTGACAACCTTAGATAGATGCTCATTCAAGGTCCGATTGAATCGCTCGACCATTCCATCAGATTGAGGGTGTAGTGGCGTTGTCCTTGTCTTTCTTATTCCAAAATATTGGCATATTTCCTGGAAGACTTTTGATTCAAAGTTTCGCCCTTGATCAGAGTGCAGCTCCATTGGGACCCCAAATCTGCTCACCCAGTTGTTGACTATCTGTTCGGCTACGGTCTTAGCCTCTTGATTTGGGATGGCAAACACTTCCGGCCACTTACTGAAGTAATCCATGACTACGAGGGTATATCGGTTTCCATTAAAGGTTTCGGGAAACGGCCCAGCGATGTCGATGGCTATTCGTTCGAAAGGTGATCCGACATTGTATTGTTGCATTTGTCCATGTGGCTTTACTTTTGGACCCTTGGTAGCCGCACATCTTATGCACTTTTTGCACTAATTCTCGACATCTTGTTTAGCGCTTAGCCAATAGAAACGTTCCCTTACCTTTTCCAACGTCTTATTTATTCCCAAATGGCCTCCTGAGATTCCGTCATGTATTTCATGGAGTACTTGGTTGACTCTGGACCGTGGCACAATTAGCTGCATACGAGATGTTGTCCCATCTGCACTTTCCCATTTTATCTTCAGCAATCCATCTTGCACAAAAAGCGAGTCCCACTGTGCCCAGTATACCTTCAGAGTTTGGCTCCGATCTGATGTCTGCTGCCAGCTTGGTCTTTCCTCGTGTTCTTTCCAGGCCAATATTGGTTCGATGTCATTGTCTGCCTGTTGGGAGGAACGGATTTCGTCTATACTCCAACCCTCTATTGGCTCAGTCCTGATCGTTTGGATAGTTGCCTGTTCTTTCGCTTCTTTACCACTGGCTACTTCTGCTGGGAGGCTTTCGTTGCATTGTTTTACCTGTGAGACTGGGATAATTACCCTGGAGTCAACTCCTGCTACAGACTTCTGCCCCGCGAAGTAAGCATTTCCTAACTGATGGCTTCTGGAAATTTGACCGGTTTCTTGGAAACCGTTTCTGCTGGTTTTTCTTTCTATTTGCCTGTAACCCCAGTGCAGGCAGCCTTCTCGTCGTACTGGTTCTTTACAATGCCCTTGCAGATGTCCTACTTTATCGCAGTTCCAACAGCGCATCCTTCGTCTCTCCCGCGGGATATTTCGTTGCATAGTAGTTGGTCTTGAGCAAGAGCATTCACCAGATACTATTTCCCTGACGAAATGCATTCCTTTGGAAGCCTGATTGGATGCTTCCATCGCCAGAGCGAAGGCAAGTGCTTCAGCAAGGGTTCTTTTCCCGGCCATCCGTACTGCTGATTGTAGCTTCAAATCTGCAATTCCCCTTAATGAATGCGTCCTTTGCCATTTCGTCGATTATTTCTTGGCCTGCGGTGGGATATGACAAATGTCCCAGTCTACTCACGTCTGCTTGGAGCTGTTGCAGTGTTTCTCGTCGTTGCTGCATACGGCCTTGCAATTGAACCTTGTAAACTTCCCGCATGTGGCTATCCCCAAACCGTTTCTCCATAGCCTGCACTAAAGCCATATAGTCTCTATTCTTTTCGATATCGATTGTTTGTAACAATTCTGCCGCAGGACCGCGTAAGGCCATTGCTAGGGCAAAGCACTTTTCCTCATTGTCCCAGTCGTTTGCACAGGCAGCTATTTCAAACTGCATCTTGTAAGTAGACCATGAGGTCTGGCCATCGAATGAGGGAGAATTCAAATCTTTTCTCCTTGGACAGCTTAAAGAACATTCTCGCAGTTTCTGTTTTCGCACTGTGTCGAGCTCTTTTGCCAGCTGCTGAACTTTGCTGTCCATTTCTTCGAATTTTTCGCCAACATTCTTCTCTATTGTATTAAATTTGTCATCAACGTTCTTCTCTATTCTTTCAAATTTGTCATCAACGTTCTTCTCTATTCTTTCAAATTTGTCATCGATTTCTTCGAATTTTTGCTGGAGAGTGTTATTTTGTTCTTCCAGTTTTTGTTCTAGACTATTCTTTTGTTCATCCAACTTTTGTTCGAGACTATTCTTTTGTTCATCCATTTTCTGTTGAAGACCGTCCAAATTTTTCTTCTGTTCGTCCATTTTTTGTTCGAGACTGTTCTTCTGTTCGTCCATTTTTAACAAGAGGAGTTGCATCATCGCAGCCATATCACTGCCGGTACTTGTCTGTTCATCCTCGTCAACATTAAAGGAGTATGCATCAGGATCATGTCCCTCGTTGTTCAAAGCCTCCTGAAGTCGGAGCACCAGGTCACTTTTTCCTCCACTGGCGCTGAGGCTTCTCTTGTTCAACTCGGATTTGAGTTGGACGAGGGTCAACTGCAATAGTTTTCGACCCATTCTAGCTTTTTATTCAGTACAGTTACAATTCACTATTTAATTCTTTCTCTCAGTACAATTCAATTTCTCAACCACTTATACTTTTCTTATCTTTTACTTAAACCACTTAATCACTTCTCCTAATTAACACTTCAAATTACACTTTAGAACTAACTTGCATACCTTTGGGATGCTGGTATTTATACTCGAATGACATACTTCGAGAACAATCCTCGCCATCCAGCGTCCCATACAATTTCCAATTTACTAGAAAATTCGATTCCACTCTCCAGTCGAGACTTTGTTATTCCAGTATCGACATTTTCTGCTCTGTGAATCTAGATGTCGCTGCTCACATTTAAGTGGCTATCACAGTATTAAAATTTGTCCTTTGTCCTTGTCCTTTGATTTGTTGCGACATGGTTAGACAAGTTTAAAAATTTATAAAATAATTATAATATAGTTTATAAGTGCGCCCCAATTTTTCAAACAGGGATTCTCTGAAGTCACGCAAAGCATCTTCTGACAGATGTTGTATTCGATTTACAGACTGTTTACCACTAAATCATGCAATGGTATACGCCTCCACAACGTTTGCAAACCACCCAAATTTTTGATGAAAATACATAGTCAGTTACGACTTTATTACATGCGTTAACTCTAATTTTCGACCGGTCAATGCAAATCTTGAGTTTATGTTTTGTTTATCTGATTCTTATTTCTGCCATACTTACTTACCTTGCTGTCAGAATAAAAATACGCATTTGAAGAAAAGTTTCTATTTTTTTTTTGTTTATTGTACAATGCATGACCCTATAGGAAAGTGTCATCGATTTTACAATTGGCATCGAATGTCAATTAGATTTTGACATTTGTGAAGCAAAAAGAATTAGAATTTGTGCGAATAAGCAATGGAATGCTATGCTCCTGAAGAACGCGGAATAATCGTCACGATGTTTTTGATGAACAATTCGTCAGTGATTTTGGCGTCCGTTTTCCTGGCCATCCGGTTCCCTCTGGTCGTTCAATGCAGCGTCTAGACTTACAACTCTTATAGCCTGGAGTAACACGGGACTGATAAAGCCCTGGAAGGTCTTGTACCTCTTTCCGGTTGTCAAAAGTTGTACGACGACGTAATTAAATAAAAATGGCAGACGTTGATGTAGATGTTCCCTCAGCTGCTCCAGTTATTGGTGCTGACATGGATATCAACACAGCCCTATAAGAGCTGCTGAAAAAGCCATTGATTTTCGATGGCTTGGTTCATGGTATCCATCAAGCCTGCAAAGCCAAAGACAAACGTCAAGCTGTGCTGTGCATTTTGGCTGCAAAAATTGGGGACAGCTCTCTGCTACAAACATCAAATTCCGCGTCGATTCGCACAAGAAACTCGGCGAATGATCTGGCCTGTGTAAGATCGACAAAGAAGGCAAACCACGTGAGGTACGCGGATGCTCTGTAGTCGTCATCAAGGATTTCGGTGAGGAAACCCCAGCCCTCGATGTTATCAATGAGCACCTCAGACAAAATAGTTAAACGGTGTTCTACTGAGGTTAAAATTTTTTAATAAAAACAAAACGAAAATAGTTTAATAAGTTCGGCCGAGAATATCGCTGCTGTGGCTGAAGATGTGGAAGGAGCTTCGTCCGTGCAATTAGCTATTCTACGCACGTCTCTGTGCGGCATTTTAGTGAAAGACTTGAAGATGTTTCCTTACAAAGTGCAGACAGTGATGGAGGTTAACCATCAATCGCGTCTAACTTACGCTCTCGCCCTCCTGAATATCAGCAATGAAGCGGACGATTTTGCGTAAGAGACGATGCCCATTTACACCGTGTCTAAACAAAATTTGCGGTTCTGGGTCACTGAAAATTCGCGATTAATGCGTTAAGCCATTTCGTCCACTCAAAGTCACTATATGGTGTACTCTTCAGCAGTCATTGGACCTATTTGTTTTAGAACCGCGCATGTCAAATGGTCACTGTGGATGGTGAGCGCTACGGTGCCAGGATCAATGAATTATGCATCCCTCAGTTGGATGAATTGGGACTGGTTCCAACAGGACGGAGCAACGGCGTACAAGCCAATGCACGAGATACTACCGATGTTCTAAAGCAGGTTCATACATTATTATTTAACCTTGCATTGAATTTGGATTTTTTTTAAAGAATTAGATTAAAAAAGAATCTCAAAATGTTTTGAATTTTTGAAATATATATATTTTGAAATTTATGTTCATCAAGTACACCAAATGATTTCCTTGTTGACTTGGCTGGAGTTTGTTTGATGCTACATGGTCTATTTTTTACCTTGTTTGTTTGGAAGCTTCCAATACGATCTTGGCAAAGTAAAACCCTTAAATAAAAGTGGAATAGTTCTTGTGTCCTCCCCCGGACTATAGAAGAGTGCAAAATACGAGTGGCAGCCGCATCGACAAAAAAAATAAAAAATGCGTAACCACCAACGTTTACTTCGGCGTCCTACGCTATAGGTGGCACGTTTTTGATCGAAAAGGTCGACGCCACCCATGCGCTTGGCATATTGTTGAACTGCCAACGGACAGGGGATTTCAGCTTTGGATCCATCTTTCTGCGTTACCACAAGCTTCGTTTTAGGATCAAATGCAGTTGATAACAGATTTACCTGATTCGTAACCATCCACTGTATAAAAGCTACATTTTGCCGCTTCCTCCACTTATATTCCCCTTTCATCATTTTGTTTTTTTGTGCTGCGATTTTTGGGAGTCCCTTTCGATTTGACCTCACCGTTGGAGTTGCATAAATGTTGGTAAATCAGATATCATAATATCATCAGAATTTGTAAGCCGACTATCTCCACAATTTTTTATTTCAGACATGCGATCATCCACATCTTTAACGTTTTCTGTCTGAGCAGCTACATCAAAGTTCTGATTCTCGACATCCTCATCGTTTTCGAAATCGTCTCCGGAATTCTCGCCATCAATTTTATAAAACAATTCCTCAATTTCGTCATCATTTAGTTGTGTTTTAGACATCTATGTAAAAAAAAAAAAAACAAATATCTGTAACAAGGCAGCAGAAAAAATGTTGCCACTTATGTAAACAATCAATGTATATACATACCCTGTATTAATTTTTTACTTTGTTTAGGTTTATTCTCTTTAAAAATATGTATTTCAAACTTTTGTAAAGTAAAAAAAAAAATCGGAGCAAAACAGATGGTTTCAATTAACGTGTGCGGTATAAAAATGTATCACTATACGATAAATGAATTTCAGAAGGTTGTTCTTGTAGAAAATAGATCTTAGTTAAAGCACAAAAAAGATTTCAAAAATTTATGCAACAGATTGGATGCATTCACGGACAAAGATGGGTGGCAAATATATTGCCACCACCTTAAAAAGGGTTAACGGAAACTGCTCTCTTAGTACTAATACTCGTAGTACACACTTCGTGCAGGACTTTGTTTTTAGAAGAAATACTAGCCTTTGTAACGGTATTTAAATAAAGTTGATATCTTTTTTGAGTTTTTAGATATCTCATTTCTAAGTCTGTTCCATTTTCATTGCCCATGCTAATTGTTGACTTTGAGGTCACTTTTCTCCAGAAAATGCCGTATTAACATAACGTTTTACTATTTTTTTCTTGTGAAAGTAACAATAATGTAAAATGTTTGTGTGGGTACAAATAATAGAACTTATTCTTTTTAATACAAATCCCTTTATTCAGTACAGTTACAATTCACTATTTAATTCTTTCTCTCAGTACAATCCAATTTCTCAACCACTTATACTTTTGTTATCTTTTACTTAAACCACTTAATCACTTCTCCTAATTAACACTTCAAATTTCACTTTAGAACTGATCTTGCATACCTTGAGGATGCTGGTATTTATACTCGAATGACATACTTCGAGAACAATCCTCGCCATTCAGCGTCCCATACAATTTCCAATTTCCAGTCATCAATGGTCGAGACTTTGTTATTCAAGTATCGAAATCTTCTGGTCTTCGAGTATCGACATTTTCTGATCTGTGAATCTAGATGTCGCTGCTCAAATTTAAGTGGTTATCACAATAATAAAAAAAACAATCATCAATAAGTTTGCAGAAAATCCACAGATTTTGTGATACTTGAGAAAACATGCAGCAGGTAAAATTTATAAAAAAAATGATTTTTTTGCTTTAAGCTCCAAAGGCTATGTATTAAAACAGTTATAACAGGTGCTCAAAGTGTCCTCTTTGGTTTTGTATGCATGCTGGAGCCCGTTTTTGGATTTCACTGCAAATGTTTATTGATGCTAACTGCTGCCTCACTTTTTATGACGCTTCGAGAATACGCTCGTTCAATTCAAATAAAGTTGCTATTTCGGTTGAATAAACAAGTTCTTTCACTCTTCCCCACACAAAAAAATCCAATACTGTAAGGTTAGGAGATCTTGCAGGCTAGTGAACTGGTTCATTTCTTCCTATCCAACGGTTAGTTAGTTTTAAATGCATTTTTATTTTCTTAATCACTAACTATTCTATACTAACAAAAAATGCTTAAATGCTAGCTTACAATTACTTAACAATCTTATACTAACTTAATGGCCCCTCACAGGCACTCTAAGCTACTCTAAATTCTTATATCTATGTCTTTCGACTTTATTTACATTTAATTAGAAATATTTATTTTGTATACTTAAAGCTAAGCAAAAACAATTTGTAAACAAAAAACTTAGCATATGGACATTTTTATTTTTTTTTTATAAAAACTTAATATCTAACTTAAAATAAACCTCAGCCTACCTAACCTACATACAAAATACACACACACGAAAAAATAGACATTATACACAATCCACACTGCCGTGTGCGACGTCTCTGTTTTAGTTGAGTCGCCTGTCCCCAGCTGTCCGAGCGACATGGAAGATTAACGGCACCGCTGATCTATCCTGGATCAACCCTATCTGATCTAGGTAGAGGAATGCTTCCGGTGGAACGAAGCCGTCAGAGCGCACACTCTCGTGGTAAAGGTAATTGGGGTAGTAAGCCCCAGATATCAGGTTATTCGTCGAGGTCATTGCTCTTGCAATGTGCCTTCGAGTCAGCTTAATTACGTAGTTGTCCACTCGTATTAGGTTCGCCCTGTTGTAAAGGACCTCATTAGGATAAAATTTATTGTACTCCGATTCTGGTCTTCTGTACAAGCGAAGACAAGCCCTAAGGCAAGCCCTCTCAAACACCCGAATCTTTTCCATTAAGCTTGCTCGTACATTGAACCACACGGGACACCCAAATACCAGCATGGGCCTGATAAGGGCCATGTGCAGATTACCTTTACCCTCGCATCGAGTTGGCTGCTATAAAACAGTCTCTTTGTAAGGGAAAAAGCGCCTTTAGCTCTGGCCAGAGCAGCATCTACATTTTTGCCAAAATACAGAAACTGATCCAGCCAGATTCCAAGGTATCTGACTACATTTCGACATGCAAGAGGCAGTCCGCGCTGTCCAATGATCGATAATTTTCGCCAAATTTTTCTGGTATCCCTAGAGGCTCAAAACAACGGCGTCCTAAAGAGAATGGTTTCCGACTTCTGAAAGTTGATTTTCAACTTCCAGTCATCGTAAAATCGTCTTATCTTATCGAAGTCACGCTGCAAGAGAGTATTAATGACCTCGATTTTTGGACCTGTTCTGTACACTATTAAATCGTCTGCGTACGCAATAGTATGGGGAAGTGAACCTATTAAGTCGCTTGTATAAAGGTTGAATAGGATCGGCATGTGAGATATCATGTCCCGCCTTAAAACCAAATTGATTATCCGGAACAATATGTTTGTCCTCAACCCACCTAGACAGAGCTCTATTGATTACTTTTTCAAAAACCTTACTGATATTCGGAAGGAGACTTATCGACCGGAGATTCGCCGGATTGGATATATCCTTCCCCTTTTTGTTGATAGGTTGAACCACCGCCGTTTTCCAATGCACTGGATAATGTGCATTATTAAACAGGGTGGTGTAGATGTCCACCGCTTCTAGAGGAAGATATCGAAGCACGATATTCGGAATACCATCGGTCCCCACTGATTTCTTAACTCTGATTGTGTCGAAGATCTCATGGAGTCCTTCCTTCGAAATGAACGGGGGTAGGCCACCCTCTCTGGCAATGACATTATTTGCCATATTTTCGTCGCTAAACCGGGTGAAACCAGAGCCCTCGGATCGCCAGTTCCCTATTTCATTTCGAATGCAGAAGTCGTGCACCACGACGCGATTGTCCAGGTCATAATTAGGGCCAATAATATCAGTGGCCTTGTATACTTCCTGGAAAGTCGCCCCTATGGCCTCAACCTTCTCCTGTGGATCCTCGATCACAAAGAAGTCGTCATCATCAGCGGCCTCATTTGGATCAATACCTGCTATTGTCAGTAACCGTTCGTTGTCTGTTGTCCGGGCTATTTTAAGACACTGAAGGTCGTTTTGTTTTTTTCTCCGAAATAGTTTATTGATTTGCGGAAACATGTTCGGGTTGCTGGTGTTTACAGCCCGAACCTTGTTGTTCCAATGTGAGCTTACAGCAATTCTGTAATTTTCTTTTATTAACTTTTGCACATTTTTAATCGACGACTTCAGCGTCCTAATCTCCGGATCTTGTCTGTCAGTTAACTGTCTGTACAAGTTTTTGAGTCTTGACAGAACGATTCTACTTTTCTGTCGGTGCAGTGCGTCAATAGTAAGATTGCGGAACAGGTCTTCGTTAGTCGTACGTCGATACCGCGGTATTGTAGTGTCCATAGTTTGTTTAATTGTCTCGTCCATTTGTTTTAGGTAATTGTCGATCTCCTCGTTTGACAAATTCCTATTGGACGGTGGACGGAGCGTGTTCGAGGAGAGCGCTCTGTTCAAGGTTGCGGAGAAGCGCGTCCATCGAGTCTTACTGTAGTTGTAAGAATATCTTTGGACAAACTCCTCCAATTCCGCAATTTCGTTGGGAACTGTAATTTCGGTGCTAAAACCGCAATGGTCGCTGTCATACACGAATGTGCGCAGACAGTTTAGCGTTTGTAAATTCGTACCTGTCAGTCGTATACGTTCGTCGTACAGCAGTAGATCCAAATAAGACCCGCCTCTGGGAAACGACGGGTTGTCCGTCGCTTTAAGACCGAGTCTGTACATGACATCGTGCTGACCCCACCAATCGAGTAGTAGGTTCCCTCTAGTATTTGGCAAATTATTTCCCCAATCTCGATGTCTAGCGTTGAAATCCCCGCCGATTATAAAATAATTCTCCCCCGATTCCAGCCTCAGAAGTCGAAAAAGCGTGTAGAGCTCTGTAATGAATAGGGTGGATTGTGAAGCCTCCGCTGCATAAACAGAGGCCAAGTACAGCCGCTTTCCACTGCGGAGCGGTATTTAAATGACAACTGCCTCCAACACGCTCTTGTACACTCTGTGAAATTGTATACCTTCTTTAGTGAAGATCGCGACACCGCCTCGACGTTTGGATCTGGGCCGATTTCTTCTTCTAACAATATAATTATTGTACTCCAGTTTGTGGTTATCGGTTAGCTTGGTTTCCCTAGCGAAAAGCACATCGGGAGTCTGGTCTTGTAGCAATTTAAACATCGCGGCTCTTCGTTCGATCCTAATCAGTGAATTCACATTCACCGCAAGGACCTTCAAAGTTTGCTCCACCATGTGCGTACCCATTACGACAAGTGTTGCGTTAGGCCCGGCAGCAGCGCGTAGATCTGGTCCACCCGCTTGGCCTGTTCTTGAACCTGCTTTTGTAGCTGAGCCATCTGCCCTTGGATTGCGAGCAAGATGGCTAGCATGTTGGGTGCAGCTTCCGTTGTTCTCGGCATTGGCGCCGGAGAAGCAACAGTCGCTTGCTGTACTGTAGCCCCCCTACCTGACGCCATTTGGGCGTAGGATATTTGAGACGTGACGGCTGGTGTTTGAAACCTAACAGGTGAACGTTTGACCTCCACCTTCTGCTGCCGAGCCAGTTTTTCTTTTTTATTGTCGGCGAACTTAGGACAACCCCTATAGTTTGCGGTGTGTCCCGCGTTCCCACATAACACGCACGAGAGCTGCGTCCTATCGGATGCTCCGTCAACACCCAGAGCACACTACTCGGAACTGTGTTTCTTTGCGCACTTCACGCATCGAGGCTGCATTTGGCTGTTCGACGCGGCGTGCCCGAACCTCTGGCAGCGAACGCATTGTATAACGCCATCGCTCCTTTTTAATCTTTCCCAGTGAACCACCTGGTAGTCTAGGACATTGATACTCCTTAGACTATCCAGACGGCTTTTGGGACTGAGTAGCACCAGGAAGAACGGCATGATGAAACTAGTTGAATCAGTGGAATGTCCTCTAATAGTTCTGGTAAATCATTTCGCAAAAACTAAAGGTAGTTTGTAGAATTCAGCCTAGGTAATAGTTTGAAGGGGCCGATTAACTTGTTTCCAAGTACACCTGCCCACATATTGACGTTAAATTTGTATTGAAATGATGTCGCCTTGTATGTGGATTGTCCCACGTATGAAGATTATGAAACTATGTGATCCCATCTCTTGTAAATTGAGAATCGTCCGTCCAAATAATTCTGTTAATAAATTCGTTGTCATCCAAGTTTCTCTACAGAACCAGTTAGGAAACTCAAGTCTCTTTTCCTAATCATAGGGAAGCAGTTCTTGTGCAGGTGTATGGTGGTATGGATAAAGATTCTCTCCATGCAGTACATTAGAAATTTTATGTCTGGAAACATTGAATTGCAAAACTAAGCGTCTGATGCTGATTGATAAATCAGTTCCAGTGTTCTTTCATCAGCCGAAATCCTTCTTACGTGTAGAGCTCTAGCGTTGGGTCATGTATTTGAATGATATCGTTTCTCGAAGCCTTCGATACGTATTTCCAAATCCTCCTTCGCCGGTTAGGATAAAGTTCATGGTATCTCTGTCGCGCATTATTTGAACTTCCATTCCACAGCCCATAAACGTAAAAAATGCTTGCGTATTCCTGGTTTGTCAATGCAGACATTTCAAATAACGTTTCTAAGCAACTATAGCCTTAGCGTAAAAATTGATGAACTATTTTTTTTCTAATATTTTATTTTTTAAACAAAATTGGGTTTGGTAACTTTTCCAAATAAGACTTCATAGCCGAAACCTAACTCTTTCTGAGAACTTTTAAGGAACAAGGTAAGGAAATGAGGATTTTGACAGTTAGTCAAGTAAAAGAGCACTCTTTAAAACTCTTTAAAGCTATGCAATTTTAAAAAAATATTGGAAAATTAGTAATATTTGGAAAACCACTTTACGAGTAGGTATTGTCAACGGTTGTTAGAAACGTTGGTAACAAATCAAAAATTCCTGTTTTTAGCGGCTGCATGTATCTATAAAATCTATGAGTTTTTGTACAAACTTGATGATGATTTTTTATTTATTTTTGTTACTTCCATAAGAAAAAAATAGTAAAACGTTATGTTAATTAGGCATTTTCTGGAGAAAAGTGACCTCAAAGTCAATAATTAGCGTGGGCAATGAAAATGGATATTTAAAGACTCAAACAAGATTTTCACTTTATTTAAATGCCATTACAAAGGCTAGTATTTCTTCTAAAAACAAAGTCCTACATGAAGTTTCTAGCATTAGTACTAACAGAGCGATTTCCTTTAACACGGGTCAGGGTACACCTGTCAACATTGGAGATAAACCTTTGCTAAAGAACGATTTTTTTAATAGAATATACCCTGGAATCGTTTTCTAGATTATCGTTGACGAATTAGGGGACACCCTGTATACAGTGGTGGAAAACTAATTAGATACAATGGAAATAATTTTTTCCATCTTTCCTTTACACACTTCATGCACAAGACATCTGCACTGGTAATTTAATGTATTCTTACAGCTGTCATTGCGGTTTTTTTTTTGTCTTATATCGGCCACTGGAATGTGTTTACAGAAGAATATTTCACAAAACAAACTAGTGGCGGTGAGAGCTAGGCTGAAATTATTTGGAAAATTTATTAGAAGCAGTGGGCTACACATCAGAGTTAAGAAAGCTAAGCATCCACCCATACAAAAGTGCTGATAGGAGAATGCTTCTATGGATACCATCGCCAAAGGTCTGCTGTGCTCCGAAAAGTTGGTGTATGGTGCGATTAAAGTATATACGGCCATAGGCAGTATGGAAAACTCCAAAAGAAAACAACAGGCGAGAAAAACAACTGTCAGAGAGGACAGCCTTATCCGCATTTCACCAGCAAGTACATTCACTCAACTGAGTCGTGTCAATTAAACGCACCAGATACATCTAAGACCATCAGGAATAGATTACCAGCAGCTGGTCTGCGGGGGTGCAATAAGGGCAAAAAGCCACATATTTCGAAATAAAAGTGAAAATGAGCATGGGAAAAAATATTCTGAAGCGATGAATTCAAGTTTAACATGTTTGGATCTGATGGTAAGAAGCACGTAAGGCGGCCTGTAAATAAAGAAACTTTGTCTTGGTGAGGCCAGCCTTTTCCTGGTACGGTGTTGGTTCTATTGTGCACATCGATGGGCGAATGGATGTTTTTATACTCGTACATAACATGTTGACAAACGTTATGGAGCCATTCGCTTTGAAGCCTATTAAGTAAAATTGTGGGCTGATGCTGAGAGAAGTTTGTAATCAAAAACCTCAAAAAACTCCTCTGAATTGTTCAAAACTATCAAACAAGCTCGACGGAATATCCCCGTAATAAAGTTTCTATTTATTGAAATTAACTTTTTCTAAAAAAAGTGTGTTTTCCACCACTGCAAGTCTACTGTCACTCTCTCAGGCCAAAAGTATCACATTAATATATGTAGTGCAGTACGTTGTGTAACAGCTATATTCAATCAATGATTTCAGGCATACATCTATCATCAGAGCTTGCAGACTTCTTGTTTTTCGGTTATTGGATATCTGAGCCGACTTTCTATCACTCTCTGCCCATGATGATGGTTAATTTTTATTTGAACTTTTGACGATACTCGTATCTAGGTTATCTTGTCGACTACTGGTTTAGGGAAATCTCTCGCTCTTTGCCGTTATATTGTAATACAAGGTGTTACAAGACCAATAAGTCGGTAGTCGCTTACTGTTTCGCTGTGGTAGAGACCGTGCTTGCGCAGAAGATTTTTGACGTCGTACCCTAGATAGATTCCACGATGTCATAAGGCTTTCAGTTAGTAATTTGTCAGCTTTTCGGGTATGGGCAAATGCATATAAAATCCTAAATTGTATAATTCGGCTTGGATGCGGTGATTGAATGACCCGAATGATCATCAGCTCGAATGCGTTTTGGAGCTCCTGGTAATGATGTACGTGTATCGCCGAGAATAAAATATCGCCATAAGGTGTAGCTCAAATTTTTGGGGCACCCCTTCATGATAACTAGCCCTACCAGCTCACGAAATCCTCTTAGCTAACCGTAATTTAACTTAGAACTAAGAGGCATTATGCAAGTAACACACCGATTTGGGAGAGCGTTTCGGTGCATGAATAGTATCATGGCTAGTCCTCAACCCACTGCAGCAGAGCCTTGTAATCCACTTTCGCAAATAATTGACCGAAGGCTAGCAGGGTTTGGTTTTACTTTTGTTTCTTTTTTGGGATAGGGTGCACCACTGCCGTTCTGCAATGAGTCGAATAATATGCATTATTATGGAATAGTGTTTACCTCTGATATGTATGTTAATCAACACATCCAAGAGGGAAGAATCAAACAACTGGTTCGATCAGTGGCAAGAGAGAAACTCCTTTATTAATCCATTAGAAATTACAATAGAGTTCATGCTATGTTTAACATAATATGTAACTAGCACATTTCATATCATATAATAAATAAGTGCTGAGCTTACAAAATCATTTAAAATAAAAAAAATAAAAAAAGACTATTATCAATTCAGGATTTAAATTCGAAATCTAATTCTAAACAATTTATTTAATTAATAATATTAATATTTAAAAGAATGAAAATACATAAACAACTAATAATTCAAGCAAGACGTTTTCTTTTTAACATATTCTTTATTCTTTCAGATGATCTTATAGGATAGCTAGTTTTAATAACTTTTTCCTGACATGGCAATGATTCATTCTCAGAATTTTTTTGATCGCTTACAATTGCGATATTTTCATTAGGCAATTTACCTTTAACGTAAAACTGTTCAGGTACAAATGAAACCTTTTTTATTTTTCTCTTTAGCTGGTTAATATGAGTTTTTCTCAAATTGTCCTTGTAATTTATTAAATATATGTTAGAGGTAATTTGCTTAACAACTGTTACAGGATACCATTTCATATATTTGTCAAAACATCCTTTATAATAAACTTCCTCCCCACTTTTGAAATGCTCATTTTTCTTTTCAACATGATTAATTAAACGAGGCATTTCCTTAATAATGTCTAATGTTGTTCTTGGCTTAAAACTAAAAACTAAACTTGATGGGGTTTCGAATGTGGTGGTACATGGAGTATTTCGGTACTTAATTAAAAAATTATCAACTCTCTTTTGGGCAGTTAAATTCTTTGTTTTCTGATCAACTATGGATTTTTTAAAATTGCTCTTCACAACTTGAACTAATCTCTCCGCTTGGCCATTCGATTGTGGATGATACGCTGGCGATTTGACATCTTGAATGCAGTGTAATTCACAAAACCGTTTGTACTCATACGAATTAAAGGGCGGTCCATTATCAGTAACACACATTACTGGAAAACCAAATATTGCATAGTTTATTCTAAGTTTTTCGATCAGGGAATTTGCATTAGTGTTCTGCATTAAGTAAATATCGACATATTTACTGAAACTATCAACTATCAAAAGATATGTTTGAAATTCAAAATAAAAAAAATCCAGGTGGATTCTCTCATAAGGGAAATTAGTTGTGGGCCAATCATGCAATTTATGCCTTGATATATTATGCCCTGTAACTGCGCAGGTCTCGCAACTATTAACATGAAATTCTATACAACTGTCTATTTTTGGCCACCATACTAAAGATCTTGCCAATTCCTTCATGCGTACGATGCCAATATGGCCTTCATGCAAAATGCTTAATATGCGATGTCTTAAAGATATAGGAACAACAATTCACATGCCATAATAAATGACATCATCTTCAATTTCCAATAGGTTCCTTCTAATGTAAAATGGCTTTAAGTCCAAGTTAACCTTTTCTGGCCATCCATCGAGTAAACAGCTCCTAACAATATGTAAAATGCTATCATTTTTGGTTTCAGCCTTAATCTTCCTTAAGTCTAGTGGTAACTGATCGGAGTAATTAAACGAATTTATTAAATTTAACTCATCACCTGTTTTGTGAGGCAGTGGAAGTCTCGAAAATCCGTCTGCGTTACCATTGCTTCTGCCCTTCCGATATAAAATACTGTAATCATACATGGAAAGTTCTATTGCCCACCTTTGTAACCTAGATGCTGCTATTGGTGGTGTGGGTCTCTTTTCCCCGAAAATTTCCTTCAACGGTTGGTGATCACTAAAAATCTTTATTCTTCGACCAAAAATGTATTTCTTAAACTTACGAACGGCAAATATTATACTGAGAGCTTCTTTATGTAGCTGAGAATAATGCTTTTCCGCTGCGCTAAACGAACTACTAGCATACATGCAGGGTTTTTCAACGTTATCCACAACGATGGAAAGAACACAGCCTATGCCATAAGGACTAGCATCACAAGATATTATTATTTCTTTAGATGGATCAAAATGTGCAAGTACGCTATTACTAGAGAGTAACCCTTTTGTATATTCGAAAATTCTATTACATTCTTTTGTCCCTTTTGTCCAAACATAACTTACATTCTTTCGCAACAAATTATACAAAACACTCAGCTCTGATGAAAGATTTGGTAGAAAACATGCATAATAATTTATAAGTCCCAAATAAGACCGAAGTTGTGAAACGTTCATTGGTGCAGGTGCATTTAGAATAGCTTCAATTTTCATGTTACTGGGACTACGACCCTCCGCACTAATAACGTATCCTAGATTTCAACGCGTTCTTCGAAAAATTTACACTTTTCTAAATTAACCTTGACATTAAATTTCTGAAGTCTCTCTAATACAGTTTTGGTATTCTCCACGCATTCTGCCAATCCTTTTCCCTTAATAAGTATATCATCTATGTATCCAATTGCAAAATCTAAACCACTTAAAATAGAGTCAATAACGCTTTGAAAAATGACACTGGAAGCTTTAGCTCCGAAAACTAGTCTCGTAAATCTTAGCAGACCCTTAGAAGTATTAATTGTGAAATATTTTCTACATTTTTCTGTTAGTTGCAATTGCTGAAAAGCACCCGTTAAATCCAAAATAGTAAAGTGTGTATACCCTGATAAATTTGAAAAGATATCGTCTGGAAAGGGTAAGGGATAATGTTCCGTCTTCATGTATTTATTAATAGACACTTTACAGTCCATGCAAAGCCTGACATCTCCATTTTTATTTACTACACAAACCATCGGACTTGCCCAATCACTATGTCTAACCCTTTCTAAAATTCCAACAGATATTAGCCTCTCTAACTCTAAATTACATTTTTCTCTTAATCCAAAAGGAACTGAGTATGCCTTATACACAATTGGTTTTGCACTTTCATCCAAAATAACATCCGCTTCAAATCCAACAATCGGATTTTCTAAATTTTGATCAAAAACTTGTGGAAATTTATGTTTTATCGAACAAATCGCGTCGCTTTTATCTACTGCGTGACTAATATTTGAAATTAAATTACATTTTACAGACTCACCGATAGAAGTTAAAATTGATCTCCATTGAGGATACAAAGAATCCAACCAAACACGCCCCAACAGAGGTGTAAATCGCTTATTACTTCTATTACAAGCATTTCCAATGCTTTGGGTTTTTCATGATATGTTGATTGTACCATAACCTGCATACTTCCAAGCACCACCACGTGCCCACCAGTCACCACCTCTAAAGACTTAGGAAATTTATTAAGTTTTATGTTTTTAAATAAAGCTATGTAATCTTTTTGTGATAGTACTGTTGTACATGCACCCGTATCTAACTCAAAACTTATCATTCACCAATAATTTAACTTTTAGTGTCCTTGACTTTGTTTCATTAACGTAATTAAGTTTACCCAACCAGGTACCATCATCAGAACTATAGCTGTTTCGCTCCTTTCCACCATCGTCGTCTACTGAATTAATTTTTGGTTTTAAAGTTCGGCTCTGTAACTTGAAGCAATCCTTCTTCACATGCCCCAACTTTCTGCAGTAGTAGCAAATAATTTTATTCATATGACTGTTTCTGCTAGAATGTCTTCTCCTAATTTGATCACGCCTCTCCTTCGGATGATCAGATTCATGACCTTTTGACCTTGTCGAAGACCTGCTTCGTTGGCTATATCGCTTAATGCTATTGATATCACTTGCGCTTGATATACTGGGTTGCACTACTTTTAACTGATTCTTCGCCATTTCGTCGCCTCTTGCTATGTCTACAGCTCTTTGAAATTCCAAATTTGAAATTTCAAGTAACTTAGCACGCACAGGATTGTCTAAAATACCTAAGACAAATCTGTCCCTTAGAGCATCATTAAGGAACTCACCAAATTCGCATGGCTCTGCAAGCTCCTTGATCACCATCACATATTCGTTAACTGTTTCACCTGCACGTTGATTCCTACTGCCAAATTTGTACCGTTCTGCAGTAATATTCTTTTGCGGATCAAAATGTTCTTTTAATTTTTTCAACAAGCCAACATAGTTTACTGCTTTAATGCCATCTGGTCTAGACACATTACGGACAATTTTGTATAATTCCTTGCCACCTAAGCTCATCAAATACACTTTTTTTTCTTCTTGGTCTGTTATTTTATTTAGCGACATCAAATTTTCAAACCGTTCCATAAAAATATCGAATTCATCAATACTCGGATTAAAGAATTCAATAGCACCAATAAAATTAATTGAGCTCATTGTACTCCGTTGAAGATTTTCCTCGTTTTTCACTTTACCAGCTATAATGGTGGAAGTACTACTATCGGAATCGCACATTCACAAGTTGAAGAGTAAAACTTCGCGAATCTACACTTAATAGAAAATAACGCCAAAATGATGTGATGTCTTTAATTAATTTTTTTTTTGTTTTTTTTTACACTCGTCGCCAATTTGATATGTATGTTAATCAACACATCCAAGAGGGAAGAATCAAACAACTGGTTCGATCAGTGGCAAGAGAGAGACTCCTTTATTAATCCATTAGAAATTACAATAGAGTTCATGCTATGTTTAACATAATATGTAACTAGCACATTTCATATCATATAATAAATAAGTGCTGAGCTAATACATCTCAACCTCCGACGACTTTTTGTTCTTCAGTGACTCTGTGATATACAGGAGATCATCTTTCCGACGAGAAAATGACCGGCAAGAACGACGTTTGCCGTGTTTTCTTCACTAAATACTGTAAAACCTTGATTCTCAGATCGCCACTTATGAATCTCGCTATGCAGACAGAAGTGATTCACGTAAGTTAAGTTTTCAATATCGTGGTAACGTGTCCGTATGCATAGCTTCAAAATATGTTCCCAGGAAATTTTGTGAGTCTTCAACGTCGAAAGTCTATACTTTCTGTACATATGCCAACCATCAGTAAAGTCTATTTGTTTCCTGTCATTTCTGAGATTCCGTCACATTTAATATTATTGTATCTTTTCCGCTTAAACAATATAAATTGCTCATCAAGATTCTTAGCTTTATTGGAGAACGACATATGGCCGCTTTTTGGCACTAGATGAGTTCAACCATTGCAAAGAGAATAACCTTAGTTTGAAAGGATTGGGCTGATTGGACTTTAGAATAAGCAGTCGCTTGGCATGATTCGACAGAGATTCGACATGTCCATACGCCTGACCGTAAAAGTTAGAACTGATGATAATTTCAGGGTGCTTACGAGTATATGTGTTCTGCTTTATTTTAGAAGGAAAGTGATATTTATTTCAGAAATACGTCATCCTCTAAATCAGGCTTTTAGTAGTAAGCCCTATCTAATTCAGGCCATTCAATAAAAAGCAAATGCAGTTGAAAGCATCAAAAGAGCCGATGCTTACTTTCCTACTTAAACAGCTGCCCACAAACAACTTTGGAATCGGTGTCTATAACTTTAGAGCAAGTTAGAGATAAAATAATAAAACTCAAAGATGATTATTCTGCTGGCCCTGATGACCTTCCCCCTATAGTTTTAAAGAAATGTCAAATGCATCTAGCCCAACCTCTTACAACTCTCTTTCAGCTTTCTATTACCCAGGGATTATTTCCCTCAACCTGGAAAAGATCGTTTATTATTCCCCTACATAAAAAAGGTAGAAAAGACGATATTTCCAACTATCGACCAATTGCTAAGTTGTCCTGCATACCTAAGCTTTTTGAGAGCATTATCTATGACATAATGTTTTTCCATTGTAAATCTGTTGTTTCCCTAAACCAGCACGGATTTTTCAAGGCAGATTTACGACCACCAACTTAACGGAATTCGTAGCAAGCACTTTATGTGCACTGGAATCTGGAAATGAAGTTGATGTGATTGCCACCGATTTCAGCAAAGCCTTTGATAGAATTGCTCATGACATAATCCTTCTAAAATTAAAGGCTCTTGGTTTCCAGATAAACTTTATAACTTGGGTTCAATCCTATTTAAATGAACGACTTTACTATGTTCCATTTAGGTCGATGGTTTCTGACCCAATTAAAGCCAAGGCAGCCACCTTGGCCCCTTATTATTTATTCTGACCATTAATGATGTTGCTTGTATCATTAAACATTCATACATATCTGTTTACGCAGATGATATGAAAATATTTAGATATATATCATCTTCCTCAGACAGCCTACTTCTGCAGCAAGATCTAGACAGGTTTTGTATTTGGTGTCTGAAGAATCTTCTTGAGCTTAACGTCAATAAGTGTCAGGCTATAACATATACCCGTAAACGCCTCCCTACTTCACCTCGTTGCTATCTAATCTTTAATCTGCCTGTTCCCTTAGTGAATGAGTTGCGTGATTTAGGTATTATCTGCGACAAGGAACTCAATTTCCGTTCTCACATTGATAGTATAATAAAAAAAGCCAACTCTGCCCTTGGTTTTATCAAGCGCTGGTCTAAGGAGTTTTCCAATCCTTATGTTACCAAATCTCTTTACATAACCTTTGTTAGGCCTCTTCTTGAATATGCCAGCCAAGTTTGGTCACCCTACTACAGAACTCACATCCTCCGGATAGAAGCTGTTCAACGCAGGTTTTTACGCTTTGCTTTAAGTGGTCTTCCCTGGGATGATAGCCAAAACTTACCACCTTACACTGACCGGCTGAAACTTATAAATTTACAACCCCTTTCTATACGCCGAAAAGTTGCCGACATTCTCTTTATTCATCAAATTTTAGTAGGTAATATCGATTGTCCTTCCTTACTTCAAATTATTTCTTTTAACATCAATCCCCGCAATCTTAGGTCTGTGCCACTTTTCCGGCTCAATCTTCACAGAACGAATTACGGACACCTGCAGCCAATGTCTAGGATGCTTCGCGAAGTTAACGATGTACTGCCTCTCTTCGACTACCATCTCAGCAAACTCTCCCTCAAGAACATACTTATTTCCACCTATGCCTCACGTCCTTATTTTCTTTAACCGCTCCCACCCTTTAGTTTTTAAGTGAAAATGTTAGTTTTAAGTATATGTTTGCTTGCAATAAGCTTAATAAATCTGTCCGGGATTGACTCGGGCCGCAAAATCAAATCCTTTTGGTCCAGCAAACCGCACTAAACAGACTGTACTACGTGAATATCCTTAAAATATAGAAATGTACGAATAGTTTTATTTTTGTGTCTGACATGGGCCGTCTTAGCTCGGTAAATCTTTACATTTACATCTTTCGACAATTTCGTTAAAAAAAATCAATATTTTGGCAACAATACTCCTCCCTGTGTTGTGCCGTACAGCACTCAATTTTTCGTTTTATAGTTTCCTTGTTCTGAATTGGTTATTCCTGTCATGCCTTAGTTGATACACAAACATAGCTTTCCATTGAAAACGGCACCGGCACATTATTGAAAACTTTGTCCGGATGTTGTATATATTTTCCAACAGTGCTTGCCTACCCTAAAATTAAAATTTTATAGAACGTGACTCGTCATTGTTTATTGATTAGTTTAGCACAATAAGTGTCGTGACTCTCATTGCTACGCAATTTTTTTTAACTTTATTCTTAATTGACTTAACCTCTTACTAGTTTGATATAAAAAGCAGCGTTCGAAGTCAATCTAAGTTGCCCCAATAAGTAGTTGCGCTTTTTCTGAAGTACACCTGCTTTAAGACGGAAATTGACCAAAGAAATCCTTGTTGACAGCGTTCAGTATTCTAAATCACTAAGTAAGTAAGTGCTGTAAAACTTTTTCAAACAATAAACAAGCCGGCTTCTCCGGCTGCTTTTTACAAAGCGCAACCTGACGGCTTAATTTCGAGCATTTGGGGGCATTTGCATTTTTGCATTTTTATTTTCTTAATCACTAACTCTTACATTCTAACAAAAAATGCTTAAATGCTAGCTTAAAATTACTTAACAATCTTATACTAACATAATGGCCCCTCACAGGCACTCTAAGCTACTCTAAATTCTTATATCTATGTCTTTCGACTTTATTTACATTTAATTATAAATATTTATTTTGTATACTTAAAGCTAAGAAAAAACAATTTGTAAACAAAAAACTTAGCATATGGACATTTTTATTTTTTTTTTATAAAAACTTAATATCTAGCTTAAAATAAACCTTAGCCTACCTAACCTACATACAAAATACACACACACGAACACATAGACATTATACACAATTATATACATATATTGGTATATACAAAGGTATACACCAATAAATGCATATATTTCTTAAGTGTTAACCTAAACCTATGTAAGCTGGCCATCGCTATTCACCGAGCAAATAGATTGGTCAGCTCTGCCTCATTAGTGAGGCTGGTCCATAATTGACGGAAAAGACGACGGAACATCTTCTCCATCATTCAACCACCAGAAATGCTGGTGCTGCCGAACGACATCCCTCTTATCGCGATTCCCCACCGCCCTTACTGAACCTGAGGCGATCCACACTGCCGTGTGCGACGTCTCTGTTGTAGTTGAGTCGCCTGTCCCCAGCTGTCTGAGTGACATGGAAGATTAACGGCACCGCTGATCTATCCTGGATCAACCCTATCTGATCTAGGTAGAGGAATGCTTCCGGTGGAACGAAGCCGTCAGAGCGCACACTCTCGTGGTAAAGGTAATTGGGGTAGTAAGCCCCAGATATCAGGTTATTCGTCGAGGTTATTGCTCTTGCAATGTGCCTTCGAGTCAGCTTAATTACGAAGATGTCCACTCTTATTAGGTTCGCCCTGTTGGTGTTCTGTACAAGCGAAGGCAAGTCCTAAGGCAAGCTCTCTCAAACACCCGACTCTTTTCCATTAAGTTTGCTCGTACATTGAACCACACGGGACAACCAAATACCAGCATGGGCCTGATAAGGGCCATGTAGCAGATTACCTTTACCCTCGCATCGAGTTGGCTGCTATAAAACAGTCTCTTTGTAAGGGCAAAAGCGCCTTTAGCTCTGGCCAGAGCAGCATCTACATTTTTGCCAAAATACAGAAACTGATCTAGCCAGATTCCAAGCTATCTGACTACATTTCGACAGGCAAGCGAATGCCCGTGTTGTCCAATGATCGAGAACTTTCGCCAATTTTTTCTGGTATCCCTAGAGGCTCCAGACAACGGCGTCCTAAAGAGAATGGCTTCCGACTTCTGAAAGTGGATTTTCAACTTCCAGTCATCGCAAAATCGTCTTATCTTATCGAAGTCACGTTGTAAGAGAGTATTAATAACCTGCGTCTGCGTACGCAATAGTATGGAGAAGTGAACTTATCAAGTCGCTTGTATAAATGTTAAATAGAATCGGCGAATTGACCGCGCCTTGCTGAAGACCATTTTTAATTTGAAATATTCCAACAGAAGTCACATCACCATTTTTCACGATGAACTGTCTGTTGGTTAGCATATTATAAATAATGTACAAGAGTGGTTTACTGATCCCCAGCCTAGTCAGCTTATAGAAAATACCCTCTAACCATACGGTGTCGAAGGCCTTCTCCAAGTCAACAAGGCAGGCACCAGTGCATTGTTTCTTGCCTTTGTTCCATTGGATATCCGAAACCAGTCTAGACGCGGCATGTGAGATATCATGTCCCGCCTTAAAACCGAATTGTATGTTTTCCTCCACCTAGACAGGGCTCTATTGATTACTTTTTCAAAAACCTTACTGATATTCGGAAGGAGACTTATCGACCGGAGATTCGCCGGATTGGATATATCCTTCCCCTTTTTGTTGATAGGTTGAACCACCGCCGTTTTCCAATGCACTGGATAATGTGCATTATTAAACAGGGTGGTGTAGATGTCCACCGCTTCTAGAGGAAGATATCGAAGCACGATATTCGGAATACCATCGGTCCCCACTGATTTCTTAACTCTGATTGTGTCGAAGATCTCATGGAGTCCTTCCTTCGAAATGAACGGGGGTAGGCCACCCTCTCTGGCAATGACATTATTTGCCATATTTTCGTCGCTAAACCGGGTGAAACCAGAGCCCTCGGATCGCCAGTTCCCTATTTCATTTCGAATGCAGAAGTCGTGCACCACGACGCGATTGTCCAGGTCATAATTAGGGCCAATAATATCAGTGGCCTTGTATACTTCCTGGAAAGTCGCCCCTATGGCCTCAACCTTCTCCTGTGGATCCTCGATCACAAAGAAGTCGTCATCATCAGCGGCCTCATTTGGATCAATACCTGCTATTGTCAGTAACCGTTCGTTGTCTGTTGTCCGGGCTATTTTAAGACACTGAAGGTCGTTTTGTTTTTTTCTCCGAAATAGTTTATTGATTTGCGGAAACATGTTCGGGTTGCTGGTGTTTACAGCCCGAACCTTGTTGTTCCAATGTGAGCTTACAGCAATTCTGTAATTTTCTTTTATTAACTTTTGCACATTTTTAATCGACGACTTCAGCGTCCTAATCTCCGGATCTTGTCTGTCAGTTAACTGTCTGTACAAGTTTTTGAGTCTTGACAGAAGTCTACTTTTCTGTCGGTGCAGTGCGTCAATAGTAGGATTGCGTAACAGGTCTTCGTTAGTCGTACGTCGATACCGCGGTATTGTAGTGTCCATAGTTTGTTTAATTGTCTCGTCCATTTGTTTTAGGTAATTGTCGATCTCCTCGTTTGACAAATTCCTATTGGACGGTGGACGGAGCGTGTTCGAGGAGAGCGCTCTGTTCAAGGTTGCGGAGAAGCGCGTCCATCGAGTCTTACTGTAGTTGTAAGAATATCTTTGGACAAACTCCTCCAATTCCGCAATTTCGTTGGGAACTGTAATTTCGGTGCTAAAACCGCAATGGTCGCTGTCATACACGAATGTGCGCAGACAGTTTAGCGTTTGTAAATTCGTACCTGTCAGTCGTATACGTTCGTCGTACAGCAGTAGATCCAAATAAGACCCGCCTCTGGGAAACGACGGGTTGTCCGTCGCTTTAAGACCGAGTCTGTACATGACATCGTGCTGACCCCACCAATCGAGTAGTAGGTTCCCTCTAGTATTTGGCAAATTATTTCCCCAATCTCGATGTCTAGCGTTGAAATCCCCGCCGATTATAAAATAATTCTCCCCCGATTCCAGCCTCAGAAGTCGAAAAAGCGTGTCGAGCTCTGTAATGAATAGGGTGGATTGTGAAGCCTTAGGTGCATAAACAGAGGCCAAGTACAGCCGCTTTCCACTGCGGAGCGGGATGTAAACGACGACTGCCTCCAACACCCGGAACCTGCGCAACACGCCCCTGTACACTCTGTGAGTATTTGGGGGCATTTGATAGATTTTTCACTGACTATTGGCCAAATAGTTTGCGATTTATGAGCATCCATCAACGACTTCACGTAGCTCCTTAAGAAGTAATCGGCTAAAGTCAAATCGTACGATTTACGAGTAGATGCCCAATCTAATGGTCCATTTAAAGATGGACCTGAAACCATATACAAAGTGGGGCAAAATTAATCACCCTCGTCGTAGGTCAATAATATTTGACATTTGTTAACTAGACAGCTGCAGTATACAAACAATCAAGCAATTGAGCGCTATACTCCGCAATAGCGTGGAATAACTGTGTCGATGTTTTTATTCGTTCGGTGGTGTTAGCGCAGCGTGAATTTCGACGTCGATTTCTTAATCGTGTCGCGCCGACCGGACAAACATTCAGGCGCTTAGCTGCTCTACTCGAACAGAATGCATTTCCACTTAAGCGGTTACGTCAATAAGCAAAATCTTCGTTTTTGGGGCACTGAAAATCCGCGTGTGATGCACGAGGAGCCATTACATCCACTCAAAGCCACTGTGTGGTGCGGCGTTCACGCTACAAGACCATGATAAACGACTTCTTACTGCCGGAATTCGATGAGCGGGGTTTGGAGAAAATGTGGTTTCAATAAGACGGTCCAACCGCATACACAGCACGAGCCGCAATGGATATTGTAAAGGAAGTGTTTTCTGGTCGCGTAATCTCCCGTTTTGGTGATTTGTCATGGCCACTTGGTGGATATCATCTTTTCCACTTAACAAAACCAATTAAAGGTCCAAATAAAGATTTCCGTCACTCAAAATCATGTTTTTTTTTTATTTAGTAAAAAAGTAATTCAAAAACAAAACAATGATGCCAGCAGCATCAAGGCCACACCAAATAGTATATTTTGAGGGTAGCTCAATTTTGCTTTTTGCTCAGCGGTAATTTTGCTTTTCCCCAAGCCTACTGATCCAAACGTGAGCCTCCTCACTTCCACAAGTGATACCAGTATACCTTTTCATATGGAAAATTCTTCTAACCATAGAAGCATCAGACTGCTAAAGGTAGTTTCCCGGATTTGTCGGGGTTAACCATCTACCAATTTTCATCTACAATATATAAATGCTTTAAGTCTTGTTAGTCTACATATTTTTCAACCGGGGCTGAGGTACTAAATCCTTCCAAACGCTTAAATTACAATTTATGTCCAGACAGTAAATTCTAAAGAATTGCTTTCGGTGTTTTCTGGTAAAAGTGTCCTAAGAAGTAGCAAACTAGGTAACAAGGAAATCATCATCATTATCATCATCATTATCATCATGAATAATTGTCCAAGATATGTGGAGGATTTCAAGAACACAGGACTATTCTGAGTCAGTAAGTTTGTTAAGCCGCAGAGACAACTTCTTGGAAATTACAATAGTTGTACACAGGTTTTAAGTTTCCCAAATTAAGTTGTTATCCAAGGGAATAACTAAGGAAACCGTACTCTTAATGGCCTTTTCCCGGTAGAATGCCATTAACCGACGGCATGGAACAGTAGTTTAGTTTAAGTGTTGGACATTAAAATTGTCAGGAATGTATAAGGAATTTATGGAGCATTCTATTTGTACTTAAAACCACACAATTTAATTGAAAGTGGTGCACACTCAATACTCGCAACCAAATCCCATTCAATTCTCCATTATATCATTCAGATAATGAACTTCAATTCGAAATGTTGCCATGAATTTCCAAAGCATGAATTATTTGCAAAATTTTAAATGAACTGCAGTCGAAAACGATTTTCAAATTGCAATTCCCACGCAATATTCCACTTAATAGCCAATTAATTTGGTTTATCTAGCCTGACACTATTGGATGCATTTACTAAGTATTTACACTCGAAAATTTGAATGCCACGGTACCCGTATTGAAATTGGAAATTCATTTTCTAAATATTTAGACATCAATGGATGTATCTGTGTTTGAAAGAAAAGCAATTGCGAACACAGCCGGCTGCCAGTTTGGACAGATGATATTGTCGGTTTGCTTCAATATTATCGTAGTTGGCGTTCTTTTCTTATTTTTGTTTATTGCCAACAGAAAAATTTATTAACTTCTGAGGAAATAAGAAAAAATAATCGAAATGAGTAATTTAGTGGATTCTTAGAAATCATTGTATAGTAGAAAAAATAAATTCATTGAGATGAAAAAGAATGGGAGTGACTGCGTTGAGACTGATCAAGGAACGTTCACTTAATAGGGGTTTTGGATGTCTATATATTTTTCTTTGAAGAAAAGTGTCCAATGTACATTTTCCGAGTTTAAAATTAAATAAAAAAATAAATACACTTCGTCCCTTAATACATATGTATTTGTTAATTTATAAAACAAGAGATAAGCTTGAATATTACAGACCAGCTGTTTTGGCACTTAGTGAAACACAGGTATATCCTCGCCCACACCTCTCAGATCACTCTGATCTGAAACTACCTGGCTACGAACTAGTGTCATTATTCTTTTCTCACGTCCGTCTGCGTGCATAATGATTTATTGTAGCTAACCAAACTCCACCACAATGTAGTCCCTGTTCCAATCCGGAATTCACTTTCTTGTGGTTAAAATTTCATCTCCTTAAGCAAATCATCCACTATCGCTTTATTTACAGAAGCCCCAAACTAGACAGCAATTCGACCTTTAACAGGTTTGATGCGCTCTCTGACGCCATTCAAAGAATTGTATCCCTGTATCCTCATACTGAAATCGTTATTGCGGGCGATTTCAATATACACAATACTGGGTGGCTTCGAAATTCTGGACAGACAACAACCGAAGGATGGTGTGTTGAGGTCTTCGCTGCGGAAAACAACTTATCCCAGCTTGTAAATGAGCCCACGCGAATACCAGACGTTGATAGTCATAGCCAACACCCTGGACTTGTTTTTAACTTCTCACCCTGATAAGTTAAGTACACCGTTGATGTGCTCTCTCCTCTAGGCTCGTCGGACCATTGTGTCATATCAGTTAATTACGAGAAATACAATACGAGAAAGCTAAATGGAGCGGTCTTAACAGTTCCTTTAGGAATTATAATTGGTCGTTATGTTTCCTGAATAGCGATGTGGATATGATATGATTTGATATGATCACAGACACTATTCTCTTTGGAATGAGATCCTTTATCGCTCATCGTATGAAGAGTATCAAATAAAAAGAAAAGGCATGGCACGTCTCGAGCTGTAAAGAGGCTGTCAGGGTTAGAGAAATGTTTTTTCGGTCCTTCAAGACCAAACCAACAGAGGAAAACCGAAAAAAGTTTTAACGAGCCAGGAATGACGGCAACGTCTTTCTTCAGCGTGTAAGATTTCAATACGAACAAAAACTGAGGTAAAAAATACTTCATTGCCCCAAAGGTAGTAAAAATTGTTGGTCTTTCGTCAGAAATATTAGAAATTCTGACTCATCCTCCATCCCAAAGTTCATTTACAATCACATTCCAGCTGTCAGCTCTTTGGACAAGGCCAGTCTGCTTGCTGCACACTTTGCGGCCAGCTGAACACTCCCAGATTGTGCTTTGTCTGTGCCTACGCTGGAGTGTGTTGAATCTTCAATGGGACAAATCCACTTTTGCACTCATGTAGTTGCAAAAGTTCTTAAAGATCTTAACATTCACAAATCCGCTGGTCCAGATGATATATTTACCCTCCTTTTGAGGAAGAACATCACTTCCACGCTGGCAAAACCACTGCTTTAGCTTTTTCATTAATACTACTCGTCAGGACACTTTCCGAGCAAATGGAAAACAGCATTTGCCCAGCCCGTCCCTAAAAAAGGCGAATCTTCTTCTCTTTCTCCTAGTACAGACCCATTGCACTTACGTCGCTTCTTTCCAAGGTCATGGATCAATCGTTAGCTCATGAAATATCTCGAAACACGAAATGGCCGGCAGTATGGTTTTCGTAGCAACAGGTTCACTTCTGATTTGATGGCATGATGCACCGAAAAGTGGTACCAAAGCGTACATCAATATGGCGAAAGCAAGATAGTTGCACTTGATATTTCTAAGGCATTTGGCATCAGGCTCTTTTGTCCAAAATGCGTGCTTTTGGGATCGATGGCTCTCTTCTTCAATGGATTATAAATTACCTTTCGGAATGTTCAATTCAAGTTGTCTTCCATGGTTTCGAGACTGATATTCACAAAATAAATGGTGGTGTGCCCCAGGGCTCCATTCCGTCTCCGAAACTCTTTTTAATTTTTATGAATGATATCTTGTCTGCCATTTCTGGGCCAATACGTATATTTCTTTGCTGACGACATTGCTCTCTGCTTTTCATATTCGTTCCCGGACTCATGGCCCTGCTCTTCGGCTGTAGAACGAGAACGTATCCTAAGCTCATTAAATTGCGATATTAACAGCATAGCCAATTGGGGAACTATCAATAGAGTGGAATTTAATGCTTCCAAAACACAATGCTGTCTGTTGTAGTTAAAGCGAAATGTAAACAGCCAGCCATTATCCATGAATGTCACTTGCATCGTCGAAACCGATAAATTTTCCATTCTCAGTATGTGTGTCAGTGACAGCTTACTTTGGAATGACCACATATTCTATGTTGTCAGAAATGCTGCGAAATATTTAGGTTACCTCTAGCAAGGTAAGAAATACTTTACCGCCTCTGATCTGGCCTCAATATATAAATCATTCATCCGCCCAAAATTGGAGTACAATTCATCATCTGGTCGGATGCGGCCAAAACATGTCTGCACATGCTAGATAGGATTCAAGACCGAGCGATAAAATTGGTAGGTGATACTAATATCACTCAAACAATGGACACTCTCGAATACCGACGAAATCTCTTGTGTCTCACTTTGTTTTATCGTTATTACCACCTCAAACCCACTTTCGGACGCACTCTAAAATATCGTGATTCGTTCCTAAGCCGTACAACTCGCTTATGGAATGCCCTGCCTAGTTCTTTATTTCCTAGTCATTATAACCTTAAAACATTTAAAACCAACGTTCACCGGTACCTCTCTTTCCATCCTAACTGATTTTCCTTCGCTTAAGGGTACTTAAATTAAAAAACTTTTCCGATTGGTCATAAGTATTTAACACTAAGAGTAAACATCAAAGAGTTAACTATAATTTACAATAATTGTAGAGACAGTACAGTCACTCGACACCTCTCTAAATCTTATCCAATTAGTTTCCGTGGGACATGTTATTTCAGTAAAAGTTGGAACATCTCGATCATCCCCTATTTTTACTTGAGATAATGCTAAAATCCATAGAGGATTTGAATCTTAATCAAAACGCCTGTTAATTCAGTTTGATGGAAAGCTATCTGCCTCGAGTTTTACTGCGTCGTCCTTCTGGGATGGTTTCAAAGATTACCTGCGTTGAGGTAATCTATGACCTATGACCTATGACCTATGACCTATGACTTGCGCCATAGAGAAGGACTCCATGATTGAAAAGTAATTTTAGTAGACTTTACTACTCAATTTTTTTCTCACAACAAAGAATATGTGACTTGAAAAAAAAACGAAACACACGGATAATTGCACAAATTCATTGCTATTTCGAGTAATTTTCGCTACGCTTCGGTTCTACCAGAGCAGCTATTAGCCAAACTCTTTGAATACTGCGATTCCAACAATATTGAATTTATATGTCCACATCTCCTATTTTGGCAGTAGAAAATAGAACGTGGTAGACAATCGTTTCCTGGCCTGGTTGTCAACAACGGAAGTAAGACAACAAGTTATCAACTAAAGGTTAAGGATACTGCCGGCTAGAAAATACTGTCGCAGGCCTCCATGTCAGGTCTTAGGCACATATACATTAGAATCGGAAGCGAGGTATCCGCCTACACTGATGTGAAAAATAATAAAAGCGCTACAACAGAAAAACGCATTCTAAAGAATATATTTAAAAAAAATAAATGAAAGTAAAAAATAAATAAAAAGTAATTTCATAAATTATAAATAAATATAAAATTCAAGTTGTTAACTCACTGTAAGAAAAAGACAATTATTTGTGCAAACTTCAATGTTTATGGTTGTGCAAAAATATAAGAACATTCAAAAACAAATTAAAAAAGATCTCTGAATTTGCGCAAGAAACGACCAAAAATATTGCTCAAAGTGTTCCGTTTTTAATATTTGGTAGCATTTCCCTTGCTTTTTAAGACCGCTTAACATTCCCATTGAACCTACATACCAGCTTCTGGCAGTTCAAAGTTGAAGTTTCATACCAAATTTTTGACGGGTTTTGACAAAGTTCGTTTTTATTTTCTGGCTTAGAAAATTTGCTCAGTTACTTCCTGATATATGGTTCAGGTCTGGACACTGTGATGGCTTCTCGAGAACTCTAGCTTTGATATCCGTACCCCTTTTTTGTCATTTTTGCTATGGTTTATTTGGGATTAAATTCTTTTCCCGGTTGCTACTGATTATTTGAGGTATATCAAGTTTGGTATCAGCACCGAAAAGTTTGACGTTTTTAACGCTACACGTGCTCAGTGCGCGTTGTCATATGAGTGTTATTTGCGTTTTCTACAGAGACCTGAACAATTGATCTCAGCTCTAAAATGGAATTAGATTGTGAACAATTTCGTGTGACGATTTCTTATGATTTTCGAAGTGGATTAACTCAAAAACAGCACGCTGATCAAATAGCTTCGACTTTTGGTGATGAGGTACCATACCGAGCTGCCGTGCTTTGCTGGTTTTCGGGCGAATTTCGTGAAGGTCGTCCAAAATCAGTTGTTGTGCCAGAAAATATGGATGCTACGCGGGAACTGTGCGAGGAAGATTGTCGCGTGATTTATTGTGAAATTGAGGCATGCTTGGCAAGATTGCTTGAATACCGTTGAATTCGCGTTGGATACCGTATAATTTGACAATCGCTCGCAACAAGGACTCGTGTCAATTTATACAAAGAAATGTTGAAAAAAAATCGACTTCAAAAGACGTCTATAAGATCTTGCCAGACGAAAATGGATCTATAGATACAGCAGTAGACTGTATGGGTCTTTCAAGACGAGCGAAATTAAACAAAAGTTGTTCGCTCATGAAACACTTCGAAGCAAATGGTCGCCTGTTTCTTCGGAAAAACCGCACATTTCCCCACTGTGCCCTTAGAGTAACGTAGAACGATCAATTCGGAATGGTACACTACCATTTTTAGTCAGAAGTCTTTCGAAAAATAAAGAAAAAGCAACCGCCGAATACGGATCATTCTCCAGCACGGCAATGCGAGCCTGTGAGATCGCCTTAAACAAATGACTTTTTGAACACTCCAAGCATCGAATTGATGGATCATCCGCCGTACAGCTCTGATTAAATAAATTAAGATCGTATTTCGTACTTCAAGAAGCGATTGATGAGTTTATATCGTATATTTTGGAGTTACCTCGTTCGGTAACGAATGTTCAAACGCATGCAAAAGTGTATTGCTCTTCATAGAGAGTATTTTGAAACCCATTTTCGATGGAAAATATTTGTTTTTAACTTGTTTACCGTTACTTTTGTTTCGTCAGAAAAATGCAACTGGACAAAGTTTATTTGTTATTGAGGACACTAAAAAGTTAGAAATATTATGATGCTGTAGCTGTTCTTGTTATTTTGCACAGCTGTGTAGTTGAAAAGGAAGAACGCGAATAGAGCAAAATGGACACGCTTTTAAGAAGAGTTTGGCAAATCTGTTCAGGTTTCACTCAAACTTTGTGTATTAAAGTTGGTTGTGTATTAAAACAAGATTTTATATCACTACCTCTATTACCAGACTTTAAAGAACGCTCTCAGCTGCATAGGAGGCTTTCTCTTATATGCATGGCTCTGCTCTAGATGTCAAATGAATGTCCCTACCTTCATTAATATTATCGGCTGCACTCTCAAAGCTATATTCCGTTTAAAAGGAGATGGTCTTGGTACAACTAGAGTATGCACAACAGTTTTGATGACTCGTGACCCAAATCTTTGGACTCAGGTCTGATGCTGGAATGGGTTCGGCAAATATCTGGGCCAGGAAAGAAGTAAAGCCTGGTGCTGTTGTCTTCTGGGGGAATAACAACGTTACTCCTCGTTAGAGGAACTTATGTCGTATATTGTCAAGAATCAGTGAAGTACGCGAGGTACCTACGTATAAAGTGACATTTAAGTTGCGTTTTAGTCCTTACTGAACTCTGTCTCTCTCCGCTAGTTCAAGACTGCAAGACTTCTCCGAATGCAGTCGGAAAGATGAGTTCACGTAGTCTTGTTTAGATCCGCAATGTTCTTATTTCTCAGGATCCAAACTTATGTACGTTAGGAGGACTGTGTCTTCGTTTGGGGCCTCCATCAACATTTGGGTTTTAAATGCTCAACGCAGATGTCAAGTCTCCTCAAGATGAGAGCAGTCTAAAAAATCAGCGACTTCTACAAAAGATAGAAATTCCCGTGAAAAGATCATACAAAGATTACAACATAACGACTTGCTTGGAATATTGCTTTATATTTTCTAAATATTGTCCATGAGGTCGTATAATTATTATTTTTTGGTTGCGCACGCCTTATTTTTCTCTGTGGTTGGGCAAACGCATTTCAGGAGTACCGAGTCGACCACCGTCGAGTGCACAACTCCATCAGTGCACTCGCAATATTGTTGTGTGCTGTGAAAAAAAAGAAAAAAAAAAAAAATTGCGCGCGTGTGCAAAAAAAAAATACATAAACAAAAAAAAGTGAAGTGCAGTGACTGAAAAGGAAAATATCACACAGTGCGGGTATCCCACCTCACCCGCTCCTAGCCGAAGTACTGTTGCTTGCACTCAGTCACTGCAGTTACTGTATTTACCATACGGTACGGGCAGTGGCTGAGTGTATGTAACAACTGATGGATAGCGGGTTGTGAGTGAAAATTTTGTTGGTGCACTGTTTCATATTGTTGTAAGGGCATAACACCTACAACAATTTGATCCGGTAAGTCAAAGTCAGAATTTTAACTTCGCAGCCTTCCTTAGTATCGCAGCCTTGCTTAGTATCGTCGGTGTTTGTGTTTTCTGTGTTTGGCTGTGATTATGACTAGGGAATTCAGGGTAGACGTAGCCAATATACGCGGGCTAAAAAGTAATCACTTTTCTGCGTACGTCCACATCTGTAAGTACAGACCAGCTGTTTTGGCACTTAGTGAAACACAGGTAGATCCCCGCCCACACCTCTCAGATCATTCTGATCTGAAGCTACCTGGCTACGAACTAGTGCCATTATTCTTCTCTCACCGCGGTCTCGCCAATTATGTGCGTAGTAATGTAGCTTACCAAACTCCACCACAATGTGATCCATGTTCCAATCCGGAATTCAACTTCATGTGGTTAAAATTCCATCTCCGTAAGCAAATTATACACTACTGCTTTATTTATAGCAGCCCCAAACTGGACAGCAATTCAACCTTTAACGAGTTTGATGCGCTGTCTGACTACATTCAAAGAATTGTATCCCTGTATCCTCATACTGAAATCGTTATTACGGGCGACTTCAATATACACAATTCTGGGTGGCTTCGACATTCTGGACAGACAACACCCGAAGGACGGTGTGTTGAGATCTTCGCTGCGGAAAACAACCTAACGCAGCTTGTAAATGAGCCCACGCGAATACCAGACGTTGATAGTCATACCGCCAACACCCTGGACTTGTTTTTAACTTCTCACCCTGATAAGTACACCATTGATGTGCTCTCCCCTCTAGGCTCGTCGGACCATTGTGTCATATCAGCTAATTTCTCGTACACCGACCACACAGTTAGAGAAAAAATTCCAAAAAGAACCGTATGGCAATACGAGAAAGCCAACTGGAGCGGTCTTAACAGCTTCTTTAGGAATTGTAACTGGTCGTTATGCTTCCTCGATAATGACGTGGATGCCGCTGCTGATATGATTACAGACACCATTCTCTTTGGAATGAGATTCTTTATTCCTCATCGGATGAAGAGTATCAAACCAAAAGAAAAGGCATGGTACGACTCGAGCTGTAAAGAGGCCGTCATGGTTAGAGAAATCTTTTTTCGGTCCTACAAGGCCAACCCGACAGAGGAAAGTTCAAACGAGCCAGAAATGACTGCAACGCCTTTCTTAAGCGTGTGAAATTCCTATACGACCAAAAACTGAGGCAAAAAATACTGCAATGTCCCAAAGGCAGTAAAAATGTTTGGTCGCTTGTCAAAAACATTAGAAATTCCGCCTCATCCTCCATCCCAACGCTCATTTACAATGACATTCCAGCTGTCAGCTCTTTGGATAAGGCCAATCTGCTTGCTGCACACTTTGCGGCCAGCTCAACACTCCCAGATTGTGCTTTGTCTCCGCCTACACTTGAGTGCGTCGAATCTTCAATGGGACGAATCTACTTTCGCACGCGTGTAGTAGCAAGAGTACTTAAAGATCTCAACATACATAAATCCGCTGGTCCAGATGGTATATCTCCCCTTCTTCTGAAGAGGTGTTCTTGCTCGCTGGCAAAACCACTGCGTAAGCTTTTTCATCAATCCTACACTTTAGGACTCTTCCCGAGCAGATGGAAAACAGCATTTGTCCAGCCCGTCCCTAAAAAAGGCGAATCATCTTCTCTCTCCTCCTACAGACCCATTGCACTTACGTCCCTTCTTTCCAAGGTCATGGAAACACTGATAAATCGTCAGCTCATGAAATATCTCGAAACACGAAAACTTCTCAATGACCGGCAGTACGGTTTTCGTAGCAACAGGTCCACTGGTGATTTGATGGCATGTCTCACCGAAAAGTGGAACCAAAGCGTACATCAATCTGGCGAAAGCAAGATAGTTGCACTTGATATTTCTAAGGCATTTGACAGAGTTTGGCATCAGGCTCTTTTGTCGAAAATGCGTGCATTTGGGATCGACGACTCTTTTCTTCAATGGATTAGAAACTACCTTTCAATTCAAGTTGTCTTGGACGGTTTCAAGTCTGATATTCACAAAATAAATGCTGGTGTGCCCCAGGGCTCTGTTCTGTCACCGACACTCTTTTTAATTTTCATTAGCGAGCTCTTGTCTGCTACTTCTAATCCAATATATTCCTTTGCTGATGACAGTACTCTCTGCTTTTCATATTCGTTCCCGGACTCACGGCCCTGCTCTTCGGCTGTAGTACGAGAACGGCAGCGTATGCTGAGCTCATTAAATTCCGATATTAACACCATAACCAATTGGGGAACTATCAATAGAGTGGAATTTAATGCTTCCAAAACACAATGCTGTCTGCTGTCTTTAAAGCGAAATTTAAACACCCAGCCATTATCTATGAATGGCACTTGCATCGTCGAAACCGAAAAACTTTCCATTCTCGGTATGTGTGTCAATGACAACTTACGTTGGAATGACCACATATTTGATGTCGCCAAAAATGCTGCGAAATGTCTAGATTTCCTCAAGCGATGTAAGAAATATTTTACACCCTCTGATCTGGCCTCAATATATAAGGCATTCATCCGCCCAAAATTCGAGTACAACTCCCTCATCTGGTCAGGTGCTCCTAAAACATCTCTGCACCTGCTAGATAGGATTCAAAACCGTGCGATAAAACTTATTGACGATACTAATATCAGTCAATCAATGGACACCCTCGCACACCGACGAAATGTCTCGGGTCTCACTTTGTTTTATCGCTATTTCCACCACCAGTACTCCACTGAAATCGCCAGTAGCATTCCGCCCATTCAAACTTTCAATCGTAACACCCGTCTCGCTATGAATGCTCATCAGTATACCCTCAAGCCCATTTTCGGACGTACTCTAAAATATCGTGATTCGTTCCTAAGCCGTACAACACGCTTATGGAATGCCCTGCCGATTTCTGTATTTCCTGGTCGTTATAACTTGCAAACAATTGAAAGCAATGTACATCGGTACATCTCTTTTCTTCCTCCCTAAATTTCCCTTGCCCGCGCTGTGTACAATTACCTTAAGGGTACTCAAACCCCTTGAGCGCGCGCTCATTATAAAAAAAAAAAAAAAAAAAAGGTTTATGTTGGCAATTAAGCTTTGATGCCTACACATCTCGATTACGTTTGCCTCTTACTCCCAAATGTAACGTGCTTCTGTTGTCTGTAACACTAGCCCTGAAAATTCCTATTGATCTCAGCTCCAATTGGTAAAAGCCGCTTTCATAAGGTGTTTCTCGCATTAACTGATGATTCGATAGTGTTTATTCACCTGTCGTAAAGTCTCAATAGTCTTTTGGACTGAGGGTTAAGGCCAGTACCTGGAAGCTTTCGGGGAGTTAAAATAAGAACAACAGAAACGAAGTCAAAGCGCAAAATTTTGTTTGAAGACGGTCAATCTCTAACCTAATCGTTTAACACTGCTCCACCTTCTGGACAAAATTCGAACTGCTCGTTTCAAAATAGATTGAATTGCTTTCACGTCTCTCTGACAGTGCTTGACTTTGTACTAATGACTAGTTCCGACAGGATCAAATTAAGGTCAATGCCTACCGTTTATTACTCATTGGCCAGACAAATGTTTTCTTAACATTTCTGCCTCTGTTGCTATTAAAAACAAAAAAATCAGATTATGTTCTAAGAAGAAAATAATGCTCAAAGAAACGCAAATTCTCGTAATTAAAGAAAAATCAAAGTGTCAAAGGATTAGATTGAAATCCCCATGTAGGCGGAGAAATATTTGCGTTCTGCCACAGACATTTTGTGGTTTGCTATAAAAATTCTATTTATTTTTTATTTATATTTTTTTTTTTCAATACATTTTGTTTTCAAAACATCAATTATAAGCTGCTTAGCGCTTATGACGTCTCAGTTTTATTGCTGGAATATAGCGAATGAAAGCTGTTTGAAGGTGAGCAGGTGAGATGTTTATTCGTGAATGGCTTTAAGATGCTCTTAAGTTCTTATTCTTTTTATAAAAACAAATTAAGTAAATATAATAAGGAAACAACGGATCTCATTTTAAGATTATTTTGTTATTTTGCGATAAAAATACAATTGCTCTTAGACATAAACTAATCTATTCATTCTCATCGTATGAGCAATGCTGCTCAGGATAATCAACATCTTTGGTCATATTTTCAAATTGACACCCACTCCAGTCGATTGGAAACAATTTCTTCCATATAGCAAAGCGTTCTAAAAACAATCCATTCTTCACTTCCAACTCTTGACCAATTTCCAAGAAGTTTTCGATTTTCAAATTCAGTTGTGGCCAGGCCAAGTCCTTGAGGTATTCATCACTGGGATTGTTTGGGTTGCTGTAATGTAAATGTAAAACATGTATTACAAATTGAATAACAACTCAAAACACGGATTTAGCTCACCCATCCGTTGCAAATTTAGTCCACATTCTGGTCAGTCGCTCGACCATTGTGTTCTCTGGATCGGTTTTCTTAAATAAAGGCGCTAGACGGGGAATATGTAGCAAATACAAGAGATCATCGTGATGGACACTTCCTGAAAAAATTCTCATAAAACATTGAAAAAAAATGTTTACTTCAATTTGAACAAACCATAGGCAGTATCTCCAGGATACTTGAAATCACTAAAACGTCCTTTATATGAGAAACGATAGTAGAAGACGGGAACATATCTAGCAGCTAAATGAGCAAATCTGTGTACCGGAAATCCTATAATAGCGTCGCTGAAGAGCTAAGAAAAAAGATTTTATTTAAACAAAAAAAAAGTTTCATGAGACCCATGTGAAAAATTCACCTTTCCCAGTGGTTCAAAAGGTCCTGTTGCGCTCAAAGGCTCACTGCCAAGGTACTTCTTTTTAAGTGTGGCACTGATCTCTTTTGATCTTGGTGTATTTCGCTCGTACATAAGCATGATTGGTGCCACCCTTTCCCAATCTTCATTTAGCTGCTGAGTCATATTGGCGTTCTTTAAGGTCCCTATTTTAAGAAGACATTTATAAGTTTGTCTAAATTGTTAGGTAACAGCCTATTCCCTGGTTGTGATTTATTGCTTTACTGATTACTTAGAAATAAAATAAAAGTAGTGGTCTGAGATAGCTGACGTGTGGAATACCAGAAGCCATAAAAATCTCAGTACATGTTTTGCCTTCAAAATTACAATGGTTCTACGAGTATCATTATTACTTTTTACATGAACGTCCCATCTGTGGTTCTGTTCTCTAAGAGTTCTCTTCATATGAAGCAGATAAATTAAGCGAAAATATAGGCAAACCATAGGCTCGCAAAGAAGAAAGACGATTCGATGAAAAAAACTGTACGGCCAACTGAGAAAGCCATACCATACAAACAATACCTGAAATGATGCCTTGACATAATCCTATGTAATTTGTCCATAAAAGGGAACGCAAGGCTAAATTTCAGAAACTGACCGGCCCAAAAGCAAACTTGGACTATGTATGCGTGCGTTGAGCCTATTAAAACGGCAAAGTATGACTTGTCTAATGAAATCTTGACAAATAGGAAACAACTAATATCGATCTTCTCATACAGAGTAATGAATTGAACGACAACCATTCCTATTGAAAACTGATAGAGAATAGAGAGATAGTTGTCAAACGACAACAATGGAGACAATAGTCATGCATATGCGAAGTTTATCCTCATTTCATCTCCCGAAGCTCACAAATTGTCTGCTTAATGAAATTACTTTCAACGTTAATGTCATTTTCCAGTCCCAGTAATCAGTTCACTGATCACGGTGTCACTAAGAGTTAGTACTGTAGGTTGTAGTCCCAAGTCAAGATGACAGTAGGCAGACTACAATACGAATGAATCGAAAACCTAGGAAGGAATCAGTGTGAGAGAGATCCGCCTCTACTTCAAACTCCTTTACTATAGCAGCTACTGATTAACCGTTGGATGGTTGGCGTTAAATGATGTATCGCTGAATTATATTTTTATACCAAATCGCCCACATGCAACGCCAATTCCAAGTCAGTGAGATACTGTCGCACATCTGTTAACGAAATAGCTAAACTTTTACCACCGTCCTTCGACTTGTTAGCCCGTCATTTATATGTCCAAGGAAATTGAGTAGCTGAGAAATGGTCTGCGCTAAACTCTTTCCGTGCAAATACTCTAAACATGACAGACATAAAGAGCAAGTATAGCCAATGCAATACCGCTAGCCTTGTATGGTCAAGCTCAAGCATAGAAGGTCCAAAAGACTTCTAAAGCAAAACCAAAATTTAACCACAAAAGCAAACGGTTTGAATCAAGGTTTCGCGAACCGAAGATCTTACAAAATGTTTTACATGTGTCGGAGCATTTAGCTTAATAATGTAAAAATGGTTAAGACCGCTCCAAAATGCCTAGGAAATATGAAACAAAAATCCATACATTCACCATTTTCTATATAAAGTAGAACAAGGCAGAATCAAAGCATTTAGATGGAAGCATTCGGTATTTGGAAGCAGCATCTGGGTCTGTGATGGATAGTACAACAGAGCGCCATAAGGAATACCTACTTTGGAAAAAAATGATAATAAAGAACCGGAGGGCAACTATCGGTTAACAGGTCATAGCAAATAACTTACTGGAACTTCAACGGCGACTTCAGAGTGCATTTGATGTTGCGAACTCAATAATGTTGCGAACTCAATGAGGAATAGGTTTTACTGGAATGCTGAAATCGCCAAAGATAAACACTTTGAGCAATAAGATAACCACCGAGAGGAACTTTTCAGGCCTAACATAAAATAGTGTGTATTTTACCGATGACAGGCAAGTGCAGTACGCACGCAATGCATATCGCAGAGCAAGATCCCGATTAAAAAAATGGGATTAAGTCTAGCCTTGCTTTAGGGATCAACTTAATCACAATGTACGGGGTAAAACTAATCAAATTGAGTCAATGAGACCAACAAGCTATTGTTGCGTCAAATAGTTGCAGCCCTCGGCAAGAAAGAATGGGGCTAAGTCGTTTTTCCTGAGTTTCGGAAGTGCCTACGGCTATTGCTATTCCCAATGGAAAAAGGGAACCAACGATCCTTCATCCTTTCATCCTATTTCTTAACTTGACACCATGGGAAAAGCATTTAGCGGATCTTTTCAAACACTCTTACCAGCAACTGAAATAGCAGAAAGTCTGTTGGTACGCTAATATGCTTTTCGTAAGTCACGTTCAATAGTGGACTCAATTAACGCAGTAGCAACAATCCTCCTCTATAACTCTAATGGTAGAGTATGAAATTATTGGCGGTGTGCCACAAGGCTCGGTCTTAGTCCCTCCATTGTAGAGCATTATGTATGATAAAATTTTGTGGCCACTGATTCCATGCAAAGCATCGATTTTCGGATTTGCTGATAACATTTCCGTGGTGGTTGAGCAAAATCTCTACTCCAATGAAAAAACAACGCACCGGCTTACAACTCGCCGATCATAGAACTAAAGCAGTGCTTATTACAAGAAGGAAAATCCGCGAAACGATACCGGGTAGAGTGGAAGGAGATGGAATTGTTTCTCAAGTGCCTTGGATTTAATAGTGACAGTTGCCTAAATTTAAAAGATCAGCGAGAAACTTTCGAAAACCGCAAGTGCCCAAATAGAATTTAAGAATTCTTCTTGCTGTATCTGTGACTTTTAGATTCACGTACGCAGCGGAGATATGGTTAAGTGCCGCAAAGTTTAAGTCTTAATTTAAGTCAAGTCCGTGTAGCGCCTTAGTACGTTAAGGCCGCCGATGTGTACTGTTCAAACCGACATATTTGCTATAGAAATGATAATACTCAAAAGCGACCGAGTCCAGATTTATGACGAATAAAGAAAATATGAAAGGAACCGTAGCATCGCAACTTGGCAATAACAATGGAACTAACCTGAGTGACTCACTCCCAGCGTACAGCGAACAGATAAGTAATCGAATCGTAGAGTAAGCTGAACCCAGCGGAGAAATTCATTAGGGCGGTACCACGAGGGCCACGAATCGGTCTGTTCAGGTGGAGGCAGTTTTAGTCGGTAAGAATTCGGCACCACCAATTGCTATCTGTCCACGACATTTAGGTGGTATTATGGGACACACAAGGCAAAAAGATCCTGCTTCGACTTTAAATTTGTCACTTTCGACAAACGGTGACAGATGAAAAGGACTCTTCAATGTGTGTGTGGCATACTAAGAAATTTGATTCTAGTCTATATTGTCGTATTCAAAAACGGGTCCCTTGTGTGGTCACAGTGGCTTTTGTAATTTGGATGTTGTTCTTTCGTTCTGCCTGGACACAGACAAAGGGGAACCAACCATGGTGTGTTAATATCCCAAGCCCACATTTTTTTAAAAACTGAATAATGTAAAGTGAATGCAAGTTAGGCCGCTGTTATTCAATTTTTTAACCACAAAAGATTGCATGGAAAGTCACCTGAAGTAATCACTGCCTTCAAGTCGAACTTTATTTTAGTTTGATAAGAAAATTTCAAAATGTACTTACAATAGGGAATACGAACAAACTCGTCCTTAGTCATCCCAATAATGAGTGGGACCCTTACAATTCGACCACCTAGATAAGATCGCAGAGGTTCTTCAATTAAAAACCTCTCCTGTCCAAAGTCTTCTTCCACAACTGGCATCCAATTAAGCATTGGATTGTAACCAAATTCAAACATTTTATCAAATGTACTAACAAAATCTGCGACCGGTACCTGCAATCAGTCAGGATGTGAGTAAATATGTAAACTTACAAACTTTAATGGAGATTTACCTTTTTCAAGCACTTTATCATGTCGTCGATATTTTCGGTAGGACACTTTACCAGCTGAGCTTGCCTCTTAGCCAAATCCAACTGATTCGTTTCATAGTTTTTCAGTTCGATGGGTGGACCGCTCATCGCAATAGCTCTATGAAACAGTCCTTTCGACATTGGCGAGACCATATGTAGGCCTATGCTCGTACCTCCGGCACTGTATCCGAGCAAGGTGACAGACTTGGGATCACCTCCAAAGCGATCAATATGATCTTGAACCCATTTGAATGCAACCACTTGATCCTTCATTGCAGCATTACCGGGAGCATGAGTAGTGCCCGTCGATAGAAAACCCAAAGTTCCCAATCTGTAATTAATTGTTACAAGGACAATATCCCGATCCATGAGGAGTTGGGGGCCAGCATTATTTTTACTCTGTCCAGAGAAGCCATAGAACGCACCGGGATGCAGATAGATTATCACTGGTTTTAAGGCCTTTGTATCCAAGTTCTTTGAATAGACATTCAAACTTAAGCAATCTTCGGAATATTCGGATGAGTTACGAACTGATTGCGGACACATTGGTCCATCATCTGTGGCATCGTATACTTTCGGCTTCCATGGATCTACAGGGTGTGGTTGTTGAAATCGGAGTTCACCTACTGGTGGTTGGGCATATCGAATGCCACGAAAGGCGTAAAAATCTTCTCCCAAGCGCGACTGCAATTTCACACCACGAATGTCACCCAAACTTGTAGATACTTGAACTGCATCTGAGATGACCGAGCCGAGCGCAGCCAATAGAGCGATGCAAATTGCAAACATGATGAGTGATAACTGAGTGTTTCGTTGCTGGGTCTCAACAATTTATATGTTCGCCACATGACTGCTGAATCGTGTCGGGAATCCCCAGAGATTACGTGAACTAATTGGTAATCAGCTGGTTCCCGGGAATTTGTTTGCTTTAAGTGCGTCTTTTGTAAGTGAAAGTAATTCAAACACACTGCTGTTGGGTACTTTTTGATCAATTTCGCTGGAAATAGAATATCAGGTGAACTAGTTGATTTCGTATCTCTTAGTTTGTTTTGGATTCTGGGAAGATCAAGCTGGCGACCTTGATTGGAATGTTTAAAAGCGATAATACGCTGTAGCTCCTGCTTAGGGAGTAGCTAAGTGAATTAATATCAGCGACGTAAGGTCACTTTCGGGGATCAAAACAAATTTGATGAGATACGAGTATGTATCAGTTTGTATGTAGATTCGTCGTGGCATTAAGCTGAGTCAGGTTCATATTGTGTGGCTTTGGTGGGAGATTCCAATCAGTTTTGTTGCTCTTTACGTTTTACGTGTTTGTTATTTAGCCAGCCGGTTTGAAAGTATCGGATGATAATAAACAAAAGATATGTGCCGATGACTGTTTGTACTGGTTGAAATACTGGCTACAACTTAGTAATCGTCTACATATAAATGTGGGGAAACATTTGTTTTTGAAGAAGATATGCCTCTGAAATATCTGGAAGAATTTCATACGAGCAAATGTGTTGGAAGGATCTCCCTAATGTCATGATGGACAAAGTTTCGAATAGTAACTAACTCACCTTCAAGGTGATAGTTTTGTTGTCAGCTTCACTCAATTATAATGCTACTGAAGGCTTCAGAAAAAGAGCAAACTCAATATATACATAGATATGGAGGGGTCATAAAGAAGATAAATCGGTCATGAGGTAAATGTCCCAAAGTGCAATATCATCAAATCTTGATGTGCGAATACCGATGTCTTACCTGCTTAGTTAAGCTTGAAATAAATATTCGTTGACGTAGTTTGCTCATATTAAATCTTGCTTACCTATCTTACACTCCGCGTGCGGCAGTTTTTATTTTGTTGCAGCGATTAAAAGATCTCATTTCGCATAGCCAAGACATTCTATTGTTTGATCCAAGTACAATATAACTTGGTTAAACTCGCAAAGAATTGGCATCATCTTAGGTGGCGTTAAACTTCGAGAAAGTATAGCTCTAGTTCCCTCCATTTTTAGAGGTCCTCCACTGTAAGCTACCTTTACTGCGTTGTCACTCTGAAATGGATTTGCACCGGTTGTCGTGCAGACAATATATCCTTACCATCATAGCCGACAAATTTAGCCCTTTATGACCGAGTCAATATAGATAGCTGTATAAGCCGTAGAATTCGTTGTCATTTCTTCTACTCTACATTCAAACTTTGGAAACTGGATAGAATTTCGCTTTTAATACAATAACTCCATCCTACTACGCAATACGATTGTACGGTCGATTTTCAACGACTCGGCCACACATTTCGGCCGAAACGGCCGCTAATTCGCGTTCAATGTTGGCTCTGAGCTCTTTCAACGTCGTCGGCGTGTTGGCATAAACGTAGCCCCACAGAAACTAGTCAAGCGGCGTTAAATCGCACGAACGAGGCGGCCAATCGACTGGCCCATTTCTTAAGATAACACGCTCACCATACTTACTCTTCCATAAATCGATTGTAGCGTGTGCTGTGTGGCTTGTTGCACCATCCTGTTGAAACCAGGTCCATATCTTCCAATTCGGGCCAAAAATAATCGGTGATCATGGCGCGATAACGCTGACCATTCACAGTAACGTGACGATCGTTATCGTTGACGAAAAAATATGGCCCAATAACGCTGCCGGCATGCAAACCGCAACAAACAGTTATTTTTTGTGGATGAGGTGGTGATTCATGAAGCACATGTGGATTTTAACCCGACCAATAACGCACATTTTGCTTATTGACGAACACATTGAGCCAAAAATGAGCTTCGTCACTGAAGATGATTTTGCGATGAAATTCATCATCTTGGCGCATCTTCTCCAGAACCCAATCGGAGAACGTACGTCGCTTCAAATGGTCCATCGGCTTCAATTCTTGAGTCAGTTTGATCTTGTATGGGTTTAAACCAAGATCCTTGAGAATGCCGTGGAATTGACTGATTTAGATCGTTTGCTACGGACACCTGAACGGCAACGATATTTTCGACTCTTCGATCAACCCGTTGTCTCACTGACACGGCAACATCACACAACGAATATGTAGACTCAAATTTTTCCACCAAACTTGTTATTGCCTGTCTACTAGGGCGAGAATTATGACCGAAAATTTGAGTTAACGCTCTTAAAGTTGCAGTCACCGACTCCGAATTTCGGTAGAAACTTTTTATAATTTGCAGACGTTGCTCGTTAGTGTACTTTACCATGATGAAAATGTTGAGTTTACTGAATAAATTGACAGTAACAGTTTGATGATTAGTGAAAAAAAGGGAAAACTCTTTAAACGCGCCAAGCCTTCTTGCGTGCTGAGATATTTCCTATTTAGAAGGATCAGACTCTTACAACTTTGGCCAGATCTATTTAGTCGCTAGACATGTTGGTCCAACAGTCCAGCTATGGTACCATTTCCGGTAGTATAGGTAGAGTAGTTCCAATTTTGACGAGTTCATCGGCCCTAGAGTTCACTGGAATGTCTCTGTGGCCCGGCACCCAGCAAAGGTGAAGGTTGAACTGCTCTGCCATCTCCATAACAGATGATCGGCGTTCTAGGGCGGTTTTAGAATTTAATGAGACCGAGTCCAGGGTCTTGATAGCGGCCTGACTATCCGAAAAGATGCGGATATCCTCTGCATATATCACGTTCTCGTCAGCCAGGACAGAGCTTCTTTAATCGCCAAAATTTCCGTCTGGAATACGCTACGGTGATTTGGGCGACGGAAAGATGGGCTTAGATTTAGCATATCTGAGAAAACACCACCACCAACTCAGAATGATCTATAGTAGAGGGGAAGCTCCATGGAAGTCTTTGTCAAACCGAAGTTCAGCTTTGGTGTAATCGACGTTCTCTGTGAAGATTCCTAATATAATAAGAATGTTAGCGTGGTCAAGCCGCAGCTAGTTGCCTGCTAAAAATATCGAGGGATGTCAAATGAAACAGAATGTCTAACGCCGCAGAGGGAGTAGACCGTAAAACTGCGCTTATGCATAGACATGCTGTTCTTTGGACTCTGCTTAGTTTGCTGTATTGTCTAAGGCCGTCCACCAGACAACAAACCCTTAGGTGAGTATCGGTCTTATTACCGAGATGTATAGCCAGTGGGTTATGTGAGGATGAAGGCCCTATTTATGGGGCTTTACTCCCAATCCACAGCGATCTGCCTAACGGGTTAATCTGTTGAGATTTAATTGGAGGAGTTCTTTAATGGTATTAAGATGCTTAACTGCAACGTTATCCGCGTAGGCAATCACGTTGCTACCACCCGCTTCCAGGTATGTCAGTAGTTCACTAAACACTAAGTTCCAGAGAAGGGGAGGGAGGACACCGCACACATCTTTTAGCAGAAGCCGCACCCAGTTTGGAGTTGATTATCCTTCCATTTAGCATAGAACTGATCAACTCCCAAAGTGAGCCGTCTAACTGCAGACTTGACAGCGCAGTCGTGATTGCGGATGTGTTGACGATGTTAAAGACGCCCTCTATGTCCAGAAAAGCAACCACTGTGTACTCTCTATTTTGTAGGGATCATTCGAAGTAGCTAGTCAGTGAATGCAGAGCCGTTTCCACCGACTTTCGTTTACAGTAGGCATGTTGAGCCGTTGACAGATGTCGATATCAATCAGTCGTTCTAGAGTTTTTAGAAGGAAAGATGATAGACTTATAGGTCTCAGGTTCTTTGGGACAACATGAGAACATTTTCCGGCTTTGGGAATGAAAACTACATTGACTTTTCTCCATGACAGTGGAATGTAGATCAGTTCTTCACAGCTCTTCATAATATTTCCTAACGTTGGCAGGATAATATCTGAGGACCTCTATAGCTCGGCAGGTATTATATTATACCGATCGGACCAGCAGACTTGTATGGTTTGAAGCTATGCAGCGCCCAGAGCAGTTTGTCTCTTGTAATCAGACTATGAGTTTTGGTCCCGGTTGCAGTAGTCCTATTTGAGCTGCTACTGACCGCGAATTGGAAGCTACTTGGTAAGTGGGTGTCCAGTAGCAGGTTAAGTGATCGGTTTCTTTCAAACAGCTTGGCATCATAGGATTTGTAGAGAGGATTTTTCTTAGCCGCAATGCCTCAGATGTTTCTGTGATTTTGTCACAGAATTATCTCCAGGATTGTCGCTTTGCCCTTTTCAGTTCTTTTTTGTATAATTTGAGGGATTCTTTGCATGAGTCCCAGTCAGTCACTTTTCTTGTGCTTTTTGCTAAGTTGAAAAGTTTTCTGCATGTATTTCTAAGCAGTCCCAGTGCTGATGTCCACCAGTGCGGCTTTTTCTTGCCTCTAGGTTGAATAAGAGGGCAAGAAACCACCACAGCCTGATTGAGAGCCAGCGTGAATTTCTTGACTTTCATGTCAAGCCATTGGTGTCACTCAGGGGACTTGAGAGTTCAAAGGATAGCGTTTCTGACAGTATTTCTTTGTACTTTGGCCAACCAGTTTTCCGATAATTCCGGAATGCTGGTTGGCTGGGAGGAGCATCACTCAGGCTGAATTGAATGTATCTATGGTCTGAAAATGACTGTTCAGACGATACTATCCGGTTCGCTAGAATTTGAGTGATGTTTTCGGAGACAAGAGTGATATCTAGCACTTCATGTCGGTTTCTAGTTATAAAAGTGGGCTCATTGCCAATGTTACAAACAATGAAGTTAGTACTTATATAAAGGTTAGTACTTAATATAGTCAAAAAGTGACTCATCTCTATCCTTGATGTCGGTACTGCCCCATTCCGTGTGATGAGCGTTAGCATTGTATCCGATGATGAGGCCAGTTTTGTGCCTTCCAGCTTCCAGTACTACCCTCTCTAGGTTATCGCCACGGAGAGGACCCAAATGATCGTGGACAAAATATGCCGATGTTAGCCATTAGAAGCCTTTGTCAGTATCTAGTCTGGCAAAGGTTAAGTCGGGGTCGCTGAGATTACGACGTAAAAATGCATTAGGGCTACGTTTCACTAATATACAAGTTCTAATCTTAACTTTGTCTGTTGTATAGAGCGCATCAAAGTAACTTATTGACATTAAATGTCTGTTACTAAGAGAAATTTGAGAAAAAGTAACTCGGCACGCGTTAAGGAGGAGCACATTGTATCCGTCTATGCTTCACTAAAACTCAGAATGAGACCGAACGTAGAGAAAGCTGTTACTAGTCCAAACGGTGTCCTCATCGACTCTCGCTATATACACTCATGAATCTCCTTCCTTTTGGTATTCGAACTCTCAAAGGTATCTTCCGTTTAAAAAGAAGTGGCCTTTGGTATAATGCATTTGAATTTTGACGACCTTGTACGCCGACTGTCTTTTGGCTCTGGGCTTTTTACATCGGTCTTCCAATCAGGGATATATGCAATTTTGATACCAATGAACTATTTTGTGAAGATTCGTTGGACGGAACGAATTATATATACTTAAAGCCATGCTGAGTCCTCTAAATACTCCTGAGTCCTGTGTGGGTCCCAAGTCACAATGGCATCGTCAATGAACTTGCTATACAAGACTCCGAGTAGAATTACCTTGAGTCCGAACCTACGCCAGTTGGATTTCCTGTAAGCACTACTACATGGCATGACTCTTCAGACCAATGTTTTTCCACGACTCTAAATACCAGCCACTTTAATACTGCCCTTCCCTAGAAAAGACTGCATTCTACTTTTTAGAGTCCTGAGGCACCTTACCATTGAAGCATTTACTCAACTGAGACTGAAAAATTCCACTAAAGGGAGCATTCGAGGAGTACAATGGACCAGCTCTTTATCTGAGTGCTGTGTTCTTACAGAGCCTTTCTCTAAATTAAGGTGTTAGGCCACTTTAGAGGCCGTAATAATGTGCCTTTTTGTAATTGTGATATGCATAGCGAACCTGCACATCTGCACATATTTATAATGAAATGGTCCCCTCGATCGTAGCGAGCATTAGCATATTCCGTTTCCATTTTAGATCTACGAAAACCACCAGGAGGTTTCGGTTCACCAAGAGTCCGACAATAAAACCGTGCTACCGAACGCCTGAATTGAAGTTGGAGTAATTTTGAGCCTGCTTTTTTGTGGAGTAATCAAGCGTTTTGAATGGAAACAACGATCAGCCACGTAAATATGGACGAGCACCATTACTTCCCTCTAGCATCTATTCGGTTGTTGTTTACATTTTGGTCCATACGGTTCATGCCACCCATATTTGCATTATACCGTGCAATTGCATAGGGTCGTGGCAACTTTTTCCAAAAAGTGTAGTCGCAACATTCACAACGGAATTGTCGACCCATTTCGTTACATAAATTTCTGCTGCAAGTAATTTCGAGAACTCAATTCTACCCTGCTTGGCATTCTTCAATAATTTTTTGTTTAGAGGGCAAAAAACCGGAATGCGATTTTCCTGGCTGGTTCCGTTCCCATTGTAACCTCTTTGTTTTAGTCCAAGTAGGACAGGCACTGACATAAACAAATAAATAAATACAAAACGACAAAGGCTTTAAAACATCGTTGAATTCGTCGAGCATGCAAAACAATGGTGTTGCGTTCTTACCGTATCTTGCAGGATAAACCACGTTCAGCCTTGGGTTGTTACCTTGGTACATCTCGAAATTTATGAGGTATCCGTGTATTATGAGGTGTATTTAGCGACCACAATTTATAGCAGAAACTTAGTGGTTTTCCCCTGATGAATTGTTTGCAGCCATGTCTGCCACCATAGATTTATCGTAACTAAGGTATTGCTGCGGATGGAAATTTTGAGCAAACTTATTTTTCAGTTATCGGACAGATTTTCCAAATTTTATCGATAAAATGCAAAAACGATTGTTTGTCTCGAATCTATCACGTCTCATTGCCTGTATCATCATATTCAGACCAATAGTCTCTTTTGCTAGGATGAGTATTATAATCAGTGACTATCAATACTTGTAAGTTTCCTCACACAACAACTTGTATATCTCTTTGTCAACAAATTTTTCGAATTGGTGTAATTGGCTTCAGGAAAGCGCGGTATCATTGTGGTGTTCCTCAGTTCTTTTTCTTTTTCGGATAGACTGAGTTTCCTTCTCTGTTTCCGATACCTCAAAGTTTTGCTGCGGTTCCTAGTTTGCTTGACCTCTGAAATTTCGAACGCGGCGAACTGCTTGTACAGTTCGATTCCTGTTCTTGTCATAATTCTTCTTGTACTTCGCTTGAACCTGCTGTATTTGGTTCATGGCTTTTTTGCGTATTTTAGCCCTCTCATCGTCGATTTTCACAACTTTCTCAGTATCCGTGCTTTTCGCATTATACAGCCAGACAAATTTGCTGAAACCATAGACTACGAGTATTGCAAAAATAAACTTATAAAGTTTAGAAGTCGCATCCATTGGTCCCAAATGATCGCCGTGCAGTGTATGAAGCGGTATGCCTCCTTTCTATACAATAGAGATGACCTTCTTGTTTTCCAAGCTTTTTATTCTCCAAATGGGGAATCCAAAACTGTTGCTGTAGGTAGTACACTTTTTTTGTAAAAAAAAAGTGACCAATATTGTGGGCGTCACTAATAATTTCATGCTCCATAGCCTTAGGTACTACTAAGAGGTCGTTACCGCCAATCTGTTTGTACAGTATATCACCCTTAATCTTGAAATGAGGGTATCGGCTGAGACCGTCAACATGTTTCATCCTGCCACTCGATCGATGTTCCACTTGAAAATCTAGATCTTACAGCAAAAGTATTAACTGTGCAACCTCGCATGGAACATCTTTCTTTTTTACAGTCTGTGTGAAAGCTGCACAATCGGTTATCAATTTAAATCTGATGCCTAAAAGGTGGTGACGGAATTTGTTTACCTATAGCGAGATAGGCTGTTTTTATTTCTAGTATATAGCTGTGGCGTTTCGTATCGCCTTCTGATGTTCTTTTGCTCCAATATGCCACAGGGTGTAGCTTTTCTTATCACCGTTGCAGTAGCACGGTGTGAAGCTCAGTCGGTGCATCTCTGCAATATAAGCGAAGAACTGGATCTTGAGATAACATATCTTTAAGCTGATTCATAGAATTTTTTTCAGCTGTCTCAAATCTGAATACTGCATCCTTCTTCAACAGATCAGTCAAAGGATGCGCAACGTTCGCGTAACCGTTTATAAACCTCAGAAAAAAGCCTGTCAAACCTAAAAAGGATTGAACGCCTCTTTTATTTCTGGGGTATGGGAATTTATGCACAGCCTTTGTTTTTTCCTGACCCGGCCAAATTTTCCCGTCCTCAACTGTATGGCCCAAAAAGTTTATTTTGCTCTGAAGGAATCGGCACATTTTCCATTTAATTCTGAGACTATATTTCGCAGCTTCATGCAGAACATGCATTCAACAACTGTTTGCGCAAATATGATGATATCTTTAACGAAGATCTTCATGATGTTTTGCGTGATTAATTCTTGAAAAACTGTGTTGACAAAATGATTAAATGCGGCAGGAGAATTGCAGAAACCGAAAGGAGCCCTGCAAAATTCAAACAATCCCTCTTTGCTGACGAATGCCGTATACCTCCGACTTGCTTCCTCGATTGGCACATGCAAAAAGCTATTCTCAAAATCCATAATAATAAAGACTTTTGCACCTTAAAGTTTCTCTAAAACTTCGTCTATTCGTGGTACCGGAAAGTAGTCTTTGAGCAACATTACTAAAACCACTCGACTGACAAAATTAGAGGTAGACCTGCGTACGAAAAATTCTGTTAGCCATTCATCGATTTGCTTTTTCAGGGCTTCGCATTCTACGGGACTGTAACGGCTTGGTTGATGACGAAATGGTTTCATATTTTCATCAAGGACGATTTTCATCATAATTGGACCTTCAACAGTCGATTTACGAGTATCTGGCTTATATTCCTTAATCATAGACTGGATCAGTGGTTCAAACTGTGGAGGAGCATCTGTGTTACATTTCATATCGACTATATTGTACATACTTAGCTCGTTTGTGTCAGCATTATTGGGCTCCGCTGACGTCTTCGAAAAGTTGAATCCATCCTTGTTAAGTGACATCTGGAACTGTGATGAGAAGTCAAACCCAAGTAAAACGTCGTTATCGATATTGCCATCGGATACTACTAAAAATTTCTATTCCGCTTCAACTCCGTTGATTTGTACAGTGCTCATAAACACACCAATTGATTGTAAAGGGTTTTCCAATAGGGATTTGGCAATTTTGAATTTAATTTGTGAACGCACTCTTTCAATCATTAAACTGTCACTGTCAATTTATTCAGTAAACTCAAAAAACACGAACGAGCAACGTCTGCAAATTATAAAAATTTTCTACCGAAATTCAGAGTCGGTGGCTGCACCTTTAAGAGCAATAACTCCAATTTTCGGTCGTAATTCTCGCCCTAGTAGACAGGCAATAGGCAAACAGGCAAGTTTAGTGCAAAAATTTGAGTCTACATATTCGTTGTGTGATGTTGCCGTATCAGTGAGACAACGGGTTGGTCGAAGTGTCGAAAATATCGCTGCCGTTCAGGCGTCCGTAGCAAACGATCCAAATCAGTCGCTCAGACCACATTATGGCGTATTTTGCATAAGGATCTTGGTTTACACCCATACAAGATCAAGCTGACTGAAGAATTGAAGCCGATGGACCATTTGAAGCGACGTACGTTCTCCGATTGGGTTCTGGAGAAGATGCGCCAAAATGATGAATTTCATCGCAAAATCATCTTCAGTGACAGAGCTCATTTTTGGCTCAATAGGTTCGTTAATAAGCAAAATATGAGTTATTGGTCGATTGAAAATCCACATGTGCTTCATGAATCACCACTTCATCCACAAAAAATAAGTGTTTGTTGCGGTTTGCATGCCGGCGGCGTTATTGGGCCATTTTTTTTCGTCAACGATAACGATCGTCACGTTACTGTGAATGGTCAGCGTTATCGCGCCATGGAAGATATGGACTTAGATGACATGTGGTTTCAACAGGATGGTGCTACAAGCCACACAGCACACGCTACAATCGATTTATTGAAGAGTAAGTATGGTGAGCGTGTTATCTGAAGAAATGGGCCAGTCGATTGGCCGCCACTTGACTATTTTCTGTGGGGCTACGTTAAGTCATTCATTTATGCCAACAGGCTGAAGACGTTGGAAGAGCTCAGGGCCAACATTGAACGCGAAATAGCAGCCGTTTCGGCCGAAATGTGTGGCCGAGTCATTGAAAATTGGGTCCAACGGATCGACCGCTGCAAACGTGCCCGTGGTGGCCATATGAACGAAGTCGAGATCCATTCATAAATCTTTTGAATGTACTTCAAGGCGATAATAAAGTTTTTGAAATATCTCAAATGGTTTGCGTTTTATTTAAAAAAAAGTTGTCAAGTATTGGAAAACCCTATACATGTCGATTTCCAATGCCACGAAGAACAGAATAGCACTTCTGCAGAGCTGTATTGTTCAAAATCTTAAAGACTGACTGACAGACAATTGAGACGTCCGATCCTGCATAGATCAAACAGGTGACTCTTAGCCCATTCAGTCTAACAATTTTACATCTTATCATATTCTTAATGGAATGCACACTCTTTACTACTTGTAAACATTGTTTTGACATGTGTCCGACGCCACCGCACTTGAAGCATTTTGTCCCGGCTTGCAATGTTTTCGTATATGTTCTGCTGATCCACAATTAAAGCATCGAGTCGTCTTATTGCGCATGCTTTCCTGGGTACCACCACACTGTTTAGTTAGGATCTCGTTAGCACACTTTCGCTCGTATACTTCCATTTTTTCTTTCAGCTCGTGATACGTTTTACAACCACACATATTAAATTTATATTCGTTTCTGATTCTAAGACCATCAACAATACAACCAATGACAGATTGTCAACTTTTCCAAGTGCAGCAATTTTTTTCATATGGAGCACATACTCCTGAAAACTTTCATCTTTTTTCTTTCTGCCAATTTCGCATGAATATCAACACTTCTTAGTGTAGGTTTAGCTCTGCTACTAGAACATTTTTTAGTTGGTCGTACGTGCTTACTAAAACTGATTCAAGGAACAATTTAGCCATCCTTGTCATTTTAGCACGTGCCTGAACATATTTTTGTTTGGCACTCAGTTCATATGCATCCGCGTTGTGCTCGAAATTTGCATCCTTCACCATCAAAACTGTACGATTTTTTGGTTATGGCTTGAGATCTTGTTACAATGCCCTGTTGCTGTCTCTCTTTCTCTTCGAGTGCAGTTTCTCTGTCAGACATTCCGATGAAACTAATTCCAGAAGAACGCAATTCCGCGAAACTCCCGGTAATTCAGCGTTTTATTATTATTTTTTTTTTGCTTTTAGGTTGAGTCCCCAAATGCAACAAAATGCGTTGTTATTATAGATAATTGATATACATATTTACTTACTAGATAATCAACTGTTTCCTTTTAAATCACAAAACAGCAAAATTAATGAAAATTTTATTTAAGAGTTTACAACACTTCAGCTCGTCAGCACAAAATTCAATTCTCTGCTCGACTGCACACGACCCTCTCTCTCTATTCCCTTTTGTTCCTCCTCCATGTAATAAGGGTTGCCACTTTCCTACCATATTACCTCCCTTCACATATATATATGATACAATAACACACCACTCATATCTTTTCTTAGAATCTAAAATAAGTTCAATAAAAGAATTAGCAAACAAATGTCTGCCTTCTGGCCGTCCCCATTTTGCTATCAACTCAAATTCGAATATTTAAAAAAGCGTCATCTGTCAACAAAATCACAAGGACAATGCAGTATTTTTGTCTTATTCTCTTTGGTATCCTTCATACTGTACATTGCATAAACTTTAAACTCAGTAGTCGATGGAAAACAAACAGTAATTGGCGACCTTTTTAAACTGCCTTCGAATATAGTCGTCAATATCGTACGAGCAGTTCGCTGTGAATACTGAAAGGTAAGCATAGTCTTGTTTTGTTTTTACATAAGAAATTAAAGTTTTAAACGAAATCCTTCAGACTCCCACAGCTGAGTATTTTAAGCAAAAGCACTGCCTCAATCCTACACTTTCATTATGATTTCCAAGAACAAAGAACACGATCCTATTCCGTGAAATGAGAGAGAAAAAAAAACACAGAACACCACCTAATTGGTGAATATTCTGCGTAGGTAGGTGCTACGAGTATCCAATAAATCCATCAATAAATATTTAATAATGTATTCTATTTTGGAATCCATGTCCCTTGTGTTCATTCGTAGGTACTCGTATTTATTATCCCAACGATGACCACGGGCTGACAACGTGTTTTATTGAAATCTCCTGCGACCAATACAATATATTGTATTTATTGGTGAAGTTTTTAATCTGTAATAGCCTTCATGCACGTGTTATCCTTTCGTCACCTGATTGACAGGACGCACACACAAAATTGACAAACAATTGCTTTTGCCACATACGGCAAAACAGCACACCGCAAACACACAGAAAACTTAATGAGGACCTTCCTGTTTGGTATCCGTTTTGTGTACATACTCGTATATACGAATTTGTCTATAGTCCGTAGTTTCGTGTTCTGCAATTATGTGGAGAGGATTTATTCGGTTGTCCTGACTATTTTTAGTTTTGTCCCTTGGGGTTGGGAATTTATTCATTTCATCGGGACTATTGATTGATGTACTCGTATTGAAAGTTGTAGCGAAATAAACGAATATCTAATATCCCTACATCTCACCGTAATGATTGTATTTTCTAAATGGAATGAGGGTGAGGGAATGGAAACTAACTATTCCAGACAAGTGACAGAATCCTTGTTTGCACAGTGATACTCTTCGATTACATGAACAGAAACAAGTTGTTAACCTTGTTCGTCTTTGAAGGATCTTCATGTTGTTTTTGCACTTTACTACATACAAAGTTGGTCATGTCTGTTCGGCAGAAATGTACAGATGTACGAAGCTGACAATGTCACGTCATTATATGGTGACACATAATGGTTGCGCCAGATCCAGGTTTCACCCACACCCTACACCTTACACCTACCACATCTGGCCAAGGCGCCTTATTAAATTGTCAGAAACTGCTGAATGGATGGATTATAATTCCTGGTAGTTTTTTTTGTACCGGGGTGCGTTACATGCAATTTTCTGCAGACCTAACTTGCAAAGGATATCTGTATTGAGGCGCAACATTTTGGCGCTTCAACAATAAGCCGTAACCTGTTCAGTATTCATGCTATTGACAAGAAATTAGTATCATGGTAGTATAAATTAAATCTTAAATACAATACAGCTTCAGTTATGTATTTTTTTCTTTTAATTAGCGCGAGCTCAAGGGTGTTTGCACACAGCGCGGACAAAGGAAAGTTAGGGAGTGAAATGTGAGAACTGATGTACGTTGGTCTTAAATGTTTGCAAGTTGTAATGACTAGGAAATAAAGACAAAGAATCACGATATTTCAGAGTACGTCCGTAAGTGGGCTTGAGGGTACACTGTTGAGCGTTCATAGTGAGACAGGTGTTACGGGTGAAGGTTTGAAGTTGTGTAAGGATGCAACTGTTGTTGTTTTTGGTTATCCCTAACAAAAATTAATGCTTCAAAGCTATATTTTCAGCTGGAAAATATGACAGTTTAAAGCTAATTAATATTTAGAAATGAAAGCAAAGTTTAGCACCTTTGAAGGAGGGTTAGAGGTTCATTGGTGATTATGAATTCTTGTCGGCTTATTCTTCTCTTTAGGTTAGGTTAGGTAAGAGTGGCTGTTGGAAATACCAACCCACTTAGGCCTATTGGCCCATTGTGATGCCACGTGGATCTATGATCTTCTTACTACTGGAACCAGTTTGAGCTTATAATAAAGCGTAGGAGACTGTTAACGTCTATTTTTTCTAGATCGTTTAGGTCGTTGTAGAAGAAAGCTCCTAGATGAAGCTTCCTTCTCTGAGAGAGAGCTGGGCATGTGCAGAGTAGGTGGGGGATTGTCTCCTCCTCTTCCTCGTCCATGCAGCTTCTACAAAAATCGTTAGTAAAAGCGCCAAGCCTTCTTGCGTGCTTGCCTATGAGGCAGTGTTCGGTAATGACACCTATTATGGCGCTGAGATGTTTCCTTTCTAAGAGGATCAGACACTTAGATCGACTCAGATCCAGCTTTGGCCAGATCTGTTTTGTCGCTAGACATGTTTGTCCAGCAGTCCACCTAAGGTCCGTTCTTTTATTGGCATCTAGCTTTAGTGTTAGTTTGCACGTAGCGATTGGTATACCTATACTACCTTTGTCTGGTAGGATAGGTAGAGTGGTTCCAATTTTGGCGAGTTCATCGGCTCTGCAGTTCCCTGGAATGTCTCTGTGGCCCGGCACCCAACAGAGGTGAATGTTGAACTGCTCTGCCATCTCCATGAGAGATGATCGGCATTCAAGGGCAGTTTTAGAACACAATGAGACCGAGTCCAGGGACTTGATGGCGGCCTGACTATCCGAAAATATGCGGATATCCTTTGCAGATATCACGTTTTTCTTCAGCCAGGACAGAGCTTCTTTAATCGCCAAAATTTCCGCCTGGAACACGCTACAGTGATTTGAAAGGCGGAAAGAGAGGCTTAGGTTAAGCTTATCTGAGAAAACACCGCCACCAACTCCGCTATCGGTTTTAGATCCATCTGTGTAGAGATGGATTGACTTGTCCTCCATGAAAGCGTCCTCCTCCCAGAATGATCTAGAGGGGAAGCTTACATGGAAGTTTTTGTCAAACCAAAGTTCAGGTATGGTGTAATCGGTGTTCTCTGTGGGGATTCCTAATGTATTAAGAATGTTGGCGTGGCCAAATGAATTATTTGTCCACTGTTTTAAGTCGCTTTAAGGCGAATAGCTGCAGTCGCAGCTACTTGCTTGCTAAAAATGTCGAGGGGTGTCAAGTGAAGCAGAATATCTAATGCCGCAGAGGGGGTAGACCGCAAGGCTCCGCTTGTGCATAGACATGCTGTTCTTTGGACTCTGCTTAATTTAATGCAGTTGACTGCATTTTCCAAGGCCGTCCACCAGACAACCACCCCGTAAGTGAGTATCGGTCTTATGACAGAGATGTATAGCCAGTGGGTTATGCGATGTTGAAGGCCCCATTTGTTCCCAATGGCTTTCTTGCAAGAGGATAAAGCTATTGTAGCTTTATTGACTCTTTCTTGAATGTTAGGTTTTCAGTTTAGTTTCCTGTCAAAAATGAGACCCAGATATTTTTCTGTATCGGAGAAAACTAAACTGGTACCGTTTATTGAAGGAGGGTTTATGATTGGAATTTTATATTTCCTAGAAAAGAGGACAAGATCAGTTTTATGGGAGTTTATTCCCAATCCACAGCGATCTGCCCAGCAGGTTAATCTGTTAAGATTTACTTGGAGGAGTTCTTTAATGGTATTTAGATGTTTTCGTGAGACGGCTATGGCAACGTCATCCGCATAGGCAATCACTCTGCTACCACCCGCTTCCAGGTAGATCAGTAGTTCGTTAACTACTAAGTTCCAGAGAAGGGGAGAGAGGACACCGCCTTGCGGCGTACCCCTACTGACATATCTTTTAGCAGAAGTCTCACCCAGTTTGGAGTTGATTATCCTGCTTGTTAGCATTAGATTAATCAGCTCCCCAAGTGAGCCGTCTACCTGCAGAGTTGACAGCGCAGTCGTGATTGCGGATGTGTTGACATTGTTCCTATGTCTAGGAAAGCAACCATTGTGTACTCCTTATATTGTAGGGATCGTTCGATGTGGCTAGTCAGAGAGTGCAAAGCCGTTTCCACCGACTTTCCTTTACAGTAGGCATGTTGAGCCGTAGACAGAAGTCTTGGATCAACTTTAGCTCGAATATGGATATCAATCAGTCGTTCTAAAGTTGTCAGAAGGAATGATGATAGACTCATAGGTCTGAGGTCCTTTGGGACTACATGAGAACATTTTCCAGCTTTGGGAATGAATACTACATTGACTTCTCTCCATAACAGTGAAATGTGTATAAGTTCTACATAGCTCCTCATAATATTTTCCAACAGTGGTAGAATAATATCTGAGGATCTCTGTAGCTCGGCAGGTATAATACCGTCCGGACCAGCAGACTTGTATGGTTTGAAGCTATGCAGCGCCCAGAGCAGTTTGTCTCTCGTAATCAGACCATGAATTTTGGTCACGGTTGCAGTAGGCTTGTTTGGGCTGCTACTGGCCGCGAGTTGGGAGCTACCTGGAAAGTGGGTGTCCAGAAGCAGGTTGAGTGATTCATCACTTGAGGTTGTCCAAGAGCCATCGGTTTTTTTCAAACAGCTGGGCATCATAGGATTTGTGGAGAGGATTTTTCTTAGCCGCGAAGCCTCAGAGGTTTCTGTAATTTTGTCGCAGAATGACCTCCAGGATTGTCGCTTTGCCTTCCTCAGTTCTTTTTTGTATAATTTGAGGGATTCTTTATATGAGTCCCAGTCGGTCACTTTTCTTGTGCTTTTTGCTGCGTTGAAAAGTTTTCTGCAGGTGTTTCTGAGCAGTCCTAGTGCCGATGTCCACCAATGTGGCTTTTTCTTGCCTCTTGGTTGAATAAGAGGGCAGGAAGCGGCCATAGCCTTATTGAGAGTCAGAGTAAATTTCCTGACTTTCATGTCGAGCTCATTGGTGTCACGCGGGGGACTTGATAGTTTAGAGGATATCGTTTCCAACAGTATTCCTCTATATTTGGTTGGCTGGGGGGAGCATCACTCAGACTGAATTGGATGTATCTATGGTCTGAAAAGGAGTGTTCAGACGATACCATCCAGTTTGTTAGCCTTTGGGTGATGCTGTCGGAGACAAGAGTAATATCTAATACTTCTTGTCGGTTTTTTGTTATGAAAGTGGGCTCATTGCCAATATTGCAAATTAAGAGGTTAGTACTTAAAATATAGTCTAAAAGTGACTCACCTCTATCACTGATGTCGGTACTGCCCTATACCGTATGATGTGCGTTAGCGTCGCATCCGATTATGAGGCCAGTTTTTTGCCTTCCCGCTTCCAGTACCACCCTTTCTAGGTTATCACCAGGGAGAGGGCCCACTTGGTCGTGGCCAAGGTAAGCCGATGCCAGCCAGTAAGAGCCTTTGGCAGTCTCTAATCTGGCAACGGTTAGGTCGGGGTCACTGAGGTTGGGAAGTAGAAATACATTAAGACTACGTTTCACTAATATACAAGTTCTAATCTTACCTTTGTCTCTTGTATAGAGCGGAACGTATGAGGGTGTCCTAAGTCCACGAACCACGCCTTCTGCAATCCATGGTTCCTGGATTAGAATTATGTCTTCTGCGCTTTTGGAAAGACGCAGAATGAGTGCTGCCGAAGCCTTTTTTGAGTGGTGGAGATTAATCTGGAGAAACCGTATCATTGCTACAGTCTTCCAGAGTCGCCTCCACCACGGTGTTGTTGAGGTCCTCCGATTCTGAAGATGTGCCCAAGAGCTCATCTTCTATCTCTGATCGTGTAGAACCTCTAATTGCTTCGTCATCGGTTTCCATTTCCGACAATGTGTCAGAAGAGGAGACCGACGGCTTGGTAGTCACCTCGGACAGATTGGAGTCGTCGCTATCCAATTCTGGAAAGGATATCGACGCTCCAAGATCCAAGGTTGTGATATCAGGTGTTAAAGGAGGAGGAGGTTGCTTATCAGCATCCAGCTCATCCTTTTTGTACACCCTTAAGTGAATGGACTCGAATCCGAACCGAATCATGCCTTTCGTCTGCCCCAGAGGATTAAGGGATTCCTTATTGATCACAATTAACGCGCATCTATAAGAACCCCTTAGTTCCTCCAGTTTCGCGACTTTCCAGTCATGAGTCGGAAGAGTCGGGTTGCTGAGCCGGATGATTTCCAGGATACTTTCTGGAGAGGAGGGTTCGGCTGGAATCCAGGTACGAGTTCGAGGTCTACTAGGAATGTCTTCCTTAGATACGACTTCGAGTTTTGCACCTGGCCAAACCTCTCCTAAACCATCGATGGCCTTGGTGAAGAGATCGAGAGATCTCTGGTTGGAGCAAGCGATGAGCTTGACATGGCCTTGGTGCCAGCCAGCGTCGCTTGTGATAGGAGGTGGTCCTGGGTTCTCCCGCATGATGGCCAAGAAGTTGCTCGAGAGCTTCAACTTGACCAATTGCCACCGTTCCGGTGTAATGGAACCGTCGGTATCGCTTCTGTCGATCACCGCGATCACCAATGTGTCCTTTAGGACTTCATTATAAGACCTCAGAGATCTGCTGTTGGATGGCCCAGGGGTTGTGGAACTGTGTGTTTTGGGCCTCTTGGAAACCGGTACGGTTTCCTCCAACGATCTCTGGCGCTTAGAGGTGTCTTTTGACGTTTTGGGAGCAGTAGAAGCAGTGGGTAATCCGTCTTTTAGGATGTTTTTAGCCCACTCAACCTTGCTCTTTATTTCCGCACTTCTCTCCACCTCCGGAATGGATCCGAAGGTTTTGATGATGCGTGAAGCATTTCGGCGTCTTATGTAGAGCGCCTTAGATGGAGCTTGCCGATGCGGCTGAGCTCCAGATTCCTCTTTGGAGGGAGGAGTTTTGGTAGCAGCAACAAGTCCGTGGCCTGCCACAAACTTGCTGCTGCTGGGGGCGGGGGAAGTGATAGGACCATGGCTTGCCACAGGCTTTACACTCCCCGAAGGAGTTTTGGTAGCAGCGACAAGTCCGTGGCCTGCCACAAACTTGCTGCTGCTAGGGGCGGAGGAAGTGATAGGACCATAGCTTGCCACAGTCTTAACACTCCCTGAAGGAGTTTTGGTAGCCGCGACAAGTCCGTGGCCTGCCACAAACTTGCTGCTGCTAGGGGTGGAGGAGGTGATAGGACCATGGCCTGCCACAGTCCTAACACTTCCTGAATTCTTATTATTAGGCTTATTCCTTTTGCCTTTAGAGGATGGCGCACCATGGCCTGCCACAGTTTTGCCTCCTCTCGGCAATGCAGGAGCCTTGCCGGTAGTCGGTGTAGTCACCGTTCCACCGCCCGGTAATGAAGGAGTACCGGCCTCGGTTTTTGTTTTATGGTTATTTTCCATTGATAGTACCACGAGTAGCGGAGAAAGGGTTGTCCATCTGTACAGAGATCCGCCATATACAGATAAGGCTAGCTAATCCGGAGGTCGCCAGGTATCCGGATACTCCGTTCGCGACTGAGCTATTTTTGGAGATACTGGGCCTTCAGCCAGGTTGATCTTCGGCACGGGTCGTATGACACCTTGATCCAGCCCAGGGGAATGATGGAGTTATTTGGGAGTTGGGGAGGGGGGGGGGGGGAGCATCCTTTGGTTTCAGGACTCGTCTGGAGAATTTCTTCTCGAGATTCATTGACCCTACTCAGCCTCTACAACTCGACAAGTTCGATGCTGCAGACCTAACTTGCAAAGGATATCTGTATTGAGGCGCAACATTTTGGCGCTTCAACAATAAGCCGTAACCTGTTCAGTATTCATGCTATTGACAAGAAATTAGTATCGTGGTAGTATAAATTAAATCTTAAATACAATACAGCTTCAGTTATGTATTTTTTTTTTTTTAATTAGCGCGAGCTCAAGGGGTTTTTAGTACACTTAAAGTGTTTGCACACAGCGCGGGCAAAGAACAGTTAGGGAGTGAAATGTGAGAACTGATGTACGTTGGTCTTAAATGTTTGCAAGTTGTAATGACTAGGAAATAAAGACAAAGAATCACGATATTTCAGAGTACGTCCGCAAGTGGGCTTGAGGGTACACTGTTGAGCGTTCATAGTGAGATGGGTGTTACGGGTGAAGGTTTGAAGTTGTGTAAGGATGCAACTGTTGTTATTTTTTGTTATACCTTACCAAAAATTAATTCTTCAAAGTTATATTTTCAGCTGCAAAATATAGCAGTTTAAAGCTAATTAATATTTAGAAATGAAGGCAAAGTATAGCACCTTTGAAGGAGGGTTAGAGGTTTAGTAAGTTCTTGTCGGCTTATTCTTCTCTTTGATCAATACGAAAGATGTATCTGGAAGTCCGTCGAGGTGTTGCAAACAACATCCGTATTAGAGCTCTGTCCCAACATGATGGTAATGAGGTTTTTATAATTATTAGGGTACAGACAAATTACTCGTGCATATTATAGACTAGTAGTTTCTGTGTTGTTTTCCACAATAAACAACTGCTACCAGCACCACCCATATTAGCATTCCACAAGCAATAAAGTCATTTACATTTCAATCAAGTTTCTCTGTGAATTTGAAATGGAAAAAGCATATTGTGAACAAAAACCCGAGTCGGCCGTCGAATCGACTATCGAACAAGCAAAATTTTTGCTTGGTTGAGTTAAATCTAGAAAAACATTACTTGCCATTGTCGGCGGGTTAATTTAAGCAAATGAGTAGATTGCAGTTACACTTTGGAAGTTGTTTGCATTTCAGCTTGTCATCTTAAAATATGCATTCGTCGGTTTAGAGATCATTCCAGGCTTCTATTCGGTGGTCATAGCAGTTTTATAGGCGTATTTTATTTGCCTGTGTCTCTCTATGTTGCTAATACTGGTTTTCCTAAAAGCTTGAGTTGAAACTTTTAATACAAAAGGTTGCAGCTGTGTTGGTTTCACCTTATGCACTATAAAACATGCTAAACCAGATATTGCAGTGAAGCTAAATAAAACAAATGCGAAGTTCATGATCCACCTCATGTTAATTTGTTTTTCCAGTCCGATAACGAATGCAGAGCTGCTTTCTGTAATTAACATTCTTAAGTCAAAAAAATCCTGTGGAATAGATGGAATAAGTAGTCTGGCGATTAAAAAGATCGGAAAATCTATTCTAAGTCCTTTGGCATTTTTAATAAACAAGAGCTTCGAAGAGGGGAAATTTCCCGATGCTCTAAAAACAAGTATCGTTATTTAAATTTTTAAAAAGGGAAACCCTACTGAGCCGAAAAACTATAGGCCTATATCGTTACTATCTGTCTTCTCAAAAATATTTGAAAAAATAATTCTAAATAAAATGATAAGGTTTCTAGCAAAGACTAGTTTCTTTCAGTAAATCCCAATATGGCTTTATAAAGGACAAATAAACGGACGACGCAATTACCGCCTTTCTAAGCAGAATATACAGTGCATTAGATAAAAGTCAAAAGTTAGTTGGCATATTTCTTGATCTAACAAAGGCCTTTGATTTAGTGAATCATGAAATATTGCTGCAAAAACTGTTCAACGCTGGGTTCGGAGAAAACATTATTGAATGGTTCAAATCATTTATGACTAGCAGAATACAAAAGGTGAAGGCAAATGGAGTGATGAGTGGAGAAGAAATGTGTCCGAATATTGGTGTTCTACAGGGATCGCTCCTTGGACCAATACTTTTTCTAATCTACATTAACTCCATTTTTAAACTACCTCTTAAGGATCATTTAATAGGTTATGCGGATGACCTTGCTCTGTCCTAGCGAACTGACAGCCGATTTCCATCTGCTTGGAATTTAGCTAAACTATCATCAAATGGTCCTTATGTGTTTTTCATTGTCTAATTGTTGCGTGCAGATTGAGGATATTCATTGTCATCACCCCAAATGCGATAGCATCCGTTGTTCGGAACACTGTTTTGTACTAGATTTTGTTGAAGAATTTAAATATCTTGGAGTTTTAATGGACAACAAATTGTGCTGGAAGCCACATATTGCGTCAGTAAAAACGTTGCTATATATTGCCATGAACAAAATGTACTATATACGTAAACTTGTACCACATAGTCTGATATTAACAATTTCCTGTGCACTGGTTCATGCACGCCTATAGTAAGGTCTTGCTTGTTGGGGTGGGGCGTATATAACAAACCTGATGCCAATTGTCATAGCACAAAAGAAAATTATGAGATTAATATTCCATAAAAATAAGTCCGAGCACGGTATCTATATATTTATAAAGTACTAAAAGTTTTCTTCATTAGGAGTGGAAATATTGATTACAGAGGAAGTGAGGTGCACTTGCTTAGAAATAGGAACACTGTGGTCGTCCGAACAGTCTACAAAGAACACTGTAGGCGTTTTCTTAAATCCATTGCACCATTCATATTCAACAAACTGCCGCCGGAATTATCCAATCAAACAACACAAGGTTACAGGTTTTTTAAAAAGCTCAAAATTCGGCTGCTATCTAAGTCTGAGGTGGAGAGACTTTAGTAAACTGTACTAAATATTTCCGTTGCAACTTTCATTCTCATTCATCATATCTCGTTCAATTCATTTTTCTATTTCGACTCCCATCGCAACTTTTTTCGCCACTTCGCACAGTGAATGTCAGAAACTGCGTTTTTTCTCCTTTTCTTTCGGATTTTAAACTTAATTCCTTGATATAAACTTATTGCTAAACAACACTCTTGTCACTGGTCTTCTATTTGGCCACAAAGTGTGTTTTTTTTTTTTAATATTTTAAGTACCTAGGTTTTCTCTTTTTTTCTTTAGAAGTAAATTTTGTGAAAAATAAAATTGTAAATTGTAGATATTTAATACTTATTGTTATTGAATGTAAGAAACTGAATAAATTGAATTGAAAATTGAAAAAAAAAAATTAAATGAAAACATGAGCTTATCTGAAAGAAAATGTCCTGCATTGAGCGATACGTTTTAAGAATGTTGTTGACGAACCTGGCAGCACTGGCCAATTTGCGATGTAGCCAATCTCAGGACAAAACGCGCCATTTTTTGACGAGATAGTCCAAGCACGAGAATTGAAAGGTTTATTATATTACAATATATAAAATTTGTATAAAATTGAAACAAGTCACAAATTGTAAAATTTCTTTACACTTTATTTCATATAATGTATACATATATTCCATAGGAAATTTTAGCCTATATCCAAAGGCATACGATTTATTGTAAATAAAAGGTTAAATAAATCACGGCTCAAAATTTGACTTCAACAACTCTAAAATTTCAATTTTGGTAATTCATCACAATCCACCTGCGCCATATCTTCAATATTCCCGGAACATCGGTGAGTAAATTTCCTCCAATTAACATTATGTTGCGTTCACCCCCACCATCAATTGATCGAAATAAAAAAGTGTCCATAACCTCAATATGTGTATCGTGCTCCCTTGAAGCAACTACAAATAATATTAGCTGCCAAGTGTGTAGGGATGTGTATCATTTAGTCTGCGCAAGAATCTCCGAAAATTTAGAATGTCGACTTTGGACGTGCAAGAAATGTCAATCACACACCTCTAACACACCAAACAAAGAATCAATTCCCAGCGCTCCAAAAGAGTCAGCCATCAACAATACCAGACCACCATCGATTTCATCTAAGAAATCCAAAGCGTCTTCACAGCGTAGGGCATCGTTACGACTCCAGCGTTTAGAAGAAGAGAAGCTCTTACAGGAGAAGAGGGATCAGGAGTACATTTCAAAAAAATACCAGATCCTAGAAGAACTTTCTTCTGACGACGACGAAATTCAGGAGATCGAAAGTGCAACAGTTTCAATATGCCAAATAAAAAATTAACAGCAGACACACAACATAACCTAAGCTTAAGCAAAACATGGATGGGTAATAGGTTTATAAATGAACAAAATCCACATGATAGCGTTGGACTTCCGAAATCAGTACCGAATCCAATTAGTAGTACTGTGCCTCATGGAATGCTTGAAGCTCCAATTGAGCAAGTACCAGGATTTTCGACAGTGGGTATTGAATACCCAAAAATAACGAACAATCAGCTGGCCGCACGACAGGCACAACCAATAGAATTGCCAACTTTCAGTGGGTACCCCGAGGAATGGCCACTATTCATTAGCTCATTTGAAAGCAGCACCAGAACGTGTGGTTTTACGGAAGATGAGAATTTGGTTCGCCTCCAAAGGAGCCTCAAAGGGAAAGCACTAGATGCTGTAAGGTGTCGTTTATTACATCCACGTCAAGTTCCTCACATAATCGAAACATTGCGATTACTTTTTGGTAAACCCGAAATGATAATAAACTCACTTCTCATTAAAATTCGTCAAGATTCTGCGCCCAGGGCAGACAAATTAGAATCAATAGTGAAATACGCTCTATCTGTTGAAAATTTGTGCGCAGTAATGGAAATGTCCGAACTTAAATCACATATTAGTAATCCAATTTTATTACAAGAACTAGTGGAAAGGTTGCCACCACAAATTAGGCTCAATTGGGGAATTTATAAACAAACACTTATTACGACCGATCTTCTATCATTTAGTACATGGCTTTTTCACGTAGGACAAGCAGCTACCGAAGTAATGCCGTTTTGTGCAGCAACTGATAACAGAGTAGAGAGAGGTGTGAAAAGACACGATCATCTATTGTTTATTACGCATGAGACAACAAAAAAAACTTGTTTGGTCTGCGAAAAAAACTGTCCATCCGTTGATCGATGTGTGCTTTTCACCGATCGCACTGTGGGAGAAAGATGGGATTTGGTAAAGAAAAAACAGCTGTGCCGAACTTGCTTGCGGAAACATAGAAAACGATGCTTCTCAGAGCAGCTGTGTGGAGAAAACGGTTGTACATATCGCCATCATAGACTCTTACACAAAAATAGAGACCAAATAAACAATGCACCATCAACCGTATCTCCGATTCATCACACATCAGATACTGGAAGTGACGTTCTCTTCAAAATCGTGCCCGTAATCATACAAAGTGGACAAAAGGCCATTAAAACCTATGCCTTCTTAGATGACGGGTCATCTGTTACATTAATAGAAGAACAATTGGCGAAAGAATTAGAAGTTGAAGGTGACTATTCTCCGCTACACTTAAAATGGACATCGAATACTGTTCGCACGGAGCATAATTCTCGCAAGGTTGATATTATCATTAAGGGTTCTAGAAAACGAACATTAGCGATATCTGGAGTCCGCACTGTAAAGTCTTTAGCATTGCCTACACAGTCGATTGACGGTTCTTACCTTTCGAAGAGATTTAAACACCTGGATGGGCTACCAATAATTTCATATAAAAATGCCCAACCAAAATTATTGATTGGTCTGCAGCACTGGAAATCAGGATTACCATTAAAAATTAGGGAAGGCAAAACCAATGAGCCAATAGCGACTAGTACTAGGCTGGGCTGGATCGTGTTTGGGCCATATAAGCATCCAGAGCAAGAATATAGCTACCATTTCCACATTTGCGAATGCAACCAGGAAGACCAAATGATACATGAATTGGTCAAGCAGTATTTTGCCGTGGAGAATATTGGTACAAAGAAAATGAGTTTATTATCTTCAGATGAAGAGCAGGCGGAAAAGCTTCTCGACATGAAAGCCCGAAGAATCGGCCCAAGATTTGAAGTTCCACTCTTATGGAAATATGCAAATGTCCAGCTACCATACAGCAAAGGGAATGCAGAACGTCGTCTTCTGTGTCTTGAAAAGAAAATGGATAGAGAACCGCATCTTCGAAAGCTTATATCTGAATTAACCCATTAACGCCCAAAATGAAACTAATAATAACTTTATAAATTTTCCTTCAATTCTTTATTAAAACACACTTAATTAGCAAGATAAGATAGAAAAAAAATAATAATAATAAAAATTCACGGAGTTATAGGGGTGTACCCAGGCGAGTACAATGGGCAGATCAAGAATGAAATTGTCCAAAACAAGATTTCTCAACACATAATGTTGACAAACATTTTTGACAACGCCAACGTACTCTATTGTGGCAAATAACACATCTTAATGGATTTGTGATTCTTTCAGGAGTATGTCCATAATTGTTACGATTCAGGTCCACTACTACACTTGATGAGGGACGGTGCCGTGAAGGTTTTAATTGACGCAAATAAGAACGGGCGATGTTTCTTCTAAATGCTAACTGGTCCATACATTCTGAATTTTCATTTTTCTTCAAAATCAAATGTAAACGCCAAGCATTTGATACTGCCATGTCCAGAACATAAGTAAAAATTACCCACCACCATTTTTTTCCCCTCATTGCAACGCGGTATAGACCGATCGACTGATCCATTTGATCCACGCCGCCCATTCCTCTGTTGTAGTTTTGAAATAATTTTGGCATATCGAAATCCACCTTCTCTTTTTTCTCTGAACACCAACGCTTGGCTTTAGCTAACGGTTCCACGTTATCGAAGTTAGTGCCAATAGTACAGACGTTGTTATCTTTCCATCGTACAAAGAGTATCTCATTCTTTTTGTCGAAGCGATAATCATAAGTTGCCCGAGGTTTTTTCTTCAATTCTTTTACTGTATAAAGTGGGCATTTTTTCATTCTATTTTCGCGTATGGTCCCTGATGCCCTAAAGCCATCCATTCTCAAGTCATTCAATAAATTATAACTTGTAAAAAAGTTATCGAAATAGACAATGTGTTCCTTTGGCTTTGCGGATATTTTCCTCAAAAGAGACTTCACAACTCTAGATCCCAAAGTGTCTGTAGAGGGCTCATTTGACTTTCCACAATAAACGTCGAATGCGTAACAATAGCCATCAGAGCTAGTCACAGCCCAGTTTCGGTATCCAAAGCACACCGGTTTTCCCATAATAAATTGTTTGGCTGGATGATGACCAAAATATTTAATCATAGACTCGTCAATAGATAAATTTTCGTGAAATACTCCCCACTGACAAAAGTTCGCCTCTAAGATATTACACAAAGCCCTTACCTTGAAGCCGCTCGTTAGATGAAGCCGCTAAATTATTATCTACAAAATGCATGTTTTGTTTTATTTCTAAGTAGCGGTTTCTCGACATACAGTTTGCAACTAGGGGCACGCTTAAATCTTCGTCCAGAGACCAATAAGAACGTTCAGTTGCTAATTGGTGATAGCCTGATATCAAAAGTATGCCTAAAAACCCTTTTATTGTGCCTATTTTTCTGATTCGAATACAAAAGACTGTGTTCGACTATCAACTCGCACATTTTATCCTCAAAAAGCCTCTCGAATAGCATGACTGGAGTGCATTCTTTTATACTACAATAAACATCGTTCAATCTTGCTTCGATGACGTTAGACACCTCATATGTAGCAGAGTAGATTGGTAAAGTTTTATGCCAAGTAGGGTTAACACTAGTGGATTCAGGTGTACGACGACGTTTTGACGTTGACACGTAAGTTGAAAGTGGTTCATCATCACTACTATTCTCGTCTGGGGATGATCTTCCACGCTGTACTACTTCAACAGTCCCCGGAATATCTTTTGGCATTGCTTGTGTCATAAGATCATTTTCAGGACCCTCCTCTTCGTCAGTTACTGCACCAGGTTCAGGTGGAATGATCAGGAAGTCATATTCGTCATCATTTTCTTCAGAAATGATAGAATTAACAGCTTCTTCGAATTGTAAATAATGGGTTTGCAACAAATAACTACGTCTTTGGGCCATTTTTAATCGATTGGATTATCTGCTAAAAAAAATTATTTATATATATAAAGTATGATAAATCTGCCCAATGTACCTGCCCAGGTACAGTAGGAGAAAAACGTATTTTGAAACAAACCTTATTATTTTATTTTTGTTTTTGATACTTCAACAGCTAATATAATATGTGTGTTATTGATTTAGAACCAATTTTCTATTAATTGTCAATGACAACATAAAAATAACAAAAAAAAAAAATTTGCACCGCGCACTTCGGCCAAACCTCTGAAAATAAGCACTCACACACAAAAACCAAGAGTATCCACCCACCTTTTTTTGTCTAGACTAACAACTTATGTCTGTATTGACACTTCATAAAACAAAAAATAACAATTAGTAGCAAACTCCAGGAAATAGCGGTACTTTTATAGGTGTACCTGCTTGTGTACAGCGGGCGGTAATGGGTTAATACAGCTATATTTAGAAAAGGGCTACGAGCAGAAAATCAATAATAATGAACTTTCTTCAAATGATAAAGTATGGTACCTTCCAGTTTTCCCCGTTTTTAATGCAAATAAGCCCAATAAACTAAGAATTGTCTGGGATGCAGCATCCAAAGTAGGCGGTGTTTCACTCAATGCGCTCTTACTCAGTGGACCAGATATAACTTCTCTGTTGCTCGGAATTCTTTTTCGGTTTCGAGAAAGAAGAATCGGCGTCTGTGCCGATATTAAGGAAATGTTCCATCAAGTTCGGATAGCAGAAGAGGACTAAAATGCACAGCGATTTTTATGGCGAAACAACATTACGAAGAAGATCGAAATATACAAACTCGTGGTAATGTCATTTGGAGCCACCTGTTCCCCATACTGTGCTCAGTATGTTAAAAATAGAAACGCGAAAGATTATATGCACGAATATCCAGAAGCTGCAAACGCCATAATCCGCAATCATTACGTAGATGATTATATCGACAGCTTTGACAGCGAAGTAGAAGCATTACGCGTCTTAAAGGCGGTTATAAAGGTTCACAAATATGGCGGATTTGAGATCCGAAATTTTCGTTCCAACTCGGAAGTCGTTATGAAAGAGCTAGAGTCTTATGCTTCAAAGGAACAGCCGCAGGTGGCTATGGCTGACGCTGAGAAGGTTCTCGGTTTATGGTGGTCTCCAAAGACAGACGAATTCTTCTTTAAATTTGAAAAAGACAATGTAAAGGATGAGTTGCATATGGGCATAAAAAAACCTACCAAGAGACAGGTGCTGCGATTCCTCATGCAGATTTACGATCCCCTCGGACTAGTTGCTAACGTGTTGATCAATCTTAAAATACTTTTACAGAATATCTGGAGATCTGGGATAGAATGGGATGAGGAAATAAAGGAGGAACATTTTTCAATATGGAAGAAATGGCTACGGTTGCTGCCAACAATTAGAGAGGTTAAAATTCCACGAACGTATTTTGTCGGATTCAATCTTACAAGTACCAGTGAAGTAGAGCTTCACATATTTTGCGATGCTAGCGAAGAGGCATATGCGACTGTCGCTTATCTTCGCGTTCAGAACAAGGGAAGGGCACATTGTTGTCTCATATCATCAAAAACTAAAGTTGCACCTCTAAGACCGCTGTCTATCCCAAGAATGGAATTAGAGGCCGCATTCTTGGGCACAAGGTTAGCAACTTCCATCATCGAATCTCATATTATTAACTTCAAAAGGCATGTTTATTGGACAGACTCCAAGACGGTGATATTTTGGATAAACGGAAAGACACGCAAGTGTAAGCAGTTTCTTGCAACCAGAGTGGGTGAAATTCTTGAGAGAACGAATTCAAATCTCTGGCGATGGTTGCCATCGAAATTGAATGCTGCAGACGAAGCTACAAGACCTCGTTCAAATCTGGAAAGTTCTTCTATGCACCGATGGTACAATGGTCCAGAATTTCTGTGGCAGACGGAAGAACATTGGCCGCAGACCAAGTTTATCGAAATTTCAGACACAATTGAAGTCATAGAACAATTACACCACTCAATTCTTCAAACCACTCCTATCACTGATGTTACCAGATACTCACGTTGGAGAAGACTTTTAAATGTTGTTTCGTATGAATTCATTGCGAAGATCTCAAAGGATCGAACCATTTGTAATCAATTTTCATTTACTGATAAGGCCGAGAGTTACTTGTTTCGACAGGCTCAATCCGAAATATTTTCTGAAGATATCGTTGCTTTGAAGGGATCAAAAGAAATATCAAATTCAAGTCCATTGTATAAGTTGACGCCATATATAGATAGTGACGGAGTATTGAGTATTAAAGGCCGAATCGACGCATGCATTGGAGTAAATTTCGATACTAAAAGACCAATAGTATTACCCCGTTATCACCACATCACACATCTTATTGTCGATCATTATCACCGGAAGTATCATCACCAAAATAATGAAATTGTAGTCAATGAAATCCGGCAGCGATTTTATATTCCTCATCTTCGAGTTTTGTTGAAACGCATACAAAAACAATGTCAACGATGCTCAAATATGAGAGCTAAACCAGTCGTTCCACTAATGGGAGAGCTTCCCCCATCAAGACTGAAGACCTTCACAAGACCATTTTCCTTCATAGGCTCGATTACTTCGGGCCAATGTCTGTGGCGGTAGGTAGGAGAAGGGAAAAGCGCTGGGGAGTGTTGATCACCTGCTTGACGGTGCGGGCGATACACATCGAAATTGCACACACACTTTCGGCAGACTCATGCATTCTGGCACTGCAAAGATTCACAGCTAGACGGGGATTGCCGATACACATTTACTCAGATATTGGCACCAACTTTCGAGGAGCGAGTCAAGAACTTAGAAGCGATTCAGCGAATAGATGGTAAAAAACTGATTGAAAATGTGGGTAAAGGAAATTTAAAATGGACATTTATACCTCCAGCGGTTCCACATATGGGTGGTAGTTGGGAGCGACTTGTTCGCTCAGTAAAACAATCACTGGCCATGATTATGCCAACCCAGAATCCCAGAGATGAGGTATTACTCACCATGATGTCAGAAGTAGAAAATATTTTAAACAGTCGTCCTCTAACTTATGTCCCAATAACTGGACAAGAAGACGAAGCACTCACTCCCAACCATTTTTTGTTGGGTTCTTCGAGCGGAACTAAGCCTTTGGGAGAGTGCTGTGATGATGGCTCTACACTGAAAAGAAATTGGCTGCTAAAGCAACAGTTCGGGAATTCCTTCTGGCGCAGGTGGATACGGGAATACCTGCCTGATTTAACAAAAAGGACAAAGTGGTTCCACCATTCGAAGGCTATCCAAACAGACGATATTGTGATCGTGGTCGACGGAAATAGTCCAAGAAACACTTGGCCAAGAGGTAGAATCATTAGGACGATTACCGGAAGCGATGGCTTAGTAAGGAGTGCGGTTGTTCAAACCTCAAGCGGAGTATACGCTAGACCAGCGTCGAAGTTGGCTGTGCTGGACGTTGTCGGTTCTTGTAGGTACGCTAAGCCGGAAGCTCCTCCTAACTCTTCCGACTTACCGGGGGGGACTGTTGACGAACCTGCCAGCACTGGCCAATTTGCGATGTAGCCAATCTCAGGACAAAACGCGCCATTTTTTGACGAGATAGTCTAAGCACGAGAATTGAAAGGTTTATTATATTACAATATATAAAATTTGTATAAAATTGAAACAAGTCACAAATTGTAAAATTTCTTTACACTTTATTTCATATAATGTATACATATATTCCATAGGAAATTTTAGCCTATGTCCAAAGGCATACGATTTATTGTAAATAAAAGGTTAAATAAATCACGGCTCAAAATTTGACTTCAACTAGTATATATATCCGTATTTTCCTCTCCATATTCAATTATGAGTGCACTAAATGAATGAAGTAAGTGACATTGACTTCATCGAATCGATGAGAAATCACACTGCAATTAAAAGTATCTTCGATCGAATACCGTGGGTGGCCGTGCCTCAAATGGTAATAGGTGGCTTCCAAATCGGAATGTTCGGTGTTCGAATCCCAACCTCGACCGAAAGACATTAATTTTTTTCAGTTAAAAAAATCAAATAAGATGATTAGTTGACTAGAATTCAACAACAAGCCAAATTCCACTAAGAATTTAGTCTCCCCATTAAATGTTGGATGCCACCAAACATCTTTCTTCTCTTTTGAATTGATCCATTGGTCTGTGCTTTGGTGTATAACTAGGAGCTAATGTCAGTCGTACTTTTACTTTTAAATTCATTTTTATTGTTTCTTTCATTATTACTTACATTCTAGACAAAAGTGATTAAATCTAGTTTGAAAACAACTGTTACTTATTCTAGCTTACTGGCTCTAACCGAACACTCTTAACTTAACAAGTTCATTCAACTTTTGGTGATGGTTACCATCCCAATTGCGATTTCGGGCGTTTAAGCTGTGCGATACATCACTGGTCTCAGAGGCGCAGCCTCATGTTAACGAACGCGTACCTTGCATTCTAGAACTAGAACTATCTTGGAAATGGTGAGGGAGTTCAGCTGGCCGTCAGGCACAGCTTTGTCGTCACTAGCTTAGTTAGAGAAACAATCGTGATGCATTCAAGCACTAGCTGAGTCAGATCCGTCCGGTTCCTCCTTCTGGTAAAGGCAACAACCTCAGTTTTGAAAGGATTGACTGAAAGTCCATTTCTTGTGCATCAATCGCCGATTACGTTTAAGACTGCCTGCGCTTCAGAGTGGACAGTTGAGGTTATGGGAAAACGGTGAAAGCCAAGATTTCTGTCCATCCGACCAAATCTATTTAAATCTAAGCAAAGCAGGGCTACCGGACTGGACGGCCTACCTGCCGAACTGGTGAAGGCAGCAGGAGGTGACTTGATAGAGATCATTGTTATACCAACTCACTTCCAAAATTCGATCGGAGTAAAATATGCTTACAAATGAAATCTTGACATTACATACAACCGCAAGAATAGAGACCCTCTAAACTACTTCAACCCTTGTCAAATCAGGAGGGCTGGCAGGGCTTCGCAAAAGACAAAACGGCAACTTCACCGGTAACGAGAATTCGAAGGAACTCAATTTTCCGTGCCCTGTATCTCCAATGAAAACATGACCAACATGTCAAGAGATTGAGGAAGACTGGGAAATAGCATAAATCGTCTAGAGGCGGGATAGAATAATAGAATAGGCAACCAGCTCCTTTCAGCTGTTCAAGTCACCAGGTGTGGACGGTATAATACCAGCCCTAGAGCAGAAAAGGTAAACATACTATTAAGATGAAGCACTGTTGATGCACCGATCATGCAGAGCTACGATGCTACCTCTTTCCAGTTGGAGTTCGTCGGCCTTACAATTCTCCGGAATGTCTCTGTGCCCAGCAGCCAACATGGGTGAAAGTTGAACTCCGTAAGATATGATCGGTAGCCAAGGGCGGCTTAAGAATTTTTTGAGACTTAGTCCAGAGAGACTTGATAGCGGCCTGACAATCCGTAAAATGCGGATATCCTTTATAGATATCACTTCTTCTCTGATATACTCGTGACAAAGATATGCCGATGCTAGCCAATAGAATCCTTTGGCGGTCTCCAGTCTAGCATCGGTTATGGCCGGGTCGCTGAAGTAGGAAGTAGAGTACATTAAGGCTACGTTTCACTAATATACAAGTTCTGATCCTATAGAGTTCAAGTTCTACAAGTTCTTTTGTATAGAGCGGAGCGTATTCAAGCGTCGGAAGTCCACAAAGCATGCCTTCTACAATCTGTAGTTGCTGGATTAGGATAATATATTCTGCGTCCTTGGACAGACGCAGAACGAGTGCCCCCGAGGCCTTTTTGAAGTGATGAAAGCTAACCTGAAGGAACCGTAGCATTGCTACAATCAACCAAAGCAGCCTACACGACGATGTAAGTTGAGTGCTCCGATTCTCAAAATGTTTTAGGCACATTTGGGCTCATCTTCATCCTCTGTTCGTAACGGATCCCTTTTTAATTCGTGTCGGAGACAGACACCGTCGACTTGGTTATTACCTCAGAAATATTGGACTCACCTCAGTCCACGATCTGAGGTTGTGTTTCCTGCTTCCTTTAAAGGAAGAGGAGGTTGCCCATCAACATCCAGGTTATCCTCTTTGTAAAACCTTCGTGTTATAGACTCGAATCCGAACTGAATCATGCATTTAGTCTGCGGCAGGGGGTTATTGATAACAATTAATGCACATATATAAGGGCCCCTTAATTCTTCTAGTTTCGCGACTTTCCAATCATGAGTCGGAAGAGTTGGATTACTAAGCCTAATGATCTCCAGAATGTCTTCTGGGGAGAAGGGTTCAGCTGGGATCCAAATGAGGGTTCTGGGATCCAGATGAGCAAGAAGCTTATGATGGGAGGTGGTCCGGGGTTTTCCCGCATGATAGCCAAGAACTCTTCCGAAAGTTTTTACTTGACCAACTGCCATCATTCAGGTGAAATTGATCCGTCGGTGTCGCTTTTATCGGTCAGTGAGATCGTTATTGTGTCTTTCAGGACTTTGCTAAAAGACCACAGGAATGTGAGGTTGGAAGGCCCTGGGGGATTTCTGGTGCTTTTGATTTTGGGCCTTTTGGAAACCGGCATGGATTCCTCTAACGATCTCTGGTACTTGAAGGAGTCTTTTGAAGTTTTGGGAAAGGTTGGTAATCCGTCTTCTATGATGTTGTTAGCCCACTTTAACTTGTTCCTCATGTACGCAGTTCTCTCGACCTCCGGAATTATTCCAATACCTTGAATGGGACTTGCCGACGCAGCAGGAAGACCGTGGCCTGCTACAACTCGCTGCTGCTAGGGATGGAGGATGTAGTGGGACCATGGATTGCCACTCCTTCAGAGTTTGGCGTTTGTCTCGCTGCGTTTGCCTTTAGAGCCAGGAGCCTTGCCAGTAGACGGTGTAGTCACCGTATTAGCGTCCGGTTTTAAAGTAGTACCGGTCTCGAATTTTGTTTTTGAGGGGTTGATTCCACAAGGCATCCCATTTGTAGCGAAGCTAGGGAGGTAACCGGATACTCCGTTTCCAACTGAAATACTTTTAAACATATTGAGCCCTCAGCCTTGATCCAGCCCAGTCGAGAAAGTAAGATGGAAAGTGAAGAAGTGGGAGGAATGGGGGTCAGAATCCTTTAGTTTCGATACCCAATACCTTCTGGATCGATTTAAGGCCTCTACAGAGACGAGCTAGGTTTTTTATTATTTAAAATTCGCCAGATCGTGCAAAATGGCAATGGAGAATACTCGTAGCTTCGTAAAGGTCGGAGCCAATCCCACAGAAACGTGTTAAGACATGTCAAGGGCTCAAGAAACTCGGTTTAGACAATGTGATGAGCTGACATGTGGCTTTTTCAACCTCAAGTTGAGACGTTAATAACGCTGGTGATATTGATTTGTAAGCACTGGGATAGAAGCGATAAAAATGTGTTTAGCTATGAACCAAAAATCGTCCAGTAAATCACAAGACAGTTACAACTTTGAGGTACAAGGTTAAGAACTTTTTTACCACGGCTCCACTACTTATCCAAATGGTGGCACCCTTCCCAATATGAGGTTTATTTGGCCGAAGTTTAGTAATTCGTTACACAAAAATGAGGCCATGCCAAGACGTTATTTTTCAGACCGGTTCTGTTCTTACACAAAACCTAAGGACGTAAGCGAAGGCAAATGAAGATATCTTTTATTCTTCATGACTTCTTGTCCCGTTTTCATCAATAGATTTTTGTGGAAGACCCGCAAAGTTGCACAGTTACTTCGACATGGTCAGAATGTTGTGCATCAGTCGACTGAGATGACTTGGACTATGAAGAGCGAATGTTTTTAACCCGAATGAACAAGGCAGCACACGTATCTTACCCTAGGTGGCGAGCAAAAGTGAAAAAGGACCTCAACATCTTGTGGTGCACAATTGGAATCAGCTGTCCATAAATAAGAATATGTAATCAAGTTGATCAAGCAGACCTTGAGAGTTACACAACAGACCTCTTAAAATCTAAAAACCGAATGGAAGGTATGTTAAAGCTGTCGGGTTTTCCAATAAGCACTTGACAACTTTTTTTTTTAATAAAACGCAAACCATTTGAGATATTTCACAAACTTTATTATCGGCATATCAAAACATATATGAATGGAACTCGACTTCGTTCACATGGCCACCGCGGGCACGTTTGCAGCGGTCGATTCATTGGACCCAATTTTCAACAACTCGGCCACACATTTCGGCCGAAACCGCTGCTTTTCGCGTGCAATGTTGGCTCTGAACTCTTCCAACGTCGTCGGCGTTGTTGCCTTAAACCAATGACTTAACGTAGCCCCACAGAAAATAGTCAAGCGGCATTAAATCGCACGAACTAGGCGGCCAATCGACTGGCCCATTTCTTGAGATAACACGCTCACCATACTGACTCTTCAATAAATCGATTGTAGCGTGTGCTGTGTGGCTTGTTTCATCATCCTGTTGAAACCACATGTCGTCCAAGTCCATATCTTCCAATTCGGGCCAAAAATAATCGGTGATCATGGCGCGATAACGCTGACCATTCACAATAACATGACGATCGTTATCGTTGACGAAAACATATGGTCCAATAACGCCGCCGGCATGCAAACCGCACCAAACAGTTATTTTTTGTGGATGAAGTGGTGATTCATGAAGCACATGTGGATTTTCAACGGACCCATAACCCCTATTTTGCTTATTAACGAACCTATTGAGCCAAAAATGTGCTTCGTCACTGAAGATGATTTTGCGATGAAATTCATCATCTTGGCGCATCTTCTGCAGAACCCAATCGGAGAATGTACGTCGCTTCAAATGGTCCATCGGCTTCAATTCTTGAGTCAGCATGATCTTGTATGAGTGTAAACCAAGATCCTTACGCAAAATACGCCATAATGTTGTCGGAGCGATGCCCAATTCTTGAGAACGCCGTGGAATTGACTGATTTGGATCGTTTGGTACGACGCTTGAACGACAGCGATATTTTCGACACTTCGACCAACCCGCTGTCTCACTAACACGGCAACATTACACAACGACTATGTAGACTCAAATTTTTGCACTAAACCTGTTATTGCCTGTATATGTACGAAAATGTACCGACCTAGGAGAGCGAGCCACTTTCGCCTTAAAGCGACTACACAGTGGACAAATAATTCGTTTGACCACGCTAACATTCTGAACCCTCACAGATCATGAATCAAAGTTAGCACTGCCCAAAGTTAGTTGTGAAAACTAAGGTCTTGTTAAATGTCGAGCGAAACTCAGGTTCTTGAGAAAGTCCCAAGTCTTGGTACGACATGAATCTTTATTTGCACCTATAAGACCATCTTATGAGATAAATCTTCTTTCTCTCAAAGGTCACTGCTTATAGAAGCAGGAATTACTAGAGACCTCTCTACGTCTCTATTTAATCTCTCCATCAACAATATTGCCAAGGAGCGGTTCAATACATGAATATTGAATTTTTACTGACGTGTCGTGGTGCGTTCTATTTTCGTTAAAAAAAACACGGCAATAGTGGAGTTTTGAGCTGCAACGTTGGTAAAGATTCTCAAATTGTACAGAACGTATAAAAGGTTTTACGTGGACGCCAGCCGTGTAGGCCTTATTCCATGGAGAACCTACGCTCATATCTGGATTAATGAAATGCGTCAATCAGCGCCCTTCGGGTGGTATTAAAACCACCTTCAGTAGCTATTATATCACATTTATAAGCACGATCTTCCTTTTTACTGGGTTGAGGACTATCGAAAACCTTCGCCATTCTATGAGTCATGACAAGTGTTTGCAGCGCAACTCCACAACGAGCAGTCCGAAAATCTACAGCGATCATTCCACAATGGCGGAATGTTTATAATTCATGGAGGAGCATGAATACGCAGCGATAGTCGGCTTGACTCTCCCTGCAATTTGAGGATAACCTACAGCCACCACTTCTAGGTCAAGAATATAGCCTCCGGTCGGGCTACGTAACCTTTCGGTTACTGCCAGTAGGGCACCTTATTGCCCTTGAATTGCGGATTTTTTCACAACTGCGAAATGAGCATCTTCGTGTTAGAACTGCCTAAGTCGACTCGAAAAGTATGTTTGCATGGTCCCCAATTCAAACTATCTGCTCCCATAGCTTCTAGATTTCTAGCATCCTCATACAGCGGCCAAGCACACAAAACACGCAACCAATTCACAACTGCAGCTCCGCATAGGCAGCCTTCTACCTCGCTATGGCTGCTTGTATATATATTTAGAAAGAGTAAACTACCCTACTATTATTGCTATCTATCACAAATTGCCATCTAGATGTGACGCATTCATCAAACAAGGTAAGGATATCTGTATCACCTCATTGCAGACATCCAATCATTCTAACCCTGAAAGCGATTCCACTCTCATCAATACCTCAAGTGCCTCCGTAGATACAGTGCGGCAAACTTGCAAACAGCCAAGTAAGGCCACTTTTAGGTAAGAGAGGATCTTCCATCTTCCGGCGATCCAACACAGTCGTGACTATGTCGCACCAAACTGATGCTGCAAATGCTTCACAGGCAACAAAACGTCCACCATACATGGTACGCACAGCACTCCTGCTGAGTCCCCAATGAGAGCTCATAATGCGCATTACCTGTCGCACAACAGTAGTCAGTCGCTCTCTGACTCTTACCAAATGAGCTAAGAAGTTCAGCCATTCACCCATTGCCATTCCCAGATATCCAGACCTCGGCAAACACCGTTCAAGCCGACCGTTTGAGGTCAACTTGTTGAAAATTTGCCTTTGAGCAACATTTTGACAGACTTCTGACACACTGACACCCTTACTACCATTCCAAACTGCAAAAATTGCGAGCACTCTTTCTTTCTCCCCATTCTTTCCAGACCAGATGTAGACTGGCCATCAAGAATGTGATGGCGGTCATCCGCAAATGCGCACCATTTGCACACTTCACGTATCTACCTCAGAAGGGGATCCATCATTTGGTTTCAAATAAATGGACCGCATATGGAACCCTGGAGGAATCCACGCTCATTCCATCAAACCCGGTAAACCTTCTCGAACGAAGGATTGAATCACCATGTTTCATTTCCTCAGTTCAAAGCTCTGAGTGTGTTGCTTCCTCTGCAGTAGGAGAGGCCTCAGCTCGGTTTTCTTTAGGGAAAAGTGTGTGTTACTACCCACACGTATAACACCTACCTCGGGTATCTTCTTGTAATGCCAGCTCTATCAGCCTGACTTGATTTTTGCTGGAAATCTTTCAGACATATTTTGACTTGGAGGTGCAAAAGATGAGTGCTGAGTACAAATGTGATACCACTGCGATATTACGCAAGGGTGCCGCTCTAGCTAATCCAGGAGCCATAGAGATTTCTTGATAGTTTGGAATCGCACATGGGCTACGAGTAGACATTGATTGTTTGACAAGTTGCCTACTATTTGCTCCCAGAGATCGAAGTTTCGTTAATTCATTAGTGTCCTGGTATCCAATAGAGTGAGATTATATGCTGTTTCGTTCCGTTGAGAGATAGAAGCGGCACCACCCTCTTTATGGTAAATGATAAATCTAAGTAAGTGATTGTTTCTTCGTGGTTGTCTATGTACTCGTATATGGCAATACCCGTCGAGGATGCTGAACTCAGTTGATTTTTGGTGACGCAAAAGTCATCTCCCTATCGGAAGATGCTATAATTTTTGCAAATGCCGGGAAATGTCAATTCTACTTTGACATTTGTAAAGTAAATAGATACAAAATACTCGTATGTTACACGTCAAAAAGACATGAATCGCTATACTCCTAGAGAACGCGGAATAATTGCTACGATTTTTTTGCGGAATAATTCGTCGGTGGTGTTAGCGCAGCGTGAATTTCAGCGCAGATTTTCCGGCCGTCCGACACCAACTGCGCAAACACTACGACGTTTAGCCACTAGCCTAGAAGTATTTGGGACAACTCTAGATGCTGTCAGGTCTGGCCGGCCCCGTAGCAGCCGTTCTTCTGAGAATATCGCAGCTGTGGTTTAAAATGTCGCAAGAGACCCCGGAGTATCGGCTAGACGACATGCCATGCAATTGGGCATCAGTCGACGATCTTTACAGAGAATTTTAGTGAAAGACTGTAAGATGTTCCCTTACAAAGTGTAGACAGTGCATCAGCAGCTATCTGTTGACCGTTAAGCGCGTGTAACCCACGCTCAAGCCATCCTGAAACTTTTCATCGAAAATCATCATGAGCGACGAGCCCCATTTCCATCTCTGTGGACATGTGAATAAGTAAAATTATCAAAAATTTTTTATCATAACCAAAAATCAACGTATAATCCACGAATAGCCATTGCTGCATGTTGTGCTATTTACGCTGGATATCAGCGGGTCTTATTTCTTCAAAAACGCCGCCTCGGGCTAAATGACTACCGTAGACGGCGAGCGCTACAGAGCCATACTCAACGACTTTCTTCTTCCTCAATTGGATGAATTGGGACTGGAGAACATGTGGTTCTGTGGATAGATGGAGCAACAACGCATAATGCACGATCCACAACCAAAATTCTGAGGGCTGCATTTCCGGGTCGCCTAATCTCTCGTTTTGGCGATTTGTACTGGCCAACAAGATCGCCTGATATAACCGTTCCAGACTTCTTGGGGTTTTTTGAATTCACGAGTCTATGTCAACAAGCCTCAGACTCTTGAAGCCCTCAAAGAGAATATCCGTCAAGAATTCGAGTACCTATCGCCGGAAGTTCTGGAAAGAGTGATGGAAAATGCCACAAATCGGGCCCGAATGGTCATCAATTCTGGCGGCGGCGACTTAACCGATATCATTTTCTCGATTTAATGGAAAAAAATCTAAGGCATCCAGTAAATATAGTTCAAAAGCAGAACCAAAGTTTTTCATTCATAAAAAAAATTACAGCCAATGAACATGGGGTGACAACTTTTGCGCCACCTTGTACGAGTATATTTACATAGAAACTACGCCAGAAGTTACAGTGGCCCGTCTTTCGTTCTTGTTTGTATTGCATACCTTTAGAGGGGCTGTATAAGTTAATCAGTCCGGTTTCTTTTTTGTTCATAAGAACAATGCTTATGAACAGAATAGTGCGAACTAGGGTCATTATAGGAGGCACTAGGGATGGAAAAGTGATTTCTACATGGTGATGTTTTGTTTCTGCTATTATGACTAATATAACTAACTCTCTGCTCATCACGTATATCTGGTATCTACAGCTATACGACTTTTCGTTACTTTTACCAGCTAACAAACAGTGCCTTTCCGCTCGATAATACGTAGGTTTCTTAGCTTACTTAACGAATAGATTGTCAATTATCGCAAAACTGAGCTCTTTATCCGAGCGAGAAAATTAGACAATACCACTCTGAAGTATTTGTACGGTAAAGGTAAAACCGCTCTTCTCACATGCACTAATTGTTTAGTGAACACATCAGCACCAAAGTGGTTTGCCAAACCTGGATACATACTTTTTCTGGCTCTGCTTATACAAGTTCTTTCATTAGAGCAATTTGACATCATATGTTCGTCTCCAAATCGCCTTAAGTTTCTGGCTTCCTGGCATAAACCAGAGTTAGTCTCAAAGAAAAGAGTCTAAAAGAGTGTTAAATTGACAGGCAATTTCAATTCATCACAAAATTATTGGCTATTTCTGAAGTCTTGAAGGGGTGTTCCTATAAATGAACGTCAACATCACAAATTGTCATTTGTCAGCAACACGGTGTGAGAAAATCGGAACCAATGTTAAATGCTTGTCAATCTGCGGCCATAACACAAAGATTTCAATGACGCATCAGCTCTTAAGCGCACTCCCTCTTCAGACATATATTTCATTGCATTCATTAGGAGCGGATTTAAGCATAACAGCCACAATGTTGCCATAGAAGTATGTAATATCTAAGTTAAGTACTGGTAATATTCATACGAATACGCGTATGAAACATAATTCAGCCTCACAAAAACGCAACTCTCAGCCATACCATTAGCGTCATCATCATTGTCAATTACCACATATTTACTAAGTAATAAAAACCGTTATTTTTCATTTCGACTATAAGCATTTGGCCATAATAAAAGTTTTAACGGCAAGGCGATCATTAAAAAATATATTACAGAGCAGGCTAGCCCTCTGAATTATTGTAGAATAACCTTGCCCCTAGTATGGCACATACATAATTCTCGACAGTCCTCCATAGTGTTGGACACCCCCGAAAAGAACAAAACAAAATACACACCCCCTTACACACATATGCATAAAATATCCTAATGGCCATTCGTTCCGATTTATTCTTTTAATAAATGTTTACTCCAATACTTAGACTTCTAAATGGCATTGGCGCAATAAAATGGCGAAAATCATTTCCTTTTTCGCACATTTATTTGCCTATGTGACATTCTTGCTTCTCGCTACTCTTCCTATTTTCTGAATTCTAAGTTCTGAGCTCTGAGTTCTGAGTTCTGAGTTCTGAGTTCAAGTGCGAGGAATAAGGGAAAAAAACTACTCCTGTTTCAGGATATAAAGTTCGCACATAATGTGCGATCACAAGGGAAAGTGAAAAAGTAATTTTATCTGAAAAGCACTCCGGAGACAAAGTGGAAAAAATAGAGGAAGTATCAGTGTTTCTCAGGGTACGTGTGTGTTAATATGTATGCCCGTGCACGTGCTACATCAATGAACATAGTGAAATCGAAAAAAAAAAAAAATACGTTAACACGTCGCACGGAATCAACAATCGCAGTTCAGTGTTTATTGGGTTTCGATTCGAAATTTCCCACGAGTAGGTAGAAAATATCCCTCAGGACCGCATTGATGGAAATGCATGAAACTAATGGCAGTTGATGTTTGACAGAAATATGAGATTGCTATGTATATGTAAAATCTGGGCCAACGACTGTTGGGCATAACAAATCAACAAACCAACAAACCTTTGGGCTTAAGCGATACTCGTATTTTTCTGTAACAAAATACTGCAGCGGTTCGCCACCATTTAAGCCCTGCCTCAATAACTCTTTGTGTGACGCAGTTGATTCAATTCCCTCGATGGCCAGTAACAGAGCATTCGCACTTCGGTACAATGAGTCCTTATAAATACATATGTATGTATATGTCTGGAGCACACACTCGGTCTTGGTACGACTGATTTCTAACTTTTTATCATCTAGCACCGTTATCCACTTATAAAGGCATGCCTGAAAGGCTGTCAGATCGTTACTTATGATGGCGCTTTCGAAAACAAATAAGTCGTTCCATGGTTCTTATTACGCCGCTTCAATATAAAATTTGCAACAAGCTCTGTATAGTGGCGTGGTGTACCCCAACTTTAACTCCGAATTATATGCTCATTTCCGCTGTGCATTTATACTAGTTTACATATCTTATATACGGTACATTTAAGAATCCTAGCCCCGTCGACATATGATCTTTGGGAACTCCACCTTTTTCAAATTGACGAAGACAATACGAATAAATTTTTAAGCGTCGCGACGTAATAACCCATAAACTTGAAATAGCGTCATACCCTTGTTGTCCTACTTCCTACAAAGCCCAACAGACTGCTATGGGATTCAATAAATTACGTTGTCTACTGTTTACAGCTCTCTCGTATATTTTCACAATATTCGGCATAAGTTTCACCGATCGGTAGTTGTTTCAATTTTCCGTGTCACTTTTGCCTTTATACAGGGTCTTCCAATCGGGACTTCCGAACTTTGACAGTTGATAGCAGCCATATTGTTGAAGCTACATCTGTCAAATTAGCTCTCATTTAATCAGTCTGTTTCGCCAATTCACCATGGACACAACAAATGATAAAATTCCATAATCGTCCCACCAAGAGGACCATTCGCAGTGTGGTGGATAAATTTGAGTCCACTAGTTCAGTAAATGATAAACCAACACCCGTATGTTAACGAAACGCAAGATCTGCCGAAAACAAGGCCGCTGTCCGTGAGAGTGTGCAGGAGAATCCAATACAGTCGATTGCGCGTCCTTCACAACAACTCGGCCTTTCGCTGCGCAGACTACAACTTGGCGAATTTTGCGTCGTGACTTGGGCCTGCACCCGTATAAAATTCAATTGACCCAGGAGCTGAAGGTAAACGGCCATAGGGTACGACATGTGTTCCATGAATGGGCTCTGGCGCAGTTGGAAACTGACCCTAATTTTCATCGAAAAATCATCTTCAGCGATGAGGCCCATTTCTGGATGAATGGGTACGTCAGCAAACAAAATTGTCAAATTTGATACGATACCAATCCACATGAGATCCAAGAGCGTCCAATGCATCCCGAAAAGTCACTTTTTGGTATGGATTTTGGGCTGGCGGCGTCATCGGTTCATATTTCTTTGAGAACGACGTTGGCTAGGCCATCACCGTTAACGGCGACGGCTATAGGTCGATGATTACCAAGTTCCTTTGGCCTGCATTGGATGATATGGACACCAACGACTTGTGGTTTCAAGAGGATGGCGCTACGTGCCACACAGGTTACGTCACATTAGAAATTCTGCACGAGCGATTCGAGGGCATGGTCATCTCACGTAGAGGTGATAGGAACTGGCCACCGAGATCGTGCGATTTGACCCCGTTAAACTTTTTCTTGTGGGGTTTTCTGAAGTCGCAGGTTTATGCGAATAAAGCAAACATAACCCATGCCATCGGTCAAATTCAGCCCGATTTATGCCCCAGAGTTATGGAAAATTGGACATTTCGGATGCGCGGCATCCAGAGAAGCCGGGGTGGACATTTGAACGACGTTATATTCCATACATAATGGCATCGTTGGCCTTTCAAACGAATGAAAAATTTCGATGATATCTCACACACACTTTGTTTTATTTAAATTTATAGATAGGAAGCCCCTAATGAACGACTCTTTACAATGGAACAAGAAATGTCTCCCTCCAGTGGTTAAACATTCGATCGCAACTCATCATCTTGTTAAACAAAGTCGTGAACAATTTAAACTCAAGATTTCCTAATATCGTTCATATTTCGGAGGGTATTTGATCCCTCGGTCCATTCTTTTAAAAAAAAATCTACCGTTTCCGCGTCGTGTTCGACTGCGAAGGCGGGATTATAATATGACATATGACAGGCCAAACTTTCCGATTTACGTCTTAATAAGCATAGTAATGTGCTCACATCATCGGACTTATTGAAAAGTGATCCTGACTTATGCCAATTGTTTTCTACACTCTGAAAGCCTCAAGCATATCCGAATATACTGAGTAGCTGTTCCAATTATACAATTATATAAGAAATTACCTTCCACCAAAGCTCCTCCATCAGAGGAACTCTTGCTAGATATCTTCGATTTAATGATGAAAACTTTATACGCTTATCGGTGATGAACTATAAGGCAGCTGTCTATCGAAGATCCCTAGGAGACCGAGGGGATCTAATGCAAATGTCATTTCAAAATGTAAAGTCAGTTGTTTTGCTAGACATATCGTTAGAATTATTTACTCAGGTGGTTCCACAGTTTAGGATGGACCTGGGCCTTAATCAACATGCCTCTCAGGCTAACCCCGCTGTTTGCTAGTTGCTTCCAATTTCGCATCCAGAGTTGGTTGCGAACTTTAAGCAGAATCTTCTTCTGCTGCATTATATATCGTTGATGAATTCGAAGGCTTTCTGAGATGTAGCGCTGATGTTTATCCATCCTACATATTCCGCTAGTTTCTGACACTTCTAAGCAAATCTGTGTTGCTGTCCGTATTGTTCTTGGCTAAATCTCCGCCAATTTACATTGGTGCAGACACGGCCGTTGGTTTCTCGAAGTACTTTTCTCTCGGGACGACCAAGCGGCTTCTCATATTTTTTTGATGTTATGCTTCTGCCCCATAGAGAAAGGTTGGGACTACCAATGTTTAATAGAACGCTATTTTGGTTGTCCAGGGAGATCTCTGTATTTGTATAGAATTTGAAAAACTGTGTGTGCCTCTGGTGTAGGCTTGAGAATTTCGCACAATATTCTGAAGTGCGATGTAGAAGAATCGGCACGAGAACACTTCGTCTTGACAGAAGTCGTCTTTGACATCAAAGATCTCGGTAAAATCATTATCGATCCTCACGTACCATCAAGTTTCTTCCGTCCCCCAAGACCAGGCAGAGCTTCGTATAATTATTTCAGACGAACAATGTCATAAGTCTGTGTGAATTCGGTGGTATTTTCCAACATCCGCCGAAATGTATAAAGCTGCTCCCTAGAAAACTTACTAAGACTACAACCGCACTGATAAGGGTCAATAAGTGGGTCGATTTTAGGCGAATACATAGAACGGTAGAGAAGATCGTGTAGGTGATGTTAAACAAATTGATGGCTGTTTAGATGGCGCAGACTAGAAGGACTCATTTCTTCAGGATCGGACACAAAAACTCATCTCCTGCTACGTTCCATATTCTCAGCATTGACAGAGAATCTACCAATAGGTTCCCTTGTTCGTTTTTGCAAGCGTCCGTTAGTACTTTTTGGACCTGGCACGTTATTTTTATTTTCTGATAAAATTTCTGAACGTTCTTTCTACTATACTCGTAACATCCCTCAATTTCCTCCATCCAACGTTTTTATTCCTTCTAAGAAGCCAGTGCCTCTCGAGATGATGTCTATTTCAGCCCATCATCATTTTCAAGCCATGGGTTTCGCAGTGGTGTTCGGGAGAAAATAAGAATATTGGAGGCGGCATCCGCCATTGGGTAATGATTGGTAAAAGCTAACGCAGTTTTCAGCAATTCCAGCCTTCCAACTTCAAACTTCCTAGCAGAACTCCTCATTCTTAGTGACGTTAGGAGTAACCCCATTCGTATCTTGGCCCCAAGAAGGAAGTGGTGTGTGTCATAGTTGATAACGTTCGGTCATCCAAAATACTGGAGGAGCCCCTTGCTTCGATCGCAATATGATAGTTGCTTCTGTTCTTCTCGTGGAGTATATGGAGTCGAAATCGGCTAGGCACCATCTTGTTTAGTTTTCTCAACATGATTCAGATTTTCCCAACTTATCATAAATGGATTCGATTCATTCTCAACGGTGTTGCCTATTTGAGCATTGTAGGCCCAATAAAGGCCTGAATTGTATACGGTTTATGAGCATGTTTCAAAGACTTCACTCGTACATAGCCTCACAACTACGTAACGTTGGCCAGTGATCCATGATGCTTGGCGTGAAGTGCACATTTTTGGGTGACATTTGGTTACACGCATCTTTGGATTTGCGAAAATTTTGCTCATTCGTATGCCTATTGAGCCAAAAGTGAACCTCATCAGTCATCACTAAGCATTATGTTTCAATAAAAGTAAAGGTCGACTTCCAGCTACTCAAGAGCCCAATCTGCAAACTCCCCTCGCAATCCATGCTTCCGTGGCTTAAGTTGGATAGTATACAGATGGACAGACAAAGGCAAATTGACAATGCCACACTCGCAGCGGCGCAAAATACGTTATCGTCTTGTTGGCTGTGTGTTACGTAAACTCCATGTTGTTTAATTTATAAACAATACAACGAATAGCGAGCGGAGTTGGTCGATTAGGAGGACTAAAAAATCACATTACCTTCTATACGAGTACGTGTCGTGAGACATCGAATATATTTTTGAATGGTACTGAAGCGTTTTTCTGGTGTAAGTAACAATACCGGACATACAATAAATGCCAAGGAACTGATGACAATGATACCAACAACAGTTTGAAAGTCATTCCTATTGGAACATCTGTCAGCAGAAAAACACATTTTAAATAGATAGCACGATAGAAACTGCAGCGTTGAACTTCCTGGACTGATCGAAATGAATCGTCTGCGTTCGCTAACGTATGCTTGGCAAAGAGAAACTTCGGCTTAAGTGGTGTGACCAAGTGGAAATGTATATTAACCCACTTGTTTGGTGGTCAGTTAGCGTTCGATGACGCTAACGATTGACGCTCAGTTTTCACCCGGACAGTAACGCCACCTATGGCAAAATGAGTGCTGATTGTAGAAATATTCATACAATGTTTTCGATTATTACCGGGAAGTTCCTCGTCAGTTTCATTATAGCGTCTTCCAATCCACCATACCCAGGTTTGATAGAGATTCTAGCTCCGAGTTTGACCCCCGTCAATTTTACCAATATCAAATTTCTATCGAAAATTGTGACAAACGTTGTCTCGAAAACGGGAAATTTTCACTCAAACTGGTAACACCGACAACGTTACGGAACGCGCGACAAATACGAAAACTCATATCTTCGACCGTGGAATACTCGTATAATCAAATATTCGTACGACTGCTGGCCGAAGGATGGAAAGGAAGACACTGTGTGTCCTCTTTCAATATTCCTTTCTGATACCATCTTGGGAATTGGAATATAAATTGATAACCATAAACTTGTTTGAAAATCAATTCCTCCTGCTTTGAGAATGAAGGGGATCAGTGCCAAGTCACATGTCTAGAACATATTTGCACTTAAAAGGATTCCATGAAGAGTACGAGTAACATGTGTACGGTGGCGTATGAGGATTATTTTTTTTCGTTATCTTATTTTATATTTGCATTTGTTGATTTTCTATAAGGAGGACTTTGTTCATAGCAAATATTTCTCTAAAGGGACAGTTAAGAAAGTTGTGAAAGTAGCTTTTAGCTTTAGAGCCACTTAGATTGCTGAGTAATGAGACATATTGTGCCTTTTTGGCGTTAAAATAAAACACAATTTTATTTAATTGATTTAGAATTTTTATTGCACAAGTTGCTTCTTGTCGAGGCGTGCGGTATGACGGCTAACTTAACTCTAAACACTCTATTCCATCTTCTCCTTCAATATCCAATTCTATTCCTTTTTCTTCAAGGAATCACGAGAGACCTCTATAAGTCATATTACAAACAATTATTTACAAACGTCATCTTCCAGTGGCCTCTACATCACCCCCCTTCCAGCGTAATGCATAATCTAAGTTGTCTTGTCAAATAATTACATCAGCTGTCTTTGAAAAATGGTTTAATTCTGTCGATTGACACTGATATTGTTTTGTTATGTTTTCTAATTACGAATTGTTTTCTTAGTTTTCTTACTACTTCGTATGGACCCTCATAAGGAGAAGCCAAACTTCTTTTTACTTTGTCGTTCCTGATCAAAACGTGGCTGCAAGTGTGAAGAGCATTTGGGATGTGGGTGTTTACTTTTGTTTTTCTTGTCTGAAGTGTAGTGCTCGGTATTCTACTAAAGAAATCTTTAAGTTGACTCACAAAATTCGCTTCCGTGAAGTCACTGGCTGGTTTCAATGAGACATCGAAGGGGACCTTTACGTTTTCTCCGTACAGGAGTTCGGAAGGTGTATGCTTTACATCTTCTTTGATGGCTGTTCGGAGCCCTAACAAGATCAAAGGCAGTTGTTCGGTCCAGTTAACTTTATTTCCCGATGTACGTATGGATGTCTTAAGTTGGCGATGGAACCTTTCGACCATACCGTTGGCCTGTGGGTGATACGCAGTCGCACGAATACGGGTCGTCCCCAAATATTTCAATAGCTCCCTAAATAACTTGGATTCAAATTGAGATCCTTGATCTGTGGTGATAGTTTGGGGTACACCGAATCTTGAAACATGTTCCCATACATATGTTTTTGCTATCGACTCGGCTTGTATATCACGAATGGGGTAGGCTTCGGGCCACCTTGAAAATCTATCCACTATGGTCAAGATGTATCTGCAGTCATTCGAGGGAGGAAGCGGTCCGACAATGTCCATATGTAGGTGTTGAAAACGACCAGCCGGTATTTCAATTTGATCAGGCTGTAGTTTCGTATGTTTTTGAGTTTTTTCTATCTGGCATTATGGATAGTTCTTCGACCAAGAATTTATGTCCTTATTCATTTCGGGCCAGAAGTAAATTTTGCTAATTTGCTTGCGCGAAGCTCGAATTCCCGGGTGAGAGAGGGAGTGAATTGTTTGGAAAATTTGTTTCCGCTTGACTGAATGTACGTATGGCCGATTGGTATCTGTGGACGTCTCGCACCACAGGGAAATTTTATAGGCAGGTATAGAAATGAACTCTAGTTTCACGTTTGATTTACTCGGGAGGTTTCGAACAAGTGTGGTAAGTGCTTCGTCACTCTCTTGGGCTTTGGCTAAATCTTCGATTCCTGGATAGGTAAGCTCCAGTGTGTCTTCTTTCGGTCGCGATAAGGTGTCAGCTACGACATTTAACGATCCCTGTATGTGTCGTATATCAGTGGTAAATTGTGATATATAGTCGAGATGTCGTTCTTGTCTCGGAGAACGGTTGGCTTTCGTAAAAACATTTCCAGTGGTGAGTGGTTTTTGGTCGGTGAAGACACAGAAGTCCTGTCCTTCGACAAAATTGCGAAAATGTTTTATGGCCAGGTATATTGCTAACAGTTCCCTATCAAAGGTCGAGTATCTTGTTTGAGCAGGCGAAAGCTTTTTGCTAAAAAATGCCAACGGCTCCCAAACATCACCTCTTTGCTGCTGAATGACTGCACCGACAGCTTTGTCTGATGCATCTGTCATGATACTCATTCTAGCGTCAGGCTTAGGGTGTGTCAGAAGAGTTGCTTTGACAAGTTCTTGCTTCGCCTTTACAAACGCTTCTTGGCATTCTGTGGGCCAAGTGAAATGTTTTCGTTTAACATTTGTTTTAGCGAATTTCGATAGGTGATTGTAAATTGGTGCGAAAATCTTAGCCAGGTTAGGTATGAAGCGGTGGTAGTAGTTCACCATACCTACGAATCTTTGAGCACTTTTTAACGATTGTGGCTCTGGAAATTTTTCGATTACCTCGACTCTGTCGTGTGACGGTTGTATTCCATCTTTCGATATATCGAATCCCAAAAACTGTAGCTTTGGGACTCCAAATACGCATTTCGACGTTTTAATTCGAAGACCGTACTTCAACAAACGTTGGAAAAGGATCCTAAGATGTTCTTCATGTTCCTCTTGTGACTTACTAAACACGAGAAAATCGTCTATGTAAACGAAAACGAAATCTAGCCCCCTCATGACTTGGTGTGCGAAACGTTGAAAGGTTTGTGCAGCGTTGCATGCGGTTAAATTCTATTAGTCCAAAGGGAGTAATCACGGCTGTTTTATGCACATCTTCTGGTGCCACAGGGATGTGGTGGAGAGCGCGTATAATGTAGATTTTCGAAAAGATGATACAACCGTCGAGGTTAATCGAACAATCCTGGATTTGTGATATGGGGTACCTGTCTGGTACAGTAATCGAGTTTAAGAGCCTGTAATCGCCGCATGGTCTCCAGTCATTAAGATCTGATTTTGGAGCCATATGCAAAGGAGACGAGCATGGTGACGAAGATGGTTTGCAAATCCCTATTTGGATCATGTAGTCGAATTCTGCTTTGGCGATGTTATATTTTTTTGTGTTTAAACGTCTAGCATACGTATACGGTAAAGCTCCTTTTGTAAAGATATGATGCACGACAGAGTGTTTGACAGGTAGGTTAAAATCTGGGGGTTCCATTAGCTCGTAAAACTCCTTTATAGGGCTTGGTACTTGTTTTCTACCGCGAAGAAACGTGGGCTTGTAACGTTTAGTTGACATGATATGTCACGGACTTTTGAATTAGTGAGAGGGTCGATTAGTTGCGAATTTTTTATGTCAATAATTAATCCTGTTTTTCGCAGAAAGTCTGCGCCTATGATTGGCTTCGTAACTGAGGCGATCAGAAATGTGTGGTTGAAAAGTCGTCGGAACCCTAAACTCATGCGGAGGTATTTCGTGCCGAAAGCTTTAATGGTAGAGCCATTTGCTGCAGAAAGTAGTTGATCCGGTTTCAAACTCTGTGACTTGTATTGTGATGCAGGAAGTGCTGAAACATCGGAACCGGAGTCGATTAAGAATGTGGTTTTGGAAATAGGGTCTTTTATAAACAGACGGCCTGGTGAACTTTGAGTGCTACTATCGTTTGCCGTCGCGACGACAGTAGGAACTAGTTTTTTTTAAAACTGCAGGGTTGTTTGCACTTTTGTGCATTTGCATCATGGTGTTCATGATACCAACACATTGAGCCGTCTGGTCTGTTTATATGAGCACTATTTTGCTTAGGCGTTTGGGAACTATTAAAATTGCTTTGCCTTTGGAAACTATTTTGTCTTGAAGAAGAACGTGACCTATTGCGTGTGTTCCTATTATTGTTGTACCTACGCGAAATGAACCTATTGCGAGAAGCGCGATTGCTGAAGTTTAAATTTGAGAGCATTGATTTAATCTCATTAATTTCGGTTTGGAGATTTCGATTAATGCAGGTAAGTTCGTTGATTGTTTTCTCTGCTTGAGATGTGATCGAAAATGCTGAAGTACTTTGTTGTTGACATACTTCAAATATTTCATCTGCCACGTGAATGAGTTCATCGATTTGGGTTTTTGGACTTGATTTAACTACGGCTTGAACTAATGTGGGAAGGCGACGTTTCCACAATTCTATAATTAGGTTTTCTGAAACAATTACAGATTGCCCCGCTATGGTAACAAGCCGACGATAGAACTCGGATGGTTTCATATCACCCATTTCCTCACCTGACAGTAGGACTTCGATACGTTTCCCTTCACTCATAGAGTTTCTGTCTATTAGGGCCTTTTTTAGATTAGTGTAAGGGGTCAGCGAATCTTGTATGAGAATGTCATACACGCTTGCAGCCACGTCTTGGGGTAACGCCTGAACAACATAATGAAATTCTGATTGTTCAGTTACTATGTTCCTAGTTGAAAACTGAGACTCTACTCGAAAAAACCATACAGCTGGCATTGCTTTCCAGAAATCTGGTAGCTTAACAGCCACAGCTTCGATTACACTATTTGTTTGACCGCTTGGGTTGAGCTGTTGTAGTTCAGAAGAACCGCTTTGGGGTGTTTGTTGTTCGTCACCCTCGCCCATTTTGGACAAAATAAATGTAAGTTCAATATTTACGAAAGGAAGAGAACGGATTTACAAAACCAAGATTTCGGAGAAAATTTTAGTTGGATGGAATAGGTGTAACTACTTAATTATTTTTTTTAAAGAAATTATAATAAAAGGTATAAAACAAATAAAAAGATGAAATAAAATAATAAAATAAAAAAAGAAATTCATATGGAAAGTTGAAATATAATATATGAAATATAATATATAATAATAATATATATAATATATGTAATGAAATATAACATATGTATAGTATATGTATTATTAATATGTAATACTGTAAATGAAAAGTATATAAACAACTCTTGTACTTTAGAAGAAAGTACGTAGTGACTATATCACCTATATATATATTTTTATTTTTAATTATTTTATTTTAATGGATATGTTTAACTTTTAAATATATGTATAGTATGTACTTAAGTGTTCCGTTACGTTTTCTGGATGTACTGTATCGTTGAAACGTTAAGTGTTCCGTTACGTTCACTGGATGTACTGTACCGTTGAAACGTTAAGTGTTCCGTTATTTGTTCTCGCAATTCTGGACGATTGGGTGTCCGCTGATTCCACTGATGACGTTGGCGTTGCTGTGGCAACGTGGTTGAATGATGTGATTGACGCCACGCTGTTATGTGAGGTTAACTACCACGTTGCGGTAGAACTGCTGGAGGTTGGAGGTTGGAGGTTAAATATGGTTGGTAGCTTTCTCCAAATTGTAGGTTCTAGGGCGTAGTAGGGCAGAAGTCAGAAATCGCGTGATGATGGAGCGGTATGATACCACTTTGTCTGACGCAGCAGTTTTAATATGTAATTGCGGTAAAAACTGCGCGCGGTTTCAGATTCGTGGCGTGCCTTTTACTGCTGAAGCCGTGCTTTCGTCGCAGGCGTAATAGTCTGCTCTCGCTCGTTATAATTTACGTATAAAAAAGGATCACGTCGGGGTCACCAATATTGTGCCTTTTTGGCGTTAAAATAAAACACAATTTTATTTAATTGATTTAGAATTTTTATTGCACAAGTTGCTTCTTGTCGAGGCGTGCGGTATGACGGCTAACTTAACTCTAAACACTCTATTCCATCTTCTCCTTCAATATCCAATTCTATTCCTTTTTCTTCAAAGAATCACGAGAGATCTCTATAAGTCATATTACAAACAATTATTTACAAACGCCATCTTCCAGTGGCCTCTACAGACATAACACAAATCCGCCGCCACAGACAAGAGTGTGAGTTGTATGAGAGTTTATTCAGACAAAGTTCCTGAAGACGTGTAAAATTTGTTTCTTTGTTTTCCGGATGTCATCGCTAATGGAAATAGAATGATTCACTGATATCAACTAGCTGACGACGAAGGACAAAGCAGATTCCACCGCGAACATGTATACTAATGAGCTAAACTTTGCATTTCGATTGCGGTCAATGATTATCATAAGCAGATATAGCTCATTTTTATAAACCACCTGCAAACGTGAGTCACATCCCCCAATCCAATTTGAGCTCATTCATTTCCATTAACACCTTGAAACATAGGGATTCCACCAAGCACCAGTAGACAGAACAGCACGCGTTCCACCCACACATCGTCGCCGGATTAAAGCGAAATCTATTTCTGAGTAATCCCTGTCAATATACAATCAACCTTGCCATAATCTCTCATTATTTGTAAACAGTTTTTATTACGGACACACCGCCGTCAGACCGACTTCAACCGAATTAATACAAAAGACGCTCCCAAAACATTTAATAAAAAAATGTTTCAGTTTTTTTTTTTGTTATTGAGAAACTTTTTCCGACATCAAACGTTGGATGCTGTTTGAAACACCCTCCAGCCGCCCAGGGAAAGCATTTCGCCGCCGCTGCTGTGAATTGATATATTGTATATTCCCCGCTGACTTTTATTACATTTTTATGAATCCATCATATTGAAATATACGTACACCCTAGCAAACCTGGCAACTGGGAACTGGGAATTGGCAACTCCATCTCCTCCAACACGCCAACTTTTCATCTTTCCATCTTTCCGGCTTTCACCGATTTTAGCGATCAAAAAGTGAGGTAACCGAACTAACGTACACACGTTCCACATCGTTCCACATCGTGCGGTGATCACTCCCAGGAAGCCTTGCCAAATGGGCTTGGGTACGTTCGGATACGTTTTTTTTTTTTTTTTTTATTTGAACTCAAATGTTTGGTTTTATAGTCTCGAAAACACACATCAGGAGGTGCTAGTGGGGGAGCATTTTTATGTGGTACCAGATATATTCGTATTTGCCATTTTGTTGTGTTTCAAGTTTTTATGGGCTTCCGTTTTGTCCCGGTGGATTTTAAATGAAATACTAAACTGGGTCGAAGCTGAAACACCGGTAATTTCATTTCGCACATCTGCAACGAATTTCAAAAAAACAAAAAAAAAATGGAGAAAGAAATGGTTTTGGCGCGAGGCATTATGTTTGTGTTATGGGAAAATCTGTCGGAGAACAATTGACAGACATGGACGGTCATTAAGACGGTGTTTATCCGTTTTGCTTACACTAGATGACGGGAATATATTTTGGGCTTCTGTTTCTGTAAATTAACAAAACAGTGGTGTGTACATTTTATTTTAGTCAAGGACGATGTAATAAATCACTGCATGTTGGGCATTTGCAGTTTCACGTACGTACGTCATCGGTTAAAACGATTAATGGTGATTATACGAAAAATGAAGAAAAATTTGTTTCGTTTGCTTTTTTTAATTCAAATTGAGATATATCACAGAAGAACTGAGGAGTATACCCATATACACTTTCCTATAAAAATATCTTCGAAGGTCCTTCAAAGGGGTTCTTAACAGAAAAGTGGACCTCGAGATTGAAAGTTTGGCAACTGCTAGGTCATATCAAGTGAATGCCCATTTGGTGAACGTTTGCAGTCATTTGGATGTCTTCAGGTAACAACAAGAATCTAATATGCCTTTTGACTGTCATACTTGACATTTCTTTGTGTCCAGTTCCATAGGTGTGTTAAGCAATGGAAGGTTTACTTCACAGTCAATTACAATAAGTTTACTCCCAGCATTCAAACTTGAACTTGTTGATGATGTGACGTAGTTGTTATCTTCTTTGTTATCACCATCAATTCGGCAGACAATGTTAAAAATGTGAAAGTGAAATCTTCTCCCTATTACACAGTCATTCACTCTGCCGCCGCCTTTCGGATTCATCGGACATCTTTTCTGAGGCAGCAGCAAGTGCTAAGTTCGCAGCAATCATCCTCTGTATTCCACAATATTGTTTGTTTTGGTTATTAACATTGCTGGCCTAGTGTTTCTTACGTAGGTGTACGACTTAACCCAATTTAACAGGTACGATAAGAACATGTATGTATGTTAGACCAACTAGACACGCTTTATTTATCAGCTTGGCAAATCCAAATCTAAGCTCTAAATTAAGACAAAATGTTTTAAACTGACGTGTAGTGCCAAGAAGAACTTTAACAGACCGCTCACTCCATGGGAATATGTTGCGATTTGGTTCGATCTATTTTCTACACAATTCGGTGCTATTTCCAATTTTTTTATTGGAGAACTAACATCACTTGAGCTGGCACGGGCTTCCTCAACTTAATATCCACAAAGAGACATGGCCGTCACCTGATCATCAAACCCTCAATCAAATTTATTACCCTGCTATCGCAGCATTATAAATGTCCGAACTTTCCGAGTTGCGAACCTAGACTCTGACTACTGCCCTCTTTATAGCCAAGGAACGTCTACGGATATCTCAAACACGGACGGGCCACTTGCCCAGCTATTTAAGGCAGTGAGAAATGATTTCGTAGAGAGCATGTACCAACTCATTACTAAGTATACCTGAAAAATGGAATCTTGGCACCTTTTGTCCGGTCCAAATGAAAGGAGAGCCTCTTAACTCTGACAATTATAAAGGCATCAGTCTCCTTCACATAGTTGCATATAAGATTTTATCTGTGGTATTGTGTGAACGACTGAAGCCGTTTATCAACAATCCGATTGGCCTCTATAAGGGCGGTTTTAGGCACGGTTGGTCCACTACTGACCAAATATTCCCACTACGGCAGTCTTGCAAAACCCAAGAAGTCCAAATTGATACGCATCACCCCTTTATCCATTTCAAGCTCTGGTATGCTTCTATTGAGACGGCTTATACAGGGCGTTGTCTATCCTTGGTATCCCTGTCATACTCGTCAGATTGTGCAGAATGACGATGCAGAATGCTAGCTCCTCAGTAAAAGTCGGGAACAATCTCTCTGAGTCCCTTGACGTCAAGAAAGTCGGGAACAATCTCTCCGAGCCCTTTGACGTCAGAAAGGATTTAGGTAAGATTCTGCGCTGTCATGCTAATTTTTCAGCATCATTCTTGAGGAAATTTTGTGAAGCTCGTAAGTCAGTACAAGAGCCACAATTTACCAAAAGTCTGTAGAACAACTTGCATATGCTGTTGACGTTGAAGTAGAACTCAGCGAGCTGCCCCTTAAGCGGCAAAAGTGTTCTAAGTCGTGAGTGGGAGCAAAACTAAGTAAAAGTTGTCAAAAGGAAATCACGACCCTGCTAACTGGAGAGGCCTATTGGCTGAGGCCGAGGTCCTGCTATTAAATGGACAACCAATCGTAGTAGGTACTTCATATCAATTGTGGTGACAATGAGGCCATTAAAAACGCAGTTGCGTCTTTTAATAGTTTCAAGTCACTTTAAGGCGATGGCATACTCGTATATCCAGTTATGCTACAAAAAGATATACACTCCCTCTACTCCGAAGATTATTTTCACTTCTAACCTTGTACTGGCACACATACACAACGGAAGCCTCTATACCGAAAATTGGGAATGATGAGTATATGCTCGTCAAGAGCTTCAGAGCAGATTTGCACAGTAGATTGACATATTCAAAGACCGACATAATGTCTCCCTTATATATTTCTATAGCTATTTTACCACTCCACTAGTGCTTCTTCGAAAGTGCCAGTAGCATTCCTCCCCTTCAAACTTTAAACCACTCCCTACCTCATCTAACAAGCCTTTCCAGTTAGTCAGGTCTTTGAAAGATTTTGCCTCCAGTGTTCACTTGTGATTCCACAGAATTCCTTCAAGTATGATGTTAAGGAAGCACATGCATCGCGTTTAAAACCAGCTTTGACATCAAAAGTCTCGGTTAAGTCGTTAGCGAACTTGACGGAGCACTGAGCGTTCTCAATCGTACAGACGGACGAGTTTGGCAGAAATGCCAAAACTAGACATACATATATTCATATTCTTAAAATCAGTGAAAGGATGGTGGGTTTTGGATTTGGCCTTGAGTTTTTTCCGGGATCTGCCGGAGTGTTACCACGTTCCTGGCCTTTCCTGGTCTGAAACCGCACTGAAAGGGACCAATCAGGTTATTGACGAAGGGTTTTAGACGTTCACACAGCATGGTAGATAAGATCATGTATGCAACGTTAAAGAGACTTATATCTCTATGGTTGGCACATTAGAGGGGGTCTTATTTTTGTACATCGGGCATACGATACTGAGATTCCATTTATCAGTCATATGCTCTTCTTACCAGATCTCAGAAATGAGTTGATGCATGCTCTCCACAAAGTCATTTCTAGCAGTTTTGTATACCTTGGCCGGTAACCCGTCAGGTTCAGCTGCTTTGTTCGATTTCAGTTCAGATATTGCTATCTTCACTTCATTTCGATCAGGTGGATGAAAGTTTTGGTTATCATCGTCTAAGTTGAATGGTCTCTTCTGCCTTCGCTGTTATACAGTCTGCAGAAAAAGTTTTTCCATATTCTCTACAGCATCTGTTACTCCAAGATTTTCTTCTTATCTCTACAGGCTACGGGTCTTCTTGCTTTGACACGTTCTTTTTACTTGTTGGTAAAACTTTCGTACGTTAATGCTGGAGTACAACCTCTCAATATCTTCGATCGCGCGGTTCTCGTACTGGAGATGCTGATGTTCTTTATGTCTCTTCTCACAATCAGCTCTCGTCCTTAGTTGCAGCGCAGCTTTGTAGGCTTCTTATGTAACTGCATTTGCTTGCTACCATTCCTCATCAAACCAGGGATTTCTTGGTGGTGGTCGAGGAAGCTTTACCACTGCTGATTTCAGGAAACGCGTTCAGCGAAGATTCTGGCGGTCTCTTACGATTGCAGCTTTTGTACGTTATATCTGCTGATAGTAGTTTAGACGTCCAGAATACTTGAGGCATGCCTTACGTCTATCGTTAAGTGATCAATTTGATTTAGGTTTGATGATCCTGAGATCGCCATGTCCCGTTTTGTATGTATATTAAGATGAGGAAACAGTGTGGTTGCTATAATAATAAGCCTACGTCCGTTGGCAGATGTGGTGTCGTTTAGGCTATGTTTACCAACTGCTCTACTGAAGATGTCCTTCTTTCCTGTCCGTATTAGGCGATTTCAACGTCATAATTCGAACATTGCTTATATGTCTTGTCGAGGAGCTCGTAGAAATATTCTTTAGTTGGGTCGTCGTTGCCTTCCGTAGGGGCATGGACGCATATTAGGCTTATGTTAGCTGATTTAGCCTTCATATGGAATGTCATAAGACGCTCGAATAACGTGTCGGAAGCTCAGGATTTATTGCAACAATTTTTCATCCTCCTTATGTCCGGTCCATCCCATCGCATTTCCCGGATGACGGTGATATCTGCGTGATAGCAGTCAATAGCCTCTGCTAATTTTTCGGCCGAACATTCCAAATGCAAATCCAAAGATCGTTGTATTTTAAACGTTTTCTGGGATTGTCAATAGCGAGTGCACTTATCCGAGGTCATTAATTGGTTCGTCACATATTTTAAGTCTGTGAGGCCTATTTACGGCATTGGCCAGCATAATACTACTGGTCGGGCATACCCTTGTCATTTTAACCTGCATGAGTAAGGGTTTCTTCACGCAGTTACGGGGCACCACCGCTAGAAGGTAAGGCAAACATTTCACTACAAACTTGATTATTGCGCTGCTGGACCACTCCAAGTTACAGGACACTCTTCAGTTTTCCAATCAATCGCCACGCAGGTCTCTACATTGAACACTATTTTCCAAAATATACAATACGGAAACCCTCGCCGCAAGTCATGGTCTCCTGGTTTTAGTTCTATCATGAGCTGGATCCCAAATAGGTTTGTGCTGAGAACTTTGCATAAAATTTCCGCATACTGTACATACAAAGACCAAACTGATGTGATCGAAGCCGGATTAACAGTTCCGGTTCATCCAGTACATTTTTACTTATAGAGGCTGCAGTTTCTTCTGTACGGACATTACGTTGCTGAGCTGTTGTTTTTGAATTATAAAGAGTGTACGGGATACAAAGTATCCACAAAATGAGCTAAGTTGGTCGATTTTGAGGAACAGCAAAATCATGTAAACATTTTTGTCCGACTGGATGGCGGTGATATCTGCTTTACATCTATCTACTCGTAGGATCTCCCCTAGTTGTTCGTCTGCATATCTCTAAATCTGAACCTGGTGGCGCTTTTTCGTTTTACAATGAGTCGGACGTTTACTTCGCAACAAGTTTGGTTTTTTCTACATTATACAGGGCTAGGCTTGTCCCAAGATTCCATGGGCTTCCATGGATTCCGTATTCTGAAGCCAATAACCCTTTTCGCGGATTTTAAAGAGGCATTAAGAGTTCATCCCCTACTGTGTCTATTTCATCACTCTGACCAAACCCGTTTGCCATCCAAGACCATATGTATTGTCTCATGATATGTCGGAGAAGAAATGCAAAGTGCAAAGTTCATGTTCAGATCAAAACGACACTATATCGGCTCGATGCTTCATTAGAAGAATTTATGGGGACGTAACTGTGTATTCAAATGAGATTTCTACATGAAAGTTGAATTCGTTTGCACTCAATTCACGTTCTGTTTGTATTGTGATGGTAATTGCTACCAGCAAGGATGGCGTCTGAATCGAGCAGAAGGATTATGTTCCTGAGACCAGTCGTGGTTAAATCAGTTGCTTTATAAAGTATGATGGCGATTTTGCTACAGTACTCAGTGGAGGTCCTTTGTTCAAAATGTCCGCAAAATGCAAAATACATGTAGTCTCGGTCAGATTTTTTTATTCTTTTACTTTTCCACTGTCCAGCATCGTCTGTTACGCAACACACCTACGGTGAACTACCACCTACCATCCAATCCAGAGAGGTCCACTGCACAAAGTACGCCAACATTTTTTCCTCTTTGTTGAACTTTCCACCTGCGTCCTTCAGTTTCATTCGATTACGATTACATCAAATGTTCACTGGGTTGATTTCCACCGAAAAAGAAACAAAAATTAAAAAATTCAAAAAACAAAAAAAACCCTGAAGTCTCCACTTAACTGTAGCAGGGGCATTATTATAATTTTCTGTTTTTAATAAAAAAAATTCCACCCTCAATCCTGAACGCCCTTCAAGCGTTTTTAGTTAATCCCGACTATATTTAGATCAAGTCTAAGAATCTTTCCTATAAAAGTTGTATAGGCATTCGATATTGTGTAGTCCTGTTTACAAAATCTCTAACTAGAAAGTAAGGAGAAGACAAATGAAATGAAAACATAGAAACGAGGAATGACAACAGCAATAATAAACAGACTTTTTTCGGCAAGGGAAAGCGACCGAAAACGTTTCAGATGTGAAAAGTGAACACTCACTTTGACGTCAGCATGAGAAAGCTCTCACACGTCTCTAATTTTCAAAAACATCTGTGCATAGTGTACCGCGCGTCGGCCGTTCCAAATTTACTCAATCAAAATGATTTGCTGGTTGTTGTCGTCGTGTTCGTTCGTCATCGACCTTTGAAAAGCATAGTGTGGAGCAAGGAGATTTTCCAAACTCTGAGCTATGACGTCAGCAACGTTCACCGTATTAGACTGAGTGATGAGCCAAAAAAAAAAAACAACAACTTCGGCGATGCTACGTATCGTTCCCTGCTCCATTTACCGGGTCATTGAAAAATTCTAAATTAGATTTCTTGTTTTTCTTTTTTGGGGGTGGCTCAGAGGCCTATTACCGTTTTCCAATGTTTCGATTTCGATTTCAATTTCGATAACGATTTCGATATCTTCTTACAATTTTGGCTGCTTGCCGCGACTGATTGGAGCGCAGGCTATTTTCGGAACGTGGGGTGGGATAGTAGTGTGTCTCGTCATGTGTAATTTATTCAGAGTTTCCTAGTGCAGTGATGACTGGACTGATGGGTTGATAGCTGGATGGTTGACGCTAATTTATGGCTAGTTTAATGATTAATCCTCTATTTGGGTCCGACCGATAAGATTAGATAAACGTGAGAGGTCGAACATGGAGTCTACAGTGATTTGTTTCACATTCACACAATTAAAGCGCACTTATTCATGTGAATTATTGTTTATGGAGGTGGGAAAAAGTTGCTTTAGGGGTAGTTAATTTTTTGATATAGCACGGGGCTGAGTGGGAGAATCTGTGCGGGAAAGTTTACCACAATTACCACGTTGTACGAGTATACGATTCGATGATGAGTACTACACGTATCCTGTTGGCATTGTTTATTTTTGCAATCAATATTCATTAGATCAAAGCGGATGGTAAGAATTTAATCGGCAGTAAAACTATGTTGGAATATTTGAGAAATTCTGAAGTGCTTTGGAATGGAAACTGGTCCTTTGGAGATCCTACGATTAATGGTCTCTCAAATCGGTTTCCATTTTGCAGATATTGTTTGAGATTGCAATCAGAGATGGATGGCCTCCATCAAATAAATTTCACTAATTTTGGTATTACTAGTCAACTGTTACCACAACACCCAAGTTTAAGAGCCTCGTATCTGAAATGAAGCCTTAGATAAAAAGATTTCTGTTGGTATACGAGTATGGCCTGCCGGCGATAATGCAATGTTTTTCCAAATATAACGCAAATGTGTCCTAGGACACCAGTATAGAAAACGATTCCTAAAGACCAAGGGTTTCCTTTTTCGTACCTATCTATACTTAAACAGCTCTGCTATTTTTTGTAATTTGGGTGATATTTAATGGTGTACGCCCCCATTTATTTGGCTTACGACAAGCTTAAAAACTATGACGTAAAAACTAATAATAATTAAAGTTTTAAAACTAAGGATGGTAAAGGAGATCGAATCTGTGGCAAAGAGTGCTGCGATTAAAATCGGAAACGGAATGGTTGGAGTTTACCTTATGCATCATATGGGAGATCGGTTCGTTAGAGCCATATATGGTGCGGTGGATTGGTAGATAAAAGAGACGGGGCAACGTACAATGGTCGGAAAAATTATTTTGACAAAAAAAAAATCGCACATTTTTCTTTACATCTTTTTTTATTATTATGGAAAAAAATCTAATAAAAATTCATGATAATAATATATTAATGAGCTTTAACAAAAATATACTTAAAGCTAATTTCGCTTTCTCCTTCAATGTTGGGTCTCAGCTCTTCCAACGTCGTCGGCGTGTTGCCATAAACTAATGACTTAACGTAGCCCCACAGAAAATAGTCAAGCGGCGTTAAATCGCACGAACGAGGCGGCCAATCGACTGGCCCATTTCTTGAGATAGCACGCTCACCATACTTACTCTTCAATAAATCGATTGTAGCGTGTGCTGTGTGGCTTGTGGCATCATCCTGTTGAAACCACATGTCGTCCAAGTCCATATCTTCTAAACATAATCTGTGATCATGACGCGATAACGCTGACCATTCACAATAACGTGACGATCGTTATCGTTGACGAAAACATATGGTCCAATAACGCCGCCGGCATGCAAACCGCACCAAACAGTTATTTTTTGTGGATGAAGTGGTGATTCATGAAGCACATGTGGATTTTCACCCGACCAATAACGCATATTTTGCTTATTAACGAACCTATTGAGCCAAAAATGAGCTTCGTCACTGAAGATGATTTTGCAATGAAATTCATCATCTGGCGCATCTTCTCCAGAACCTAATCGGAGAACGTACGAGTATGTACCACGTTTTCTGCTTATGCTTTTTATGTCAATGTTTTATTCTGCTTTTTGTAGTTTTTTCGCGCCTTTGCAATTGCTCCCAATCAGTCAGTCAAATATATCTACGCCGAACCAGCAAAAGTGAAAGTCTTGCTTTTTTATTCCGTTTTTTTTTGATTCGCACGCAACATTTTTGGTCCTTCGAGCCGGATAATTTAAATTGCATTTACATAATGTCTACTAATAAGCGAGATATTTTCAGAAACTCATTGAAACGTCTAATGAGTACGAGAAAAAGCAGTGACATACGAATGTATGTCATGCGAAAAGCCAATCATTTCTCAAACTCTTGGAGTATCAGTGGATTAAGTTTGATGAAGAGCAGAGTAGGGTAGAGGAAAAATGTGGCGATGATACTCTGGCAGTAGAAGAAGCTGAGCGTGAACATGGCGAAGAGTGGTACAGAACGGCATTCTCCAACTTCAAGCGGGCACAGCTTTAATCTAGTTCCAGTAGCACTTCCAACAGTATACAAAAACAAACATCACCAGTATGCAGACGTTAAGTTGCCACGTATGGACTTGCCAAAATTCACCGGGAATCCTTTAGAATAGAAAGAGTTTCACGATTCATTTGCATCCTTGATTCACAACGAACCATCTCTCACAGGCTGACAGAAGCTTCACAACTGCGATGTAGCTTACATGATGTAGCTCTCAAAGTCATCAAGGCGTTTCCCATTACTGACAAAAACTACACGGTGGGCTGGGAGTCACTATGCAAGAGGTATAATGTGGAAAGCGACATTGTCGATGCCCATTTTCGAGCCTAATTTTCACTACCAAAACTTACATCTGAGTCAACCGCAGGTATAAGAGCATTAATAGACAAAATCCAGGAAAACTATCGTTCACTAAAGAGTCTGGGTAGATCTGTCGAAAACTGGGATGGCTGGCTTGTTCACCAGATGATCAGCAATCTCAATCCTGAAACCCATCGCCAATGGGAGCTCTCGCAAGCAGAAGACAAGTTATCCACCTTCGACCAACTCGTAGATTTACTCGAAGCAATATGTCGGTCTCTAGATTCAGTTGATCTAAACAATACACAACCAGCTACATCTACTAAGACAAAAATCAAATCCACCACAGCCCTCTCTGTGTCTTAAAAGACAGTTAAATGCTATTCTTGTGATGGAAAACAAACAATTTTCGGCTGTGAGCAGTTCCGAGCTTTAGCAGTTCACCGCAGAGCAGATGACCAATAATGGAATGTAGTATACAACTACGCAACCATTGCATTCAGATATCGGAAGAAAATTATGAGGACGACTTTTAAAGCAACTATTTCTTAAATCTTATTTAAATATTTGTAAAATTACAGTACTCGTATATAACTGATTTCATGATTTTGTTTTCTTTCTGTTTTGTCTAAATATATTATTCTGAACACTTCTGTCAATCTAACTAATACGAACTCCTTCATGTTCAAGAAAATGGAGGGAATGAATTCTATGGAATTCGATGTTGCTTCATATTTTCCTCAAAAAATTCCAAAAGAACATCTATACTCCTTATTAACTGTTCCTTGCCTCCGACATTGGAGAAATTTCTAGGACTTCCCACAAAATCGCTTCCACTCACCTGAAGTACGAGAAATACCAAATGACCTTCTAACTACCAGACATCCATTTTCGTATATCTTGGTAAGTAGGTTAATCTTAGTGTTGTTTGCATAAAGTCTGGAGATTATGAGACGAATTGTAATTCTGGTTAATGTTCAGAATATGTACGTTTGCTTAGAAAATAAGTAATTTAGAGGTGCCTAGAAGAAGTGCAGATCAACTGTCTCTACAATTGGGGGTGTTTCGGGCTTGACTGAAGGCATATTTCCGGTGGACCAATCGTCGAAGACACCTAAGGCTGTTTGCGATTTAGATCAAACAGACAGTACCGGTACATCGTCTGAATAGGTCGGAGAATAGACATTAAACTAAGTACTAACTGCATTAAGCAGACTTGCACCATAGCAATCTGATAGCAGTGGAGATAGGACACTTTCTTGCGGGTAATCTGTGGTCTCTCCCGTCATCAAGTATTTCTCTCAGTTAGCACTATGTTGTGATCACAGGCATTCACAAGTATCCACAAAACTAGTAATTGTGATTCATCTACATTCATCTTGATGAAACAGAACAGGATGTTCTCCGTTGCTAGGCACCCCGCATTTTGCACAGAGAATGTATTCGCAAAAGTTCTGCGCACATGATGCTCAACGATTCTCTGTATGATATTCAGTCGGAAATAAGTCGAACTGCTAGGTCTGAAGCAAGTGCCGATTTTCGGTCATCAGTGTCAGGCGGCTTGAAGCTATTAAAGGCTATTTGGCAATACAGCCGCTACCGAATACCACTTACAGCGAGTTGCGTTACAGAGCTGACTTCCAGTTCCAGTGTTAGGAGTTGGCTGCAAACGAGTTATTTGGTTGCAGCCTTCCATTCAGTATAGGTGCCATCAAGCTTAATTTACTAGTTTCACCAAAGTCCTTATAGAAAATACGAATGAGATTCATATCTTTTGCTTGATTTGTTGAGATTTCACTGTTCCTCCAAATTGGACCTAAGTATCAAGCTCAAAAGTTTTCTCTTTACCTTACGTAGATGCTGGAGCTAATAAAAAGCTCGGCAAGGCATTCCATAAGCGATTTGAACGGCTTAGGAAAGAATCATAATATTTCAGAGTACGTCCGAAGATGGGCTTGAGGGTGAACTAATGAGCCGAGTCGGTTGTTACGGTTACAAATTTGAAGGGGCGGAATGCTACTGGCAATTTCAGTGGAGCACTGGTCGTGAAAATAGCGATACAACAAGGTGAGATAGGCGACATTACGCCGGTGTTCGACGGTGTCAAATGACTGTGTAATACTGGGATCATCTATAAGTTTTATCGCACGGTTTTGAATAGAATGTAGCAGGTGCAGAGATGTTTTAGGCGCACCTAACCAGATGTGTGCATTGCACTGTAATTTTGGGCGGATGAATGACTTATATATTGAGGCCAGCTCAGAAGGGGAAAAGTAATTCTTACATCGTTTGAGGAAACCTAGACATTTCACAGCATTTTTGGCGACATGGAATATGTGGTCATTCCAACGTAAGTTGTCATTGACAAACATACCGAGAATGGAAAGTTTTTCGGCTTCGACGATGCAAATGCCATTCAAGTTTAATGGCTGTGTGTTTAGATGTCGCTTTAATGACATCAGGCAGCACTGTGTTTTGGAAGCATTAAATACAACATATTTCATTTCATATAACATCAAAATTTAACCCACCTAAAGTAGCCCCTTCTGAAGTACATCAGCCAAGTGTTCTTCTCCTGCAACAGCAGTTGTTCGAGTCAGGTCATCAAATGGTAATTATTTTAATCTGAGGGCGTTAGTTGATCCTGGATCGGAAGCAACGTTCATTACTGAATCCGCTGTCCAGTTACTAGGGCTTCATCAGCGACGAACGATTATTCAGGTATCTGGATTGGGAAAAGTTAGCAGTGGTTCATGTCAGCGGTATGTAAGTTTTACCTTTGGGTCTCTGGTAACACCTTTCGAGACAAATACCCAGCCTATGTGTTCAAATAACTGACTGGTCTGTTACCGTCCAAGCCTCTAGCTCTGCAAAACTGGGAACACATTCAAGGTTTGAAGTTAGCTGATCCACAACTGGATAAGCCTGCGACTGTTGATATTCTCCTGGGAGCCGACGTTTACTCTGAGTTTATTCTAGGTTCCATTATACGTGGTGATGATGAAAGATCGCCAATCGCACAGGAATCAGAGTTAGGTTGGCTTATCCTTGGGAAGGTCATTTCGCAAAATAAAGAACCTGTCCATAGCTTCTTACAGGTTCTCGATAATGACACTCAGCTGCGAAGGTCCTGGGAACTAGAAACTAAGGAAACTGCGGAAGAGAAAACTTCTGAAAAGAATAATATCAACACAATAACGAGATAGGACGATGAACGATATGAGGTATCGTTGCCATTTAAAGACGGATGTAAACCTGGGTTTGGTGCCTCGAGGTTAGGTGCCTTACGTAGGTTTCATCAACTGGAAGGAAGATTCCAGGAAAACCCCACACATCACAAGGAGCATTCCAAGTGTTTACATGAATGCAAGGAGCTTCGTCAGATGCCAGAGGTTGACAAAAAGAATACCTTACTGGATACACCACACCACTTTTTCATTCATCAGCATGCGGTATTCAAGAAGTCAAACAAAACCACGAAGCTTCGTCACAATTTTGTATACTACAAACGTTATGTTCGAAACTGCCGAGCACAAGCTGGAAAAAGAAACAGAAGTCCACTAAATGTAGACGCAATCGGCACAAGACTATTCGAAATTCGTCAAGGAGACACTGCCGTGGAGAAGTGGAGCGAAAAATATCTGCCCAGGATGAGACAGCGCCCAAAGTGGACAAGACGGAAGCCAAGATCAATACGCGAAGACTCAGTTCTCTTCAAGGACGAAAAACTACAGCCGTTGCAGTCGCGATTCGGACGAATCATTCGTCACACATCCCGGAAAGCAAAGACGGACTTGCTCAAGTGGTTACCGTACGAAACAAAACCGGAGAACTTAATAGGAAAGAGAAATACAACACAACATTTAAACGACACAACACAACATTTATAAAACAAACACTTTAAATAAACTCACATGAAAAATTAAAGACATTCCTTTTCTTTTGAAAACAATTTATTAAATTAATAAAATATAATGATACAAACTTATTTTGTCCTAGCTATCCCTACACAGCACAACACACATAAATAGAGTCCACTCTAAACCACACAAAATCATTCATACCAGACAACGTTGCAGAGTTCCAACATTTCAAAATGCCGACGGGATTTGGAGAATCAAAACCCCGACGGCACTTGAACTTTTTCAATGAACACTCAACGTTGTCCACTCAACACAAAACACAACACTCTAAAGGTATCTATTTGAAAAGAAAAACAAAACATTTATAAACACTCAATAATAATAATACATACCTTAAACTAATCTTAACATAAATTACATAAATAGAGAAAATACTCGTAATAATAAATAAATATGTAAACAAAATTAAATAATAAAAAAAAATGAATATGTCAAAAAACTCACTGAAGATGAATTGCAACACATTCTGCCATTGCCTGTCAAAGTGAATGGTCGTGTTTTTTCTGATCCTGTGTGTTGTGAGATAAAAGTAAAAGTGAAGAGTGAAAAAAAAATATGGATAAAAGATCGTCACAGGGGCATCGTCCCCCTGACGATACAATTAAAAAGAAAAAGACTTTTAATCTTCCCTCTAAGCTATTGTCGAATGAGGACAAGTTAGCCATATTGCAAACAATTGGTGAATACACGACGCCTAAAAAGTTGGATACAACCATGGAAACAAAAATGGAAACATCCGATTGTACTGTTATTAGTGGCGGTTCAAAAACAGTATTGAACGCAAAAAAAGATAATAAAGTTGCTGGTGCTTCAGTGATGCCAAGTCAAACTGGAAAACTTGAAAATCGTGTTTTATCATTAAATCCGGCGGACGATGCAAATCTGGCCGATTTAAAGAGATTGCTAAAAGACGACTTATCAACTTTCGAAAATATAAAGAAACATCGAAATAAAATTAAAGAAGTCAAACATTCATCGTCCCCGTCTCTGGAGAGGGCAAATTCTAGACTTGACAACAACCCTTTTTCGATTCTGGATTCGGCCGAGTTAGATGAACCTTCTACTTCACCTCAAATAGGAAAAAGCAAACAAAATGGAAAATAAACGAATGGTGCCCTCCCATTTATGCCAAAGACGTGAGCTCAAAAACTATATTGTTATTTTTAGAAAATAATTTTAGTGGTAATTTAGATGTTAAGTTTGAAAGCAAAGGATTAGGTAGACTAAAAATGTTTGTTAAATACATTAATCTACATTCCTATTTATTGAAAGTTTTTTGTGAAATGAAGATTCAAGCTTTTTCATTTGGTCCAAAGCAGCTAAAAAAGTTCTCAATATTACTGAGAGGTATTCCAGATGGTTTTACCTCTGAAATGATAGCAAATGATATTGCCAAAGCGGACCCTTCATTGAGGGTACAAGTTAAACCATTTGCTACAAAACGGTCAAAAGAAAATAACGTAGAGCTTGGTATTTTTCATTGTGCTGATGATGATAGGGAAAGCCTATCTAAGCTAAAAAACATCCGCTTTTTACTTCATCATAAAATAAAATGGTAGTCACTGAGGAAAAACAACATTGTCCAGTGCTATAGATGCCAACGCTTTGGACACGTTAGTGCCTACTGCGCTTTCCCTATTAGATGCGTAAAGTGTAAAGATTCGCACGATTTGGGGGCTTGTCCTCTCAATAACATCAAAAATAAGATAAGCTTATTTTGCATTAACTGCGGATCTTCTGGGCACCCGGCAAATTTCAGTGGCTGTCCGAAACGGATAGAATACTTGCGGAGGAAGGAGGACAAGGGCTCAAAATCTCCAAAATATGTCCTTCAGCCCAAAATAACAGTTGCGAATCCGACACAAGTTTCGAGATCATTCTCCTATGCTGATATCCTCAAAGGAAATCCGCTAGAGACACGTAATGAAGAATCTAATCCAAACTCCATTTTTGGAGATTTTATAAATGAATCGCTAAGATTATTTGGGTTACCCTTGAACGTCCTCATAACTCGGGTTAGTTCAAGAAACACTTCCAAAATACAATATGAGACGTACATTTGATAATTACCTCCTTTTACGTAACGATTCGGGCAGAGGCGCCGGTGTTTTGATTCCAGATACTTTAGATTACAATATAATTCATTTTGAAAACAATATTATTCTGCAACCATTGTCTCTATAACATTAACTGGACATCTTAATAACAATAAAAGCCTTGGTTTCCTTCTACATATGTACCTTGTAACACGGGTTTTAGATTAGTCCGAGCAATGCAAGATTTAATGGTTCTTCTGTCCAGTTTTGATTTTTATATAATCGGGGGTGACTTTAACGCTCACCACAACTTTTGGGGAGACTCTATGTTAAATCTGAATGGTTACCACCTATACACATGGTACCAAAACACTGCCTTTCTTGATTTGCACATAATTTCTCCAAATAGCCCGACGAGACCAAGTTCCTTGTCAACTATAGATTTTTATTTAGTGTCTTCAAACCTTCTTGGCCCTCAATTCACTTCGCCTAGCTATAGTTGTATAACCTTGGATCCTTTTTCCGACCATTTCTCAGTTTTTCTTGGCTTATAGCTATCCAACATCTCCCCTTTACTTACAGACCCTCCATATAGAATTTCATTCAGTGACACAAACTGGATTTTCAATCAAGATCTTCGGCAGAAATTTATTTCAATGAACATTCCACTAGAAAGAAATCTCTCCAACATCGAAATTGACCGATTTGTAACACTTTTCTCTGACCACATCCAAGACTGTATTGATTGTCATTCAAAAAAAATTAATTTATGTTCCTCAAGGCAAAACCTCAGCCATGAAATTATTGAATTACTTAAACTTAGGAAATTTTGGAAAATCCAGCTTAAAAGAATCTTTCATAGGGAAGGTAATAGAATTAATCAAGAATATATTTTCCTCTCTTCTCGCATCAGCTGTTTGAGCAAACTAATTAAAGATCAGACCAGAATTCACTTAAACAAACAATTTCGAAACAAACTTAACCAATTAAGGCCATCTTCTGCTGTCTTTAAGGAAATTGATAAAATCACTGGTCGCAAACGTACTACCTACCAATCAATCTTCTGCCCCCATTTTATTTAATAACAATGCTTTTCACTCAACTCAAGAAAAAATCAACGAATTTCAAGATTTCTTCTCTAATTTATATTCACATCATATTCCCGATACCGATCCCGAACTAACTCTAGAAGTCTTAACCCGCATAAGTTTTTTTTTTATTTTTTTATAAAGAACTTAACACTCACTAACTTTCTTAGCTTGGAACTCCTTAAACCCTTTAACTGAATTTTCTCTTAACAATACTTCATATTCTCCGATTGTGGAAGAATTTGCCACAACTGAATTTATTAAATCCATAAACTACCCGAGAGTTCTTATTCAACGATTTTTGGAATCACTTGCTTCAAGCGCATTACAACGAATTTCTAAAAAGTCTATAAGGTCTTGGAAGGTCGAATTTTCCGAATTTTTGCTTTCTAAAGCCCAAGCCTTTCGAGTTTCCGGATCTGTCTTATTTAGCAATAGAAGGATAACCCACGGATGCCTACCTTCGCATTTCAAAGCCGTTAAACCACGAATAACCTCATCCGGCTCGAAGGACCAACTTGATCTTGATTGCAATGGATATGTGTTTAAAGAAAAAAACAACAACTCACAAAACGTTATAAACTTTATTGGACTGTATGTTTCAATCAGATCAATCGAGTGCAAAGAATCGCTAATTTACCCAAAGTTCTAAGAAAACGTCTGATCAGGTTGGTGGTTGCTACGAAAAAAAAAGATCGAGCATCAACATTTCTTTTACCAACTGCAAGTTTGCACAATTGAAAAAACTGAACAATAGGATGTTCTCCGGAGAAATACAGTAGCGCATCATACGATGCGAACTGGTTTCGATGAATGATAACAACAACTACCACGGATTTATATTTGATAAGTCGAATTCGATTAAAGAGAGCAATTAATTATATCATAGGGTAAATTAGGATTTAGTTGTCTAAGTTACATAAGGTTTAGAAAAATTTAGAAAATAGAAATTTCAAATTTTACACATTTAGTTTAGAATGAATTCAATAAAGATTCTTAAATTCGAATTTACAATTAGTTTGATAAGTATTGTATTTAAGCAACATAATAGCAAAAGAAGAATTCATCATTTTATTAATCTTGTTGCAATCTTTAACACATAGCCTCAATAGCAAAAAATCTTCTGGACCAGATAATATCTCAAATTTTATAATCAAGAAATGCCTTAAAACTATTCCTCATTTTTTAACTCCAATTGTTAATAATTGTATAAACAATGGTTACTTTCTTCTCAATTGGAAAAATGCTAAGCTGATCCCAATTAAAAAGAAGGAAAATTGAAATGATATAAGCAATTTCAGGCCAATTTCACTACTGTCCAACCTTGGAAAAATACTTGAAAGGGTTCTTTATTTAAAAATAGAAAACTTCATTTCCGAACAAAATATTATACCGATGGTACAGTTTGGTTTTAAAAGAAAGCACATGACTTATGCAACTACGAAATGAAGTTTTAAAAAATCTCAGGAACAAATCTTGCACTGTTGCATGTGCTTTGAACTTACTAAAGCATTTGATCTTGTCTGGCATGATGGTCTCCTTTTTAAACTAATTTCTTTGGACTTCCCGAAATACTTTATCAAAATGATGTTTAGCTTCCTCAATAACCGTTATCTAAGTATTCACTTGAATGAAAAAATTTCTACCCCCGTCCCGGTACTATCAGGCGTTCCACAGGGTTCCATTCTCGGTCCCCTCCTATTTAACATTTTTTTACATGATTTCCCTTCACAGTTCCTTTCTTCAAACTCAATCCTATTTGCGGACGATACAATAATCTATGACTCGCACGAAAGACCTCACTATGCGCTTGAGGGAATCAAACACCATCTTGAAATTATTATCCCATATTACCGAAGCTGGGGCAAATGCGAATTAATTTGTTTTAGAAACGCATACACCAAAGGCCACCATCTCGCTGTCAGGGAAAGCAAACAGCTTACTCTAACCATCGAAGGAAATACCATTCCAAGGAAACCTATGATTAAATATCTGGGTGTGCACCTACATGAGAGGTGGAGAATGAACATTCATTCCAGGAAAGCATTGCAAAAATATAAAGCTGCCTGTGCCAAACTAAAGGTTCTCTTCAACTCCCGTGAAGTTGAATCCAAAACAAAGCTTCTAATGTACAAAACTCTCATCCGTCCACTTTTATCATATGGTTTTGCCATTTGATTTCAAATATCTAAAATAGTAGCCCACCAACTTCAGATGTTCGAGCGAACAGTATTAAGGAAATGAATCTCAATGTACAGAAGACCCTCTGGTAAATGGATTAAAAATAAAATGATCTACTATACATCCGGAGTCACACCCATACTTAGTTACCTAACGAATTTAGCTAAATATGGTTTTCTAAACCTTATGACATATCCCAATCCTTCTATACAAGAAATATACAGTGAAAATATAGACTTCTCGGTTTTGGATATGTATTACTAGTCCCCTATCAGCATCCTCAATGAACGGTCTATTCACCTTTTCGAAATAGTAGATGATGTACGAGTATGCTACTTATCAAACTTTTACAACCAAAGCTGTAACTTAACATACAGAGGTTAATGCTTTGATCCTCAAATGAAAAATATATAAATGTTTTCGTATATAAATAAATAAATAATACTCGTAACAATATGACTATCATAACTTTTATTTAAAATAAAACTTTCATATTTTTAAAATTTAAATTATTAATTCAAGATTGAAAAATGTATGTACGAGTATATATTTATTTGTAGCTATAACTGAAATACAAGTTTAATTTGTTTACTTTGAAGAAACGCAAATGTAAATGCTTTGCGTGCTTATGACATTGAACTCCCAATTTTAGTTTATAATTTAATCTCTTTTATTTACCACCAGAAGTCTGAATCATTAATGTACATAATATAACTTGTTGATTTAATTTTTAAGTAAAAATGTGATGTTAAAAATAAAAATAAAATCTCAACAAATAATGTTACTTCCTAAATAGCTTTAATGAGCTCACGTCTTAATAATATTGTTACCTTTACTTTGTAATGCGATTTGGCATTACTGGTTGAGTAAGCTCTCTGTCATTTTAGTTCTAGTTATTCGGTTTCTTTTTTGTTGTTGTTTTTTATCTAGTTTTAAGTCATCCACTCAATTCACATGTTTTATTGAGCGAACATGTTTATTCTATAGATACATATATAACTCTCTAATAGTTTTCTTCATAACTTTTATTTAGAATTAAAAAAAAATACTGAATTGTGCAGTGACAGCCTGACCAATTCTAAGTCGGCTTTAATAAGAATACTGGATTGTTGAACATTACTCATTGTATCTTAAATTTTAAAAGTCTCAATAAAATCTATTCTATGAATTGCAACAACAAAAATGTAAATACCACACATACACACACACACACACAAGGCTAATTCGGCCATCACCAAAACACTAACCGTTCGCGAAAATTTCGTCGCACAGCATCGCACTGCACAACCAAAAATTGCGTACGCGGAGAACAGTTATCGTACAAAATTAACACTAGACATTGTACTGAATTTGTTGGGAAAATATTTTTAATGAACTTTTAATTTTTTTTTATTTCCCAACTCTGTTTTCTTCTTTTATTTTTTTTTTGCACTGCACACGAAACCGAAGACAATCGATGTACATGTGTATATCAATATGTACACACGACTGTGTACTCGCGCCGGTGTACACGAATCAAAACCGAAATCGAATTACGCGAAGGAAGGGGGGCAGACAAAAAGGATTAAAGAAATAATTACTTAAAAACACTTACCTTTTTAACAAACAAAAAGGGGAAAAAGCAACGAAAATTAACAACACAAACTAAACAAAAACCGAACACGCGACACGATTTGACCTAGTTTTCGTCAATGATCAAAACAAACTATTGCACTAGGCGAATTACGCACATTTTATCACCCTTTGTTGCTCGTTTGTTATATCGTCGCCCTTGTCACCTACATGTAATGTTTCAACTTACTAATTTACACGATTTTGTCTCATTTACATGTAGATATCCAAAACCCTCACACAACACACAACTTTTATGTCAAAAGAGGTACAGTAAAGTACAAGAGCAAGGACACTTGCGGACGAAATTCGTCTACCGGGCGGGGGCATGTTCGTGAACAAAATGTATTAATAATATATAGGGTCCGCCAATAATTTTTTTTTCTGAAAATGCTATAAAAAAAACTACTGAATACTTTCTCAAATTTCTTTTTTTATTTGAAAGTACAATCCTTCCGGTTAATAATGGAAAATAATTTCATTCAAATGGCTGCCTCGGCTGGCCATGCAGTAGCCTGTGGCGAAGAGGAGGAAGGTATCGTAGATGGAATATGATCCTTGCGTTTGTGCAGCAGTTGGCATGCTTGCGATTGCACGGGCTTAGCTCGTCGGAGGGTTGGGATCTTGCTGCCATTCTTTCTTCACTACAAAAAAAATTCATGCCATATTGAAGGGAAAATACTAAGAAAAAAAACAGGTAGCTCGACACGGAAGTCTAAATACCGGGATAAGAATAAGATTATACGAAAATAAGTACATGATCTAAGGTGATGTTATAGGTGTTTGTAGCATCTGAGAAAACCCTCCCCTTGCAAGTAAGACTTGCACCGTGACTATTCCCATTCTCACAATATGTTACTGGGATAAGTCCCTTGCGCGACACTGACACCGCACCTAAGCAATCCACTCAACGGTTTTCACTGTTATTAATACATAACTAGATTGTTTCACTTAACAATTGATACTAATTTTATATTCCATTTTATGAACTATTTATTATTACATATTTTAGAAAACAGCTTGTAGTAATTTCATTTATTTGTATTGCAAGATATGAAATCATAGATAATTTATGTTTACGTGTGTATGTTGGAAAAAAAAAAATTCAATCTATACAGGCATATGTAGATACATACTCGTATATAAAAGAAAAACATTTAAGATAAGTATAAAATAACCATAGGTAATTAAATGAAGATGAAAATTTGAAAAGGAATAATTCTTTATAAAATCTATAAGAAGCCAAAGAAAGTACATATATGAAAATAAGAAAAGGTACTCACGTTTTAATAATTTTGATGTCTTGAGCTGAAGATTGTGCACAATATTCCGCTGTCTTTCGATCTTGATATGTAGTTTTTGTTTTTTTATGTCATGAATTGTTTTATGTATTCACTTTGTTTGGCTTTACGAGTTAAATTATGTATACATACGTACATATATATAGTTATCTTTACAACTATTCGTATTTATAAATATACATATATACTATATATGTATGTATGCATAGATTTGATTCACATTCAATTTAAAATGCTGCGAATGGTTTAGGTTACTAAATTTAGAATAACAGTTACATTGTGTTAGCAGTACTGTGACTGTGCTAACAGTTCTGTAAGCGTGCTGACGGTATTGCACGATTATAAATATAACACGATCTTGATATGAGAATAACACTATAAATTTGTTCATAAAAAAAAACACAATCTTGATACTGATGGTATGCTGGGGAAAGATGCTGATCTTCTATTTTGTCCTATTATTTGCTGTTATTGGGATTTACTGTTGCTCCTAGAGCAGATTTACTTCAATGGTATGAGGTGGTATGATACAGTTGATCTGACGCTTTGTAGGTACATATGAACATATGCACATTTATGTGGATGGATGTATTAAAATAGTTGTAAGTTATTGGTCTTTGCATGTAATGTCTTATTTAAATTCTTTTCTTTTATTGTTTTTGATGGACCTTAGCGGAGCGCCAGATTGAGTTTTGGCTTTTTGTCAGTCCGCTAAGGTCTCTGTAGTAACTCCAGAATCAATAAAAGAACAAACTTCAAAATGCTGTCAGCATTTAGAACTTAACTTTGAAACAATTTTAGAAATTTTCCTTTTGCTGTAGCCACTATAAAATGTGTTAGCTAATAAAAAAATGTATTACTAAACGGATAAAAAGTACCGGAATGTTATATATGCGTTACTTACATGTACGATTGGCCAGATACGAGTAGAACTGAAGAATGCTAGCAAAGAGGGATGACCAAATTTTGCACAAGCTTTTATAACATTCGTTTACGATCTAAGACATCTAGGATCGTAACTACGATATTAAAAATGAAAGATGGACATATCAAAAATTATACCAATTAGGCTAAAATTCCCTCTGGGTAAAGAACGTATGTTCGTAAACTACATTTTTCTTTTTGCTTTGAATAGCGAATAAAATTACAAAAAAAATATTTTAATTGTTTAAGCTGATGACGCCACAAGCCTACACGATCGGTCCAATTTTTAAGCACATTATCGATTGTGTGCAGCTGTATTTCACCAATGGCTTCACGAATATTGTCCTTTAAAGCGTCAATTGTCTCTGGCTTGTCGGCGTAACACTTATCTTTTACGGCACCCCACCAATAATAGTCCAACGGTGTCAAATCGCAGCTTCGAGGTGGCCAAACGACATCAGCTCTGCGGCTGATAATGCGATCTTCAAAAACAGGGCGCAAAACATCGAGTGTAGCTTCGGCTGTGTGGCACGTAGCGCCGTCCTTTTGAAACCAAATGTTGCCAATATCCTCCTCTTCAATTTTTGTGAACAAAAATTCGTTCAACATGGCCCGATAACGATCGCCATTGACTGTAACGGCCAAAAAAAAAGAAAAATGGACCAATTATGCCTCTGGACCAAAATCCGCACCAAACAGTGACTTGTTTTGGGTGTATCGTTTTATTTAAAAACCGCATTTTTTTAACCCATTACCCCACACATAGTACAGAATCGAGAAAAAAGCCCTACACACCCCAACATCCACTCTATTGATAGCTCCCCAACTGGTTATGCTGTTAATGTCAGAATTTAATGAGGTTAACATACGCTGGCGTTCCCATTCTACAGCCGAAGAGCAGGGACTTGAGTCACAGAGACAGACAGTACTGTCATCAGCAAAGGAATATATTGGATAGCAGACAAGAGATCATTGATCAAAATTAAAAAGAGTGTTGTAGACAGAATGGAACCCTGGGGCACACCAGCATATGTGAACATCAGACTTGAAACCATCCAAGTCAACTTGAATTGAACGTTCCGAAAGGTAGTTTCTAATCCATTGAAGAAGAGAGTCATCGCTACCAAAACCACGCATTTGCTACAAAACAGCATGACGCCGATCTCTGTCAAATGCCTTAGAAATATCAAGTGCAGCTATTTTGCTTTCACCAGATTGATATACACTTTGGCTTCACTTTTCTGTGGGACATGCGATCAGATCAGCACTGGACCTGTTGCTATGAGAACCGTACTGCCGGTCATTAAAAAGTTTTCGTATTTCGAGATATTTCATGATTCTCCTTTTTCAGGGACGGGCTGGACAAATGCTGTTTTCCATCTGCTGGGAAAGTGTCCTAAAGAGTAGGATTGATGAAAAAGTTTACGCAGTGGTTTTGCCAACGTGGAAGAAACACCTCTTCAGATGAAATATACCATCTGGACCAGCGGATTTATGTATGTTGAGATTTTTAAGTACTCTTGCTACTACACGAGTACGAAAGTGGATTCGTCCCATTGAAGATTCGATGCACTCAAGTGTAGGCCGGAGACTAATCACAATCTTTAAGTGTAGAGCTGGCCGCAAAGTGTCCAGCTAGCTGCTAGCGGATTGGACTTGTCCAAAGAGGTGGCAGCTGGAATGTCGTTGTAAATGAGCGTTGGGATGGAGGATGAGGCAAAATTTCTAATATTTTTGACGAACGACCAAAAATGTTTACTACCTTTGGGACATTGTAGTATTTTCTGCCTCAGTTATTGGTGGTGTTGGAATTTCACACGTTGTAGTCATTCCTAGCTCTATCAGGATTAGCCTAGTAGATTCGGTTGGAAGGATGAACTGGAGGAACCGATTTTGCTTTGTGGGTTGTTTAATGGGGAAAACTATGGTTTTAATGGCATTACGTGTTGATACGATGTCTACAAGTGAAAAACGATAATTTTTTGTCTACCACTGACGCTGAGCTGTTCAACGATTTTGGGCACTCGAATCGCTTAGCACAGCTAGGATATACACTCCAAACGGATCTTGTTCCGGAGAACATGAGACTTTGTTGCCTTCTTATACGCTAACGACTTGTGCAATGTACCCTAGTGTATAAGTACAATCGCCCAGTGAATATATCCTCCAGTTGATGAAAGAGTATCATCGAATAATATTGATTTTGCCCAAACAACAAACTCACAGACCATTGCACTTGAGCACCATTAAATTCGGAATTATGAAAATATTTTCCCTATTCCATTAGGAACCTCGCCAGTGCCCCTTTCCGAACACTTCCCAAGCACTTTACCTGAGAGAAATTTTATGAAGGTCATTTATAAATGGTGTTGTTTTCACAGCCCGTAATTGCTGTTGTTTGCACATCTAACACGAATCCATTACCGTCATTCAGTTGGTAATGAAATATTTCCTTTCATGCAATTGCATCAAATTCATCCCCCGATCAGCCTCTCCACCAGTTTATTCTTGTACAACTGATACCGCTGAGCTCTATTGTTCTTGAGAAAAGAGCAGAATATCGAGAGAAGAAATTAAAATTAGAAATTGGAATTGTAGCTAAAATAGAATTCATGAAATTTATTGGACGTACGAAAAGGAAGAGAAAAAGAAATTAAGAAATCAACTTTTTGAGTGGATTTAAAATTTCCGGTGGGTGGTTGCTAAAACAATTTTGAGAGCATCTATCATTCATAGTTTCGTTCCGAAATGCAAAAGCCAAGAGAAGCCACTTTAAGATGTTTGCACTTGAGTATAGACCCATCTATCTTCGTATTTATGTATCGTATGTACATATGTCTGCAGCTAAAGCAATCCATCGTTATGGAGCCATCAATCGGTTTAGATTCATGAGTCGTCTATCAGTCATTTGATTCACATCGTAAGAATCAAAACTTAATATACAAAAAGTGTCTATGCACATAAATGTACTCGTATCTATGTATTTTGGTCTAGTCTATAGACTCTTATGTATCTTTTCAGTGCACTCATATCTAATGGATCTTTTCTTTTATTTTGTTTCAGCTACGATGACCTCGATGGCGCACAAATGGGAAAAATTGTCACCAAGCGAATTCCAACACCTGCAGGAGCTTGCGTCATGTGAGTATCAAAAAATTGAAGAAAAAAAAAAATAATTTAGTCACTCCTGCATAGCTACCCAATTCTAAAACGATGGCGAATGCATTTTGGCGTATATTGGGAAGCCATCGAATATTTGATTTTGCACTTTTTTGTCTTGTTGTCTTCTTCCTGTCCTCCAAACTGGAACAGGAGGTTATTTTGAATCTCAATTCGGATTTTTTTTTTTTTTGAATTCCAACGTCAGACGTACGAGTATACGTGGAAATTTGAATTGTCAATTTGGTAACGTTTTGCATTTTATTTTCCGAAATTGTCTTGAGATTCTCTTTTATCTGGTGAACTGCCTGCTGGGATGTGGTGATAGGATGAAGTTCCAATTATTGATACACAGCTGTGCGGTAGTGTTTTTCTTTCTGTCGTGTAAATGGTGTCACAATTTATCGGAATGAAAACAGTATGAAAGTTTTTTCCTCGAATGACATTTTGGCACGTGTTTGTTATTTTAGTGAAACAGCTTTATCCTGAAACTGGAATGACGCAGGGGCCACTTAAGGCAAAAACATTGTCTTTATAGTTCGCTGTTTGCTTGAAGACAGTATATTTAGAGTTGGCAAAGTTCTGAACGAATTCAGTACTTTAAATCCTTCGACTGCCGGGTTTTTAGTTCATGGCGGACTTTTTTTGTAATTGGCACTATTGTAGCGTTTGTTACACACTGCATACCCATTGTCAATTTATTACATATACCTACAATACATACAAATGTATTATGTGCTTCTCTTTCTTAATTTAAATGTTGAAAATCGAAGATTTGAGCTGTTGGTTTATGTGTTCATTGTAATATAAAAATTTATCCAGATGGACACCTATGTAGATACTTCACAATAGTCTTTGACTCGATGCGAAGCCCATCCGAGGATTTTATTGCCAATTGCGTCTCAAGTCTGTATTACCCTGGACTACTGGGATACGGAACAGTATGGTTTCACATTTGGAGCTATTTATCTTGAGCTTCCAATCTTGACAGTAAACTTGAAAATTGTCGAATTTTATTTGGAGACTATTCTCTATCTCGCTGATTTTAGAGCCATGAGAGGATAATATGACATCATCAGCGAAGTTAAAGAGGATTGGTGGCGTTACTGTGCCCTGTGCCAGACCATTGGCGATTTTGAAGACTCTAGTCCTCGTGTATTTTCTATCTGTTACAACAAATCTCTCAGTCGTTCATAGACCTCGATAGGGGACAGATGTGTTTCGGCTTCTTTCCAAGTGAAATAGTGTAAAAGCAATAAAAGAACAATTAAAAACATTTTGGTCAAGTGATTCGGTGGCGCAACAGTAGTGGTGTCGGCCGACAAAGCAGGGGTCGTGGGTTCGATTCCCGAAAAAATTGCATCGAATTTTTATTTTTAAAAAAAAGTTTGAATCAATAGACAACTGATAAAAAGAAAGTGTGATCGATCGTGTGATGAGTGGAAACAAGTGGTCCGCTATCCCAATAGCGGGGTCAGCAGATGGTACGATATCATCTGATGATCAAACCGTTAAGCCAGTTCACTCATAAACAACAACAACAATAGCAGACATCGTCACAAAGAGGAGAAGGACGCTGAAGTGAAGCCGACTTCAACTCGGAATCTCGATAAGAGCGCCATTTCAGCATCGTTGGAAATGCTGCATGGCAGAGTGAAGGAGAGGGCTGCGCTGATATCGGCAAGCGCAGCAATAAAGCGATTGAGTCAAGAGTCGGACAATAACGACTGTCCGCATGTACCTGACGGAGGGGAAGGCCAATACATGGGAGCAGACAACTGCTTCGCATCCCTAGCTGCATCGGAGTCAGATGATGAAGAGGAAGAGGTCGAAGTCCTGTGCAGTAGCATCAAACAGCTACAACAAAAAGTGCTGGCCATAAGAGTTAAGCAAGTGGACAGGAGGGAGATGGAGAAGCAGCAACAACTCCAGAGACCTCAGCAGCAAGAAACTATAAATGCTGAGCTTCCACAAAAACAACAACAAAAACAACCGATGGAAAACCAAAAACTACAGACACCGGTACAAGAACTAGCAAGAACAAGAGCACAAACTCAACAAAAACAGAAACAACAAAAACAGCAACAGCAAAAGCTACAACAGCAGCAAAAGCCGCAACATCAAAAGCAACAACAACAACATCAGCAAAAGCAACAGCAGCAGAGACAAAAACAACAGCAAGAGCAGAAATCCAATAAAACGGAAAGTGCCACCAATCAACACGTACAAATTGGAGTTAAAGGACACAATCGAGCTATGTAAGTCGGCCATAGGTTGTAATTTTTTTATTAAAAGATTAAGTGAAGATAGGCACGCGATCCACTGCAATTCAGTGGAGCGCTACTATAAAATCAAAAATTTACTGAAGGATTCGACGACGGAGTTCTTCTCCTACACCCCGTAGGGGGACAAGCTGCAAGCAATGCTGCTGAGGGGATTAGAATCGTCGACTGATCCGGAGGAGCTCCTTGCACTGCTGAAAGAGAAAGAGTGCGAAGGGCTCAAATTCGTGGGGGTCAAGCCGTTTGTCACGGCTAGAGCCAAAAGGGAGAAGCGGCAACTGCATATTTTCCTGGTCCAGTTAAGTCCCACCAGCAATCTGGATGGTCGAAGGAGTATTAAAGTCATAGACTACCAGGTTGTACATTGGGAGAAATTACAGAGGAGCGAAAACATTTTACAATGTGTTCGCTGCCAAAGGTTCGGGCACGCCGCGTCGAACTGCGAAATGCAGCCTCGATGCGTGAAGTGCTGAAAGAACCACAAGTCCGAGGAATGCGCTCTGGGTAAGTACGGAGCGTCTGAAAAAAGCCAACTCTCTTGTGCTTTATGTAGGAACACGGGACACACCGCAAATTATCGGGGTTGTCCCAAATTCCAGTACATCAAAAGAATAAATCTGGCCCGGCAGCAGAAAGTGGAAGTGAAACGTCCACCCGTGCATTTGCAAACTCCAGCCGTTACTCACAATGTTACCTACGCCCAAATGGCGGCAGGTAGGGGAAATACGGTACAGCAAGCGAAGGTTGCTTCTCAGGCCCCAGAGCCCAACTCCATTCAGGGAGGTGGCGTTGCAATTTTCGTACGAAAAGGTATACGTTTTAAAAGAGTATACAGTCGTGTAGTACGTAGGTTCCAGATGCTGGAAGCATGCATCGTGTATATCCCTCTCCGTAGTGGAAAGCGGTTGTACATAGTGTCTGTCTATGCACCTAAGGCTACTCAATCCACCTTATTTATCTCAGAGCTTGAGACACTTTTTCGATCTCTGAGGCTGGATTTGGAAGACAACTATTTTGTTATCGGCGGAGATTTCAACGCCGAACATAGTGATTGGGGAAATAATACACCAAATACTAGAGGGAACCTGCTATTCAATTGGTGGGGTCAGCACAGTGTAATGTATCGACTCGGGCTTAAGGCGACGGATATTCCGTCGTTTCCCAGATACGGGTCCTACTTGGATCTTCTGCTGTTCGACTCACGAATACAACTGACATCCACTAACCAACAAACTACAAACTGTCTACGCACTTTCGTGTATGACAGTGACCATTGCGGTCTCAGCACCGAAATAACCGTTCCAAACGAAGCTGCGGAATTGGATGAGTTTGTGCAAAGGCATTCCTACAACTATAGTAGGGTGCGTTGGACACACTTCACCAGAACACTGACTAGAGCACTCTCCTCGAATTCGCTCTACCCACCGTCCAACAGAAATCTGTCAAACGAGGAGATTGACAACTATCTAAGACTAATATACGAGACAATCAAACGAACAATGGGCAAAACGATACCTCGGTACCAACACATTGACGAAGAAGACTTATTCCGCAACGCAACTATTGACGCACTGCACCGACATAAAAGTAGACTGCTGTCAAGACTAAAAACCTTGTCAGACGGTTTACTGACAGACATAACCCGGAGATCAGGACACTGAAGTCGTCGATTAAAAACCTCCAAACATTAATAAAGGAAAATTACAGAAATTCTGTAAGTTTCTATTGGAACAATAAAATTTGGGCTGTAAACACCAGCAACCCGAATATGTTCCCGCAAATAAATAAAATATTTCGGAGAAAAAATCAAAACGACCTTCAGTGTCTTAAAATCGCCCGAACGACGAACAACGAACAAATACTGGTAACAGCGGGCATAGATCCAAATGAGACTGTTGATGATGACAACTTCTTTGTGATCGAGGATCCGCAGGAACAGGTAGAGGCTATAGGAGCGACTTTCCAGGAAGTGTACAAGGCGAATGTTATCATTGACCCGAACCACGATCTGGAGAATCGAGTCCTTGTGCACAATTTCTACCTTCGAAATGAAATTGTGAATTGGCGATTCGAGAGCTCGGGTTTCACCCAGTTCAGTGACGAGAATATGGCAAATAATGTCATCACCAACGATAGGGTACTACCACCGATCATTTCGAAGGCAGAGCTCCTAACGATCTTCGAATCACTTAGAAGTAAGAAATCAGTGGGAACCGATGAAATACCGAACATTGTGCTTCGACATCTCCCACTAGAAGCGGTGGACATTTATACCACCCTGTTTAATAATGCAATGAATAATGCACATTATCCAGCATATTGGAAAACTGCAGTGGTACATCCGATCCCCAAAAGGGATAAAGATACTTCCAATCCGGCGAATCTCCGCTCGATCAGTCTTTTTCCAAACATCAGTAAGGTGTTCGAAAGGGTGATCAATAGAGTCCTGACCAAGTGGGCTGAGGACAAACATATAGTTCCGGATAATCAGTTCGGTTTCAAGGCGGGATATGATATCATTCATGCTGCGTCTAAACTGGTTTCTGATATCCAATGGAACAAAGGCAAGAAACAGTGCACTGGTGCCTGCCTGATTGATTTGGAAAGGGCCTTCGCGTATGGTTAGAGGGACTCTTTTTCAAGCTGGACAGGTTTTGTATTAGTAAACCACTGCTGTATATTCTTTTCGATATGCTCTCCAGTAGACGGTTCATCGTGAAGAATGGCGATGTGACTTCTGCTGGAACATTTAACATTAAAAACGGTCTGCAACAAGGTGAGGTAAATTCGCCGATCCTATTCAATATTTACACAAGTGATCTGATAGGTTCACTTCATCATGCCATAGCGTTCGCAGACGACTTAATCGCGTACAGAACAGGTCCAGAGATTGAGGTCATTAATATACTCTTGTAACGTGACTTCGATAAAATTAAACGAAAGTCAATTTTCAGAAGTCGGAAACCATTTTGTTTAGGATGCCTTTGTCTGGGGCCTCTAGGGATACCAGAAAGAATTGGCGAAAGTTCTCGATAGTGGGGCAGCACGGGCAGCCACTTGTTTGTCGAAATGTAGTCAGATACCTTGGGATCTGGCTAGATCAATATCTGTATTTTAACAAACATATAGATGTTGCTCTGGCCAGAGCCAAAGGTGCTTTTGCCCTTACAAAGAGACTGTTTTATAACAGCCAACTCGATGCGAGGGTGAAGGTGATCTGCTACATGGCCCTTATCAGGCCCATGCTTGTATTTGGATGTCCCGTGTGGTTCAACGTGAGAGCAAGTTTATTGGAAAAGATTCGGGTGTTTGAGAGGGCTTGTCTTAGGACTTGTCTTCGCTTATACAGAACACCAGAGTCTCAGTACATAAAATTCTATCCTAATGAGGTCTTATACAATAGGGCGAACCTAATAAGAGTGGACAATTTCGTCATTAAGTTGACTCGAAGGCACGTTGCAAGAGCAATGGCCTCATCGAACAACCTGATCTCCGGGGCTTACTACCCCAATTATATGTATCACGAGAGAGTTCGCTTTGACGGCTTTATTCCTCCAGAAGCGTTCCTCTATTTAGATAGCAAAGGTCTGATCCAGGACAGATTGGCGGTGCCGCTAATCTTCCACGTCGCTCGAACAGCTGCGGACAGGCGACTCAACTACGACAGAGACGTCGCACATGGCAGTGCGGAGCGTCTCCGATTCAGTAGGTCGGTAGGGAGCCGCGACATGAGGGATGTTGCTCGGCAGCACCAACACTTTTGGTGGCTTGTTGAAGGGGAGGATGCTTCGTCGTCGAACTACTCCAGTGATATGTAGCTTCATGAGAAGCAAAGTGGACCAGCCTAATTTTTTTTAGCCATGGTCGGCTTACATAGTTTTAGGTAGGATTAAGTTAGTTTTAAGAAAAAAAAATATAAAACCAAAAAAAAAACTATATATATATATAAAATGAAAAAAACAAAAAAAAAATATATATATATATGAAGTATATATATATATTATGTATATATATATTTATGGATGTCTATGTTTGTGTTAGATGTAAGTAGGTTAAGTAGGTTAAGATTTATTTTTATTTAGTCTATAGGTTTTTTTTTTTTTTTTAGTTTTAAGTTTTATAATAAAAAAAAAAAAGTCATGGAACTAAGTTTTTTTGTTAAAAAAAGTTTTCTTAGTTTTTTTTATTAATTAATGTTAAAATACAAATAAAATTAGACTGTAAGATACGTCGAAAGACATAGTTTAAGTGTTAGGTTTAACTTAGAGTGCCCGCATGGGGCCAGTAAGTTAGAATAAGATATTTTTAAGTTATTTAAGCTAATTTTTAAGCATTATTTTGTCTAGCAAGTAAGAGTAATTTAAGTAACATAAATAAAAAATGCATAGAAACTGAACTGAACAACAAATCTCTTCTTGGGTATCATTGAACTGATCATCTTTATAAGGTGGTGGGGGGGGGGGGGGGGAAATTCATACTTAATAAGATTATATATTAACTAGTCTAACTGAACCGTGTCGAAGGCTTTTTCGACGTCCACTAGACAGACACCTGTACATCGTTTGGCGTTAAGGTTCCAGTTGATATCGGAAACAAGTTTTGTTATAGCATGCACTGACGAGTGAAATCTTTGGAATCCGAATGGATTCCGTGGGATGATCTCCTTATTTTCGCACGCGAGCAAGATTGATTTGCTGACAACTACCTCAAAAACCTTCTCAATATTAGGCAGGAGACTTATTGGCCTATAGCTCGAAAGATCTGAAGGATCCTTCTTTTTTTTACTATCGGAAATACCTTCGATGTTTTCCAACAGTTTGGGAAGTAGCAGTTGTTAAGCAAGTTGTTAAAAATTACGCAGTATTGCCTTATGATTTCGATCGGTATATGCTTAAGTACAACATTTGGGATACCATCCAAACCAGATGACTTTTTGTTGTTCAGTTTTCTGAATATTTCTGTGAGCTCGTCAAGTGTTGTGTAGTAGCTTCTTGTCTGTTCTGTTATCAGTTCGTCTGCTTTTAGATCCTCAGAAAACCTGAGTGGACTGAAAGTGTCACTGCTTTGGTTATTAAACCGCAGTAGCTCTTCAGCCACCTCAACAGATTTCCGACTTGAGAGATTGATTTTGTGGACTGACTCAAAATGGGAACCAATAAGATTGAGTTTTTTTATTTCACTATCAACCACGTAATGGTTGTCGATTGTAGGACAGTGTTGGGGCACTTTGAGTTTTGGAATTTGGACAATGCTACGAGGCTTGAAGATCTGCTTGATTTGAGGAAACATGTTCCTTGAGTCAGACTTCATTACTTTTTCCGCACGTTGCCTCCAGTAGGCATTGGCCGAATTCCGATATTGTTGCTCTATGAGCGACTTTACATTTCTCAGGAGGGACTTCAATCTTACCAGTTCCCCATTGTTCGGAACATCCTGAAATTGTCGGCGCATCCTATTTATCTGAGTTATCAGAAACCTTTAATGATTTTGTAGTCTCTGTATGTCACGGTTTAGATAGCATTCCATGCTGTTTCTATTTTTCATCGTCAGTACTGACGACTCCATCGCCTCTCGTACTACGGAATTGAGAGTCCCGATGTTGAAGTCACAATCCTCGTTCGTAAGGTTCCTATTGTTAGGAACCTCAGAAGAAGACCGCTGTCTATTATATGCCTTCGCAGCACAATGATTCCAATTGGTGTGCCTAAAATTAAATTTAGGAACCTCGTGTTTTATTTCGAAGGCAAACATGGGGTCGTCAGCCAAAGATGTTTCCAGGGCGATAGTTTGTGATCGCTATTTTATTATTGTGGATAGTTTTAATGTGTAATCGCGCGTCCGCAATGCAAAGATCTATGTATGAATTACCCGAAGGCGACTTGATGTAACTAGGCTGTAGAATTTAAATTTATACTCAACTTGGTTGTAATCAATAAAACCCCGGTTACCTTTTGTGTTAGCACGGGAATCCAACCAAGTCGGGTGCCTCGCGTTCAAATCTCCCGCTAAGACGAAATAGTTGTTCAAACTATTTAGCCTTCGAATTTCGAATAGTTTTTCGATTTCGTATACAAACTCATTAGCGGATGGACGCGGTATATATGCCGATATTAGATAGAGACGTCTATTATTTTTCAAAGGTAGAGAGGCGATAGTCGTCTCAAAACGGTTAAAGCCTCTAATTTTATCAATTTCAACTGGAGAGAATTTTAGCGGTTTACAAATGAGGATTGCCATACCTCCGCCACTGTTCGAATTTGTCCTGTTAGTTCGTATGGGATTGTAATCCTTGAATTCCGGGAAATGTCTGTCATTAAGATTGATTTCGCTTAAAAAAAGCACGTCATGTCGGTGATCTGTCACAAAACGCAGCAATTCTCCCTGTCTGGCTATTGTTCTTATGGAATTGACATTAATAGCAGCTATCTTGATCTCCCTGACATTAGACCTAAGCATTGAACACATTGAGAAGGGCATCCAATCTATATGCCAAAGCCTTCACGTCTCTGGCAAGTTTGTTTACTTGGCTCTACAAACTTTCGGTTGCAGAACGCGAAACTGTATGTGAGCCAGTAGTGTTTCCGGCAACGCTAGCATATGAGACACCCTTCTCAACTGTGTTTTTAATCATCGCAATCTTTTGGGTTGATCGCTCTTTTGCCATTTTTTTTCTTGCTTGCATTTCGTCAGCAAGCCGCTTTGTTTTTTCTTTTTTTTAAATAAACTTTATTTCAATTTTCCAATTTCGTTTACAATACAAAATATTGAGTTTTATAAATTACAATAATTCAGTAATTGAGAAAAAAGAAATAGTTAAGTACATTCTGTTGCCTAAGTGGTAAGTGGTGAATGTACTGTTTATAACAACAGAAGGTAAAAATTCATAACAAATGAAATTATTGTTATTCAGGGGAGAATTCAGTGTGAAAGTAATATTAATCTATTACTAAGCATTAAAAGAACAAAATTCATTAATGAACATTTTATTAATATAAGAATAGCCAAAAGACAAGAGCCATTTCATAATACCATTCATAAATAAATTTTTCGCTCTCTCACATCTTAGGGAATCTGGAAGTAGATTGAACAGACGGGGTGCTGAAACAAGATAAAAGCACCCAAAGTTAACTTTATGAACTGGTACTGGTACTAAAACAAAATTCCTGGAGTTAACTCGTAAATTATAATTATCAGTGTTTCGAACTGTGTAAAAACCCGAATTTTGAAAAAATATTTTTAGTACTTTATAACAATACAAATGCGTTAACGGAAGAATTTTAAGGTTGCTGAACAGATTAAGACTTGGAGTTCTGCGGTTTATCTTATATAAAATTCTGATTGCATGTTTTTGCTTAGTCAACAAAGGCTCGGTTTTTGTAAAGTAAGCACCATCCCAACAGGTGATACCATATTCCAATTTTAATTTTAGTTAACCATTGTACACCAGTTTTAGAGTTGAATGGGGGCAATAAAGACCAAGATGATACAGTTGTTTTACTACTCTGTTAAGATATTGTCTTAGATTATGTGTGTGTTTGTCCAAGATTATGCCCAGGTATTTAAAGCTTTCAACACATTCTATCTTGAAGCAGTTACTGCAACAGGAGCCTTTATAGTCAAATGAAGGATAATCGTCATCAATATTCGGGTACAAGCCTGAGAGTGATAACATAATGGCAAATCGTCAAAATATATATTATTAGTATTAAATATCATGAATTTTGTTTTATCACTGATAATGAGCTTATGAACTGCAAACCATTTTCTCAGTAAATCAAGATCATGATTTACCTCCAGAATTACATTTAATAGACTTTTGCATGAGTATGAAATAGCAGTATCATCAGCAAATGCAGTTATTTTACCTTTGAATGGTAGAGAAAACAGGGAATTCACATAAATCAGGAACAAAATGGGACCTAGAACTGATCCTTGTGGAACACCGGTCGTAATATTTTTTAGAGAGCTGTAAGTATTGTTTAATCTCACCATTTGCTGCCAATTATCCAAATATGAAGAAAACCAGCTATGTATATTACCTCTAAAACCAGAATGAAAAAGTTGTTCTAATAATATTGAATGATCCACCATGTCAAAAGCTTTAGTGATTTCTATAAACAGAGACGCCGGAATCTCAGAAGAATTAAAACTTTGGTATAACTCTCCAGTTAATTTTAATAAAGCAGCTTCAGTAGACATTCCACTTCTGAATCCAAATTGGCAATCACTAAAAAAGTGCCTTATTTCTAAAAATTATATTATTCTTGACTTAATACCTCTTTCAAAAATTTTTGAAAATACCGATAGCAGAGATATACGTCGATAATTATTCAACAATGTCTTATCGTTCTTTTTATGAAGAGGTAATACTATTGCCATTTTTAATGCATGAGGGAAGATTCCCATATATACTTCTATTAAAGATATGACATAAAACTTCAGAAATATGAAATGAAATATTCTTTAGCAAACAACTTGTGATCGTGTAATAAGACGAAACCTTAGATGTTTTAAGAGAGCAAATTAATTTATGTATCTCAAAGGGACTGAATGGATCGCAAAAAAAAACTATCAGATTGATTTTCCAGATCAATAGAATAATTCCTGGGATGAAAATTAATATTGCTTAAGTTCTGAGAAGAACTGATATTACAAAAGAATTCATTAAAATAATTTGCAATATCCAGAGGATTAGAGATAGTTAAGTTGTTCACGTTCAAAACTATTTACGTTTCCGGAGTTTTCCTATTAAGTATTTCATCAACAACACGCCATTCTTTTTTGGGATTGCCAAGACTTGATGTTATCTTTCTACGATAATAAGTACATATCTCTGTGAAAAGGGATATCAATCTTAAGTTCATTATTTAGTTTTTTTATAATTTTGTTTGAGTTGTAGCGAATTAAGCGTATGCAGCGAAATGGTAGATCGTAAATTTACTCATTTCAACTCTCTCGTCCGTTCTGCGACGCTCATAAGTCGTACATTGTAACATCTTAAATATCGTAAATACTCGTATGAATAGATCAACCAACGTTATCATTGAACAAGTTAGTTGATGGTGGTCCGCTCGACATTAAATATCGTTTCCTGAAATACATTGTATACGTGTTGAATAAATAATCAAATAAAGTAATATGTTGCAATTAATAAACTGTTAAAGAAACAATAGTGTTTTGATTACTGGTGATGCGAAGGAACGCATCAGAGTCTTTAATTATACGGATGTTTTTTAACTAGAATACCAAGTTTATGTTTCTTCCTAACTTTTTTCAGAAGTGTGGACGTCATCCAAGGCTTAATACAGCTATTTTTGCTATTTCTGTATCTTATAATTTGTTTGCTATTCGAAATATGATACTTTAACTTATTTAAGAAAATGTCAAAGGCAGACGACAGATCAGACGTGGAAAAACCATCATCCCAAAATTCAAAATTCAAACTAGTTCTTAGAATATTGTAATTTATTTTGTCAACAATTTTGGGCACAGTTGATTCAGCTCGAGGAACATTAGTATTTATGAATTGAATACATGTTAAACAATGGTCTGTTATTTGGAGATCAAATGATGTAGTTTTAAACACGGTTTTATTATTGCGATGAACCCTAACAAATATGTGGTCTAAGCACGAATTAAAACGGGTAGGTTGAGTCAGCAAAGAATCGAAACCGAACGCAGATAGCGTCGTTAAGAAATTATCAGCATCAATTGAGTGAGACAATATATTAATGTTAAAATCACCAATTAGAATAATATTTTTACAAGTTTGAAGCTCCAGAAACTCGTGAAACTCTTCCAGAAAATATTTAACTGAGCACCCATGAAGTCTGTAAAGACAAATAAAGCAATAGTAAGAACTAGAAATGACGCAGCTTAAAGTGATTATGTCAGAACTTATTAAATTATATTTTTTAATTTGTATGCCAGATATACTGTTTTTAAAGAACACTCCGACACCGCCAGCCGCATATGAATCATTACATGTTGCATTAAACGAAAAATTTGGAATACAAAAATCAGAAACTTCATTTTCAAAAATCCAAATTTCCGAAACGAAAATTCGAAACGAAAAAAACGAAAGTCTGGTAAATGATTTAAAAAGGAGAGATGAGTGAAAGATGTGCCAAAATTTTTATGAATACTGCGAATGTTCTGGCGGGTTACTGAGAAACCAGACAATTGTTCATTAATTGAATGATCTATACAATAGCAATTCAGATGATTGGAATGAAAAGAAAAGTTAACATCAATATTATTAAAGCTAGGAGAAGAATTACAAAAAGAATTATCTAAGCAAATATTTGAATTTAACATAATTAACAAAACTGAAAATTACTTTCTTATTGCAAATCAACTCAACTTTTTGCAAATCCTCAAATGAATATATTTTTATGACGTGATCACCTCCTTTTACACGAACCAGAACGGTCGAATTCCTTACCCAAACAAATTTGCATTTGTTCAAACGTTTGAGTTCCATTGCTTTATTTAAAAGAGATCGATTATATCTTGTGAGAGAATCATTCATGAAAATCTAATTGCTAGTGTCCGATTTTTTGCCGTCTCTACTGTCGCTGTAGAACGTATTTGAGATTTTCTTTCGATCGCATTTTCTTCATTACATCGTTTTTCTGCTCCAGTGAAGAAAACTTAATACACACAATGCTGTTCTTATTGTGTCCAACTACAGCTCTTTTCACAAAGCATGAGACAATTGCTTGACAGATAGGCTGTGCATCAACAACTTCAAACAGCTCATTACATCTCTCTACAACATTAGAAGAGTCGACATCAGGAAGGCCAACGATATCCACAGCACATAGTTTCTCTTTCTGCTCTAGAAAGTTTATTTTATTTTCCAATGACATCACTTTTTTGGTAAGAGGATCATTGCTTGCTTCCAAAAATTTAATTTTGTCTTGAGCATTCAAGATTACATGCTTAAGATCCTACTATTTCCGTTAGCAGCATTTGCGTGGTCACCTCTTTGTTTCCCACATTGTTGACACTGTGATTGGGAATTGATGGTGTAGCGCTGTCGTTATTAATGCTGGTGGCAGGATGAGAGCAATTGATATTAGTTGGACTTTTTGATGTACTTGCATTAGCGAGAGGAATAACAGGAGAGTCCGTACGAATAGATTTTCTTCGCAAAGAAATGCATAAAGAGCATTTATATGCTTGAATACTCTTATCATAAAAGGCAATCTCTTTTTTAGTAATTTTGGCGCACTTTGCATGAAGATAATCATTACCCACCGCACATTGAATTTTGAGATCAACTCTATCGATTTTTGTTTGACACAAGTAACACTTCATAATGATATTGTGGTTTTGGAAGAAGTTAGAAGTTAGAAGAGTGAATTTAGAAATGTATGCAAAATTATAAATAAATTGAAGAGAACAGTTGAAGTGCACATTCCCAACAAGCAACACTTTCAACAACACTTTCATAAACAGGGCATCCTCTAAATGAGGCAAAATGCCCACCCTTCTTGCAAAGAATGCAAGAAAACTGCTCTTTTGTGCTTCTTTTTGCACACGACACCTACCCGGATCGTGCTGTTCTTGGCATTTTACGCACCTATACATCATGCTGCAATTCGAAGCAGCATGGTCAAATCAAATTTGGCATCTACGACATTGAAGGACGTCGCTTCTTCGAATTGCTTCAAAGGAGACAGTGTGTCCCGTAATGTGCCGTATTTCTCGGAGTTTCTGAGCATTACTGTCCGGAGATATCTGTACCGCTATAAGAGGTAGGGTTCTATTTTGCGTTTTGGAACGTGCCGTGACGTACCTGTAGGTTCCCTTGAATTTCAGATTGTTAAAGATGCCATTGACAAGCTTAAGAATTCTTGAAATTCACACTCAAATACACGCCACGTTTCTTGGACTTGTTTATCAAAGATGTCGTCATTAAGTTTAAAAATTCTCGCGCTGTTCTGGCATTTACAACAATAACGAACGTTTTATAGTGATATCTTATTTATAGTAGTCAGCAGTCTAGATTCCTCGCTAGCTGCACGTAACCTGTCCAAGGTCTTGATCCTTTTTCATTTTATAGGGTCCTCTGTAGTAAATATTTTCATTCCAAGGGTTTTGTTTGCCCAGCTAGTTAATCCTACGCACAACCCTCAACCTAGCGGACTCGATCTTTACCGGAACTCCCGCAAAGAGAGCCTGATATTTCGCTTCTGGGATATTAGAGCTGCTGTTTATTTATTGAATTGAATTGACACTAAATCTACTACTTATTAGCCGCGTCTTGTTCGTATTTCTCTTTCACGATAATCATCTCCTCAGTACGCCTATCTACGTATCTACCCAACACTTTTATCATCAGATACTTGAGTATATGCCCATTTGAAGCAGAAATTGAAGCACCTAACAAGACTTGCTACTATGAACAAACTTACTATAGAAGTAGGTAGTCCGGACACTTCTATTCTGAATGACAGTACAACACTCTCACTTGTTGACCATAAGACGTGAATGATCGATGCCACTTAATTGATTCTCAAACAGCAGGTAACACTTTTTTGCTATTATACCACGCCCTAGACAAGTTGTCAAAGTATAATTATACAGGTTATGTACCCCACAAATTCCGATACCCGATCCATGTTTTCATTTCCCTTTTAGAGTCAAATATAATATTTTCCCACACTTTTCACGATAACGGCAAGTCAATGGTTGCAACAAAGTTGCAAAGGAAGTGTCAAGTATCGGAAAAGTCACACGCGCAACATAAAAAATAAAGCTGAGATAGCAAAGTAAAAAGTAATTTAAGGGAGTGCCAAGTGGGCACCAGTAGTCAGTAAGTTAGAAGTGTTAGAGTAAATTGGTGAAATAAAGAATAAAAATTTTTTTTCGACGAATCCGAATTTAAGTTTTTAAATGGCGCAGTCGGTAGGATTCAAATAAACAGTTTGAATCCATATGAGAACGAGCGAAACGAAAACGCGTAAAGTGTGAGAAGTGTCTCTCAAGATCAAGGCAAAAGTTCGACTCTGAAAAAAAAACCTTTTGGAGGAGCATACGTGCAACTGTGTACCAAGTGTGAGAATATATTCTACTATTGGACCCGTTAAATAAAAAACCTCTAAAAGTACATTAGATAAAATAGTATACCGGAGGAAGAAGTGTTTCTAAAAATCAGAAAAGATAAACCTCAAACCGGATATATTAAGTGAAACTTTATTGACCCAGTGATCTAACATTATTTAAAAGGTTAGCTAAAAATAAGCTAGACCAGGTGCTGACTCAAACTTAACAAAAGAAAAAAAACATCAAACATTCACCATTCATCGTAAAGATAGAATCCCCCAGTTTTTCAAAGACGTCATTAAAAGAGAAATGGAGGCAGCGTTAGTAGAAAGACTTACGATAGCTTTGGAAGCTTTAGCTAGCAGGAATCCAGCCCAAAGCCGAGCTGTGGGGATTATGAAAGAGATTGCTTACATCAAGGAATACAGTGGTGACCAGGAAGGGTTAACCCAGTTTCTTACCGTAGTGCAAATTCATCTAGACAGTGTAGACAATAACACCAGACAAGAGCTATGGCAGGCTATCTTCAATACGAAAATTCAAGGACCAGCCAAGGAATTATTGATCAACAACCAACCAGAAGGATGGGAAGAAGCAAAGTCACTATTGAAACAGCATTTCAGACCAACCGTTAGTTACAAGGAAATCTCAAGAAGAATCAGTAATCTTAGGGTGAGTTCTATTTCTGATTTAAATCAACAAGTGGAAAAAATAATAAAAGAAGTGAACACATTTGCAACATATGAAACTAAGTCTGTAGAAACTAAAAACTGCTTTTACACGGTGCTAGTAGATAAGATTAAACAGCTTGTAGCGGGTAATTTATCCCGTGATATAAGAGATAAATTCATATTACATGAGATAAAAGAAATATTATATTCTTATATTGGCTTTGATTATAATAATCTAGATAGGAAATTCGTAGTAGACGATAGGCGTCCAACACAAAATCATAAAAATAACAACAGACACGACACTAGTAACCCAACCCAAAACAATAGAAGTAATAACCCCAATCCAAATAATCAAACTAGAAATTCAAATAATTATAAGGATAACTCAGGACAATATAGGCAACGTAGTTCCGAAACACCACAAAACAATTCAGGACAGCGTAGGCAAAACAATGATAGGCCAAATCTAAATACAGGACAGAATAGACAACAAATTTTTAATAGTTCAGGTCAATTCAGAAATGCGCAACAAAACTTGCAACCTATGGAAGTTGGACAAATATCATATAACGATAGCGTAGAAGAGCAACAGGATAAACAAATCAACGAGGAGGTTCATAACATCGAACCAGAGTTTTTTCTCAGTTAGGCCTCGGAAACAAAATCTTTACAAACTTGACAATTGACAATAAACAATACAAAGCTCTGGTTGACACAGGCTCAACTATGAGCATAGTTAATTCTAGTAGAGTAGACTGTAGTAAATTTAGGATTTTCGAAAAGGTAAAACTTAAACTCCAAACTATCAATAGTGTAACTACTGAAGTAATTGAGAGAATAATCACAAGCATACCAACGGAATTCAACTACAATCAAAGAGGAGCCACACGGTGGTATAGAAGAGATTTAGGAGACAAGCCTTATGATTTATTAGTAGGTATGGACCTCTTGAGCAAAATCGTTAATACGATTGATTTTAATGAGAAAACAATTATTCTAAAGAATGGATCATTATTACAGATCTATTCAATAGAAAACGAAACAACTCTTGATTGTTTCGAACTTAACTCTTGTAAAAAAGAGCTTGACTTAAGTCACTTAAATAAAGAGGAATTTCAACAAATAAAAACGCTTTTAGATCAATACACAAATCTTATTTATCAGGAAGGAGACCAATTGACAAATACCGATTCTATAATGCATGAAATACGGACTACGACCGACCAACAGATTAACTCGAAATTATATAGACTACCACCTAAACATGACGAAGAAGTGAGACGGCAACTACATGAAATGGAAGAACAGGGTATAATTAGGAAATCGAATAGTAGATACGCGTCACCTATAGTTGTAGTAGCAAAAAAATTAGATACCTCGGGACAACAGAAATTTCGAATATGTGTAGATTATAGAAAATTAAACGAAATTACGATCGATGATAAATATCCCATTCCCAATATAAACGGTATATTGGATAAATTGGGAAGAGCTCTTTATTTTTCTTCGTTAGATCTGGCTAAGGGATACCATCAGATAAAGATGCATCCCAATGACATTCATAAAACAGCTTTCGTCACACCAAACGGGTTGTACGAATTCGTGAGAATGCCATTTGGCCTTAAGAATGCTCCAGCAACCTTTCAAAGGTTAATGAATGAGATTCTTAGGGAATATATTAACAAGATCTGCGTCGTCTATTTAGATGACATACTGGTTTTTTCAACCAGCTTACAGGAACATATTAATTCGTTAAAATTAATATTTCAGAGATTGGCTGAACACAATCTCAAAGTGCAATTCGACAAATGCTCTTTCATGAAGAAAAATACGGAATTCCTGGGACATGTCTTAACAGCTGAAGGCATGAAACCGAATCCAGTTAAAGTAAAATGTATCCAAGAATATCCATTACCGAAATCAGAAAAGCAATTAAAAGGCTTTTTGGGAGTGACTGGCTTCTACCGCAAATTTGTAAAGGACTATGCTAAAATAGCTAGTCCAATGATAAAGTATTTAAAGAAAGATAAAACTATAAACGTAAACGATCCCGAATATATCCAGGCATTTGAAACCCTCAAAATGAATATTATTAAGCACCCAATTCTGAAATTTCCAAATTTTAATAAAACATTTGTAGTAAATACTGATGCAAGTAATTACGCGATCGGGGCAGTCCTAATGCAAGAAGGACAACCAGTGTGTTATGCCTCACGATCTCTGAACGATCACGAAAAGAATTACTCTGTCACTGACAAAGAATTCTTGGCGATTGTTTGGGCCGTTAATTATTTTAGGCCATATCTATGGGGTAAAAGATTTAAAATAGTAACTGACCATATGCCCATAAAATACTTAAATAAAAAATATACCGGAAAGGAATTTAGCCAAAGAAACCAACGGTGGTTACTAAAACTTCAAGAGTACCAATTTGACATCGAATATCTGAAGGGAAAAGAAAACAAAATAGCGGACTTTCTAAGCCGAATTCCGGAGATTAACAACAAAGCTAATTTTAACGATCAAATAGACTGTCAATCAATAGATAATATTTCAGAAGATGCCACAGTTCATTCACAAGATGAACAACAGTTAGATCATATCTCGATAAAAGAGACAATAGTAAATATTTATAAAACACAATTAATACTCACTAACGACACTAACACAGAAATAGAAGTGGTACACAATAGAAGAATTATTTACGTAGACATGACTAGAGAAATAGGTTATTGGACCGATTTATTGCGGAGATACATTAAACCAGGTGTTATAGGAATATACACTGAACTATCTGATCATGAGTTTAATAAGATACAACAACTTTTAATTGAACTTTTTAGTCATGACAAGAAAATTAAATTCGTAAAGGCAACTCTGAGGGCTAGGGAAATAGAGACTTTGGAAGAAGTTCAGAAACAAATTTCAATTTACCACACAAAAGAAAGCTTACATAGCGGTATCGTTGAAACATACCACAGCCTGAAGAACAAAATCTATTATCCGAAATTAGTAAAAGAAATAACAAAAATAATTAATAACTGCAAGACATGTCTAGAAGTCAAGTATGAAAGGAAACCGAATAAACCTAAATTTGAAATTAGCGAAACACCATCTAGGCCAAACGAAATTCTACATATGGACATCTATTACTTCATGAAACAATCATTTTTAACCTTAATAGATAAATTAACAAAAAAAGCATATGTCTATTTTTTAGCCAATAGAAATTGGATTAAGAAAATTGAAACTTTAGAAGAACACTTTTCGAAGTTCGGTAAACCTAAAAAATTAATAACAGACAATGAATTTAGATCCGAAAACTTCAAAGCATTTTTAACCGAACAACAGGTTGATTTACACCTAACCAAAGCAAACACACACACGGGAAATAGTGATATCGAAAGATTTCATTCGACCCTCCAAGAGAAATTAGTAACAATTAGAAAGGAAGACTTAACACTAGTTCAAAAAGTCCATAGGGCAGTCAATAACTATAACAATAGGTATCACTCAACAATAGAAATGACCCCAGAAGAAGCAATGTTTGCTGACTTTGCAACACTTGCTAATAGGATAAAACTGAAAAAAGAAAAATACATTAATAAACTAAATCAAGATAGGCAAGAATATAGAGAGAATAGGAAAATAGTACCAGTTAAGAATTATAGGAGAAACTATTACAAAAATGAACCTAGGTATAGACTTAAGAAAATGGATAAAGAGCACCCAATAAATATTAAGCCACCACGTAAATTTGCAGATGACGACATTTACATATCTAATACTGACCTTACTAGTGACACAACCAGCAATAGCTACACTACAAATAACCCCACTAACAACTGACAACGGATACGCTTTAATCAACATGGGACAAACAGAAATAATAAAAGATACAAAAACAATACTTCACATAATTGTTACTAACGAATTTCAACGAACCCTGAATATGATAACAGAAAGTTTAAGGACACTACAAATAGCAGACGACGTGACAATTAGAAAATTAGTAACCAACATTGAAGCAAAACTAAAAGCAATAGAACCCGGAAAGACAAGACAAAAAAGAGGACTTATAAATCTAATAGGTACAGCACAAAAGTGGCTATTTGGAACTATGGACGATATTGACAGACAGGACATAACAGAACATATTAGAAATATAGAAGAAAATGACAGCAATGCAGTTTTTAACCTAAATAAACAAATCGAAATCAATTCCCATTTTCATGACACAATCAGTGACCTTAAGAGCATCATAGAAATAGATAGGAACCAATTAATCCAGACATATAAAGAACTTACAGATAACGAAAAGCGGATTATTCGACAACAGCTCAAAATCGACCAAACCTTGAAACTACGAATTTTAGAAGATAAATTAAATCAAATAATAGATAGTATTGCTCTAGTTAAACAAGGACTTGTCCACCCAAGTCTAATGACGGCGACAGAAATAACCGAGACAGAACTAGATTTATATAAGTTAAAGAATATAAGAATAGGTTTGTTAAAATATAGCACAGGGAAATTAATCATTGCAATTAAAATACCACATACTTATAAACTAGTAGATTTTAAGCTTATCACAGCAGTACCCACGGAAAGAAATCAGGAAATAATAATTGAAGACCAATATGTTATAGAAATTAATCGAACTAAATATCAATACGACAATAAAATTTTATATGAAAAAGATTTAATACCAATAAACAATTGTATTACAAAACAAAACTGTGAAATGAAAGAAAATAAATTAATGGAAATTGTATCACTAGATGAATATACTATACTGTGTAAAAACATGAATAACGAAACAATTATAAACCATTGTGATGATCGAAACATAAAATTAAGTGGAAACTATTTAATTGTAATCAATAATTGCTCAATAGAAATACTTAATCAAACGTTTGGCAATAAAAATATACAATTTGTGGATAGATTCTTCTACAATGAAGAAGAAAAAATCAATTTTACTAGGAAGCTAGACTTTAAGGAAATTATGTTAAAAACGTTTGTAAACTTAGAAAATATTAAAATATTAAGATTTCATAAAAATGTTAATTACATCGCTATCTCAACTTTATTAATAATCATGATCATAATCAGCATTTTAATAATAGCCATTACTAGAAGCAATAAAAAACTGAAACTTGTAATTAAGAACCAAATTCCCAAAAATATAAAAATTCAGGAGAATTTTCAGACTAACGGGGGAGAGGTTATGTACCCCACAAATTCCGATACCCGATCCATGTTTTCATTTCCCTTTTAGAGTCAAATATAATATTTTCCCACACTTTTCACGATAACGGCAAGTCAATGGTTGCAACAAAATTGCAAAGGAAGTGTCAAGTATCGGAAAAGTCACACGCGCAACATAAAAAATAAAGCTGAGATAGCAAAGTAAAAAGTAATTTAAGGGAGTGCCAAGTGGGCACCAGTAGTCAGTAAGTTAGAAGTGTTAGAGTAAATTGGTGAAATAAAGAATAAAAATTTTTTTTCGACGAATCCGAATTTAAGTTTTTAAATTACATAACGGCTACCGAGTATTCTAAAAACCTTTCACAAAGCAGTCTCAATAGCTTCGCTCTCTCATACTATGGATAGTAGTGACTATGATAGATCTCAGCCCAACCGTACTATCAATACAAATGTCATAATTAAGTTCAGATCAGCATCAGCATGTCCTGAATGTCAATGGCCCTGTAGGACTCACCTCCATTCATGATTAAGACAATGAATGGAATGAGTACGACTACAATTTACTCGCCCCCCCTATAATGAGGGACACTGCAAGTGAGGTTAAACACGTTTGCTCAGTAACTATGCAATAAATTACACCGGTATTCTTGGAGAGGGGCGCGTTCGATACATTCGCTCATTTGGTGTTCGTCCATACTCGTATGTGAACAAACATCCCTATATGTGGTCTTCCGGTTCTCGACAACAACCTTCAACAGGGGAGCCATACTAAATGGTTTAAATGGTTTGCCTTGGGGGAGCTGCTCTCTATAAAAAGGTTGCAAGACCTAATTTAGCTTGTTCATGTATTGTAGTTCGTCTCCTGTATGGTACACTAGTCCCATTCATGTAAGCAATTTAGACTGTCTACCCTTGTTATACTCCCGTAGGTCAGTTGATGGTGTTTTTTTTTTCTTTTTCTTCTGTTTGAATTGACCGTTGAGATACGTGTATCCATTAGCTAATTACTTACCGTCAAGTGGGCAAGGATGTAATTTATTATCATGTCACCATATATAGGATACGTTTATGGTTACGGATATGGTTACAGATACGAATACGAATTTCCTGCATATGCAATTAATACTCGTACCTCATTGATATCAGTATCTGTATTTGGGTGCTTTTCACTTGAGAATGTAACATTTCAATTTTTTATTTACAGATTCGACGCGGAAACTGCAGGACGTTTTACAGGATTTCTGTTCGCCGCAATCATCGGCAAAGTTCGTTCCCGATGGGGTAAGTGAATTAAGTAAATCATAACCAAAGATACAAACAATCAGATAAAAAGTTTTCGTTCTTCCTGGAATCTGAGCTGAGACTGTCTTAAGTTCCCCTCAACTGAACCTAATTAGGAAACTTAATCCGAATTCAATTACGAGTACTAAGAAAACTTTGAATTACTTGGAAGACCCAATCAGCAGGCGGTCTTAATTTTGAGATATACGCTTCACAGTGGTAATCCGGCAGAATTATCCGACTGAATATCACATTCAATAGTTATTCCAAGAATTGTATCTGAAAGTGGAAACGCATGGGTGGCGGTGAATAGAAAAGGATATATCATCGCTGTTCGGTCGTCTATTCATTTGGGATTGAATGTCAGTAGAAACGGTGGCCATAGCTACGTATAGGAGATTATTATGAGTGAATGAGATACATATTTTCAGAATAGTTCTATTTATTAGTGACTAAATATGGAATGCCTTTACATACAAATGAACTGAGATACAGGGGAACACCACCTGTGAAGGATTTAAAGCGGATGAAATGTGTCAGTTTCACTAAAAAAGGATACATACGAGTATTATGCACAAAGCTTTACACAGTGTTTAGATAAGAGCCAAGTAATTCCATGGTAACCTGATTGAATAGGTGTCTCGAGATAACAACGTTTAGGGGATCTAGGCTTTAAAGACTGTTTGTGACCGGCTACCATTGCCAATAAAAGAAAAATCCGTCAGCCTGAGGCTTAGATTTGACAATATCGTATGTTGGTATCGGAAAGGATAAAACAACGGAAAACGCATTTTTCGATTCCATTACTCTCTAGCTTCGCGACTAACTTGCCAATTGAAAATTCACTTTGAATAAATACGCAAGAGATGAGTAATTGATTCTTCAGCTTATTCATCCTCTTTGCGTAGCTAATTCAATTTAATTTGGCTGTAAGCAGAAGCCATCATTCTACGGCTTGGTGCAACTAAGCCATGGGACTATGATTTAAAAGGAAAATGATGAAGGATGTCTGGTCTAAGAAGGGAGGTGCTGCGATTGAAATCGAAAGCGTTGTAGTAAGAGTTGACCTTTCGCATCATACGGGATATCGGTTCATTGGAACCAAAAAGGATAGAAAGAAGGACACCGTAAAAAACAAATTGCGTCTGTTAAGATTAAGGGAAATAGAGTTGTACAATAGAAAGATGTGCAATGAACAGAATGTCTGCTACATTCTTGTTGTGTTCTTGAATGGTATCCAATTATAAGATTGGGACGTAAGACAAAAAGATCATTCTAAGTGAGACCACGAATAGCAAATCAAAGCAAACGAAGTTGAATTGTCTCAATTCTGGGCACATGAACTCGATGAAAAGGGCACCCACCACGCTTGTATGGTGTACTCGTACGTAGGCGCTGAACAAAAGTTATGTAGAGGGATCTGGTCACATAAAGATTGTTAAATTCTTTAAAATAGCAAGAAGGATTAGCTTATTAATATGTCAATGGAGGAATTAAACATTGGGTACAGTTTAACCGTGGGGATTAGTGACAAGACAATCGATTGGCTTTTGACGAAGTTGAGCTCTGAACAGTTTTTGGGACATAAATTAGAAATGTCTGTCGAAGACATCTTGAAAAAGTCAGGTATCGCGATGAAGTGAAAACTTTGGTATCATCAGCGTAAAGCGAGAGGGAGGAGAACTTCCTAACCCTATCAAGATTGCTTACGGCTAGGATAAAGATAAGAGAACCTATGTAACTGAGGGCCCATCTAAAACGAACATTATAATTACAGTTTTAAGGAAAGAAGATATCCATTTTAATACATTTTGGTTCAAAGTCTAGGGCAGACAATTTGAAAAGGATGGACATTGGAGACTTGGACATCTTTTCGAAATTTTTGGTGAAATCAATTTCAGTATTCGGTAATGCTCGGATTGTGATTGTAAAACTTCTTGAGATCAGTCTAGACACAATGAGAATGATTATAATTTTCCTGCTTTCAGGACGCTGTGACGGAGGAAAGCGCTCAGGATCTATTCAGCTTTGATAAGACCAATTATATCCTATGCGTTGGTTTTCTAATGGAATAAGCTATTGGGAAAATACATATATTACTGCTGCTTTTACTAGACTCCAAAGCACAGTCTCTCTCGGCTGCATGAGAACCTTCCATAGCACGCTCTAGATACACTAATGAATCTGCCTTTGACATTCATATTATGATGGAATACAAATTTAAATAAAACAATAAAGGAGTGAGGTGTAAAATGATTACGGCTCTAGTTTGATGCTACGTTCATGCCATTATATATGGATTAGCATGTCATTGAATTGGGCTTCATGCGGGCGGTCCAATTTTTGATGACTCGGTCCAATATGTGCGCATTATTCCGGCAATAGCGTGTCGAATGTTGGCCCCGAGCTCGTCCAAAGTGGTTCGTAGACTAAGCACTTGACGTAGCCCCAGAGAAAATAATCGAGTGGTGTCACAACGTATGACCGCGGCGACCAATTGATGAACGCTCGCCCGTTAGATGACCCAGTCGCTTGTATGGCATGTAGCGCCGTCTTATTGGAACCACAGATGGGATATATTGATGTTGTCGAGCTCTGACCACAGAAAGTCGGTTAACACTCCTCTTTATCTGAGACCATTGACGTTAACGGTGTTTCCTTCCTCATTTCGAAAAAAAACAAGGCCCTATGATGCCGCCATGCCATAAACCGCACCAAACAGTCAAACATTGTAGGCAACATTTCCAGCGCCCAATCAGCAAACTCATGGCGTTGTGTATGCTCGTCCGGCTTCAATTCTTGCGTCAGCACAATATAAAGGGTTTTCCAATAGGGACTTGATAACTTTGAATTTAATTTGTGAACGCACTCTTTCACTAATCATCAAACTGTCACTCTCAATTTATTCTTTATTCAGTAAACTCAACATTTTCATCACGATAAAGTACACGAACGAGCAACGTCTGCAAATTATAAAAATTTTCTACCGAAATTCGGAGTCGGTAACTGCAACTTTAAGAACGTTGACTCCAATTTTCGGTCGTAATTCTCGCCCTAGTAGACAGGCAATAACAAGTTTAGTGCAAAAATTTGAGTCTACATATTCGTTGTGTGATGTTGCCGTGTCAGTGAGACAACGGGTTCGTCGACGTGTCGAAAATATCGCTGCCGTTCAGGCGTCCGTAGCAAACGATCCAAATCAGTCAATTCCACGGCGTTGTCAAGAATTGAGCATGGCTCAGATCACATTATGGCATATTTTGCATAAGGATCTTGGTTTACACTCATACAAGATCAAGCTGACTGAAATTGAAGAATTCAAATGATGGACCATTTGAAGCAACATTTTTGGCTCAATAGGTTCGTTAATAAGCAAAATATGCGTTATTGTCGGGTGAAAATCAACAAGTGCTTCATGAATCACCACTTCATCCACAAAAAATAACTGTTTGGTGCGGTTTGCTTGCCGGCGGCGTTATTGGGCCATATTTTTTCGTCGACGATAACGATCGTCACGTTACTGTGAATGGTCAGCGTTATCGCGCCATGATCACCGATTATTTTTGACCCGAATTGGAAGATATGGACTTGGACGACATGTGGTTTCAACAGGATGATGCCACAAGTCACACAGTAGATGCTACAATCGATTTATTGAAGAGTAAGTATAGTGAGCGTGTTATCTCAAGAAATGGGCCAGTCGATTGGCCGCCTCGTTCGTGCGATTTAACGCCGCTTGACTATTTTCTATTGTCGTTAAAAATTGGTTCCAACGAATCGACCACTGCAAACGTGCCCGCGGTGGCCATATGAACGAAGTCGAGATCTATTCATAAATGTTTTGATTGTACTTCAATCCGATAATATAGTTTTTGAAATATCTCAAATGGTTTGCGTTTTATTTAAAAAAAAAGTTGTCAAGTCATTATTGGAAAACCCGATATAAGGCGTTTGTCCGCCCAAAACTGGAGAACAATGCCCACATCTGGTCAGGTGTCCCTAAGACATTTTTTCACTTGCTAGACACGATCCAAAATCGTGCGATAAAACTCATAGGTGATGCCAATATGACACAGTCATTAGACACCCCCGAACACCAGAGTAACGTCTCCTGTCTCACCTTGTTGTATCGCTATTTTCACCACCTGTGCTTCACCGAAATTGCCAGTAGCATTACGCCTAGCTCTTTATTTCCTAGTCACCATAACTTTCAAACATTTAAAACCAACGCACATCGGTATCTCTCTTTTTTTCCTTCCCCAACTTCCTTTCACCCGCGCTATGTGCAAACATCTTAAGGGTACATAAAATCTCTTGTGCGCGCGCCTATTATTAAAAAAAGAATACGGATGTAGGCCTAAATCCAACCGCAAAATAAGACGGGTGATGCCCAATTCAACTGATCGGCATCGAATCGACATTTCTAGGTTTTCTTTGATACTGGCCGCTACGGCGGCTATGTTTTCTCCATTTCGCACCAATCTCTGTCTGGTTGGTTGGCTTAAGATCCACAATAGTGTACTCATGCTCAAACTCTTCCATGGTGCGACGAATTGCTTCCACAATGAAGCTATGATGATGACCGACCTCTGAGTCGGGATTTCAATATTTTTTAACAATTTCCGCACGTTCGGCAAGCGTAAAACTCTGCATGATGAAATAGCAGACTTTACTGAATATTTTGACAGCTGGATGTCATTGAAAATGGCAGCTCTTACAACAGCGGTTGGCTCAGTTATCTCGGGTTATCTCTCACTTCGATAATCAACCAATTCGTTAGCAACAGCAACAGATAACTTACGGGCAGACTAGGTGATCTGCATAGCAATAGCTGCACAGATTGACAGAATAAGCCTTGTCACATCAAATCAACTCTCTTTCTCTCTGAACTCGGTGGGGACGCATCGTTGGGAAGACAAAGTGAGATTCTTTGTTTTTCCTTGCAAAATTTATTAAACATAATTCGCGCCAACTGTGATTTTGACTACATCTTGGACATGTCATCTGATACAATTATGCCAGGACTCTTGTCGAAATAAGGGCACAGGGAAGCCCCCAAATGCTAGAAAATAAATGCAATCTGCTCTTAACGGATGGATCCGAAACCGGTTTAGGATGCTCTCTCACTTCGATAACCAACCAATTCGTTAGCAACAGCAACAGATAACTTACGGGCAGACTAGGTGATCTGCATAGCAATAGCTGCACAGACTGACAGAATAAGCCTCGTCACATCAAATCAACTCTCTTTCTCTCTGAACTCGGTGGGGACGCATCGTTGGGAAGACAAAGTGAGACTCACTCGTAAAGTGAGATTCTTTGTTTTTCCTTGCAAAATTTATTAAACATAATTCGCGCCAACTGTGATTTTGACTACATCTTGGACATGTCATCTGATACAATTATGCCAGGACTCTTGTCGAAATATGTTAAGGGCACAGGGAAACCCGGAAATGCTAGAAAATAAATACAATCGGCTCTTTACGGATGGATCCGAAACCGGTTTAGGATGCGACGCTGGTGCCTTTTTGGATGGTTTATTTCACCTCTAGTTAGGAGAACTTACACCTGTTTTCAAAACGTTGACATTGTGAAAATGTGAAAAATCAATCAAGTCAGTTTGAGAAAGCAAACGCAGTCGAAAGACAGAATTCACTGCGTCTTTTTTAGGTCCCAGGTTACATGGGATGCCCGCTCATGACCTACGCTCACACGTTCGGTTGCACGTACTCGCCGCTATAGTGGTGGGTATTCATTCCGTAGGCACTTTATCGCTCATTCGTCTTTCTACACAAGACCGAGAAAGTTCAGTAAAAAGGAACATGCAAGCAGTTCAATGGACTAGGTCTTTGTCAGAGTTCTCTGCTCCGACAGAAAAACAGAAAAATACCATATTGGAGTTACTGGAGTTCAAAGCAGATACCGCATGGAGACCTCTCCCGAGATGGCTGGGATTTTTCGGCTTTCAAGCTTCCCTCTAATCCACCGGTGGTCACCACTTTGACTGGATAAGCCTTGGATGATTGCATCATAGACCGTGTCCTCAAAGGTCCCCATTTTAATTATATAAGAAAGCGAAGGTGGGGATAATTTAAGATTCGAAGGCCCCCTCTATTCTTTTTACGAGCAAAATTAAGTACATCAGCTTGATGCAATCAATTGCTAATACAGATAGTTTTCAAAATCGCTTCAGTAACAGCACGTTAAATCGAAAATAGGCAGTGTCTATTTTCTGTCAATATAAAAAGTTCTATAGTAGCATTCAATACTTAACAAAGTTGAAAAGACCCTGCGGATTCAGACGACAATTTGAGTGCAAACAATTTTCTTTTGTGTCAGGACAAAGTGAGTTCGAAGGGAATGAGTGGAATTTCTCATGCCCGAGTCTTGCGTTGGAACTGTCCTCACAGACCTTAAAGCTTTGGTTTTCTTGAATACAATGACGAGTGCAGGCAGACTAATGTATGGCTAAAGATCCCTAAAAACCACCATCTCCACAAGTACCACTTAGCAACAAGATGTAATAGAAACTGTTTACATCGGTAATCTTTAATCAACATATTCAAATCGAAATGCGGAGCCTAAAAGGCTCTAAAACACGTGCCGCAAAAAGCAATATTTGGCATAGTCCTTGGGAGTGTTTCAAAATGAAAGGATACCTTTATGTACGAGTATCGTGTACATTAAAAGCACAAGCTATAGATCCTATGAACTCGTATTCAAGTATGTATTTATGCCAAAAGTGATGGAATGATGATTGCAAGTCTTCAACACGTTCGGTTTTCGAACGAAAATGAGTTTAATTTTCTAGAAGCACAAACCACGAAGAGCCACATTCCTATAAAGTGAAGAGCGTTCTTATGTGTGCCTATCCATACCTGTGCACTCAAGGAGTCCCATAAAAAAATGGTACTTTAAAATGGTGTATGACAAGGATATATGATATGTTATGTACGTCCCTGATCCATATACATACATACATACTCGTACATACATGTCATCGAACGAGAACCTATAACTACCTATTTTCTTTTATCGATTTTATTTGCCATTTCATGTCTTTTATCATGACCATGTCTCCAGATCGGCATCCAGGTGGGTGGCATCATGTGACGTTCACTACTGTCAAAAAATCAAAAATACCCCCGACTATGACACACAAAAAAGAGACTATACCCATACCTTGAATGTGATAAAGGCTCTGTAGGTAGTCGGCCCCTCGTCCGGTGACTGCGTGACTTGGTGACTTGATGCTATGGTCGCATTCGTAAATTTTCCATTAAAATCTCGATTAACGATGTTTTTGGCACTCGCATCTGGTAGTTGGTTGTTGCTGTACCTTGGTTGTTTAAGATATACTCCCTCATGCTGGGTGAATAAATCCTTTGTTCGGGTTCAGATTCTACTTTCTGTTCTTTTTATTTTTTGGGGTTGGCAGATCCTTTTTTTGTTTTTTTATTAATGGTGGAGTCATGGAGTTTGTTTTTGCATGGGATGTAAGCAACTACCTTGTTTTTGTCTAAATTAATTTGTGTGGAGTCCTCAAGGTGTCAGAGAGGAAAAACAAGAATTCTTCGCAAATTTTTAACGGAATATAAATTTTTTCTTTTTGTTTGTCCTTTCCGTCAATTCATGAGAGTGCGGATGTATGCGAGAGATGTGAACAAAGGCCTTTTCCAATAAATTTGAAAGGATTCATGTACCATTTGATGGGCTGCTGTATATACACGCCCCATTACATGGGAGTATTAGGCGTAAATGTGGACGTATACTCATATTGACCCAAAAATTATCCTTTTTGGGGATAAAAGGATTCTTATCTTTGGGTTGTGATCAGCTTGTTGGAAATTGTGTAACCTTTAATGCAACAAATGAAAAAGGTTTCAACAGGATAAAAAAGAAAACAGGATCTGAAATTTCTGAAAGCTCTTAGTGGTTTTTGGCTCATTATGAGGAGGCGCTATATCTGTTCTTATTTATATGGGCGCACATTTGTACTTTCTTACTTGTCCCTTTGAACTTCAAAGTTCAAATCATACTCCAGATGACTTTAGATCTTGTATTGGTTGTAAAAACTTTTGGAAATGGGGATAAATAACTGTTCCGACATAAGGTTATCCGATTATTCATCCTAAAATTGTTAAAGGTCACTGCCAACTGCACTCACAGCCTCTGGTGTGATCTCTCTCTACTTAATCCCCCTTTTGGATTAGATGCAAGGGGTCGTTGCGTTTTCACTAGGGATCACTATTTAGCGTGTATAGTTAATGGGCTCCCGATCCATGAAGAGTTAATGCCTGAGACATGACAGCTTTCCCCTCTGTTTAATCCCAAGAACACTGTTTCCAACACTGTCCAGAACAAATACTCTGGCATCGGCGATAGCTTGATCCTTAAAACGAAGATTAGGTCTCGGGGGCTGCGATTCGAAGACCCTCTTTACTGAAGCATTATTGTCAATTTGCCTGATGTAGCCGTGCTAGTGTATTCAACGGGTTTTGGCTTTCTGACTGCATCCACATCTTGAACAGCTCTTCGCATATGGGACCAAATATTTTCTCGAAAGTGTTCAACATCTGCTCTGCTTTCGTACTTATCGTCCAGCACTCGGCTTTATATAGCAGAACTGGCAATATCGCCGTCTTAGCTGAGCCAACCTCTCCTATAGTAGGAGGGGAGGATTCGCTTCTTGCCATATAATTTGCTCAACCTCATGTCCACTAAGTAGCTGCTAGAAGTCCTGCTTAAACACATCCACTATTCCTTACACTCGCGATTCGGGCTTGAGACGAGCTGCCGATTGATTATCTTTCCTGAAAGACATCGAGATATTGTTTTTATCGCGTGATTCTTCGATATCCTTGAACTAGGAGATTGCGCATGCTCTTTTTCCGCAGGATCTTGTTTCGCACGCTTCTTTTGGCTTCATACCCTTCCCTCGCAGTTCTTGTTTTGCACTTCAACGTTTGTATTCCTGCACTTTCTGTCACCTTTTTCTATCGGGCTCCTTTTCGGTGGTAGATGGTAGCCTATATTGGCCTTGACTACATCTTTAATGGATATTGGTTCCAGAGATTGTTGGCGTTTTTTAATGGTGAATGCAAAACGGAGAGTCTCTTGCCCATGTGCTCTCTGTAGGCTCCGTAAACTCTAGTCGTTCTAAGGCTAACAAAGTTGAATTAATTTTGTTGGGCGGTTTGCAGCAGTTTGAAGTTAGACAGCATTTATGGGCTTGAGGTCAATGATCATCCGCTTCCTAACATACGCAGTCCTTTCTAACAGATGTAATAAATGTCGCTATTTGGTTCTTCTTCCATATCTGATCCTATCTATCGTATTTCCTGGATCGCGGAAATATCTGCTCTGTTCGGCATGAGAAAAGATTATGTTTTGGAGCAGCACAGCGTACATGCTTCCAAAACACAATGCTGTCTGATGATGCTAGGTTTCCTCAAGCGATGTAAGAAATACTTCAGCGCCTCTGGCCCGGTTGCCGGGTATACTCGTATACGTGTGTAACTGAACTTAAACTCCCTGTTGGTGAAAAGAAAGATATGTATTTGCACTGAATACTCTCAGGTTTCTTTGAACCAGGGGTTAATCCTTGCTGTGTTTCCAAAACTGGACTTTATTTAGCTTGATGCAATAATCCAATTCGATCTTACATTTTCTTACTTGAAAATTAGTCATTGAAGATTTTGGGTGCTAAACTTGCCTACCCATTTAATTTTATAATCACAGAGCCTTATTATATAGCCTTCCTGAGCTAATGTCATAACTTCCTAGGTTTCTACAGCTACTGCCCCTTTTCTACAGTTGTCCAAACCACCTTAGTTGGAAATTCGAATAGAATGCGCCGTATAGTCTTAAGCTGAATGCTTCACACCAAAGTGACTTTTTTCATAATAAAATTTTCTCGTAATTTACAAAATTCACATGAAATATTTACGTCACCTCCATATGCTTTCTGGCGTTGGAAGAATATAAGAATGTAAATCTCATCTAAAACCCTTATAAGCTGGTTGATAGTTATCTGACAGCACTTGATCCATCTTTCTCTACTTCTAGGTAGTATTTCCTCTATTTGTTGTAAGTTTGTGAGGAAACTTAGTAAGTGTCGTCCTTCCTATTCTTGATACCAGACAGACGAGTTCCTTGGCTTAAAGCCTGCTGCCTGCGGTATCAAAAGAATGCACTTCAACCTCAAGCCACCTGTCAAAATCTATTTTATTCAAAGAAATCAAAATAACCCAAGGACGTGATCTCGTAGAACGCAGTGTTTGCCCTTTCAACATTTTGCTTACTCAAATTCCTCCTTCTATGAAATGAAGCCCAAGCATGTAACTTAGTTCAAAGTTCTTGGTAGCCACAGTTACTTAGTTTTTAACTGAATATACCATACACCTGGAAAAAGTTATGTAGGTAGGTAGGAAGGTAGGTAAGAAGGTAGGTAGGTAGGTAAGAGTGGCTGTTGAAAAGACTAACACACTTACGCCTATTAACCCACTGTACCATGTGGAGCAGTGATGATATATTCTTTAGATTGTTTAAGGCATTGTAGAAGAAAGCTCCTAGGAGAAGTTTTCTTCTCTGGGAGAAAGCTGGGCATGTACATTGTACATAGATGGAGGATTGTCTCCTCTTCATTTACAAAAGCGCCAAGCCTTTTTGCATATGTACTTGGCTGTAAGGCAATGTCCTGTGATGACACCTATAATGGTGCTGAGATGTTTTCTTAGAGCGGTTCAGATCCAGCTTTGGCCAGATCTGTTTGATCGCTAGACATGGTGGTCCAACAGTCCACCTAAGGTCTGTTCTATTATTAGCATCTACGTAGCGATACGTATACCTATTCTACCCATTTCTGTTTTGGCAACTTTTTTCAATTTTGGCAACTTCATCGGCCCTACAGTTCCCTGGAATGCCTCTGTGGTCAAAGGTGAAGGTTGAACTGCTCTGCCATCTCCATAAGAGATGATCGGCTTTCACGGGCGGCTTTAGAATTTAATCAGACCGAGTCCAGGGACTTGATAGTGGTCTGACTATCGGAAAAGATGCGGATATCCTTTGCAGATATCTCTCCTTTAATCGTCAAAATTTCCGCCTACAGTGATTTGGAAAACGAAAAGAGAGGCTTAGATTTAGTTTATCTCAGAAAACGCCGCCATCAACCCCGCAATCGGTTTTAGATTCATCTACGTAGAAATGGATTGACTTGTCCTCCATGAAAGCATCTTCTTCTCAAAAGGATCTAGAGGGGAAGCTTACATGGAAGTCTTTGTCGAATCAAAGTTCAGGTATGGTGTAATCGATGTTCTCTGTGAGGATTCTTAATGTGTTAAGAATGTTAGCGTGGTCAAATGAATTATTTGTCCACTTTGTAGTCGCAGCTATTTGCAGGGTTGCCAAATGAAATAGAATGTCTATCCCGCAGAGGGAGTAGACCGTAAGGCTCCGCTTATGCATAGACGTGCTGTTATTTGCATTCTGCTTAGTCTGCTGCGGTTAACTGTATTGTCTAGGGCCGTAAACCAGATAATACCCCTTTGGTGAGTATCGGTCTTATGACCGAGATGTACTCATAAAGCCAGTGGTTGACGGCCTCATTTGTTACCATTTGTTACGTATCTCGAATGACATGTCTTTTAACAGAATCCCCAACAAGTTTGAAGTTGATTATCCTTCTATTTAGCATAAAACTGATCAACTGCCCAAGTGAGTCGTCTAAATGCAGACTTGACAGCGCAGTCGTGATTTCGGATGTGTTGATGTTGTTAAAGGTGCCCTCTATGCCCAGGAAAGCAATCATTGTGTACTCTTTATATTGTAGTGATCGTTTGATGTGGTTAGTCATTTAATGCAGAGCCGCTTCCACCGAGCTCTGCAAAGAAAAGTTCAAAACAGGTGAAAGAATACCAGCATTCTCCTACGGACCATATCCGGAAGTACATACGAGTAAAGTAGCCTAGGGATGAAATCAGGTAAAATAGCCGGACCCGATCAAATTGCACTGAACTGATAAAATACGAAAGGGACGCTCTCAACAGAATGCTCAAGAAACCATTCCAACAAGTGTGAGAAGAAACCAAAATCCCAAAAGAATGGAATGAATCCCCCATAATCGCAATTCATAAAAAAGGCAGCAGCTACGACTGTAATAACTACCGCCCAATTAGTCTATTATCAAATATTTATAAACAACTAACTGTTACCCGCGGCTTCGCTCGCTTATCAGTACATTTGTTATGATGGGTGACGGTGAGCTAGTAATTTTACAAGCAGTTATAAGTATCCGGGTGTACATTGTATGTGTAGACATGTATGTGGGGTTAATGCCGCACAAATAAAGTATTTTAAATATACTTCACTTTTATTGGCCTTTTAATGATATATCTGGTAATAAAAATCGTATGTACAAAGTTGGTATATTGTTGGTATCAGTATGGACACGTCTAATCACTACTTTCGACAGTTTTTATCCTCCCTAAGGACTAATCTTTTTAATTTCTCCTTGTATGATCGTCTGTCTATGTGTTGCATCTTGATCGTCTCTGATGTCTTTAGGTCACCTATCGTCCTTTTACCGAATCCCATATGGATGTGTGTGCATGTCTAAATGTGTATAGTGCACGTAAAGGGTGAGCCAACAGTTAGTGTGGAAGTTTTGGATTCAGTGTAGAAATTGATTGATTAATAAAGTTCGGTCTATGGCAATTATTAATGGAGCACAACATCGTTCATGTGACCACCACGGCTTCTATTGTAAGCGACCATCCGAAGGTCAAGATTATCGATGACTTTTTGAAGAATACATAAGTTGGTTATGTTGGAAATCCTGAAATGTCGCTGGGTTATTGGCATAGACCTTACTCTTCAAATAACCCCATAGGAAGATGTCTAAAGGTGTCAAATCGCATGACCATGGAGGCCAATCATCTTCTCCTCTAACCGAATTAATGCGATCTTTAAATTCCTTATGCAATAAATTGTTTGATGGATGACATTTGTTTAAACCAGAGATCCAATACAAACCCAATTTATTCAATTTTGGAGAAAAATAGCCGGTCAACATGTTGCGGCAACGTTCTCCTTTCAGTGCAACTGTGTTTCCAGCCTCATTTTCGAAAAAGTACGGGCCATTGATGCTGCCAAACCATAATCCGCACCATACAGTGACTTTTTTGGGATGTATTGGTTTTTCGTGAGTTGGGTATGGTTTTTCCGGTCCCCTGACACGACAATCTTGTTTATTTAAGTACCCATCCATCCAAAAATGGGCTTCATCGGAGAATATTAAATTCAATGACAAATTGTCCTGGCGGTCCAACATCAAGTTAAGAAATCGGCGACGTCGTAGATGGTCCACGACAAGGCTTCAATTGTTGTGTAATTTAAATTTTATAGGCGTGCAAATCAAGATCAACTTTTAAATTTCGCGTAAAGTCTCTTATTGTAGCTATTGCTAGGTGAAGAGATTTCAGTTCATTGAGGTAACAAAATAATAAAAAAGAAAAACTAGGAAATACAAAAATGATTTCATGGGAAAAATGTTGAACAATTGCATCTTCAAGCTCAGCAACGTTAAGAGTAGATAACCTTTTAATGCCCATGGCAGTGTGTTCCAAAGTTTAATCGTGTGAATAGAAAACATACGAGAGGAGTTCAAATAATTACAAACTGGCAACACTGTTTCTACAGATTGTCAATTTGACAGTTGAAAGTTAATTTGTGGTTAGTACGTTTTGCCATTTTACGATTAATGCCAGAACAACGCGCGAAACTTGTGCAAACTTATTTCGAAAACCATGGTTCGGTTCGCCAAATTTATCGTGCGCTACGTCCGTTTTACGGTCGACATACTCGTCCATCTGAGCAAGTTATTCAGAACACGATGAATCGTTTTACGAACAGTAAACAAAGTTTTACAAACAAACAAACCAAAGACGACAAACAGAAGTTATTGCCGTTGTGGGGCGCAGTCTTGAGGAGAATCCGAATGAGTCGATTCGCCATCGTGCACAGCAATTGGTGCTATGTCCATCCACTTTGTGGAAGATTTTACGGAAAGATCTTGGCTTAAAAGCTTATTAGATCCAGCTTGTGCTTTTGTTCGTTAGATGGGCAGAAAACATTATTCAGCTTGATCCTCATTTTCAATTTTGTTCTGCGATGAGGCCTATTTTTCGTTAAATGGATATGTAAAGAAGCAAATTTGCCGAATTTGGAGTAGAGGAAACCCATAAGCCGTTGTCGAGACGCCCTTACAACCATTAAAACTCACTGTTTGGTGTGTTTTATAGACTGGTGGAATCATCGGATAAACCAGGGACGTTGTACGATTTGGAATTCAACATTCGCGTGCTATTGCTGATATACGGCTCCAGTTGCTGGATAAAGTTGTCGAAAATTGGACTTCACGATTACGCTTGTTTTATTTCATATTGAATTTGCATACCTCTAAAAAAAAACACCCTTTATCTTGGTAAGATAATGTTAAATGGCCTTTGAGACTGAGCAAATTGAATTTTGTAAAACAGGTATGGTGGAGATTTAGTCTTAATTATATCAATTTCTGGCATTAATATACTGTTGAAGCGTGAATCCCAATAAGTTCCTAGATAGTTCAGAAACATAGCCATGTCTTCGAATATAATAAATGTATCTTACTGAGTCATTGAAGGCAACATGTAGTTTGTGGTCGGATAGGGAGTCCAATTTCAGAAGTCGTTATGAGGGGTACCACAAGCGCTCTAATAAGCGTTGGTTTAGTTTATATCTGAGTGAAATTTGCGGTGATCCACAATTTTCGAAGGCATCCGTAGATTCGACCAACTATTACACTCACATGGTTGTAGGCAGTCAAGTAGCGATTTATGGTCAAACCAAGGCTAGATATAGATTCAACGACTCAAAGTCAAAAATCAGGAATTTGTTTTTTTTTACATATTGCGATCATTTTAGATTTCGCAGCGTTGATGACTAAGCCATTCTTTAATGACCAGATCTTTATTGATCACATGGGCCAATTCGTTAATTTCATGTAAAGGTCGCGACAAATAGAGTTAGACGTCATCAGCGCATAGATGGACTGAAGCATATTCACATTTCGTTGGCAAGTCATTTATGAACATGCAAAACAGAAGGGGTCCTAAGATAGATCCCTGAGGAACACCTTGTTTTTAAGGCTTCAGCTGGGAACAGATTTCGCCATTAAAAACCTTTTGCATTCTACCTGCCACGAACCTGCACTCCAATTACTAAAACCAAAAAGATATTTCAACTTCCAGCGGAGAATGTCGAAAGATTTCGAGAATTCGAAGAGCAAGGAATTGCTAAACACTCCTTAACAAAATCCCATCGAATGTCATTAGGAATATGTACAACTGCTGTGGAGCAGCTATGATTAGCTCTAAAGCCTGATTCAAAAGGGTGACGACTTGAGGTGCCTGGCTAGTTTAGTTTTGAACGCTTTCGTTCACAGTGGAAATGTTTTGGTGTGTACGTGCTAGCCGTGCATGCTGATACCGGACATCGAACCAGTTTCTTTAAAACGCTTCACCGTTGCACGAATTCCGGACTCGCTAGGGCGATTATGTTGACCGAAAAATCCATGTTACTCTTACAGATCGCCCATTTTCGTAATAAGATTGAATAACAAAAATGCGTTGTTGCATGGTAAACGACACCATGACTAAAATTGCCAAAGATTGTATGACATCTGTCAAAAAGATCAATCAAATTGAATTCAGTAAGTGACAGTAATTGACAGCCAACATCCATACCATCTATTGGCTCACCCTTTACATACATCCCAAATTATTTTTTGATGGCAATTATGTATTTATTGCAAAATCTTAACTCAACACAGTTCTACAACCAACGTTTTCGGTCTTTCATTTTTGCAGGAGCATACAGATTTTGTGGGTAGGATATCAGTTAGCATGCCACATAGAGTTACCAATGAGAAAAACGCGATTTTTCTAAGGGGACCCCGGCTACATTGAGTAGCCCAAAATATTTATAGTCATTCCAAAAGCAATTCTTACTGGAGATTGCAGTATTTTCAATAAAGAGGAAAATCTGTCGGCATAATTGGGATTAGTGGGATCAAAACACTTTTTCCTTTGACTGTGCTACTAATTATAAACATGTACATAATTTTGGTGCATTAAGAGGATCGGAACACCAAACTTTAACCTTAGTTTATGTGAAGGCACTCCTAACAAATGTAAAGAGCTGAGAAACTCTATTGGGTGTGGGATGACTTATCTAGTGTCCATAACATTATCCACAGACAAATATTCTACTAAATCCCCCTTCTACGAGGGTAGTCCCAAAAATACCCGACCTGACGTATAGATGGCGGTTCAAAAAAATGACAATTGTAGAAATTACCAACCTTATAAAGCATAAATTTGAAATTTGAAGACGCTATGTTGTTTAGTATTTGTTCGGCAGCCATAAATTGTGAATGCTCTCTATGAATTTTTAAATGTTCAAAAAATTGGTCATCGTTATGTGATACAATACTTTCACTTGAAAGGCCTCAATCCAACCAACATCAAAACGGACCTGAATTCTTGTACTCTGGGGAACTCTGCTCTTTCGTTTGCAACAATAAAATATTGGCAGTACGGGTTGCCAAAACGAACATCGCAATGGTCGACGGAATGAAGTGAGTTCACCAGAAATGCTGAAAAAGAACGATAGAATGGTATTGGATGACGGTCGATTGAAAGTGCGCGAACTAGCAGATATGGTAGGCATTTCAAAAAGCGCTGTACATCGCATGTTGACTGAAAAATTGAACATGAGAAATCTGTGCACAAGATGCGTGTCGCGATTACTCACAATGGAACCAAAACAATCGAAGTGAAGTTTCACAGCAATAAATCCAAGTTCTTTCGTCGATTCATAGCCATGGATGAAACATGGGTCCATCACCTCACACCTGAGACGAAGGAACAGTCAAAACAATGGACTCAAAGTGGAGAATCGGCTCCAAAGAAGGCGAAGACAGACAAGACAAGACTATGCACTAGTTCACTCATCCAACATCGCCATGGCCAAAATCAATCAAATTGCTTCCTCATGCACCCTATTCGCTAGATTTAGCCCCCTCGGATTCTATTCTATTTCCGAATTTGAAAAAATGGCTCGGTGGTAAAAGATTTGCCAACAGAAAAAAGGTGGAGTCTGCGGTTGAAGGAGCTCGACGATTCTTACTATAAACACGATATCGAAGCTATTGAACATCACTAGGCTAGAAGACTACGTACAGAAATAAACATGTTTTCTCCAATTTTTTTTTTGTGTTTTCTTTGTTAGGTCGGGTACTTCTGGGTCTACCCTCATACTTGTGACATATTTTTTAATTTTTTTTTTTTTCATTAGTCGTGGCCAAAATTCCCATTTCACAATTTGTTTGCAGTTCAGGACAAACTCAGTACTTTGAACAATATTACAGAATTCACGATTTAATATAATCACACCGTTAACATCTGCAGCAATACGATCTTCGCCGATTCGTACTAGGAGTTAATCAGAAAATATTTTCCCAGTTGCTTAAGATATTTCTTTTACTTGAGGAGAGTTTGTTCTAGAAAGCTATTAACTTCAATATACTATGAAATATCCCATTGTAAACTGCAATACGGTATCAGCTGCTGGGGTGGAACTAATTTCAACAAAATACAGCCCTTTCCTTTGCTGCAAAAATTTGTTGTGAGAAAGATTAGTTTTAAGCACGGCCTTCATCCTAGTTTTGATGGTTTAGTGATATGAAAATCGTTCCAATTCGTCATCTGTACTGTTATAAAGTGTTAAAGATATTTTTTAATCAATAGAAGAGTCTCGGACACAGAATGGAGCCCTGCGGCACATCAACATTCATTTTCTGAATATCAGACTTGAAACCGTCCAAGACAACTTGAATTGAACGTTCCGAAAGGTAGTTTCTAATCCATTGAAGAAGAGAGTCGTCTATTCCAAAAGCACGCATTTTCGACAAAAGAGCCTGATGCCAAACTCTGTCAAATGCCTTAGAAATAGCAAGTGCAACTATTTTGCTTCCGCCGGAATTATGCACGCTTTGGTTCCACTTTTCGGTCAGACATGCCATCAAATCACCAGTGGACCTGTTGCTACGAAAACAGTATTCCCGGTCATTGAGAAGTTTTCGTGTTTCGAGATATTTCATTAGTTGACGGTTTATCAGCGCTTCCATGACCTTGGAAGGAAGGGACGTACATGGGGGCAGTGGTTCTGTAGGAGGAGAGAGCGAAAGATTTTTTAGGGATAGTCTGGACAAATGCTGTTTTCCATCTGCTCGAAAAGAGCCCTGACGAGTTGGATTGATGAAAAAGCTTACGCAGTGGTTTTGCCAGCGATGAAGAACACCTCGTCAGAAGGAGGGGAGATATACCATCTGGACCAGCGGATTTGTGAATGTTAAGATTTTTAAGAAAATTCTTGCAACCCGTTAACTATTCGATGCACTCAAGTGTAGGCGGAGACAAAGCACAATCTGTGAGTGTTGAGCTGGCCGCAAAGTGTGCAGCAAGCAGACTGGCCTTGTCCAAAGAACTGACAGCTGGAATGTCATTGTGAATGAGCGTTGGGATGAAGGATGAGGCAGAATTTCTGATGTTTTTAACAGACGACCAAACACTTTTATTACCTTTGTTGTATTTTTTGCCTCAATTTTTGCTCGTGTTGAAATTTCACACGCTTAAGAAAGACGTTGCAGTCATTCCTGGCTCGTTTCAACTTTTTTCGGTTTTCCTCTGTCGGGTTGGTCTCAGTGGACCGAAAAAACATTTCTCTAACGCTCACGGCCTCTTTACAGCTCGAGTCGTACCATGGGATAAAGGATCTCATTCCAAAGAGAATAGTGTCTGTGATCATATCAGCATATCAGCGGCATCCACGTCGTTCCTAAACAGGCTGTTAAGTCCGCTCCAATTTACTTTCTCGTATTGCGAAGAACCGGACTTTTAGTAATATTTTCTCTGACTTTGTGATCGGCGTACGAGTAATTAGCTTATATGACACAATGGTCCGACGAGCCTGGAGGAGAGAGCACATCAACGGTGTAGTTATCAGGGTGAGAACTTAAAACCAAGTTCAGGGTGTTGGCGGTATGACTATCAACGTCTGGTATTCATGTGGGCTCATTTACAAGCTGGGTTAAGTTGTTTTCCGCAGCGAAGATCTCAACACGCCAGCCTTCGGGTGTTGTCTGTCCAGAATATCGAAGCCACCCAGTATTGAGTATATTGAAGTCGACCGTAATAACGATTTCAGTATGAGGATACAAGGATACAATTCTTTGAATGGAGTCAGACAGCGCATCAAACTCGTTAAAAGTCGAATTGCTACCCAGTTTGGAGCTTCTGTAAATAAAGCAGTATTGGATAATTTGCTTACGGAGATGGAATTTTAACCACATGAAATTGAATTCCGGATTGGTACAGGGACTACATTGTGGTGGAGTTTGGCAAGCTACATTACTACACATGTAAATGTTGAAATCGGGGTGAGAGAAGAATAATGGCAGTAGTTCATAGCCAGGTAGTTTTAGATCAGAGTGATCTGAAAGGATTGAGCAGGGATCTACTTGTGTTTCACTAAGTGCCAAAACAGCTGGTCTGTATTTACAGACGTGGACGTACGCAGAAAAGTGATTACAATTTAGCCCACTTATATTTACAGTGTCCACTCTAAATTCCCGAAACACAAACACAAAAAACACAAATACACGATGCTAAGCAAGGCTGTGAAGTGAAAATTCAAACTTTGGTTTACCGGATCAGATTGTTGTAGGTGTTATGACCTTACATATAAGAAACTGTGCACCAACCAAATTCAAGCTCACAACCTGCTATCCATCAGTTTTTTTGTTTCTCTTTACTTCACGCTCTTCTGAACGGATAGTGTTGCCAGCAGCCCCGAAATCGTCCCAATATCAATCAAGCTCTTTTAGCCGCGCAGCATAGAGTTCTTTTGTTTTTCGGTGCAGGGGTTGGAAATGACCGGTTGTATTGTAGAGCGTGTTTCTTCTTGCCGGGATGCTAGATCATCCAGTGTAGATGCCATGATATTTTAGTTGGGAGTTGTTAAATTATGTTTCCGGTGTAAACCCTGGTAACCACTTTCGTTAGTTAAAATTACCAGTGTTTAGCCCTGGTAAACGCTTTTATTACTTTTTGGAATTGCGGGGTCACCCAAATGAATACAGTGCTTTTACTGTAACTGATGGTGAGAGGTGAGAGTGCCGAACGGTGGTATTTCTAGTTAAATACTAGAACACCCAAACTTAAGGCAATAAATTGTACAACAACTTCCAAGCAGACTCAATTTGGAATAAAAATCAAAATCATAGATACAATAGCTGTCATAGTATGTCTGAACAGTTCAATGTTACTTTGGCGATATTTTTACAAAAACGTTGCACAAAGAGCTCTCAACACAATTAGCTTACTTTACCAAAAAATTATGTGAAGAACTAATAACAATGAATACTGTGCAAATTACTTATTCTGCAAACCCACATTGTTTGCACATAACAAAAACACAGAAAACAGGTGAGAAGAAAATTGAGGTGTTATCTTACGTCTGCATTGCGGTGAAGTGACAGGCACGAGATTTAATGTCCAATTCAATGTCGGGCGGCTGGCAATCGGATGCCGCGCACTGTGGGCATTGACCGTACTCAACAATCTTTGTGGAAATTGTCGGCATCTAGTATCAGTACCTGTATTTCGCACTACTTCTTCGCGTAATTTTTTACATCATATGCCTGCTTGTCGCTTATTTAACAAACTACCACAGTCCCTTAGAGCAATAAACTTGCGAAATTTGTTTCGGACACAATTAATGAATTATCCAAACAGCATTGTATGCGGCAATCTAGAAATTCTTCTGAATGTCTAATCTTAGATAATTAATTTACATTTATACGCAAATATCTAGCTGTTTGGTGGATCTTTGAATTCGTTTTGTTTTTTTTTAATTTTTTTTACTTTTTTATTGGTTTTATGACTTCTACGAGTATTTCTTATTTCTGTATATTTCTATTTTCTCATGTTTTTCAATGAAATTTGTTTTTCCTTAAATTGTTATATTATATTGGCTACCCTAGCTATTTTTAAATGAAAAAGCTCGCCTTTGTGAAGTGACATTCAATACTATTGGGTTGTACCGCATGAAATGTCCGATTTTCGCTCAGTCGGAAATAAGAAGTTCTCGAGTGAACATCTGTGGCAGAACGTTAAATTCTCGTTTTTTTTTATAAAATAAAGTGGTACGTGTGCTTGATGTGTGAGAATTTTAGAGTTCGTTACAAGTACCGTTATTTATTTTTTTTCTTGAAATTATTTACCATTCTGTCGGCAGTTCAAATTCAAACCCTCTTTCTTTACGAATTTAAAATGGGACATAATGCGTCATTGGCAATGAAAAAAATTAATGACTCATTTGAGGATGTAGCGGTAAATGAACTCACTATACGACGTTGGTTTGAAAAGTTCTGTTCGGGAGATTTCAGCCTCGAAAATGAACCACGTGGGAAGCCAGAAATGTTAGTTGACGACGATATTTTAAGAGCAACGGTGTATGCGGACCCAACGAAATCGGTGCGGGAGATTGCACAAAGCATGGGATTATCCCCAATGACAATAAGTCTACACCTTTCTCTCATAGGAAAGATAAAAAAACTCGATAAATGGGTACCCCACGAACTGAACGAATCCCAGAAACTACGGCGCGTGGTAATCTGCGCATCGCTCTCTCAATTGTTGAGAGAGATAGGCGACAAAATGAGACTGAGGAGTTAATTGAATCTGTTGTGAAAATACGGTCTAATTGCCTGCCCATATATTGTAGTTTGATATACCACTAACTTGGCACTGACCTGAGTTTGTTAAGCGATCTAAGAAGAGACATTCTTTAGCTGAGTTGGCATTTGAAGCGGTGAAAAACGATTGATCATCTGATGAAGTCCACTGCAGCTGAGTGTGTCGGAAGTCGCCGAAAATAACGATATTGTCAATAAAGTCACACAGGTCAATTAAATGGTCGATCGCATCGATAACAAGTTGGTAAGAGTCGATAGGTTGAGCTGGTAGGATATCGCAATATACGAGTATATCGTAAAGCGACTTGAAGGGGAGCGATATTTTTATTGCGTCAAGAGGATGAAGAAATGGTAATGGGAGCAGAGTTAAGGCTGTTGTGGATCGTCAGGTAAGTAGGACGCCTCGACAGGGGGAATTATCATTCGGGCAGGTAGGGGGTCGTCGTTGCGAAAAACACTAAAAGTAGGGGGGGGGAACAATTCCTGGTTCTTTATGTCGGGAATCAGATTAGTTTAAGTCAAGGCGTAAATATCAAAGGGAAGAGCATGCGATTGACGTAGAACAGCATTGGTTTTAGAGCGAAGATCTCTTACATTCTGGAAGTAAAATGTAAGAGGAATGTTGTGGGGTGGTGGTGTGAGGCGGGATGATTTAAGTGCTGGCAAGGGAGGCATATTATGGAAGAAACAATTTATCATGTTCGGCTCGGCTCCGCTGTAGGTGTGAGACTCACTTAGAGTGAACGTAGTGGCAGCAAGGTCGTCCGCTACTTTCTGAAGGGACATAGAGTCGGTAAGGAGGCCTTCCTGCTGGATGGAAACCATGATGCGGGGTTTAGTCTTCTCTTCGTAGCAGGCCGAGTCCGATTTGTATTTAGATATGCCAGAAAGAAACGAATGTTTTCATATATATTTTTCTTTCTCTAAGCCTAGAGAGTGCATAGCGACTTTCTGTAGTGCCATTCGTTTGCTGTGTTAGTTTAACTGTGCGGATGAAAAATGGGATCACGAATAGGGGCAGTGGAGGAGGGGGATGGAGATAAATGGTTGGATATGGAGTTAATAAAATTAAGGTACTTAGCTCCAGTTTTAAGGTCGAGGTTAGGAAATGAGTTTCTGGCTGGATTTAGTGGCGTAGAAGGTTGAGAAGAGATAATATAGGTGGCTGGGGTTAAGTTGGAAGAGACGCGCTGGCCCGGGGGCTTTGGGTGGAACGGGGGAAATTAGGGTCGATTAGTGTGTAAGGGCTTTTTATCGGTTAAGTGAGGAGAGTGGATTAAAATTGCAGAAAATATTTGTTTTGAAGCTCCAGTTAGGATCGGGATTAGAGCTTCGTTTTTTGTTAGCATGCTTCTTAGTTACTTTTGGAAGGAAGTTGGAGAGGGTCTTTTTTTAAACTACGTTTACTTTTAGAACTTTGATTATTGTCGAGATGTGGGTTTTTCTCATTCCTCAGGGCATTTGGTGATACTTATCTTCATAGGTTTAGTGGCCTTACCAGGGGAAGTAGGGAACAACAACGAATATTTGGTTTTGATGTTGATTTTGAAGTTGCAGGAGCTGTTGGAGTCAGCAGGGGAAATCATCTGGGAGTCGCTAATGGTGATAACATAATTTCGGGGAAAGAAATTCCGCACCCAAGAAGCATCAGCGTAGAATGACGTATGCTTTTCCATTCGGAGGGGTCCATAAAGTTCTGAATTGTTGGCAGGATGGGCAGGATACTAGTTGGTAAAGGCAGCGCGATTTCAGTTTCCATTGTTAGAACTGCGGGAGGAGTATTTGAAAATGATGGCGTGTGAGACTCCGTGTCTACTAATTCATTATGAATTAAGGCATTGTACGGGGAACCAACTTAGAATTGAATTTGAATCGGGTATTCCATCGATTTTGTGGGAAGACAATCTCACTTCGATTTCGGGAACGGTCAATCGAGACGCTATGAGTTCTTCGCTGATGTCAATCATTTTTAGGGTCAGGTCATTGAGCGTAGAATCTGATGGATGCGGTGTGGGATGTATTGTTTTGGAGAAAGATTGAAAAGCAAGTCGAGATCGGTACGAGGTTGCCAAAGTTTGTTTTGAGGAATGCCTTTAATCCATCGAAGTGATATTTCATCACTTCACTCTCGTTGACATGATTAGATTGGTTTTTGTACAAATTTTGCATCGCTGCCAGTTGGTTTTCGATCGTTCTTCCTGTGGACTTGAATGCTTCCATATTACTGTCAATGTAGTTTACAGAGTCTTCAATATTCTGTCAATTCTGTCAAGAATAGTTCTACTAATATGATCATTCTCGGTTAGCATAGACTCGTTGTTGCATTTAATTGCATTTAATTACATAACTTGAGCCAAAGTGATCTCTCTGCACTCGTCGCAGTAAAAATTGAAGAGACTGCAATACTCCTTGAGGTAGGTAATGGGTCTCCATGTAACTCCGATGCATATGACATGGAATGATTTTGCACAGAGGCCATTAGGCGTTAGGGTCAACAATTGCGCACAAAACAAAGATCTGATTGTCACTAATTCCTTCTCAGTCTTTTTATCATTGGATTTTGGATACTTAGCCTAAATAATTTTGTTATGTTTGAGAAATACATTAGAAAACCAAGAAACAAAAAAAAAAAAACATCAAGACCCTTTAAATTGAACAAAGGGCTTAGGCACGGCGACAGTATTAGGCCCCTGGACGAGATAGCGAAAAATTGCAAAAGTCGAGAAGAGAAGAGTAAGCCCATTTACTTATAGGCCCTACAGACAGACTACGACAGACCCTTGACATCTGGAGTGAAGAACTCGAAATGAACGGAAGACCACCCACATATCGAACTAAATATTGTATCATCAGTAATAGAAGGAACTTCAAAATAGTAGGTGTCAACCTTTCAACACGTAGGTGGTATTATTTCAACACCAACAGGTACTCGTAGACCATAAAACAAATGGGAACAACGTATCCAAACATTAGACATAAAGGACGGAAATAAATTCTGCACATAAAGATGATAAGTGCTAACAGGAAAGAGTGTAGATTCTGTATTCAAGAAGATGAAGAAGACGATTTTTTTCAGATCGTATAAGATCGAGGTTACTGCCATTCGAATATGTTCTTCGCAAAAATGTTGCAGTCCTTTCGCTCGATGTACCCTATCAAATAAAGTCCTCTGCTGCCGATGAATGAATCTAACCCGGAAATGGTTTAAGCATTCTTATTGTAGTTCTGAATTGCTTAACCAACTCGTGTTCAGTGTCTGTGCCGGAGGCTTAAAAGAAGAAATCTCCAGGCAGACTAAGTTGTGGGCCATAAGAAAACGACATCAGCACTCTATTATGATGTTGGAACAGTGGTAAGCTGCCATGTGCCTGTGTGTTTCTCGTCAAGTCTCTGAGAGCCGAAACCCAAATTGTCGACTTTGGTCCGTTGTATAGTACAGCTTGTAAGCAACAATCTCAGCTGACATATCAACCTTCAAGAATACTTCTGGCCAGCGGGTGTACGTTCCAGTCGATTCAGGTCAAACAATTTCGAAATCAATTTAAAGATGGAAATGGCCCAATGATTTCATCGTTGATATGGTAGAATCTACTATTTGAGAGCACCAAAGATCGGAATGGGGATTTATTGCGACGTTGGATTTGGTACTCTAAATAGGATTCGCCTGCATCTATTGCATTCTTGATTCCTGTGTAATTGAATCTGGAGCTTAGGTTCATGTACGGTCGGAGGTTTGGTGACTAGTGACTGAATTCTCGCCCAAGGATGGAATGTACCCAATTGCCGCTATTGACAAGGAGATGCTTTGTTTAATATTTGTTCGAAGACAAAGGGTAATGGCTTATGATCGGCGTAAATCGTACTAGCACGAGCCATGATGGTTGAATGACATGAATGTAGCGAGTAGCTCGCGGTAGTAACTGGTGTATTTGGGTTATTTTAAAGTCAACTTCGCAGGGTAAAACCCAAGTCCTGTGCTCAGGAACGGCTGAAAGGTTGCTCTCAGAAGCGTCAACTAACAGAATTTAGGGTATGTCTGAGCACGGAAAAGCAAAAAGCCTTGCACTTAACAAATCTTCTTGCCAGCTACGAAAAGCCTCTTTATGCTCTTCGTTCATCTTGATTATGGTCTAAGTACTTCCTATTTTTCAGCTGCATTTTGGGTGAAATGATGATAGAAATTCTTCTGTACATTTCGTTGGCTATTTTCGGATCATTGAGGTTTTGCAGTGTTGTAATTCGTTCTGGTACGCCATGAGTATGAATTCAAGCATGCCAGATGTAGAGGTGAAGGTCGTTTTAGGAAAATTACTCTCGATTTGCTTTTGTGTGTCCTTAACTTAAACAAGTAACAGAAACATCGGTACCGGTATCAAAGTGAAATTTCGTGTTATAAATGCTGTCGATGAAAAATAAGCGGCAGCTTGCAACGACGACTCTGTCGATTACTCGCTTGCTGATTAATATGTACCAGAACTTGGGGCATAGATTGGCTTTGAATGGATTCGTGAACTTAAGCGATTGCGGTGAACTCCAACTATAATATAAGCTGCTCCAGCTGACGAGATAACTTAGATATTTGTTCTCCCAAGAGAGTTGATATTGCTGTAACAAAGGAATCAAATACTTTCGAAGCTTCACTTACTTCAAAGATTTTGTTCGCTTTAATTGCCAACAACTGTTGTAAGCCCTCGTTCTTATAGGCATAATACTGCGGAGTTAATAAGCTCTGGAAATATATCGGCCTTAGCATTTCCACGTTCACATTCCCCACCCAATTCACATATTTTTTGCATAATAGCTAATAGCCCCATATTTCCAAATTCGACATTCTGGTGTTATTACTTCTGCTCCGAATCTGCGAATGGGTCGGTTGCACATGTTTGTCGGTGGTGGAGCTATGATTGTATTGGATTGCTGCCTATCGCAACGATGATGGTGTAGTTTTTGTCTCTTCTTTTGTAATACCTGCTGCGAAAAACTTACCATAAAACTTACCGTAAGCGGATAAGCGGTTTCCCCCGCTGACTCCAACAGTTCCTGCAGCTTCAAAGTCAACATCCCAACCAAATATTCGTGGTTGTTCCCTACTCCTCCTGGTAAGACAACTAAACCTGGGAAGATAAGAATTACTAAATGCTCTGAAGAACGAGAAAACTCACATCTCGAGAGTAATGAAAGTGTTAAAAATAATCGTAGTGTTAACAATAAACTTAAAAAAAGACCCCTCTCCTACTCCCTTCCAAATAAAAAATATGCTTCCAAAAAACGAAGCTCTAATCTCGACCCCAACTGGAGCTTCAAAACAAACTTATTCCCCAATTTTAGTCCTCCCTCCTCACTTATCCGACACAAAGCCCTTACACACCAATCTTCTAATCCCCCAATTCCCCCCGTTCCACCGAAGTCCCCGCGCCAACGCGTCTCTTTCAACTTAACCCCAACCACCCATATTATTCCTTCTCAACCTTCTACGCCACTAAACCCAGCTAGCAACCCAATTCCCAACTTCGACCTTAAAACTGGAGCTAAGTACTCTAACTTCATTAACTCCCATACCTTAATCCCCACATCTCATCCCTCGTCCAACTCCATAACCAATCATTTATCTCTATCTCCCTCCTCCAATGCTCCTATTCTTGATCCCCCTTTTCCCCCAACTGTTAAACTTGCTGTGTTAGTTGGCACAGCAGAAATGGCACTACAGAAAGTCGATATGCTCTCTCTAGGCTCAGAGAACGAAAGATACATATATGAAAACATTCGTCTCTTTCTTGCCTATTTACATGACAAATCTGACTCGGTCTGCTACGAAGGGAAAACCAAAACCAGCGTCATGGTTTCCATCCAGCAGGAAGGCCTCCTTACCGACCCTATCAGTCTCAGGAACCTTTATGTCAGGTACCACGAGATTTTTAACATGTCCCCTCAGAAAGTAGCAGACGACCTTGCTGCATTCGGCAACTATGTTCACTCTAAACGAGTATCACACCTACAGCGAAGTCGAGCCGACTACGACAAATTTTTTCGTCCATAACGTGCCTCCCTTTCCAGCGCTTAAACCATCCTGCCTCACACCTCCACCCCACAACATCCCTCTTACATTTTACTACCAGAATGTAAGAGATCTTCGCTCTAAAACCAATGCTGTCCTACGTCAATCGCATGCTCTTCCCTTTGATATTTACGCCTTGACCGAAACCAATTTGATTCCCGACATAAAGAACCAGGAATTGTTCCCTCCTACTTTTAATGTTTTCCGCGACGACGATCCTACCCGCACAAATAAAGATTCCCCCTGTCGAGGCGTCCCACTGGCGATGGACAACAGCCTTAACTCTTCTCCCATTACAATTTCTTCATCCTCTAAAGCCGACTTTGTCGCAATAAAAATATCACTGCCTCTCAAGTCCCTTTACGTTATATGTTGCTACATCCTACCAGCTCAACCTATCGAATCTTACCAATTTGTTATTGATGCGATCGATCATTTAATTGACCTGTCAGACCCTACTGATGATATCCTTATTTTCAGTTTTTCATCGCTTCAAATGCCATCTCAGCTAAGGAATGTCTCTTCTTAGATCGCTTAACAGACTCAAGTCTATGCCAAGTCAGTGGTATATTCAATTATATGGGCAGGCAATTAGACCTTATTTTCACAACAGATCCAATTAACTCCTCAGTCTCACTTTGTCCCCTATCTGTCTCAACAATCGATAACTACCATCCCCCCCTTCTACTTTCATTTTTTCGTAACTCTTCATTCCAGTCCACTCCCCCCACAACTCTCTCATCCCACGACTTTCATAAAGCAAACTTTCACAAAATCAGTGAATATCTCAGCAGATCCCTCTTTAGCTTTCACAACTTAAGTATAAATGATGCCTTATCCATTTTTTATAAAGAAATATTTAATTCTTTTTCCCTTTACGTTCCGTTTTCCCGCCTTAAAACATCATCTACTAGTCCTCCCTGGTATAATCGCAAGCTTCGTTCCTTACAAAATAAGAGAAATAAGTTATGGGCTGTTTTCCTGCGTACCAGATCCTTTACCGACTATTCCAACTATCTTGGTGCTTATCTTCATTTCACCGAACTTTACGATTCCCTTTACCAGCGCTACCTTAACAATGCGCAAGTCAACCTTATAAACCACCCTAAGTCCTTTTTCCAATTTGTTAACTACAAAAGAAAGTCCGATGGTTACCCTCCTTCCCTCTCTTTCAACAACAGGTCATCAACCGATCCACTCACCATTGCCAACCTATTTGCCACATTTTTTAAACAATCCTTCACAACGACTCCTTTGTACCAGATCCATCCTATTTTAGTTACCTACTGAACTTCTCCAATGGCCCACTTCTTTCTCATATTTTGGACCCGTCTTATATCGAATATAAATTACACCAACTCAATGACGAATTCACACCCGGCCCAGATGGCCTCCCTGCCATATTTCTTAAAAAATGTTCTTCCTCTCTTTCCCTTGCCCTTTCTAATCTCTTCCGTCTATCCCTTTCACAAGGAGAATTTCCTCAGGTTTGGAAAACCTCCTTCATAACCCCGATCCACAAGAAAGGATCAAAGAATGAAATAACCAACTATCGTCCCATCGCTAAACTCTCCCATATACCCAAACTCTTCGAAAGTATTTTGTATGAAGCTCTAAGCTTCCAATGCAAATCACTTATTTCCCCTAGACAACATGGCTTCTTAAAGGGTAGGTCAACCACCACAAATCTCGTTGAATTCGTGTCCTTTGCCCTCTCTGCCCTAGAGAATGGCAATGAAGTCGATGTAGTTGCAACCGATTTTAGCAAAGCCTTCGATAAAATCTCTCATCGGTTAATTATCTTTAAATTGTCTGCCCTCGGATTTGAACCCATATTGTTAAATTGGATATCCTCTTACCTCGAAAACCGTTTTTACAGTGTTCGTTTTAGGTCAGCCCAGTCCGCTCCATTTTTGGCCACCTCTGGTGTTCCACAAGGCAGCCATCTCGGTCCCCTTCTTTTTATATTAACCATAAATGATCTCGATATGATCATCAAACACTCGTCTGTCTCCCTTTACGCTGACGATACCAAATTTTTCAAAACCATTTCCTCTCCCCATGACTCTTTCCTCCTTCAACAAGATCCTGATAGTTTCTTGATCTGGTGCCTCAAAAATTCTTTGGAACTTAACATCGCCAAATGCCAATCCATCACCTTCTCACATAAGCGGAACCAATCTCCTCCCCGACTCTATCTTCTCCATAACCAACCTATCTCCTCCGTACAGTCTCTTCGCGACCTCGGCATTTTGTGTGATAGCGAGCTCAACTTCCGTTTACATATGGATGAGATAATCCTCAAAGCCAACTCTGCACTAGGTTTTGTAAAACGGTGGTCCAAAGAATTCACCAACCCATACGTGACCAGGTCCCTCTATATTACCTTTGTTCGCCCCCTCCTAGAGTACGCCAGTCAAGTATGGTCCCCATATCATCGTGTTCATATCTCGAGAATTGAAAGCATTCAGCGTCGTTTTCTTCGATTTGCTCTTCGAGGTATGCCCCCTATCAAAATCGTCTCAACCTTATCAACTTAAACACCCTCGAAGATCGCAGAGATGCAGCAGACTTTCTCTTCATTCATCGACTCCTTTCAGGTCACGTTGAATGCGCGTCCCTTCACAACTCCATTTATCTCAACACTAACCCTCGTAATCTACGTACCCCTCGACTCTTCTATCTACCAACCCACCACAACTCCTATGGCGCGAACGAACCAATCTCCCGTATGCTACGTCAAATCAACTCAAACTCTACCGTCTTTGACTTTCACCGCACCACTTCCTACCTCAAATCTGTTCTCCTTCACCACTCCAACCAACCTTAGTTTTAAGTTTTAGTTTAAGTTTATTTTTTAAGTTATAGCTTGTATTAAGCCGAATAAATGGGGGCCCCACCAAAATATAAAATATAAAATAACCCTGGCTGTTTCAAGAGTGTGAAATCGCTGATGGCGTAAAAGGTGTGTAGCCGCTGGTGCGATATCCTCTTTCGCCGGGGTGGACATATTTCTACTCTCGTTTTCGACATTAGCACTAGTTGAAGCACATTATTGGTTGTTAAACCTTGCTGAATGGATTTATTCACGAACGTTCGTTTTTGTTTAACCTATCCGTGCACTATCTTGTGCATGAAGAAGTCACATGACAGGATACCACTTGCCAAAATCCAGTGCATGCTTAGATTAGTTTTGGGAGAACGTTTCCAAATGGTCTAGCTTTTTTGGTGATAGTTACACTGGAAAAGTATTTACAGGAGCAGATATTTAGTTTTGGATATGATCACCATAGCACTACCTTCAGAGCTAAGCAACCCGCCCCTTTGCTTCTAAAAAATTAACTTTATATCGCCCCGAGCAGTTCCATCAGAGTCCAAACCTCAATTTAAACTCTTTAATGATTCGGCAAGTTTCTATATGGCAACACTTTTCAGTTAGTAAAATTCCCTGTGTCCAAAAGAAGCCCGATAAGCCGATAACCCGTTCCTGTCGCCAGCTATCCTATAATCTATGCTGAACTACAATATACAAACCCTTCCAAATGATATCTCTTCAATTATTCATACCGCACAGCGGAAACAATATAAATCCCTTAATCTCAATCTTTATTGCATACTTGAAAAAAGGCCCACTTTACAAATGTGGATATAAATACAATCTCTAGATCTGTACCTCAGATAAACGACGTCCCAAGCAATAAAAAAAAGGTTATCATTTCCACTGAAAAGGAACAACCAAAACATTTCTCTGCATATGCTTCCCCATACTCGTACAAACAAAAATTATTAGGCTAATAAATTTTGTAGCGATTCTGTTATTAATGTCAAATCATATACCCCCAGGCTGCAGGAACGCCCAGAACGTCCATCCGCCTAACAAAAGAACAAAAAAAAAAAAACAATGCTCTTAAAATGACATAAAGTCAAAGAGGATCCTCGAATAAAACCCAAAAATGATATGCCCATATCTTCTGTACATACGAGTATGTATGCCTCCCTTACGTTCGCAAAGGACCTTCATTAAAAACGCACAGAGAAATTCTAGGCATGTGTCAAGTTGGAGGATCAACTGTTGTAACTAAATCCTTTCGTAGCCACAATATTTACTTTAAATACTTACCAGTTGGAAAATCAAACTATCCAAGGATACTCGCACCAATATCCATATCCGTGGTCTACACATGTTTGCACTTAAAGTCCACACCGTTCGCCACTATTCCACGGTCGGTCGGTCGTATTGGGTGCCGCCACAATGCCTAATTGCAAACCACTATCTGCTTAATGAATTCTTCGGTGTCCTATTTCCATATCCACCCATGAGCCGAAGCTCTTCTATTGTATAACTTGTGTCCTTACGAAACTACTTTGCAAAACTTTGCATTACTCGTACATCGCACATAAATTTCACATCAACAACGCGAACTCACAACTTACTACGGATTTGCTGCAGAAGTGTGTCTAGATGTCGCTGTAATAATGTATCTGTCCGAACGCATTACAAATACATTATGACAAGTATCTTGTGTAGCGTAAACTGACATATTACACTACACTCACATAACTGTATTATGATTTGTCATCATAGTCATTTGTGATGGCGGTACGAATACAGGACATCAATTCTAAAACTTGACAGAGGCATACAACAACTTACTTTTAGCAACAAATGTCTTGATTTAGTATACCAGGAAATACACATACCTACTCTAACGAGTCTAGGGACTTTTGGACAATGGCGCCCGCCTCAGAATCCATCTTCATCCATCTATTTGTTGTAGAAAATATTCAATAGTCTTGACGTGGCGACACAGTCAGGATACATTCACCCATCATCAACTGACAGAGAGTAGAATGGCACATCTACAAGTAGTATGAGCATAGGATGGTATGGATACATGCGAATCTCAATCTGAAGGCTGCTTGTTTGACTTTAATCCCAGAAATGATGTTTCCATGCGAACCGTTCTGGGAAGACGTCATGCCAGATTGTGAAGGGGGCTATTTAGAAATAAAAGTTGTCCCCAATCTTCAGCACCACAGGGATCTATTTATAGATTTCCGAAGAATTTTCGGGTACATAGGAGTACATTAGGTCATGACGTTAATCATATTCTGATTCGATGAGGGAATACATTGCTAGGTTGTATGAGCATGATTGCCAGATTGTCATCACTGTCACATAAAAGAAATGTGCGACACATTTGTTTTCGAATGTAAATCTCTGGGATTGCTGACCCGATTTTTATCATTCATCTCATATGGGTATTGGGTTGCAAAAGTATGGGTATACTATGTGGGTAAATGAATTTCCTTGGAATACTGGTGTTCTTTGACATTCCTCCTCCCCTAAATCATTACATGAAGCTCGGCCAACATAACCAAAGAATTTTATTTCAAAGAGTTGCATCTCTTATTGCCTTTTATTATTAGATGCTCCTCATGGCCACCAATGAATTGTGACACTTTGTATAAATTTCTTGAATGAGAGTGTGTAAAGGTTGCTGCTTTTCTTTGATGCACCGGGGGAATAAAATCCTTTATGGAGACTCTACTGCTTCTCCTAAGAGTTAAATACGACTCTATGCTCCTACGTATATTTATACACTTTCTCTTAGGGCTATCCTTTCAGCGTTATCAACTTGGACCTATCTGTATACTGATGGCGAAATTTTGGGCTTCACACATCGTTCTGTATATTCACTATACTTTGAGCGATGCTCCTCTAAACATAAAATTTATCCTGCTCATGGATATATCTGTGCTTGTTTCTGCTATCCATCTACGAGTATGTATGGGCAGCGTATATCAGGAGACATATTTCTCTTCCTCCAATATTTGGCTAATGGCCGATTCGTATTTTCGCTTCTGAAAATTTAAATGATAATGGATATATTGTCCATCAACACCATCCATCAACACACACTATGAGGCTCTGAATTGTTTTTTTTCCAACCTGTATGGTGGAGGTCCAGGTTTTCTGTGCCTGTCAGTTCTAGACCATCACCTTTAGATTTCTAACGGTGTGGTTGCAGAGTTACTTCATCTTCTCTATGGTTTTGGTAACAGCTATTGCTGCGATGTTTTCGGTATGTCGGATGATGTCCAGTTTTTTCGTCTCCATAATTGTAGGACCCCATCGTACCTATTTTATTCCATTGTGGATAAGTGCTCTTATTTTGTATTTCCTGAACTTTGTCTTTGTAATGGAAGAAGGTTCTCTCTTCAGAATAATCTCCTATTCTCTGCAATATAAAATCTCTCACTTGAGCATATCGAAATGCTGTTATGCTAATGTCCCATCAGGCGCAGTTAGGAACTGGTAGTTCCTTGCCAACTTTCCATCTGTTCCCAGATATTGGTTCGCGCACAATATCATATGTTACATGGAAGGAGCTTCGGCGATCCCTCAAGGATATGGTGATTGTTATTTGGATGAGAGTAACTTTAAGAGAGTTAATCTTCTTTTTCAATTGGTGTAGAAATTTTCCTTCCGCAGACGTCTTTTACTGAGTTCGCTGCTGTAAAAAATGTACTCGTATGACAGGTGGTATTATTTCCGCATCTTCATTGCCAACAAACAGTCTCCTGAATATTGTGTCGATCATGAATAGGCATTCTAGTGCTGCTTTTAAGCTGGCTCTTTTCTATTTTGTATACACTTCGCTACGGTTTATGTTTTAAGTGTTCTCTCAGAGCTTGGAAATCATCAATTTTACTCTTTACGTAGCTTTCCGTAGTTCTTTATTTAAAGCATTCATTCCACAAGTGCACTGTTGTTTTCCGATGTCACTTCCATTTCGTTGCATAGAAGCGTCGCATCCTTTGTTGAAACACATTCTAAGCTGCTTGACTGACCTTCGATTTTGCGGCTTTGCTAATTCTTCTTAGCGCCGAGGGCGATCTGACTCTATAATCTGGTAATCACTATTTGTAATTGAAGAAATTGCAAACTTTTCTCTCTGGTCCCGTTGGTAAGAGTTGGGTCGATAATATAAGCCTATTTGCCGATATTGAAGACCTTCTTGTTTCCTTGGTCCAGGATCAGTCTATAAATTGATACCAGCAACCAAGGCTTTGTGTGTCATCCTCGTACTACCCCATTCTACTGAGCATGCCTTGCAGTCACCTGCTACTTTGCCCATGATTTCCCTCATATATTAACGACAAGAATATGTATCAGGATCTGCTGGAACTCTAACAGATTCGCAGGGGGTCGACCATGTCCTGAACTATATCGTAAGTACAGTTAAGAACATATAAGGGCTGTATCTACTTACTCCTCTGTAGTAAGCAGAACTTGTACGGCTACGCATTTGTTCAGATTATTATTGATGCACTTCATTGTTTGTTTTAGTTATGTCATGAGTCGGGCTTTAACATGCGGCGCATCTATAGCTTCCAGTTCCTTACTATTCGGATCACATATGGCACGCTTTGGATCCGTAGGGCCTCTTGCATCCGTAGCTTGTTGGCTATTGCGTTTTATTTTTGCAGTGCCTGAGGACATCGTTGCTGGTAGTTGAAACATCTTGTTGGTGTGTTGCGTACCTAGCAACTTTGAAACTGCTAAGCAAGAGGTATTCTTCGTATTTATTTTGCATCCAGTAGCAATGCTGTCGCAATGTCTTCTGTCACATTTCAGGAAAATTTGATTTTTTGATCTCCAATAATCCCTTCGTATTGAACTGGCTTAAACTAGCACTGAACCCAGCTACGGTATACATCCTCATGAGCACTGTATCATCGCATTTGAACGTCATTTTTGGTAGAAACTTTCTCTGGATTTAACCTGCTTGAGTCAAATACGTATCAGGAACTGTCAATATGATTAAAATAATTTAGGTCGGCCACCGAATGAAACGCTTAGGACCTCCTAGCTGGGGTTACACATGTGGTATTCGAAACACCTCCTGTGACTTTCTTAGCTGAAGAAACTGCTTACAAACTGCACAAGCTGAAGTTCCAGTGGACGGGTTTTGAATATCATCCACTGAAATAAAACCAAAAATCACCAAGCCCACTTTTAAAATATCCCACCTCTTTGACAGTCCTGCAGAAGTCTGGCAATGGCAGAGGTACAGTCACAAAAGGCTTTTTTAGAGCTATAAATCTAAAAGCGTTGTTCCATATTTTCTTGTATGATGCTCTTTATAGTATTATATCTCTGCATCCACCGTACTCACCTGATCTGACTTCTGTGACCTTTTTGTTCCCCAACATAAAAAGGTGTCAAGCGGGAAAAAAGATCAGTTCGATCAAGGATGTCATTGACGAGACAGAGGCCTGACATAATAATACCGAGTATCATGTTGTCGAATTTCTCTTTAGATAGGACTGGCTTTGGTTAGAGCCTGGGCTAGGATGAGAGTATAGTGCAATCTTCACGGGGGATTGTAAAACTAATAAAAGGTCCTAAACTGGAGGCTTCACGGAGGTCGACAAAATTTGTGTTCCCAATCAAAACTTAATAAATAGTATTGTGACAGCCAGATATTTGATAAGGTCTTGTCAAATATTTTAAATGCAAGACCTTGGTGTATCACGTACATGGATAATTCCATACATAATACTCGTATCTTATCTTTAAATTCGTCCGTGTTTTAGTTTATGTGCGGACAATAAAAGAAAGAGAAATATCCATGGATATTTCAGAGTACTATATACCACAAAAAATTGTTGAAGCTAATATTCACCGGTGTATTTTCTTTATTTGAAACTAACCGCCTGATCCTTTCTCATGTTGGTGTAAATATGTAGCAGTGGACTGTACAGTTGAAGATTGTTAGTCTCTTGAAAATATGTTCATTCGTGAATACTGAGTCTTGTCGAAGTCCTACATAGTATAGCGGAAAATGAGGAGTACTTTTCTGGATCTAAGCTTGTCTTAGGCTTACTTGGGTCCTTGGTCAGGGACCAACGTTCAACGTTCAACTTTCTCAATTATTTCCATGATTCAGTACACTAGAAAATTATTGCTCGATAATACTCAGATAAGTACATACTAGTATTGTACTTGTCAGGTTTTTGATTTCTTTCGTTCTCGATTAGGGCTTTAATTAAGTATTAAGCTCTCCTGGGAGAGTCCATTCCCTACGCTATATATTGGGGATGGAATAGAATACCAACAAGCACTCTTCACGCGCACTCAACGAGCAATATATTGAATGATATTTTATGTAACCGTACAGTTTTTACTGGTATACTAGGTATAGCAAATTGAGGCTCGTTCCTATTCTAATGAAAGTTAGGTGGGTTAATTCATCGGTTTAAGTTCACTGAGTTATATATAATCATCCATTATATTCATTAAGACATGTTGTTTATTTAATCTTAAATAAAACACATAAAATGAATTTGGGTGGTAGAAAGTTTACTGTGGCCTGAAAGAACAGTGTCTGACATTATTTACATTTTAAATATTATTACGTGTAAAGCTTCCCCGCCTTACATTGGTACATTCTGAAGGTCCAATTTTGGATTACTGCTTCCAGCGTTGCGACCGGTATTTGCTAAATTACGCGAGTAATATTGGCTTCCAAATCCGGGATCGTAGCTGCCTTTTCGGCAAAGACTTTTGACTTTACATAACCCCAAAGAAAAAAGTCTAAATGTGTGATCTGTAAACTGGACACCTAGTTTACAGGTCCGAAACGCGAAATTAGCTGTCCATCAAAATCGTTTCTCAATATAGACGTTGTTTCGCGCGCTGTGTGCGCCGTAGCCCCACCTTGTTGGAACCAAATGCTGCTATGATCGACATACTCTTCAGGTTGTTCGTCTACCCAAATGCGGCAACTTTGTTTATTTACATAACCGTTGAACCTGAAATGGACCCCATCACTGAACAAAATTCGATGCGAAAACCGCGGATCTTTATTAAGCTGTTGTAGAGCCCATTGACTGAAATTTAAGTGTAAATTCAAGTCTGGCGGCTTCAATTCTTGACCGAGTTGGATTTTATAAGCCTTTAAACCAAGATCCTCTTTTATTAAATCTCGTCAAGTTGTCGAATACGATATGCCCATATGTTGACATCGGCGTCGAATCGATGGCTCATTGTCTTCAGCCACACTGGAAGCCACACTCGCAGCCACAGCCGCAATCTTCTCCTGACTACGGGCTGGATGTGGTCTATTCGGTCGCATATTATCCAATAACGTACACTGAGACCCGAATTTACGGATAGTAAAGGCAATAATGGACTCGAAAGGTCGATGATGCACACCATATGTTGCTCGAAGCGCACGAAAAACATTTTTCACAGAACGGTGATTTTCATAATACAGCAATCCTGCATTTGCTAGAAAAGGTTAAAAGCTTGAACAACTGTGACATATCCAGAGACATATGGCCTGCAAAGAATTAATGTATAGTACAATAGAACACTTGATATCCGCATTGATATTGCCAAATCGGTGGCACAAAATATTGTTTCGTAGAGTAGAATACTGACAAACACTAACCAACAGATCTTGGGAGCTAGGTGAAGCTTTTCATCGACCTCGCAACCATGTTAAATGAAAAATGCTTAGTTTGCTTAATTCGAGACCTCTACAAATCAACCAAATTTGCAAGTGTTTTATAGAAAATCTAACTGAATTTATTTTGAATGTCGACGATTTGACTAACAGATGGCTTTACTAAATATTACACATGGTTTGTGTCAATGATAACAAATAAAATACGAGTATGGTATTTTGGAGAGTAAATATCTGTCAATAAAATCCAGTTGTCATAGGTTGTGATTGTATAAACAACATTTGTTTTATGTCGCCTTGAAAATCTCGAATTTTTTATTTCTTTTTTCAAAGAAAACCGCTGATGAAAGATTATGGTGAACATGCTCCAATTCAAAAGACTAGTGCAAAGTCCACTTGCAAAAGTGGTGATTTTGGCATCGACAACAAAGACCGTGGAAAACCAGAGAAAACAATTCGAGGATGTAAAATTGCAAGCATTGTTAGATGAAGACTCGACTCAGACACAAGAAGAACGGCTCGCTGAAGCATTGAAAGTTAATTGTACAGCTGTTTCCAAACGTTGAAAAACCCTGGCAAAGATCCAAAAAGAAGGAAAATGGGTTCCATTTTAAATTGAAAGAAAGAGAAATCGAAAGACGAAAAACCATTTAAGAAATTTTGCTTTATCGGCATAAAACAAAAGGTTTTTTGCATCGAATTGTTACTGACGATGAAAAATAGATCTACTTTTTTTTGTGAGGCCAACTATCAACCTCACAACCATTACGCAATATCCAAGGAAAAAATGTTATGTTGTGTATTTGGTGGGACCGGAAGGGAATGGTGTACTATAAACTGCTAAGACCTGGTGAAACTGATAAAATTGAATTGAGCAGAATATGCCCAAAGGCACGCATAAGATATTTTCCATCATGACACATGTGGAATTCAAGTAAAAAACTGGTTGGCAAATATTAATTGGAAAGTTCAGCCCCACACCCGCTATATTCGACTTGTGATTACTACTTGCTTCTATCGATACAGCACCGACTTTGCGAATAGCATTTTCAGTCTTACGAAGAAGTGAAAAATTGACTTGATGAATGGTTGGCCTCCAAAGACGAATAGTGGTATTGACGCAAAAACCCATCGATTGTAAGAAAGAGGAGGAAACGATGGAATACTTTGATTACTGAATTCATTCATTATGTTCGTTATTATCAAGTTCGTCCAGAGACTTTATGTACCTTCTCATTTCCTTTTTTTTTTTTCTTTCTCAAGGAGACAGGAGAACCTGCCGTTTTGAGAACAGTCACATGATATATTCACATTTTACTCTCAATATTTGAAAGCATTTTGCTACATACATTTCGAGAGTTTAGAATGACGCAGATCCCTTAGACTCCTTAGATTTTCAAGCATCATATTTCCTAAAACAAACATCTAGTAATATGGTCTTGGTCTTCCTGAAAGATGTCCGTTTTTAAAATTTGGTCAACATTTTTGAAAACAATTCTTAATAACGAATCCTGGTAACCCTGAGTTGGCTCCACCAATACGACTACCCCTCATAGATACATTTTGTTTGTTTCGACTTCAGAAAGGGGCCAACGAAGGAGGAGCTCGTCCAAGTTTCCTTATTTTTGTTTATCATATACTCGTACATAAATTGAAGATAATGGACTTAATGTGCCTACATCTACGGAATATGTACGAAAATTACTATAATGTGCAGTTAGGTAGTTTGACTTTGTGGGCTTTTGGTGAAATTGGGGTACAATATTTATATTTGAAGCCGTCTTGGGGGCATCTCGTTATGGGGAATTTTGAATTTTAAATGTGTGAATATTTTTTTCTTGAGAATAATTTTAATCTACAAATAACCATCTGAAAGGAGCAAATTGACTACATTCCATTTAATAGGGGAGAAAGTTTAAAATAAGAAAAAATAAAATATTGTCAGTTTGAAGGCTAAATCTCCAGAGTTACACCACTGAAATTGTAGTCACCTTGGTGAAATTGAACACTGATATTAAAGTCAATTTTATTAGGTTTCCAGAAATCTTTTCCCTTAAAAACAAAATAATTGTGTTGACGGTCAAGAGAAACGATATTTGTAAACAATTTTAACAAAAACTCAATTCTGAGAAAACGAGTACCTACGATGGACGATGGATTTATCCGTTCCTGTTACTCGTATTTATTTTTGAAATAATCTTCAGTCATTTGTCAGTGCAAATGTTGTTTTTTTTTTTTTGTATAGATATGAATTTAAACAATCTGCAAATGTAAGAAGTTGTTCCGGGAATTTCATTTCTCATTTATATTATTGCAAAATACTGGACACAGAAATACAAATACAGAATATGCTTAAAGTTTTTGTCTTGCATTTGTGAAGGATTATTTGCTGACAATTGATAACTACTCAAACAATTGCATTCGCTCTGGAAGCTACGAGTATCTATTACCCAGTTTATCCGACAGCTCAATGTGCATTGAAGCAATCCGCATTGGTTCAATATCCGTAGAAATGCTGGTGTTTTATATGAAATTATCCAAAATGAGCGAGAGAAAATTGAGAGAAGTTTAACAAACAGCTGGTTGAACTGACACTTCACACTAACACTGATACATTGTTCTTATTTCTTTCTCTTTCCAAATATTTCGTTTGCAATACACAGCTAACACCTGCCCGGTGATGAAAGAATGATGAGAGCGCGAGAGAATAAAATGTTTCGATGCGATTTGAAAATGTTTATATGATATTTCAAAGCGGTTACGAATTTTCAATGCATTTTATAAGCAGGAATGAACGTAGGCATGTTGAATAAGTAAGTAAGTAAGTAAGTAAGTAATCCATTCATTTATTTACAATTTTTAACATACATTTACATTAACTATTTATGAATATAAACGCTTTGGCATTGCCGTCAGCTCGACTAACAACTTTAATTTCTTCTATTGATTTTAAATATACTTTATTATTTTAATTTTCAGTTTTCATTTAATATTTTTGTTTATTATTTTTTTTTTATCGTAGATCAATCATATTCAGTCATGATTAGTTTCCTAAATCTGCAAGTTTCCTTTAGATAATTGGCAAGTTTTATCCAATCTGGTCCATCCAATATTTGTATTGTCTCCTGCATTGAGAGAGAGAATTTTCCAAAATACGCAAATCTCTCTTGTCGAAAAATTGGACAGATACTTATAAAGTGGAAGCAGTCTTCTTTGGATCTTGTGTTGCATAGTGTGCAAAACTGGTTGTAACTCCCATTGTAAGGTCTTCCGTTGAGGCATAATAATTCGCATCTTGCTTTAAATATTAGAGAAATATCTTTGGGACTTAGAGAATTTTGAAAATAATTATTGTTACACAGATTAAATTTCAACTGACTGTATAATATTCGGCTTTCAGATTCAGTAGCTGTTTCTACAAGCAGATTTCGAACCGAGTCTTCATTCAGCTGAATAATTCTATAAAGCTTTTCCTTTACACCAAGAATGTTGTTTGGATCAATTTCTATATCTTCGCCAAAAGAAGTGGCGATCTGTTGCCATTTATTAAACCACCAGTCTTTGTTCCTAACTTCGTATAGCAGCATCTTTTTACTCAGACGTTCATCTCGAAAACCTAAGACTTTAAGTAGATAATCAGCTTGTAGTTTCAGGGTGCTGGTAAATATCTTTGGCAAGCCGGTTTCTAAATAAATCGCATAATTCGGTGTGTTGATTGGTAGATTGAAAATTTTTCTGATGAAGTTCCTCTGAAGTTTCTCAGTTACCTCATACTCTTCCATTCCCCAAACTTGAGCTGCATAGCACAGAGTTGACTTCACAACTGAATTGAAGATTTGATATTTGGTAGACAAATGTATACGGCTGTTTGTAAAAATCTTTCTCCATGTTAAGTTTATAAGACTTTGAGAGGCCTTGGCTTTTTCGGCAAGGTGCTTACTAAAATTTAGCCTTGGGTTAAGGTTCACCCCAAGATACCTATATTCATTTGTCACTTCCAAATGCCTTCCATTGTACACCCAATTGCTTCCGACTTCAGTTCGATTGGAACGCGAGAAAATCATAATTTTTGATTTTTCAGTGTTGATTTCAAGTCCCCACTTTTCACAGTATGTAGACAGCCGGTTTATCATCAATTGTAAATTGTCTTTCGATTCTGATAATATAACCAAGTCGTCAGCATATAGCAACACATTGATTTGGATTCCTGCCATTCTAATTCCTCCAGGAAGGTGGTTTGCAATGTCCTTTATAAAAAGTGCAAATAAAAGTGCGCTAAGCGGACATCCCTGTTTGACACCTGAATCAGTTCTAAACCATTCAGAGAAACGTGAACCATCCCACACGCTGGCTTCTGTGTCATTGTACATATTTTTGATAATATGTAGAAACCTGGTTGAGACACCTAGCTGTGAAAGTTTGTATATTAGCGTATTCCGATTTACCAAATCAAACGCTGCTTAGAAATCGACAAAGAACGCCTACACCTTTTTATTTCTAACATGATATGCTTTGACAATCGATGTCAGAGAGAAGATTTGGTCAACTGTGGAATAGTTTTTCCTAAATCCAGCCTGGAAATCGGATAGTATATTTTTTTCGTCTACTCAGTTTTCCAATCGGCTAACAAGAACTCCACAGAGTACCTTAGCTATGATATTCATAAAAGATATACCTCTGTAGTTGGCAACGTCATTCATGGCACCTTTTTTATGTATTGGGAATATAACAGCTTTTTTGAGCGAGGTTGGAACTTCCCCATTCATAAGAATTTTGTTAAAAAGCGTAGCCAGTTGAATACTAAAACTTTGAGAAGCATTCTTAAAAAATTCATAAGGTACACCATCTTCACCCGGAGCTTTTCTATTTTTAGCTTTCAGAAGCACTGCTTTTATCTCAAAAATAGATATCTCGGTGTCAAGTATATCATCGGTGAAGAAAGGTTCAGCATAAGCAAAAGTTAAGTGGGAATTCGTTTGAAGCATTTTTGAGAAATGAATAGAAAGATCATCGGCGGATACATTTGTGCCTATTATGTGATGAGAACCATTAATATCCTTCGCCAGCTTCCAAAATTCCTTTGTGTTCTTTGTTTCACCAAGTGATTGGGCTTGTTTATTTTCAAAATTAAGTTTCTTTGCAAAACACAGACTTTTATATTGGGAATTTGATTGAACGTACCATTTTCGTAATCCTTCATTATTGGAATTACGGAATGCATTTAAAAGAGCAAATGATTTTTTTCTTGCTCTCATACACTCTTTATCAAACCATTTTTGTTTGAATGCTTTTGCTACATTAGAGCTAAACCTGTTTGCCGAATTTCTCATGCATGTTATTATTTCATTTGAAAGAATATCAGTAGACTCAATGCCAGCAGGAATTCTTGAGAGCCAAACGTCTAGTTTGTGTTGAAAGGTTTTAGCTTCTTCATCCCTCCATTTAAGTTTAGGTAACAACTGAAGATTTGATTGTGACGAGTCAGGTTCGGTTTTTCATTCTACTGCGATTGGCATATGATCAGAGAAATGTTTGCATAGCACCTCAAACTTATTTATGAGGTCTAGCCAATCATTGTTCACCATACAGTAATCAATCACTGACTTACCTTGTCCTCCAATAAAGGTATATTGACCATCCATGTCTCCTTCGGTACAGCCATTCAAAAGAATAAAATCATACAATTGCAGCGTTTCAAGAAGTGCAGCACCATTACTATTGCATATTATGTCTTTGGATGTTCTAGAGTTAACGTTTAAACAAACATTGTTAATGTTTCTGACTGTAGTGACTTGATCGTTACTAGTTCTGGCGTTGAAGTCCCCAATCATTAGTACGCTCTTGCTGGCAAAAACAGATAAATTATTGTTGAGTTGTTCTAAATCCTCGGTCCACTTATTGCAGTTTAAATAAAGAGGCATTATATACATATCGTTTCTTTTTAAGAGTTTAATTACTGTTGTTTCTTGTATCTCTGCAAAGTCGTACAATTTAATATGTGATGTTCTTATTCCATACAAACAACCTCCGCTTGCTCGTCCCTTGCTACATGTTTTGGTAGCATGAATCCAGTGAAGTTTATATCCGCTAAAATATTTTATGAATTTAATCGAATTTTCTAAAGTAATATGTGTTTCAAAAAGGAAAAAAAGATCAAAAGTTTTAAGAAAATTGAAAAAATCTACATACAATAACTTATTATTCAGACCAGATATATTATATGCTAATATTTTACAAAAACTATTACTTAATGAGCTGACGGCATTTAATTTTCAATTTCTTGGTTTAATACTACTACTTTGTTGTTTTTGATGAAGTGGCATCCCTGGTTGCCCAGAAATAAGTGCTGATCTATTACTTTCGTTGTGACGCCTATTTGACAGCATCGTGTTTGTGACACTTCCGAAGTCCAATAAGAAGAGTGTTGTTTTTTATTAGTACCGAAGCGTTTGGTGCATTAAGTTTAATTATTTTCCTATATTGCAGCAAGATTCTTCGTTTTAACTGCATTTGTTTAGTAAGATCCTTTTGGATGTAAACACCTGTGTTCTTTAGCCTAGAAGAGTTTTTAAGCATTTTCATTGCAGTTTCCTTACAGCCAGTGTTTAATTTCATTTTGATTAAGTTGTTGTTTTTGCTTATTTGAATGGGTTTTGACATCCCTTGTATATCTGCATTATCCAACAGCAGCCGAGTCATACATCGTACTTTTTCTCCTGGATCAACGTTTTCAGACGGAATACAAAAAATAATATTTTTGCCTTTTAGTTCACGGCTTTGCGCTTCAAGTTCTTCTTCCAATAAATTGCATCTAGCTTCAAATTGATGAACTTTTTGCGCTAAGTCTTCATTTTGTTGACATGTTGAATATTTCAATGCGGTTTGAAGTGGTGTTTATTCGAGCATATTAAACCAATGCGGATTGCTTCAACGCATATTGAGCTGTCGGGTAAACTGGGTATATCTCTTGTGTCTTATGTGTACCTTTCCAGCTGAAAATCCAATTAGCATTGTCATAGTATGATAAATATAAATATGTACTTGTATTTTGCTAGAGGTTTGCTTTTAGAATTGGCAACACCTTTCCAGTGACTGACAGTTTGACAGCTAACAGGTGATTTGGTTTGCCATTTCACGAATAGATCTAAGGCCCATAGAATCCGTCGATCCATTGCCCCGTCGTTTATAACTGACAGCAAGAGAGTATACACGTATTGGCCCATAACCAACGGATGTATGAAAATCGACGGATGAAATACGATAGCTTTCTACCTTTTCAATCCTTTGATCCACTGATTCACGTTGATCCACATACTGCAAATAAGCACATTCATTATTGGAAGCATTAAGAGAATGTAGATAAACTGTCATCGCTTGAAGGGAAAATACTCTCAGCAATAATAAAATGTCATCAGCTGTCTTCTATCAACGCAGGTATGCGACGTATCTTTGACGCAATACGCTACCACCGTCAACAGAGTGATGGAGCAATGGATTGACAGATTCTATGGGTCGACACTTGTAAATTGTGAAAATTTAAATAGAATATTTACATATATGAAGTTCACGGTTTAGTGTGTGAATGGGATTTTGTCGAGAGACATAATATTAATATTAAGCTACTCTATGATATATGCTTATATATTTCTGTTCGTATTCGGGGTACTACTACTTAATCTCAGGACTAAGGATTAAATATGACCTCCAGACTTGCTATGGGGATGCTAATAAGTTTTCATAATTTATAAAATGGAATACAGTGTACACTCACTTAACTTTTAATATCGCTACAGTTTGCAGTTGACTAGGGCTTCAAACAAACCAACTTTTCAAGCTAGATTGACTCCTAGCCCGTTGCTTAGATACCCGCCACCAGCGCACGTAGTTTTCTTCTGTCATCTCTTAAGTTTGAGTTCAACAACTCATCCTTCCTTCCTTATGTCCTATATCCCCTTGTGGGCCCTAGGGCCTACACGCCACCGTTTGCGGTTTCTGGCAATGTGCCTCAGCTCTCTCCAACTCTATCCCAGTTGCCGTACTTCCTTCTCGACTGTTCTACGCCATGTACTTCTAGGACCGCCGCGTATCCTGCCATCCTGAGTAAGCGGATTCCGGTTAGCTATGGACCTGTCAGCTTTTCGGAAAGTGTGACCAATCCACAGTCACTTGTATGGTGCCAATAGGTTCATAGCCGGTTCTTTCATAAAGCTGTTCGTTCAAGGTACGGTTTGACAAGAAAATCCTTAAAATATTACGCAGGCACCTATTAACGAACGGCACGCCAAATAAATTCCCGATTGACAATATCAAACGCCTTTTCGAAATCGATGAACAGCAGGTGGAGTGGCAATCGATATTCAACGCACTGCTCGAGGATGATCCGCAAGGTGTTGATGTGGTCGACACATCTTTAATTCGCTCCAGAATATTTCTAGGTTGCCTTTTTTAGGGAGCTTGACGATCATTCGCTTCTTCCACTCATCCGAAAAACTCTCGGCCTCCCAAGTTCTCCCAACAAGTGGGAGCAGGAGCTCAGCCGATGCATTTGGCGCAGCTCGAAAAAGCTCTGCGGGTATGCCATCAAGTCCTACCGCCTTATCATTTCAGTGTTTGATCGCGGTAATGATCTCTTCCATACTGGGCGTAGTGATGCGTCGGGAATTTCTTTCCACGGATTCCTCGGTCTGATTTGGGTGCATATTGCTGTCGAATACTCGGTTCAAAACCGTAGCAAAATGCTCCTTCTTTCTCTAGAGCTGATCCTCATCCAATATGAGCAACGAGCCATCTAGGCCATTCACTTGTTTCCCCGCCACGTGAGATATGGTCCCTTAGTTCTTGGCGCACTGTGGATCTCTTAGTCGGTCGATGTTGAACCTGGGCATTCTCGTGTCGTTAGATCTTCGAACGGCAGCAGTGCGTAATTGGACAGTCGCTATCATAAGATGGTGATCTCGTACCAACCCCATGTCCGCTCTTCTTCTGTTTTGGACGTCTAGAAGACAACTTCTAAAACGGCGACTGATGGCAAGATGGTCAATTTGGTTGGAGGTTGCTTGCCTGCCAGTTGACACCCAACTGATTTTATGGCATGCTTTGTGCTCAAACATGGTGCCACCTGTGACAAGGCGACTTGCGTTACAAAAGTCAATGAATCTTTCGCCGTTATCATTGCGGTTGACTAGTCCATGACGTCCCATCACATGTTTGAGCCATTCCTTGTAGCTGCCTACCTTGGCATTCAGGTCCCTCATCACTATGACCATTTCGCCGTTGGGTGTTGCATTAAATACAGCTCCCAACTGGTTGCAGAAGGTCTCCTTTTCTTCCTCAGACGAACCATATGTAGGGGCGTAACACTGTATAATTGTGACGTGACTTACTCTAGTCCGGAATCTGGCCGTTCAAATCCTATCACCGTGAGGTTTGCCAGGAGTTGTGGGTGTTAGCTGTAATTTAATTTTGGTGGGGGCGAATGCCCCCATTTATTCGGCTTAATACAAGCTATAACTTAAAAAATAAACTTAAACTAAAACTTAAAACTAAGGTTGGTTGGAGTGGTGAAGGAGAACAGATTTGAGGTAGGAAGTCGTGCGGTGAAAGTCAAAGACGGTAGGGTTTGAGTTGATTTGACGTAGCATACGGGAGATTGGTTCGTTCGCGCCATAGGAGGTGTGGTGGGTTGGTAGATAGAAGAGTCGAGGGGTACGTAGATTACGAGGGTTAGTGTTGAGGAAAATGGAGTTGTGAAGGGACGCGCATTCAACGTGACCTGAAAGGAGTCGATGAATGAAGAGAAAGTTTGCTGCATCTCTGCGATCTTCGAGGGTGTTTAAGTTGATAAGCTTAAGACGATTTTGATAGGGGGGCAGATTAAAAGGATCGTCCCAGGGCATACCTCGAAGAGCAAATCGAAGAAAACGACGCTGAATGCTTTCAATTCTCGAGATATGAACACGATGATATGGGGACCATACTTGACTGGCGTACTCTAGGAGGGGGCGAACAAAGGTAATATAGAGGGACCTGGTCACGTATGGGTTGGTGAATTCTTTGGACCACCGTTTTACAAAACCTAGTGCAGAGTTGGCTTTGAGGATTATCTCATCCATATGTAAACGGAAGTTGAGCTCGCTATCACACAAAATGCCGAGGTCGCGAAGAGACTGTACGGAGGAGATAGGTTGGTTATGGAGAAGATAGAGTCGGGGAGGAGATTGGTTCCGCTTATGTGAGAAGGTGATGGATTGGCATTTGGCGATGTTAAGTTCCAAAGAATTTTTGAGGCACCAGATCGAGAAACTATCAAGATCTTGTTGAAGGAGGAAAGAGTCATGGGGAGAGGAAATGGTTTTGAAAAATTTGGTATCGTCGGCGTAAAGGGAGACAGACGAGTGTTTGATGATCATATCGAGATCATTTATGGTTAATATAAAAAGAAGGGGACCGAGATGGCTGCCTTGTGGAACACCAGAGGTGGCCAAAAATGGAGCGGACTGGGCTGACCTAAAACGAACACTGTAAAAACGGTTTTCGAGGTAAGAGGATATCCATTTTAACAATATGGGTTCAAAGCCGAGGGCAGACAATTTAAAGATGATTAACCGATGAGAGATTTTATCGAATGCTTTGCTAAAATCGGTTGCAACTACATCGACTTCATTGCCATTCTCTAGGGCAGAGAGGGCAAAGGATACGAATTCAACGAGATTTGTGGTGGTTAACCTACCCTTTAAGAAGCCATGTTGTCTAGGGGAAATAAGTGATTTGCATTGGAAGCTTAGAGCTTCATACAAAATACTTTCGAAGAGTTTGGGTATATGGGAGAGTTTAGCGATGGGACGATAGTTGGTTATTTCATTCTTTGATCCTTTCTTGTGGATCGGGGTTATGAAGGAGGTTTTCCAAACCTGAGGAAATTCTCCTTGTGAAAGGGATAGACGGAAGAGATTAGAAAGGGCAAGGGAAAGAGAGGAAGAACATTTTTTAAGAAATATGGCAGGGAGGCCATCTGGGCCGGGTGTGAATTCGTCATTGAGTTGGTGTAATTTATGTTCGATATAAGACGGATCAAAAATATGAGAGAGAAGTGGGCCATTGGAGAAGTTCAGTAGGTAACTAAAATAGTATGGATCTGGTACAAAGGAGTCGTTGGTGAAGGATTGCTTAAAAAATGTGGCAAATAGGTTGGCAATGGTGAGTGGACCGGTTGATGACCTGTTGTTGAAAGAGAGGGAAGGAGGGTAACCATCGGACTTTCTTTTGTAGTTAACAAATTGGAAAAAGGACTTAGGGTGGTTTATAAGGTTGACTTGCGCATTGTTAAGGTAGCGCTGGTAAAGGGAGTCGTAAAGTTCGGTGAAATGAAGATAAGCACCAAGATAGTTGGAATAGTCGGTAAAGGATCTGGTACGCAGGAAAACAGCCCATAACTTATTTCTCTTATTTCGTAAGGAACGAAGCTTGCGATTATACCAGGGAGGACTAGTAGATGATGTTTTAAAGCGGGAAAACGGAACGTAAAGGGAAAAAGAATTAAATATTTCTTTATAAAAAATGGATAAGGCATCATTTATACTTAGGTTGTGAAAGTTAAAGAGGGATCTGCTGAGATATTCACTGATTTTGTGAAAGTTTGCTTTATGAAAGTCGTGGGATGAGAGAGTTGTGGGGGAGTGGACTGGAATGAAGAGTTATGAAAAAATTAAAGTAGTAGGGGGGGATGGTAGTTATCGATTGTTGAGAGAGATAGGGGACAAAGTGAGACTGAGGAGTTAATTGGATCTGTTGTGAAAATAAGTTCTAATTGCCTGCCCATATAATTGGATATACCACTGACTTGGCATAGACTTGAGTCTGTTAAGCGATCTAAGAAGAGACATTCCTTAGCTGAGATGGCATTTGAAGCGATGAAAAACGATTGATCATCTGATGGAGTCCACTGTAGCTGAGGAAGATTAAAGTCGCCGAAAATAAGGATATCATCAATAGGGTCTGACAAGTCAATTAAATGATCGATCGCATCAATAACAAATTGGTAAGATTCGATAGGTTGAGCTGGTAGGATGTAGCAACATATAACGTACAGGGACTTGAGGGGCAGTGATATTTTTATTGCGACAAAGTCGGCTTTAGAGGATGAAGAAATTGTAATGGGAGAAGAGTTAAGGCTGTTGTCCATCGCCAGTAGGACGCCTCGACAGGGGGAATCTTTATTTGTGCGGGTAGGATCGTCGTCGCGGAAAACATTAAAAGTAGGAGGGAACAATTCCTGGTTCTTTATGTCGGGAATCAAATTGGTTTCGGTCAAGGCGTAAATATCAAAGGGAAGAGCATGCGATTGACGTAGGACAGCATTGGTTTTAGAGCGAAGACCTCTTACATTCTGGTAGTAAAATGTAAGAGGGATGTTGTGGGGTGGAGGTGTGAGGCAGGATGGTTTAAGCGCTGGCAAGGGAGGCACGTTATGGACGAAAAAATTTGTCGTGGTCGGCTCGGCTTCGTTGTAGGTGTGATACTCGTTTAGAGTGAACATAGTTGCCGAATGCAGCAAGGTCGTCTGCTACTTTCTGAGGGGACATGTTAAATATCTCGTGGTACCTGACATAAAGGTTCCTGAGACTGATAGGGTCGGTAGGGAGGCCTTCCTGCTGGATGGAAACCATGACGCTGGTTTTGGTTTTCCCTTCGTAGCAGACCCAGTCAGATTTGTCATGTAAATAGGCAAGAAAGAGACGAATGTTTTCATATATCTTTCGTTCTCTGAGCCTAGAGAGAGCATATCGACTTTCTGTAGTGCCATTGGTTTGCTGTGTTAGTTTAACAGTGGGGGGAAAAAGGGGATCAAGAATAGGAGCATTGGAGGAGGGAGATAGATTGGATATGGAGTTGGACGAGGGATGAGGGATGAGATGTGGGGTTTAAGGTATGGGAGTTAATGAAGTTAGGGTACTTAGCTCCAGTTTTAAGGTCGAAGTTGGGAATTGGGTTGCTAGCTGGGTTTGGTGGCGTAGAAGGTTGAGAAGGAATAATATGGCTGGTTGGCGTTAAGTTGAAAGAGACGCGTTGGCGCGGGGACTTCGGTGGAACGGGGGGAATTGGGGGATTAGAAGATTGGTGTGTGAGGGCTTTGTGTCGGATAAGTGAGGAGGGAGGACTAAAATTGGGGAATAAGTTTGTTTTGAAGCTCCAGTTGGGGTCGAGATTAGAGCTTCGTTTTTTGGGAGCATATTTTTTATTTGGAAGGGAGTTGGACGGGGTTCTTTTTTTAATTTTATTGTTAACACTACGATTATTTTTAACACTTTCATTACTCTCGAGATGTGCGTTTTCTCGTTCTTCAGAGCATTTTGTAATTCTTATCTTCCCAGGTTTAGTTGTCTTACCAGGAGGAGTAGGGAACAACCACGAATATTTGGTTGGGATGTTGACTTTGAAGCTGCAGGAACTGTTGGCGTCAGCGGGGGAAATCATCTGGCACTCGCTAATGGTGATAGCGTAACTTCGGTGAAAGAAATTCCGCACCCAAGAAACATCAGCGTGCTGAGGGGCCCCTTCAACGAAGAATGCCGTATGGTTTCCCTGTTTCAGCTTTTCGAGTCTATTTTTCCATTCGGAGGGGGTCCATGAAGTTCCAAATTGATTGAGCAGTTTGCGTGGAGCGGCGACGGGCGGGATTTTAGTTGGTAAAGGCAAGACGGTTTCGGTTTCTGTTGTTAGGGTGGCGGGTGGAGTATTAGAGAATGATGGCAAATGAGACTCCGTGTCTACTAATTCATTATGAATTGAGACATTGTACGGGGAACTAGCCTGGAACTGAATTTGATCGGGTATTCCATCGATTTTGTTGGAAGCCAATCTCACTTCTTTACCGATTTCGGCAACGGTCAACCGAGTTGCTATGAGTTCCTCACTGACATCAATCATTTTTAGGGTCAGGTCATCGAGCGTAGAATCTGATGGATGCGGGATGTGATGTGTTGTTTTGGAGGAGGATTGAAAAAGCAAGTCGAGATCAGTAGGGAGAAGGTTGATAGAGTCGTTTATGTGTGTGAGTTCGTTGGACTTAAGGAGGTTGGCAAAATTTGTTTTGAGGAAAGCTTTAATTCCGTCGAAGTGATATTTGATCACTTCGCTCTCGTTGTCGTGGTTAGATTTGCTTTTCGATAGGTTTTGGATCGCTGCCAGTTGCTTTTCGATCATTCTTCCTGTGGACTTGTAAGCATCCACATTACTATCAATGCAGTTTATTGAGTCTTCAATCTTTTCTATTCTGTCCAAAATAGTTCTGCTAATATGACCATTCTCGGTTAGCATCGCATTGATAGACTCGTTGTTGCATTTAATTGCCAACATAACGTGAGCCAAGGTGATCTCTTTGCACTCGTCGCAGTAAAAATTGAAAAGACTGCAATACTCCTTGAGGTAGGTTATGGATCTCCGGGTTAGTCCGATGCATATGGCATGGAATGATTTTCCACAGAGACCATTGCATGCTACCCATTCGGCGTTGGGGTCAACAATTGAGCACAAAACACTAGCACAGCACTTTTCCATTATTAGTTTATTGAGGTTAATTATTGTTTGGATTTGTTTTTTTTTTGTTGTTGTTTTGTTTTCGTTTTGGTTTTGTTTTCTTTTGGGGTCAAAACTGGCACAGTTGAGTTTGAGGAATCGGCAGACAAAACTAGGTCGACGAACAACGGTAGATATACTGAGTCGGCAGTTTACGGGACTTTGAAAAAAAAGTGGAAAATAATAATTGAACCCGGTATACGGGAGAAAAAGAAAAACACGTCCGCACAGGTTGACAATTGAGTGTAGTAGTCCAACTCCATATCCACGCGGGCTTCCGGTTGGTCTTCCGGAGTAGAGTAGTACAATGTTACGACTTGGGGATTGGTACTCACCCGCATCTAACCATCTTATCTCGCTTACTCCCAATATGTCCAGCCTATATCGAATGAACTCATGTTCAAGTTTAAAGAAATCTTCACTCTGTGAGTGAAGGAGCGTCTTCAGATTCCAGAAACCAATCTTTGTCCCTGTACAATAGCCAAAAGTCGTCAACGAGTTATCAATCCTTATCCGAGGCACTGTTTCGGTTTCCGTAGCGGTCAAATTTCGGCAACGCGGATTGCTGGCCCAGATTACCTGGTCTAGATATAAGACTCTAGACGATCTCGCACTTGCAATTTTAACCTACATGTATAAGGATTTATACATGCAGTTGCCCGGGGACCACCACGATGAGGTAAACCAAGCTCTACGTTACGAACTTGATTGTTGTGCTACTGTCCCAATCCATATTTTAGGCAGTCAGTAGTTTCCCGATCAATCGCCATGTAGGTCCCCAACAACTCATCTGGTATCGCTATATATATTAGGTCCTACCACACTAAATGTGCGATTTTCAGTCCAGTCTAAGATAAGAAGATTTCTATGTTTCGAAAACGAACCACGCTGGAACCCGGAAATGGTAATTAACGACGATGCTTTAAGAGCGGTGGTAAATGCAGACCCAATGAAATTGGTGTGGTAATTACACAGCTAGACATGACAATAAGCCGCCACCCCTCTCTTATCGGAAATGTAAAGAAACTCGACAATGCTGGCAAGTTTAGGGTATATGATTCCCTTGTGACAACCGGGTGCCACGCTGGTGATGCTCGGCAGCAGCTTGTCGGATCGGAGGGGGATCCTATTGTCGCTAACTTAATCACAAAGTAACTATCGTGCCCGATATCCATACTGCCGGATGTTTTGACAGATGAAAACAATGACTACGTAGCAGGTCTCACTCACCTTTTAATGTCCCGATTAATATCCACCGCGGTTGCTTTGCCTGTGTATTTTGCTATCTTAGTTCTATCACACTTCAACCGAAATCACTCTTATTACCACGTCACATCACAGCAAATGATATTAGGTGCGCAACTAAGTTCGAAAGATGTTCAATAGATGGCTCCAGCAGCCTCGATTTTGACATGGTAAACAAACCGTTTTGACGCATTAGTGATTTTGTTTTGGCGTGGTTGTGTGAAAATGTCCGATTTTGTGCCAAATAATCGTCATTTGCAAGAATTGTTGATTTTCCTCTTTTATTCCAAGAAAACGGCGGCTAAGGAGCATCGAAAGCTCCAAGAAGTTTACATAGATGCTACTCTAAGTGAAACAACGTGCTGTGATTGGTTCCGTCGCTTTAAAGACGGTGATTTCGATGTTGACAATGTTGGAAGGAAGGCCGAATATTCACGCTGCGAGGGTTATACTGTGTATTTGGTGGGACCAGGTCGGTGTTGTTTATTATGGACTGTTGAAACCCAACGAAACCATCACTGGGAAACTGTGTCGACTTCAATTGATGCAATTTAGCTGAGCACTGGCCGAAAATCGGACACAATACGAGCAGAGGCACGAAAACGTTATTCTATAGTATGGCAACGATCGGTTTCACCTACCTGGAAACGCTCAAATTCCGTTTGATGGCACGTGGCCTGGCTGATCAGCAATTCCGCTCATATGAAGACATCAATAAATGGCTTGATTCGTGGTTAACCTCAAAAGATGAACACTTTTACTGTATTCGAGCTCTTCCAGAAAGATGGGAAAAGGTTTTAGCTAACGATTCGCAATACTTTGAATGATTCATTTGTAACCATTTTTTCACAATAAAGTTACATTTTCATAAAAAAAAACACAGAAAACTTTTAGAATCACACGGGCAACGTACATTGGATTATCGATTTTTTTTGTGCTATAGGGTAAGCCTATACAATACACTTTTTTAGAATCTTCAATAAAACAAAAATAACAATTCTTTTATTAAATAAAAACTAAACAGTCTTTTCTCATAGGTTTGGCATATCAATACATACAAAAATGTCTTAGCCTCACTAGGGTGAGGCTTTTTACCCAACAACCGCGTTACAAAACGCCCCTAAGGAAAAAGTAGAATATATGTGAAAATTTGGTTATTTGTTTTGTAAAATTGACTGCCGCTTCGCTTTGCGGCCGCAGCTGTTGCAATTTGGTATGTACATGGTACAAAACTCGTGCAATCAACCCTGGCAAGATATACACTGAATCCAGTCTTCTGAAGAAACTGTCTTGTAATAATTTTCAGGACATTCAATGCACTTATTACTACTTGTTTTATCTGAAATTTCATCTTCACTTGTGTTTATTTCGTTGCTATATTCATCCTTACTACTTTCATATGAAAGTTTTCTATTCCTTCCTCCTTTTTTCTTTGTTTCAGCTTTTTTCTTTAACTCTAAGTTCCGGGGTTTTGCTTGTTCTTTGTTTTTTGAGCTAAGTACAACTGTCTTTTGTTTTCTTTTCGAAGTGATAAGCGGTATTTTCGGAACTGGACGTATTTCTGTTAATATTTTTGAGGGACTTATTCCTAATGGACCGGCTTGCGGCTGAACTTCACCCAATATTTTCAATGGTGATATCTGGAGTCCAGATGTCCCCGGTTGTGGTTCAGGTGTATTTTCTTTATTAGTTTCAATCAAGTTCTGCTCATACAATGCATCTGACAATGAAAAAAAGTGATCTGGAATAGCACTTGAGTCGAAAGGATATATTCCTGTTGATCTTAAGGCAGAAATACCATTAGACACACTCGCTGGTTTTCTCCAAGCTTTTCCAATTAATTTGGATACATCGTACCGAGATAGTTTTTTATCTTTGTTGTTAATCATCCAGTTTTTAGCCTCCTGGAAGAAGTATGTTTTTAAAAGTTTGAAAAATACCTATCGAGTGGTTGTAGAGCGTGAGTAGTGTGGCTAGGAAGGCACAGTAGTATAACATCGTTCTTTTCAGCCATATCCAGCAACTGAATGTTATTTTGAGCTTTCTTGCGCAGAAATATTTCTTCGAACCATTTTAAAAACAGATCTGTGTTTACATAAGATGACTTTTTGTTCAGGTACACATCTGCCCCAGGTGGGAGACCTTCAAAAAACTGAGGCTTGGTGGAAGTGCCTTTGAAAATTAGAACCGGTGGCAAAAAGTTACCTTCAGCATTGCAACAGGCTATCACAGTGATGTTTTCTCCTTTTTCGGAACTTGTGAGTGTGTAAACATCCTTAGCTCCTTTTGAAGCCAAAACTTTTCCTGGTTTGTTGTTTACTTGGATTCCTGTCTCATCCATATTGTAAATATTGCCAGGGTTGGCTAAAAGTTCATGCTCTTGGTATAGAGTTTTTAATGTGTCAAAAAATTGTTTGACGTCGGCCCGATTCATGCCGTGAGCTCTTGCTAGAGATAGACCTTCGAATTTTCTAGTTGAAATCTCTGGATTGCGCTTTAAGAAACCATTCAGCCAAATATTACCAGCAGCCTTAGTGTTGTTTGAGAATCGGTGTGCTAATCCAAGACGATCGACAAACTGATAAGCGATTTCTTTTACATCTTTTCGGTCCGGAGCAAAACCAACTTTTTCCAATTTTTTTATGTGTACAACTAATTTTTTTTCTTGCTCCAATGAAAGAGCAGTTGACCGACTAAGCAATTTATTAGGCTTGCCTTTTAAGATATGTCTTCTCAGGGAACTCCCTACTTGCTTCATTCACTCCCAACGTTTTGCTTTTTACATTCTTCATTGCTTCATCCATGTCTTTTTCAGACCATGATTCCCGCAATGTTGTCCTTGTGTAATTCCGTGGCATTTCTATAGACAATAAACAAGTAAAAAAGCGCTGGTAAGTGATATATATATATAAATATATATAGCATTGGGGCGTATTACACTTACTTTGTTGGGGCGTTTTGTAAATTTCTGATTCCAAGACGCGCCAGCGAAAATATAGAAGCCCGACCTGATTTAACGAGATAAACAAAGACGCACTAAAAAGCTAATTTTATCTACTTTCTATTGACATATAACATTTTTGTCTAATGTTCATAACGAAAATGTTACTGTACTTACCGCAATATGTTTTGGTGCCAAAAATCTTTTTTTGTACTTTTTTGTCGCGACACGGCACACGAAAAACTACCTCTCAATAACACAGTTGGCGATCGACTGAAACTGGTTTGAACAGGTTTGGTCGTGATTGCTTAGCAACATCTGTGCGCGTTCCAGACTACTGGGGCGATTTGTAAACTGTGGCGTTTTGTATAGTTTTACCCTATTGGTACACAAGTCCCGAACATATGTTCACAGTTTCAAGTACGAGTACTCGTATATAGCGTACTTAGTTTGTTTTTGGTGTGTTCGGGGATTTTCAATTATTATAAAAAATGGAGCAAAGAATTTGCATCAAATTTTGTGTAAAAAAAATGGAATCAAGAGCTATAAACACTTTAAATGTTGACAATGGCATACGGTGAGTCTGCTCTAAGTAAAAAAAATGATTACAAGTAGTACAAGCTCTTCCAAGATGGACGAGAAGTTGCCAATGACAAACCTCGCTATGGACGGTCCAACCCATCAACAAAAGATGATAACGTCGAAGCTGTGAAGACAATTTTTTTGGAAATTCGTCAAATTATCATAGAGAAGTTGCTGACGATGTTGCCATATTGGTTGGCTCGTGTCATGCAGTTTTTTCTGATGTTTTTGTCATGAGACGTGTTTGAGACGCGAAGTTTGTTCTGAAACTTCTTAATTTTGATCAGAAGAACTGTCGCATGAGCATCGCTCAAGATGATGATCCTGTATTATATATGAGGGGGATCACTTTGAAGGGGACAACATTAATATTGATGAATAAGTAAATATGTTTTTATAAAAATATAAAGTCGTCTTACTTTTTGAACACACCTCATATGTTTGGTATTACTTGGCATGTTTCACTATAGGTTAGGTTAAGTGTTATGTTCGGTTTTTTTTTTTATTATAAGATGCATGTATGCAAATTTTTTGAGTATCAGTGATCATTCTGTTTTCAACACACTATGAGATTTTAGAAAAATAATTGTTGGTGTTTTCTGATTATCAGTAAATCTGTTAGAATTTAAAATAGTATCCGCTTGAAGCGAGCGTTAAAGTTGGCGAATTGGTTTCGCGTTTGTTTGTGACTGCTGTAGCTGAGCTAGTCGAGTCTTTGGCGACTTTATGCCAAAGGCACTTGGTCTGGACAGGCCGTACAAATCTCTTTCCACAAATTACCCCCAAGATAGCGCTGTAAAATGCGTTTAGAGCATCAAAGCGAAATTTATAGGCTCCACCAAATATTACAGGTATCCATTTGAGTGGATGTCTTCGCATCGAGGTCTTGTTCGTGTCTTGTTTTAATGTACATTGGATCCAAAACAAGTTTTTTTGTTTTAAATTTAAATTTTCGATTTTATTATCTCTTACATAATTTTTTTTAAATTCTAATTTTATACCACTCTCTGCGGTTGCTGGCGAATTAAAGGAAGTACAGAAAAAAGGATGCGGATAGAGCAAAAAAAAGAGCAAGTGCAAAAAAAAAGCACGGTAACCAATTCCTATTGCTAGCTTCCTAAGGGAAACGTGGCGCTTAACGGATGTGCCTTAAGCTTTAATTCGCTTACTCTACTTTTTGAAAATAAAAACTGCTCTTTTATTTTAAAAGGATCGCTATAGTGGTGGAGCACCCACTGAGCTGAACGACACTCAAAAACTACGGCGGTGAAAAATCTGTGCTGCGCTTAGCTTAAGATATACTAAAGTGAGCCATTTTTGCAACAGATAGTCATTTTTTCCGCAGTCTGAAGTCATTTTGTCGGATTTCATTGTACCAAACAGTCAGGACTTTTTAAAAAATTGAATAGTTGAGCTAAAATCAGCTTTCAACCTGGGGTAATGGATGCCAACGCAATACATTTTGATTAAATAAAAATTTATGAACAAATTGTGATATATTGGCCTTTAAAATTGTTTACTCCAGCCATCCTAGAAATCATTTATTAACTTAGTTGCTTAAACTGTAGAGCCCGTATAGTATTGGTATTAAATCTCTTTGTCTTTTCTCCATCACAACAATACTAGTACGAGTAAATCACACAAAAAACTTTTTTCCGAACTAGACAGAGATGCTTTCATCGGCCTGGATATGTCACCTTATTCACTCTCGGTAGGGTTTGGCAAGAGCGATTCTTTGTCAGATTTGTTTACTGACGTTGCCAAATCCAACTGCTGAGTTTAAGTATAATACATGAAAAAGTTATAATTTTCGATGGTGCCATTTTGCCCAATGCTTGGACGTTTTATGTTTTTTTCTTATTGAGAGGATGTACTTATGTTTGTCCTTATTCACTGGACAGCTCTAATTCTAATGCAATGTCTATAATAATCATATAGCTATACTTCACTTAGAGCCGACTGCGCTCTTCATGTAAAAAGGATTGTCCCGCTGATGTTGACATGGAATATTCTTAGTATGCTTCCCAAAATGGGAAGTCTCAGTCGTCAATTTTGGTGAACAGAGACAGAGTTTAATTAAGAAAACACATTGAGAAGAACCGATTATATGGTCAAAATCTTATAGGAGACTGATGCCTCTATAGTTTTGAGTTTCGAGGATAACTTATTTTGTGGATTGGATAAACTATATAGAGATTCAATGCAGGTTTTGTTATAACTTCTCATCGGATAGTCATCGAATACAATATTGGCTCCAGCAGCCTTCATGTTATTAAATTTTCACAAGCAATGGGATTTCTTTTGGCCCTTAAACGGAGAGGTTGACTTCCGTCGAACATCATTGCAATTTTTAATATTCAAAAGCGCGCTTCCTGTGCTTTTTTGTGAACTGAATATCACTTTTCACATGTTAGGATTTCAAGGGCACATTATCATCTTGTCTTCTTATTATCGTACGGACGAAACTTATCTAATATTCTAGACCCCCGCACTTTGACTTAGACCAACATTTAAATACGGATGTCTACAGTGCCGAGAGAGAATACACTGAGAAAGTGTTAACGTCGGATGGCTATAATCGCAAGATATCGCCGGAGCCCGTCCAAACCGCGTCTTTCTCAACCTCTCTCATAAATCCGCACCACAAGCGTTAAGGGCGGCTGACCAGGTGCAATTCTACAAAGAGACCTTCAAAAATGCCACCTCTGATGTGCAAGGTTTTCCACACCGACAGCAAACGTGAAACCTATAATTCGGTGATAAATACCGACGGGTGCTATAAGTCAAACAAGAGGCGTATCAAACAACATTGCACTCGAGGACGAGAACTGACTTGAGAGCAGTTGCTGACTAGTATCAGTAAAAGAGAAAAATCAATCACAAAATTGTTACCAGAAAGTACCAAATTCCGAACCATTGCATATAAAGGCGAACATGGGAACATCATAGTAGAGACACAATCGGTGCTGAAAATTTGGAAAAACCACTTCTGCCTGTTTTTAATGGACGAAAACGACAAAAATATTGCTATTGGCATAACAGATCGATTAAACTTACGTCCACACGTCCAAAATGTAGTAGTGATAGCAATATCCAAACTCAAATGTAACAAATCTGCAGGGCCAACGGCCTAGCAGCCCAGATTTTCAAGACTATATGTAATGATCTGGTGTATAGCAATCCGAAATATTTCGCGAGAGACACGAATACTAGATGAACGGAATCTTAGAATCGTCTGAATGATCCTGAAGATATGAGACCCTCTAAACTGATTCAACCACAAGGATATAAACTTACTGCACATCGCATACAAGAACCCTGCTACCTCATTATATGAACCCTGCTATCTCATTATTGTAAGGTTGCTTATGATAACGCCTGTAGAGATGAGGCCTATCTCTCGTCTTGGCATCCTAGCCAAACTCATTCGGTTTTGTAAAATGTCGATGGAGATCTCCCACTGCTCTATCAAATTCGTAAGAAACATCACCAAATCTTTTCACGTTAAAAAGGGTCTCAAACAAGGAGATGCATTATCATGTGACTTCTTTAGAATCGTGGTTAAAACAATTGTACGCAACTCTCATGCCAACAGAAGAGGTACATTATTTCAATAATAATTTCTTAGACATTCAGATGACATTAACATAATCGGGAGAATCCAGTGGGATGTCAGTCGTTCGCGAATCTCCGGTGAGAAAAGACGTCTTTCGGCTATTCGTAAAGTAAACAAAAATAAAGAAATAATAATTCAGTGTATAAATACAATCAGTTGCAATTTTGTTAATTGACTCGGTAGCCCAGAGGTTAGCGACGCCAGCCAGTGTGTTCGGCCGAAGAGTCCATAGGTCGTTCGACTCCACTCCGTGTGCGGTAGAATTTTTTTTTTCTCTTTTCTTCATTTATTTAAAATAATTACAAAAATAAGTAATTTAAAGTGTCGCTAAGTGCGGTTAATACATCACGTGATGAATTGTGGGGAGCGGTCCGCTATGCTAATAGCGGAACCAGCCGAAAAATCAGGCGAGGCTTCGAGTGGTTCAAGCCAAACAGCCATGCTAGCAGAACCAAAGATGAAGAGGAGGAGGAGGCTAAGGTCCACTCCTAAATTGATAGAACGTCCCTCTCTTTCAAAATCCATCGCAAAGCTGCCTGGTGAATTAAGGGAGGAGACGACATCTACTACTACAAGGGCAGCAATAAGCAATGAGTGTCATGAATCGGAAAATGGCCAAGACCCATATTTATCAGATGGGGGCAAACGTCGTTTTATGGGAAGCAACAACAGCTTCGCAGCTCTGGCTGTCTCAGAGTCGGACGATGAAGATTATGAAGTCGAAGCTCTTCAAAGCAGCATCAAGCAGCTTGAGGAACAGGTGCTTGCTATTAAGGCAAAGAAAACAGCCAGAAGAGAAAAGGAGAAACAATTAAACTCCCAACAACAAGGCCAAAAGCAACGGCAAAAGGTTGCAAGCCAGCAACAGCTACAACTCCAAACGGACCCCATAAATCAGAAACAGCAGTCAAAACATAAAAAACAAACAGAACAACAACAAAAGCATACTCAACCGCCAGGACAACAACAGAAGCTGAAACAGCAGCAACAACAACAACAACAGCACCAACAACAAGAACTGCACCAACAACAACACCAACAGCAGCATCAACATAAGCAACAGCAGCAGCGACAACAACAACAGCAAGAGCAGAAAGCCACCAAGCAAAAAGTGCCACCAATCAACACTTTTGAACTGGAGTTAAAGGACACCATCGAACTATGTAAGTCGGCCATAGGCAACAACTTTTTTATAAAAAGATTATCACTAGATAGGCACGCGATCCACTGTAACACAGTGGAGCGCTATTATACAATTAAAAAATTACTGAAGGATTCGACGACGGAGTTCTTTTCATACACCCGAAGGGGGACAAGCTGCAAACAATGCTGCTGAGGGGATTAGAACCGTCGACTGATCCGGAGGAGCTCCTTGCACTGCTGAAAGAGAAGAAGTGCGAAGGGCTCCAGTTCGTGGGGGTCAAGCCATTCACCACAGCCAGAGCCAAAAGGGAGAAGCGGCAACTGCCGATTTTCCTTGTCCAACTAAGTCCCACCAGCAATCTGGATGGTCTAAGGAGTATTAAAATCCTAGACTACCAGGTTGTCCATTGGGAAAAATTAAAGAGGAGCGAAAACATTTTACAATGTTTTCGCTGCCAAAGGTTCGGGCACGCCGCGTCGAACTGCGAAATGCAGCCTCGATGCGTGAAGTGCGGAAAGAACCACAAGTCTGAGGAATGCGCTCTTGGTAAGGACGGAGCGTCTGAAAAAAGCCAACTCTCTTGTGCTTTATGTAGGAACACGGGACACACCGCAAATTATCGGGGTTGTCCCAAATTCCAGTACATCAAAAGAATAAACCTGGCCCGGCAGCAGAAAGTGGAAGTTAAACGTCCACCCGTGCATTTGCAAACTCCAGCCGTTACTCCCAATATTACCTACGCCCAAATGGCGGCAGGCAGGGGAAATACGGTACAGCAAGCGAAGGTTGCTTCTCAGGCCCCAGCGCCCAGAGCACCTGAACCAGTACCTGACATGCTAGCTATCTTGCTCTCTATCCAGGGGCAGATGGCTCAGCTACAACGCCATTTAACTGAACAGACCGCGCGGGTGGATCAAGTATACGCACTGCTGCCTGGCCTAACGCACCTTTTGCCGTAATGGGTACGTACGTGGCGGAGCAAACCCTGAAGGTCCTTGCTGTGAATATGAATTCACTGATTAGGCTCGAACGACGAGCCGCACTATTTAAGTTGCTTAAAGACCAAGCCCCCGATGTGCTTCTGGTTAGCGAAACTAAGCTTACCAAGAGACACAAAATGAGGCACAGAAGATACAAAATAGTACGGAGAAACCGACCCAACTCCATTCAGGGAGGTGGCGTTGCAATTTTCGTACGAAAAGGTATACATTTTAAAAGAGTATACAGTCGTGTAGTACGTAGGTTCCAGGTGCTGGAAGCATGCATCGTGTATATCCCTCTCCGTAGTGGAAAGCGGTTGTACATGGTGTCTGTCTATGCACCTAAGGCTACTCAATCCACCTTATTCATCTCAGAGCTCGAGACTCTTTTTCGATTCCTGAGGCTGGAATTGGAAGACAACTATTTTATTATCGGCGGAGATTTCAACGCCAAACATAATGATTGGGGAAATAATACACCAAATACTAGAGGGAACCTACTATTCAATTGGTGGGGTCAGCACAGTATAATGTATCGACTCGGGCTTAAGGCGACGGATAGTCCGTCGTTTCCCAGACACGGGTCCTATTTGGATCTTCTGCTGTTCGACTCACGAATTCAACTGACATGCACTAACCAACAAACTACAAACTGTCTACGCACTTTCGTGTATGACAGTGACCATTGCGGTCTCAGCACCGAAATAACTGTCCCCAACGAAATTGCGGAATTGGATGAGTTTGTTCAAAGGCATTCCTACAATTACAGTAGGGTGCGTTGGGCACACTTCACCAGATCACTGACTAGAGCACTCTTCTCGAATTCGCTCTACCCACCGTCCAACAGAAATCTGTCAAACGAGGAGATTGACAGGTATCTAAGACGAATGGACGAGACAATCAAACAAACAATGGACAAAACGATACCTCGGTACCAACACACTGACGAAGAAGTCCTATTCCGCAACGCAACTATTGACGCACTGCACCGACATAAAAGTAGACTGCTGTCAAGACTAAAAACCTTGTACAGACAGTTCACTGACAGACATAACCCGGAGATCATGACACTGAAGTCGTCGATTAAAAACCTCCAAAAATTAATAAAGGAAAATTACAGAACATCTGTAAGTTTGTATTGGAACAATAAAATTCGGGCTGTTAACACCAGCAACCCGAATATGTTCCCGCAAATAAATAAAATATTTCGGAGAAATAATCAGAACGACCTTCCATGTCTTAAAATCGCCCGAACGACGAACAACGAACAAATACTTGTAGCAGCAGGCATAGATCCAAATGAGGCTGTTGATGATGACAACTTCTTTGTGATCGAGGATCCGCAGGAGCAGGTAGAGGCTATAGGAGCGACTTTCCAGGAAGTGTACAAGGCGAATGTTATCATTGGCCCGAACCACGATCTGGGGAATCGAGTCCTTGCGCACAATTTCTGCCTTCGAAATGAAATAGTGAATTGGCGATTCGAGAGCTCGGGTTTCACCCAGTTCAGTGACGAGAATATGGTAAATAATGTCATCACCAACGATAGGGTATTACCCCCGTTCATTTCGAAGGATGAGCTCCAAACGATCTTCGAATCGCTTAGAAGTAAGAAATCAGTGGGAACCGGTGAAATACCGAACATTGTGCTTCGACATCTCCCTCTAGAAGCGGTGAACATTTATACCACCCTGTTTAATAATGCAATGAATAATGCACATTATCCAGCGCGTTGGAAAACGGCGGTGGTACATCCCATCCCCAAAAGGGACAAAGACACTTCCAATCCGGCGAATCTCCGCTCGATCAGTCTTCTTCCAAACATCAGTAAGGTGTTCGAGAAGGTGATCAATAGAGTCCTGACTAAGTGGGTTGAGGACAAACATATAGTTCCGGATAATCAATTCGGTTTCAAGGCGGGGCATGATATCATTCATGCTGCGTCGAAACTGGTTTCTGATATCCAATGGAACAAAGCCAAGAACCAGTGCACTGGTGCCTGCCTGATTGACTTGGAGAAGGCCTTCGGTACCGTATGGTTAGAAGGACTCTTTTTCAAGCTGGATAGGTTGGGCATTAGTAAACCTCTTCTGTATATTCTTTTCGATATGCTCTCCAGTAGACAGTTCATCGTGAAGAATGGCGATGTGACTTCCGCTGGAACATTTAACATTAAAAACGGTCTGCAACAGGGAGCGGTAAATTCGCCGATCCTATTCAACATTTACACGAGTGATCTGATAGGTTCACTTCACCATGCCATAGCGTACGCAGACGACATAATCGCGTACAGATCGGGTCCAAAGATTGAGGTCATTAATATGCTTTTGCAGCGTGACTTCGATAAAATTAAGCGATATTGCGATGACTGGAAGTTGAAAATCAACTTTCAGAAGTCGGAAACCATTCTGTTTAGGACGCCTTTGTCTAGGGCCTCTAGGGATACCAGAAAGAATTGGCGAAAGTTCTCGATCGAGGGGCAGCACGGGCAGCCACTTGCTTGTCGAAATGTAGTCAGATACCTTGGGATCTGGCTAGATCAATTTCTGTATTTTAACAAACATATAGATGTTGCTCTGGCCAGAGCCAAAGGTGCTTTTGCCCTTACAAAGAGACTGTTTTATAACAGCCAACTCGATGCGAGGGTGAAGGTAATCTGCTACATGGCCCTTATCAGGCCCATGCTTGTATTTGGATGTCCCGTGTGGTTCAACGTGAGAGCAAGTTTATTGGAAAAGATTCGGGTGTTTGAGAGGGCTTGTCTTCGCTTATACAGAACACCAGAATCTCAGTACATAAAATTCTATCCTAATGAGGTCTTATACAATAGGGCGAACCTAATAAGAGTGGACAATTTCGTCATTAAGTTAACTCGAAGGCACATTGCAAGAGCAATGACCTCATCGAACAACCTGATCTCCGGGGCTTTCTACCCCAATTATATGTATCACGAGAGAGTTCGCTTTGACGGCTTTATTCCTCCAAAAGCGTTCCTCTATTTAGATAGCAAAGGTCTAATCCAGGACAGATTGGCGGTGCCGCTAATCTTCCACGTCGCTCGAACAGCTGCGGACAGGCGACTCAACTACGACAGAGACGTCGCACATGGCAGTGCGGAGCGTCTCCGGTTCAGTAGGGCGGTAGGGAGTCGCGACATGAGGGATGTTGCTCGACAGCACCAACACTTTTGGTGGCTTGTTGAAGGGGAGGATGCTTCGTCGTCGAACTCCTCCGGTGATATTTAGCTTCATGTGAAGCAAGGTGGGCCAGCCTAATTTGTTTTTGCCCATGGCCGGCTTACATAGTTTATAGGTAGATTTAAGTTAGATTTTAAGAAAAAACAAAAAAAATATATATAAAATGAAAAAAAAAACAATATATATATATATACATATATTTGTATATTAAGTATATATATATTATGTATATATATATATATGCATGTAGATGTAAGTAGGTTAAGTAGATTAAGATTTAGTTTTAGGTAGTATGTAGGCTTTTAGTTTTAAGTTTTATAATATAATAAAATTAAAATATTCCGTATACTAAGTTTTTAAACATGTTTTCTTAGTTTAAGCTGTAGTTAAGTCACTGTAGAATAAGAATAAAATCCGTCATAAACGTCGAAAGACATAGTATTTAAGTATTATGTATAACTTAGAGTGCCTGCATAGGGCCAGTAAGTTAGTTTAAGATAAATTTAAGTTATTTAAGCAAATTTTTAAGCGTTTTTTTGTCTAGCATGTAAGAGTAAATTAAGTAATATAAATAAAAATGCATATAAACTGAAAAACTGAACCAGTGTGGCATTTGTGAATATTGAGGCAGATGTGGAAAGTATAGTTCTAGTGGTCAATAAAAACATAAGAAAATAAATGCTGTCTTCAAAAAGAGCAAAAGCATCGAGAAGCAATCAACTTAGGTGCGAAAAGAATGTATCTACCTTCAATAGGGCCGCTCGAAATTTGGTAAACTATAGTGGCCATATTGTTAACGCAACATCTGTCAAATTTATTGTGAATTGTTCTGTAGTGTATGGTAAACCACCATGGACACCCGACATACACTAACACAAAATGCATTCCAAGAAAGTCACTGTTTGGTGGGGGTTTTAGTCTGGCGGAATCATCGGTCCGTACTTCTCCCAAAATGAAACTGGCATTGCCATAACCGTCAACGGCGAACACTTCAAATCGATGATAAACAACTTCTTATGGACTAAACTGGATAGTATACATACGAGGGGCGTTCAATATATTCTCGGTATCGATATGAAAGAAAATGCGAATTCAATTTAAATTGTTTTTATTTTTCAATATAATCTCCCCTAACATCAATGCATTTGTTACATCTTGAGATAAGCTTTTTTAAACCCTCAAAAAAATAAATTTCCTCTTTCTCTGCAAAATACCCATTTATTGCCGACTTGAGTTCTTCATCATCCGAAAATCTTTTTCCACGAAGACATTTTTTCAAATCCAGAAACAGGAAATAATCACTAGGGGCAAGGTCTGGACTACAGGAGCGTTGTCATGAAGAAGCAACACACCCGCTGCGAGTTTACCCCGTCTTTTCTTTTTAATTTCCTCCCGCAAATTATGCAAAGTGGAAGCGTGTGGCGTTGATGGTTTCACCTTTTTTTTTGTACTCAATGAGCAAGATTCCCTTTGAGTTCCAAAAAACTGTGGTCATGAGCTTCCCGGCAGACGGAGTGACTTTGAACTTCTTCGGGGGGTCTGTTCCTTTTTTATGTCACTGCATGGACTCTTGTTTGCTTTCAGGGTCATAGTGGTGGACCCATTTTCGTCCCCAGTAACAATTCGATCCATAACACCGTCCGCGTTCTCACTACACATCTCCAAAAGCTCTCTACAGCATGCGATTCTCACTTTTTTCTGAGGCGCTGTGAGCATTCGTGGCACCCACCTTGCACTGACCTTTGAAAGGTTAAGATGGTCATGAAGAATGGTGTGAATGGTACCAATTGATAGCTTGGTGATCTCTGCCATCATTTTCACCTTTATTCGGGCATCCTCAAGAACAAGTTTTTCGACTTCTTTGATGCTTTCTCCCGTACAAGCAGTAGCCGGGGCGCCGGAGCGGGGGTCGTCTTCAATGCTCTCTCTGCCTCTCTTTAACTCACTTGACCACTTTTGCACAGTTGATAATGAAGGTGCGGAACCCTGGTAAACAGCCACCATCTCTTCATGAATAGTTTTTTGACTTTTTCCTTGCTTAGCGAGAAATTTAATTACAGCGCGATGCTCAATTTTCACCATCATCGTCTCAGTTGCCATTATGATTCTGTTTAACTAGAGATAAAACGCGAATTAATAATCGCATTTATATGAAATTTTACATGAATGCACTAAAATAATAGTATTACTTGATAAATAAGTCAATTTATATATACAACCACAGCTTCACCCCGATACCGAGAATATGTTGAACGCCGCTCGTATCAATGACATGTGGTTCCAACAGGATGGCGCTACGTGCTACACAGCGCATACCTCGATAGTTATACTGCACGAGCGATTTGAGGGCATAGTTATATCGAGCGACTTGAGCTGACGACCGACATCGTGTGATTTAACGCTTTTAGACTTCTTCCTTGACTTCTTCCTTTGTTGACTCAAAGTCAGTATAACTGAGTCCATCCAGCAAATTCAGCCAGATTTATGAAACAAATTCCTCGAAAATTTGACCTCCGCAATACGTGCCACCAAGCAAAGCCATGGCGGAAATTTGAACGGCGTTATGCGATAAAATGTTGTTTCAAGTAAAAAACATCTCCTACACAACTTGTTCTATTTACATTTAAAAACCGAGCGCCCTTATTGAAAGGCTCTATATTTTCAAAGCAGCTGGGTCAAGCACCATTGCTTTTACTTTTTAAATAATTTTTTTTTGACAAAGTGTTGATAATACCATAGTTGGCAGTGTTTATTCTTTTTCTTTTGAAAAAATTCCAAATTACAAAGGTGATAGATACAGCCATTCGATTTTTAGATTTCCAGTTGTCAACCATAAAATTTCCATACATACGTATGTATGTTGAGTCATCACAACATCTGTATGAGTAGCGCTTGAAAAGTCTCTCTACTATTAAATTAAGAAAACTTGCGTAATTGAATTTTTTCCTCGGAAAAGTTTTAAAAGCTCATTACGTACTCCTTCCGCTGTATTGTTCATTATCTATCGATTGACTTAGACATCTATCCAACTAGTTTAAACAAAAGAAAACCTAAAAACCAACTTTCCAAAGTTGATTCCTTTGCAAATATTCGTACGTAGTCGTATCTCGCCATTTGGCTTCGCTATTTTCAGAGATGCCTTGAAACGGCAAAACTCTAAATGTGAAAAAAGCAAACTTGAAAACTACACTTTTACGAGATTTTTATTCGCTTCCGCATCATAAACGAGAGATTCCCAAGACGACAACGTGAAATCTATCCCCCGAGATATAACTCACTAAAAGTTATCTTTCGAAAAATATCCTTTAGGAGATATTGGCCAAAAGAGGGGAGGAGACACCACAAGGGGCCAATCAAATGTTCTACTAGAGGATAATGAGATAACCATGCAACTACCAAAAATCAGCGAACGAAGCAAACATTGAATAGAAAACAAAAATGGAATGGAAAGGAAGAGAGGAATTTATTTAATGGCGGTATTCTCTGGCGTTAGCGGTTTATTAATGAACGCGCAAATACCCATACTTTGTAGAATTCCATCCCCATCACTGGCCTGAAATCCTTCATAAAGCATACGCAGGCTTCCTTTATAGGTTATGAGGCAGTTTCCTCCTCCAACTCATATTCAGTGATTTTTCAAGGTCTTCATTGGTTTTCCGTTTTCAGTTTTCGCTTTTCCGTTTGGGAAATCTTGAATTTCATGAAATTTCATACCCCAGCACTATTTGGTTTATCGTTATCAGTTACCCAAGCTCCAACTTGAAGCAGCAGCATGCCATCATCATCATCATCAGCATCATCGTCATCGTTTATTCATTGTGTGCACAACGATGCGCATAATTTCCAGATACGGATAATTCCCTGATACTCGGTATCAGATAGCTCACAGCTTGTAGCTAAACGAAAATGAATATCCTGACGCGCAACGGCTTGCTTGCGGCATAAATTCCATCGCGTCCATAAATTTACTTGTAAATGGCTAGGCTTCCTCTTTAGCGGGTATCCTTTGATATGCGCGCCAACAAATAGATCCTACCACCGACTAACACACTTTGAAGAGCGATGTACGGTACGAGTAGAACAGGTAAACAAATGTTCTGGCCGTTAGCTGGATCTGGATAAGGTTTCGATGCAGCGAAACGTAATGTTTATTGACCTTTTGGATTACCTTTACCTTTAGCTGGGAAAACGTTAATTCCATCTAAAGTCAAAGTAGACCACCTTTTCAAAATCAACATGAGCTCGATTCGGTGCTACCGGCCAGGATGTATTGTACACGTAAATGAGAATAAATTGGAAGGATGGTGAATTCCAAATGTATTGCTACAGCTGTGGTAATTTTCTGTAGTTGATTCAAAACAAAGGTAAAGAAAACAGTACTGGTAGGTCTTTGGTGTTTCTAATACACCTAACTCTGTGTAAAAATTTCATTTGTGCCACCAACGGCTCAATAAATTGATAAATTAGGTGTTGGCAGTCAGGACATAGAGAAATATAGGTCGACCAGATAACAATGAATTGTCCAATTGTTATGTTTCAGCAGCTGTCAAAGTTTTCCATGACATCCAGCTGTCAAAATATTCAGTAAGGTTTTCCATTTCATCATGCATCGTTTTAGGCTTGCCGAACGTACGGAAATTATTAAAAAATATCGGAATTCCGGCTCAGTTGTAAATACACAACGTGAATTTCGTCGTGAGGTTCGTCGTAATCATAACTTCAATGTGTAGGCGATTGGTCACACCGTTTGAGCGCAAAGTTTGAGCGTGAGTACACTTTTTTGGATCTTAAGCCACCAACCAGATAGAGATTGTTGCGAAATGAAGAAAATGAGATTGGTAGCCGGCATAGCGGCCTGTATCGAAGAAGGCCCAGAAATGTAGATTCGGCGCCGATCAGCTGAAGTGGGCATCGCCAGAGAGTTAACCCGGTTTATTTTGCAGTTAGATTTGGACTTACATCCATATAAGATTGCGCTAATGCAAGAATTGAAGCCGGACAAACATAGACACCGCCATGAGTTCGCTAATTGGGCGTAGGAACTGTTGGCCGGAGATCCACATTTTGGCCAAAAAATCATCTTCCAAAATGAGGCTCAATTTTGGTTTAGCGGCTATATCAACAAGTAAAATTGCCGTTATTGCATCAATGCATCCACAATGATTGATTGTTTGGTGCGGTTTATGGCATGATATGGAAGGATACACGTTTACCGTCAATGGTCCCAGGTATAGAGCGATGTTAACCGACTTTCTATGATCAGAACTCAACAACATCGATATATCCGAGCTGTGATTGCAAAAAGACGGCACTAGATGCCATATAAGCGACGCAAACGCTCGAAGTTGTGAAGGAAACATTTTGCGACTGGGTCCTCTCACGGCGAGCATTCATCAATTGGCCGCCGTGATCATGCGATTTGGCACCACTCGATTATTTTCCTTGGGACTACGTCAAGTGCTTAGTCTACACTAATAAGCCCACCATTTTGGACTAGCTTCAAAATAAAGCCAGACAATTTTATATCTCACACCGTTGTTGTTTTATTTAAATTTTATATCCCATCGTTTTTATCTGGTCACCCTCTACTATTTAAAAAAAAACAGTTTTATCTACAGCCCTTCTAACATAAGATTGAAATATACTTGGTACAATTTGTTGAAACCTTCAAAGTGCAGCCTGTTTCAATCTCGGTCTCGGTCTCGGTCTCGGTCTCGGTCTAGGTCTAGGTTGAGTGATTGACTTCCCTCACCATTGACAATAACCACCTATGCGCCACTTTGAGGGCTTATGGTTGTAAGTGGACCGTATCTTTCTTGACATGACGCAGCTATTTATGTCGATGTGTCTTTAACTGAATTTTGAAGAAAGTGTCGAAATTTACGAGGATATTGTGGACAAACCTTAGCAGAGATCTAATTTTTCACACGGTTAAGCAAAAGCGAAACCGCGGCTGGCCATCTTTTCGGATTTCTCATTTTTGCACTGTGTCAGAGCAAAATGATCTCAGGCGGCCTACTAAACCGGATTACTTGTTTCTAACTTCGTTCTATTAATTAAAAGGCTGTCATCGTTGGGCCGAAAGTCCACCGGTGTAAATTGTTATATTGTTTTGGATATGGCATAGTGGCTTTTGAAAAACGTTACCGCCATCTGAAGTCGGGAAGACACTGTATTTGACATTGTACTTCGGTTAAAGGCATCTATCCACTCCTTTCTAGTTGTGAGATGGACTTGAAAAGCTGAATTTAAACCGAGTTTTATTGTAGTATTACCGATTGTGGATGATACTAGGAAATCTATGTATGTTAGTTATGAACTACGACACCAACATTTTCGGACGCAGTTTCCACTGCAGAGTTGAATGTTCGATCTTAGATGATGCCAATGTGTTTATAATTGAATTATATTCGGATTATTGTCGGATGGTCAACTTGTGGACAAGTCGAATGGAACACGCGCACAAGAGAGAAAACACCTTTGGGTAGATTTGGTTACAGCGGACATACGCTACGAAACAAACGAAGGATGGAAAAAATTTTTCATTGCGAGATCTTATTTTGCCTATGTACTATCGCCACCACTAACGGCAGTGGACGAACTCATTGAATACTGGAAGATCGGACTTTTCACATCCTTCGATGCTCATGTTCAGAATAATTTTTGGGATCGAACAAATGCAATGTGGGAGGAATAGTCTCCTAAACTTCTTACTATCGTCTAATCTGGTTGTCAATAATCAGGAGACAAAAAGACGAAGACATAAGTCCTCTATCTCATACTTCACACTATCCCAGTAACTTGATCAGAACGGCACGCATTTTCCCTTTCACTGAGGTTATTAAGCAATCCTCTACAGATGGAATCCCTCATCGGTTGTGGTGATGGATGAAAACATCAAATATGTTGTTACTTCCTTTCATAGCTTCAAATTGCGTGATACCCTTAGCACATGTCCAATTCGGAAATGACAGACGAATCTGTATGCCGTTCTTCATGTTGGAGAGCATGGAAAAACTACTACATCCCCTGTCAACGATGCGCAAGCTCCTTCTAGGGCTATTCTTCAGGAAATCCTATACCTAATCGAGGATTGGTGCAATGGTAATGGGCTTTCAGTCAATCCTCTCAAGACTAAAGTGCTCTCTTTACAAGAAGGACGAAGCTGATCTGATCTGACTCATCCAGTGCATAATAACATCGCCATCTTGAAAAACAAACCTTTTCGACTAAAAATGTCGATTCGAAAACCACAAAGAGCTTTCGGCAAAACATGGGGCTTGTCAGCGCTGTCAACCTTCTGGCTGGTAAAGATCAAGATACAGAACTTGTCTTCAAAAAGACTTGCACATTTTTCTGGGCAGTGAAATAAACTGAGTCGTCACGCTCTAGACAGTGATGCTGAATCGGGTAAACTCGGCTCCAGTCTTTTCTTATTTCTCTTTGGTTTTCTCTCTCATGCTTTAAGTCTCCGGCATTAATTTATTTTAGAGAACATCTTGCATGCACCTCGAAAATGATAACTTTCTAAGTTATCAAAAAAAAACACTTTTTCAAAATACTGTACAATTAATTTTTTCTTGAAAGTAGAAATGCATTGACATACATTTGACGAAAATTTGAAAAAATTGGCCCAGAATTATCTGACTTATTCAATGAATAGCAAACATTTTAGAACTGTCAATATAGCATTGTACTAACTACGATTTCGTTCATATAGGGAGTCCTACCTCTGACTTTTAGGGGTAATAGGTTTTCTAAATTCTAATATGAAATATCTAAAACCATTGGAGGATACTACAAGTTCTCTTTATTAGGAAGTTCGTGACGTGACTTACTTTAAGTTTACTTGTTTACAATTGTTGGAGTTGATGTTATTTATGTTTGTGAGTCTTGGATTAAGCATGATATATCTCCTGTATAGCATAAGGCCTTCAATCATGAAATATCAAGAAATGATTGAGTAACAACCACTTGGCAGGTGGAATAGTAACTCACTGCGGATCTTCCGTAAAATGTAAAATCATAAGCAAATGGGTCAACCTAGATATTGAGTTTTTAATTGTTGAAATACACGATGGTTGCTCAAAATGCTTGGTTTAAATACCGGACCACAGCTGTTCTCCTGAACCATTTTTCACTGCCCCTTTATGAGCACGTAATTGTTTGTGAATACTTCAATGGCGAACTGTTGAAAAATAATTCTCGATCCTTCCAAAAAAATGATTTTTTTTCCTCCATAGGACTGCAAATATTTAATGTTGACTATCCAACACGATTTGCTTAGGATTGCGCTCCTAGTCTTTTCGATCTGGCAATTGTATCTGATCCTTCGTTTGTCCTCCTCTTTGACCAGATTTCACTTGATTTTATATCTGACCATGAGAATTGACTTCACTCACTCTGGGGTTAATAAATTTTGAGAATCTCCATGATGCCGCTTTTTCCGCCTCCTGGAATAATTGTCTATCTGTCTTCAAGAAGCTGATCTATATACTCAGTACGAACATACACACAAAACGGTTAATAGCCGAAATAACAGCTGTCCTTGGTATACAGCCGAAGTAATCAAGACCATCAAAGCTCCTAACAAACAGTAAATGGAAACAGTCAATCTCCAGGTCATTGGACTGCTTCCCAAGCTGTGCGTACGCATTCATCTGTAATACTAAGAAATTCTAAAAAAGTTTTGGAACAATTTGCGACAAATTGGCGTTTCTAGTGCTAAAAGCAATGCAAAATATGAAATTTATCCTGATATCTTAAATAATTGTTTTCTTGAAAGTCGATTTGAAGAAATAAGTTCCAATTTCTTAGAAAGTTCTGGTTTCATCTTCCTTCCTCCAGACAGAGGTTTCAAAATTCAGTCAGTAAGTGAGTATGATACTATAAACTGTATTTCAATTTCAATTTCAATTTTGGTGGGGGCTAACGCCCCCATTTATTATGCTTAATACAAACTTAAAAACTAAGACTTAAACTAATACTAGGGCTTAAAGCTAAGGATGGTGAAGGAGATCGAATTTGAGGGAAAGTGTGCTGCGATTAAAATCGAAAACGGAAAGGTTGGAGTTTACCTTACGCAGCATACGGGAGATTGGTTCGTTAGAGCCATATGTGGTGCGGTGGATAGGTAGATAAAAGAGACGGGTGGAACGTAGATTACGAGGGTTAGTGTTAAAGAAAATGGAGTTGCAAAGAGGCATGCTATCGATGGAGCCTGAGAGGAGTCGGTGAATGAACAAAATGTCTGCTGCGTCCCTTCGTTCCTCAAGGGTATTCAGGTTAATGAGTTTGAGACGGTCTCGATAGGGAGGTAAGATTAGAGGATCGTTCCAAGGTAGACCTCAAAGAGCAAAGCGAAGAAAACGACGCTGGATCCTCTCAATACGAGATACATGAACTCGTTGAAAGGGACACCACGCTTGGCTAGCGTACTCGAGAAGGGGGCGAATGTAAGTGATGTATAGTGATCTAGTCACGTACGGGTTGCAGAATTCTTTGGACCATCTTTTAACGAAGCCGAGTGATGAGTTTGCTTTAGAAATTATCTCATCAATATGCGAGCGGAAATTAAGCTGCCTGTCGCATAATATACCAAGGTCGCGGATAGATTCAACAAGGGGTATAGGTTGGCCGTCGAGATGGTAAATTCGTTGAGGAGACTTCTTGCACTTACGTGAGAAAGTAAGCAGTTCTTGATGCACCAGGTGGAAAAACTATTTAGATCTATTTGAAGGAGGGTGGAGTCTTGTTGTGAGGAAATGGGTTTAAAAAATTTGGTATCGTCAGCATAGAGAGAAAGTGTTGAGTGTTGAATGAGCCTTTGAAGGTCGTTAATAGTTAGGATGAAGAGGAGTGGACCTAGGTGACTACCTTGAGGAACACCTGAAGAGGCCAAGAAAGGGGCCGATAGGACAGATCTGAAACGAACATTATAAAAACGATTAACCAGGTAAGAAGATATCAATTTAAGCAAAATGGGTTCAAAGCCCAGGACGGACAATTTGAACAGGATTAGTTTATGAGATATCTTGTCAAAAGCTTTACTGAAATCAGTTGTTATAACGTCAACTGCTTTACCATTTTTTAAGGCTGAGAGAACAGAGGACACGAATTCTACGAGGTTAGTGGTAGTTGATCTACCCTTCAGAAAGCCGTGTTGATTGGGGGAAATAAAAGATTTACACTGGAAGCTTAAGGCTTCATGCAAAATACTTTCGAGGAGTTTGGGTATATGGGAAAGTTTAGCTATAGGGCGGTAATTAGTGACTTCGTTCTTTAATCCCTTTTTGTGTATGGGTGTTATGAAAGAAGACTTGGATATCTGTGGAAATTCACCTTGAGAGAGCGATAATCGGAAGAGATTAGCAAGGGGGCGTGAAAGAGTTGAGGAACACTTTTTAAGAAATATGGATGGAAGGCCATTTGGCCGGGTAATTATTCATCATTAAGTTGTTGTAATTTGTTTTCTATTACTGTATGATCAAAGCTATGAGAAATAGTGGGGCCAATAGGGAAGTTAAGTAGGTATTTGAAATAAGAGGGATCCGATAAGCCGAAGGTATTATCGGCAAAAGATTGCTTAAAAAAGTAGCAAAAAAGTTAGCTATGGTATGCGGATCAGTTGATGATATAGTTTCGTATGAGAGGGATGGAGGAAAACCGTCGGATTTTTTTTTTGTAATTAACGAATTGGTAGAAAGACTTAGGATCATTTATAAGCCTTGATTGCGCACTATCAAGGTATCCCTGATAGAGAAACTTATAGAGCTGGGCGAATTGAAGGTATGACCCGAGATAGTTTGAATAGTCAACAAAAGAGTTGGACCGGAGGAAAACTGTCCATAATTTGTTTCTTTTGTTACGTAAAGAGCGAAGTTTACGATTATACCACGGGGGGCTCGTAGAAGAGGTCCTATTACGCGAAAAGGGGACATAGAGAGAAATAGAATTAAGTAATTCTCTGTAGAAAATAGAGAGAGCACTTTTTAGGGGCATATTGGCGAAATCAAAAGAACACTTACTAAGATATGCGTTAATTTTGCGGAAATTCGCTTTATGAAAGTCGTAAGAAGTGGTAGCTGCAGATGGGTTGGGTCGGAAAGTAGAGTGGTGGAAAAGAGAAAGAAGAAGTGGTGGGTGAAAGTTATCAATGGTCGATAGTGAAAGGGGACAGAGCGACACAGAGGAGTTTATGGGGTCAGTGGTGAAAATGAGGTCTAATTGCCTTCCCATATAGTTGGAGACTCCACTAACTTGGTATAAGCTAGAGTCTGTGAGCTCATCCAAGAAGAGACATTCTTTACTCGAGATAGGGTAAGCGATAAAAAAAGATTTATCATCTGATTGAGTCCAGTGCAGCTGAGGTAGATTGAAATCGCCAAATACGATGATATCATCGAGAGGATCAGATAAGTTAATTATTTGATCAATTGCATCGATAGCGAGTTGGTAGCATTCGATTGGTTAGGCCGGTAGGATGTAAAAACACATAATGTACAGGGACCTGCAGGGGAGTGTTATCTTTATTGAAAAGTAGTCAAGTTTAGAGGAAGTAGAAACAGCGATTGGTGAAGAGTTTAGGTCATTGCGGACGGCCAATAGGACACCTCGACATGGAGCATCATCATTTGGACGGGTAAGATCGTCGTCTCGGAAAACATTGAAACTAGGGGGGAATAATTCCTGATTCTTTATATCGGGAATTAGATTAGTTTCAGTCAGAGCGTAGACCTCAAATGGGAGAGCGTGAGATTGGCGCAAGACGGCACGGGTCTTAGATCGCAGTCCTCTTACGTTTTGATAGTAAAAGGTAAGAGGAAGGTTATTACGAGAGGGCGTAGGAGTGGATGGTCCAAACACTGGCAATGGTAGCACGTTAGGGACGAAAAAAATTGTCGTTGTCAGCTCTGCTTCATTGGAGGCGTGAGATCCTTTTCGAGTGCACATAGTTACCGAAAGCAGCAAGGTCGTCTGAGACTTTTTGCGGAGACATATTAAAAATCTCGTGGAACTTGATGTACAAGTTCCTCAGACTTGTAAGGTCAGTAGGGAGACCTTCCTGCTGTATTGAGACCATGACGCTTGTCTTAGTTTTCCCCTCATAACAAACTGAGTCTGATTTGTCATGCAGATATGCTAGAAGGAGACGTATATTCTCATACGTCTTTTTTTCTCTAAGCCTAGAAAGTGCATAACGACATTCTGTTGAGCCAAAAGTTTGTTGGGTTATTTTAACTGTGGGTGGCAGAAGGGGGTCAAAAATGGGGCAGGTGGACGAAGATTTTGAAGGCGATGCAGGAGTGATTGAAGGGGCATTAGACACATGTTCAGGTGAGGGATTTATAATATGGGACCTAACGAAATTGGGATATTTAGCTCCGGTTTTAAGGTCAAAATTAGGGAAAGAAGTGCTAGTGGGGGCACGTGCAGAGGGGTTAGGTATTTCAGATGGGCTATTGTGAGCGGTTGGTGCTAATTTGAAAGAGACGCGTTGACGCGGTGGCTTGGGTGGAACGGAGGCTGCAGGTGCAATATAATTAGAGGACCGATGAAGTCGGTTCGGGATGTGAGTGGGTGGGGTGAAATTGGGGAATATATTAGTTTTAAATCTCCAATTAGAGTCAGAATTGGAACGGGAGTTGGAAACGGTTTTCGGTACAGAGTCAGGTTTGCTACGGTTTGGAACGGATTTCGGTATTTTACTAGAGTCCGGTTTGGGATGGGAGTTGGAATCGGAATTAGGTAACTTAGATTTAAGCTTCTTTTTATCCTGTTTCTTGGTAGGTGTTTCGATCCATTTACAGATGCGCATCTTTCCAACGTTGAAATTAGTACCAGCAGGGTTTTTAAATAACCATTCGTATCTAGCAGGGAGGTCGAATTTAAAGCTTCGATTACCTTTGTGGTGAGATGGCAGGAACATTTCACATTTACTGATGGTGATGCCGTATTTGTCTGCGAAGAATTTCGTGATCCAAGAAATATCAGCGTTTACGGGGGTGTATCACAACCATTGCGCTTTATCAAATAATCTGCCGATTGGTCGCAAAAAAAAGGAATCCAGCATCACCTGCTGAATGTTAGGGCCTATTGTGCCCGTTGTGATGCCACGTGGATCTATGATCCTCTTACTAATGTAACCCATTTGAGCTTACGATGAAGCGTAGGAGACTGTTCACGTTTATATTTTTTAAGTAAAGTTTTCTTCCCCGGGAGAGAGCTGGACATGTACAGAGTATATGGAGGGTTGTCTCCTCTTTCTCCTCGTCCATGTAGCTTCTACATAAATCGTTTGCTAAAACGCCAAGCCTCCTTGCGTGCCTGCCTATGAGGCAGTGTCCAGTGATGACACCTATAATGGCGCTGAGATGTTTCCTATTTAGAAAGATCAGACTCTTAGAACGATTCGGATCTAGCTTTGGCCAAATTTTTTGTAGTCGCTAGACATGTTGGTCCAACAGTCCACCTAAGGTCTGTTCTTTTATTGACATCCAGCTTAAATATTAACTTGCACGTAGCGATTGGGATACCCATGATACCTATTTCCGGTAGAATAGGTAGAATATTTGCATGCTGAAAATACCGAGGGGTGTCAAATGAAACAGAATGTCTAATGCCGCAGAGAGAGTAGACCATGTAAGACTCCGCTTATGCATAGACATGCTGTTCCTTATACTCTGCTTAGTTTACTGCAGTTGACTGCATTGTCTAAGGCCGTCCACCGGACAACAAACCTGTAGGTGAGTATTGGTCTTATGACCGAGATGTATAGCCAGTGGGTTATGCGATGTTGAAGGCCCCATTTGCTCCCAATGGCTTTTTTGCAAGAGAATAAAGCTACTGTAGCTTTATTGACTCTATTTTGAATGTTAGGTTTCCAGTTTAGTTTCCTGTCAGAAATGAGACCCAGATATTTTGCTGCATCGGAAAATACTGAACTGGTACCGTTTATTGAAGGAGGGTCTATAATTGGAATTTTGTATTTCCTGGAAAAGAAGACACGATCAGTTTTGTGGGGGTTTACTCCCATTCCACAGCGATCTGCCGAAATGGTAAATCTGTTAAGATTTAGCTGAAAGAGTTCTTTAATGGTATCAAGATGCTTTCCTGAGACAGCTATGGCAACGTCATACGCATAGACAATCACCCTGCTACCACCCGCTTCCAGGTATATCAGTAGTTCGTTAACTACTAAGTTGCAGAGAAGGGGAGAGAGGACATCGCCTTGCGGCGTGCCTCTGCTGACACGTCTTTAAGCAGAAGTCGCACCCAGTTTGGAGTTGATTATCTTGCTATTTAGCATAGAACTAATCAACTCCCCAAGTGAGTCGTCTACCTGCAGAGTTAACAGAAGGCGTTGACAGAAGTCTTAGATCAATTTTAGCTCGTATATGAATATCAATCAGTCGTTCTAGAGTTTTCAGAAGGAAAGATGATGGACTTATAGGTCTGAGGTCCTTTGGGACAACATGAAAGCATTTTCCGGCTTTGGGAATGAAGACTACCTTGACTTCTCTCCATGACAGTGGAATGTGGATCAGTTCTACATAGCTCCACATAATATTTTCTATCGTAGGCAGAATAATGTGTGAGGACCTCTGTAGCTCGGCAGGTATTATACCATCCGGACCACCAGACTTGTATGGTTTGAAATTATGACGCGCCCAGAGAAGTTTGTCCCTTGTGATCAGACCATGAATTTTGGTCCCGGTTGCAATAGTCCTGTTTGGAAGCTACCTGCAAAGTGGGTGTCCAGTAGCAGGTTGAGTTGAGGTTAAGCTAGGCATCATAGTATTTGTAGAGAGGATTTTTCTTTGCCGCAATGCCTCAGAGGTTTCCGTGATTTTGTCATAGAATGATCTCCATGACTTTGGCTTTGCCTTCCTCAGTTCTTTTTTGTATAATTTGAGTGATTCTTTGTACGAGTCCCAGGCAGTCTCTTTTCTTGTGCTTTTTGCTACGTTGAAAAATTTTCTAAAGGTCCCAGCGCTGATGTCCACCAATGCGGCTTTTTCTTGACTTCAGATTGAATAAGATGACAGGAAGCCTATGGCCGATTGAGAGCCAGGGTGAACTCCCTGACTTTCATGTCAATCTGATTGGCGTCACACGGTCAACTTGAGATTTCAGAGGATAGCGTTTCCTCTGTATTTTGGCCAATCAGTTTTCCGATAATTCCGGAAAGCTGATTGACTGGGAGGAGCCTCACTCAGACCGAATCTCAACTAATCGCACTATCCAAGACCAAACTAAATTTAAACCTATAACCTGGCTTTAGATTTTGTAATAGCATCTTGAGTCAGTCCTCCCATAAGAGAAAACCTACCTTAATACGAATAAACGACTGTAATATGTCTGGTAAGCAACTCATTGCTAATGCTTTTAACAACTACTTTAGTTCAATATGTTTACCAATTCAAACGGACCGGCAAAGTTGCGCCTAATGCTCAGATGCATGCGATGAACCGTCTCAGAGTAATTGTTTTGCATTCGTACCAATAACTGCATTTGAAGTTTTGAAGACTATAGGTGCCCGAATTCTTCAGCTTGTGATGGTATTTCCAGCAACATTTTAAAGCATATTGGGTGATTTGTAGTAGATATACTAACATCTATATTTAATAAAAGCGTTACTTTAGGTGTATTTCCTGACGCTATCAAACGCGCGGACATTGTTCCATTGCTTAAAAAAGGGTCAGTATATTATGAGCAATTATAGACCAATTTCCCTCCTCCCGGTTAAATAGTAAAGACCAGAATATTGTCGTTTTTAAATAAGTCGTCATTTTTCAGTCCTCGTCAAAAGGGTTAATCTTCTTCAATTTTGTTCCCAAATTTCTTCTAACCTTCAGGCCAAAAAATTCACCACCGGCTTGTTTATAGATATAACAAAAGCATTCGACATGGTCAACCATATCGTATTGTAAAAAAAACATTGAAAAATCTGGGTTCCGGAGCTTTATCCTCGATTGGTTCAGATCTTACCTCTCAAATCAATCTCAACGAGTCAAGATTGATGAAACGAGGAGCGAAATCCGGTTTCTTAATTTGGGAGTGCCCCAGGATTCAGTGTTATTACCTATACTCTTTCTTATTTATATTAACTCTGTGTTCACTCTAACGGCCTTCGCAGTTGATGTAGGCTGTTCTTATGGCTCTAGCAGCGCTTGAAATTTAGTATCTAATATTAACTGGAATCTAAGCTAATTCAGTAAACATAATTTGAACATTAGCTCCACCCCAAACAAGTGTCAATTCTTGCAGTCCGTCACTTGTGTTGCTTTAAAGTTTTAAAAACGTTATTTTCTCAAATTAGGAAATTTAAATAGCAGACTTATTTGTAATCATTATTTACGTAGGTTAGGTAAGAGTACTAACTCACTTAGGCTTATTGTGATATTATTTACGTAAAAATTGTTTAAATGTTGCATATGTACCCTTTGCTCACACCACCGCTTTCCGCAATTTTTATTCGGTGTCGTATTGCCGTCTTTTTAATAAAGTTGCAAAATCAATCAGAAGAATTACACCTTCTGGAGTGTTTGAAAAGTCTGTAAAGCACTGACTTCTGAGTATTGATTTTAATGCTTTGGAATGCATATTCTCTGGCATCCTTTACACCAGGATCTTCTTCTTTTTTTTTATCTTACATTTCCTTTTCCTCGCATATTTGTACGAGTACATGAATAGCAGCATTAAGCTTTTTTAACATTCTAAAATTCTTTTCTAAGTTCACCCCACCCACTGTTAATTTTATTCATAATCAAGCCCTTCGAAGTGGCATTTAACACTATTTTTACACTTTAAGTGGGTCGGGAATAGGGCGGGGTGGCCTGGTACACAAATATACTAGTCGGGATGTTGGATGGTACCTTTATGTACCATTCGTCCGCTCTAAAAGTAATAACAAAAACACACTCTTTTGTAAATCTAAATGTTTTCTTAATTTTTAACCATTTTTTTAAGAATGGAAAGACGTAAAACATCTTTTACACAAAAACACTTCGCACTTCAATACGCAAATTTTTTATTTCTGGATCTTTTTTGGTGGTGCTCGACCTCGATGGAATGATCTCCGAATAGCTGTGGTTTTCAAACCTTTCGCGATCAAATCCTCTGATAAATAAACTAAAAACGTATTGAATGGTACTTTTTTTCGGTTAATGTCACAGTGAATAACCCACGAGTTGACGGCTGCCATCATAATCAATCCATAAAAAGTTTTTTTCCACCATTTATCAGACTTTCGATCGTATTCGTGCAAGCCACTCATTTGGTCCGCCAAATCGACGCCTCCCATGACTTCACGGTAAAATTAGATCATATCTGGGCATTGTACAACAATTTTTTCTCCCGTTTTTATTGTTTGTGTGACATTTTTCAATTCACAATTGTGGCAGTTGCTCAAAGCTAAGACCAAAGAAACTGACTTAGAACTCTGCCTCTCCGGGTTGTAGCTCTTTGTGGTACTTTTGTAAATTTTTTCGGTTAGACATCAATTGTCTTCAATAAATCCACGGATGTGAAGAAACCGTCAAAACATAAAACAACATCTGGCTCTGTGATGGTACTGGCCAATTTGTTCACAACTCGTTCTCCTAGAGTTCCTTCAACTCCTTGAGTATATGTTAAAATCGTAGTTGTAGCCACTCTTATCGTCACATCGTAGCCATATTTTTATTCCTCTTTGACAGGCTTTAGAGGCATGTACTGCTTCAATGAACTGCGCCTCTTGAATTTCGTCATTGACTCACCGATACTTTGATATACGCTGTCATGTCTGCATTTTTGAAAAGTTTTTTCCAAACATTCCAATAAATCATTGAGATAGTACGTTTTTGAACTACGAGTACTGGGAGTTTTCTCGGGAATACATTTTTGAAGTAATCATAACAAATCTATCCCGAGTAATTGCGTTTTGCTAATGCTTTGTGCACTTACCAGTAATCTTTTAGGCAAGGAAGTCGATTGAAGCTCATTACGAACATGCATCCAATAGCAAGCATTAGTTGGTTCGATGTTTTTATAACGCTTATCTTTTGTAAATAGTTGCTCGATTGATGTTTATGCGCTGTTTAGTACACTGTGCTGTGTATACATGAAGTGTTTTCCAATAGGGACTTGGCAAATTTGAATTTAATTTGTGAACGCACTCTTTCACTAATCATCAAACTGTCACTGTCAATTTATTCAGTAAACTCAAAATGTTCATCATGGTAAAGTACGTGAACGAGCAACGTCTGCATATGATAAAAATTTTCTACCGAAATTCGGAATCGGTGACTGCAACTTTAAGAGTGTTAACTCCAATTTTCGGTCGTAATTCTCGCCCTAGTAGACAAGCAATAACAAGTTTAGTGCAAAAATTTGAGTCTACATATTCGTTGTGTAATGTTGCCGTGTCAGCGAGACAACGGGTTGGTCGAAGTGTCAAAAATATCGCTGCCGTTCAGGCGTCCGTAGCAAACGATCCAAATCAGTTAATTCCACGGCGTTCTCAAGAATTGGGCATCGCTCAGACCACATTATGGCGTATTTTGCATAAGGATCTTGGTTTACGCCCATAGAAGATCAAGCTGACTCGAGAATTGAACCCGATGTACCATTTGAAACGACGTACGTTCTCCGATTGGGTTCTGGAGAAGATGTTCCAAGATGATGAATTTCATCGCAAAATCATCTTCAGTGACGAAGCTCATTTTTGGCTCAATGGGTTCGTCAATAAGCAAAATATGCGTTATTGGTCGGGTGAAAATCCACATGTTCTTCATGAATCACCACTTCATCCACAAAAAATAACTGTTTGGTGCGGTTTGCATGCCGGCGGCGTTATTGGGCCATATTTTTTCGTCGACGATAACGATCGTCACGTTACTGTGAATGGTCGGCGTTATCGCGCCATGATCACCGATTATTTTTGGCCCGAATTGGAAGATATGGACTTGGACGGCATGTGGTTTCAACAGGATGACAACACAAGCCACAAGCGTGTGCTATAATCGATTTATTGAAGAGTAAGTATGGTTAGCGTATTATCTCAAGAAATGGGCCAGCCGATTGGCCGCCTCGTTCGTGCGATTTAACACCGCTTGACTATTTTCTGTGGGGCTACGTTAAGTCATTGGCTTATGCCAACCCGCCGACGACGTTGGAAGAGCTCAGAGCCAACATTGAACGCGAAATAGCGGCCGTTTCGGCTGCAAACGTGCCCGCGGTGGCCATATGAACGAAATCGAGTTCCATTCATAAATGTTTTGATTGTACTTCAAGGAGATAATAAAGTTTTTGAAATATCTCAAATGGTTTGCATTTTATTTAAAAACAAAGTTGTCAAGTCCTTATTGGAAAACCCTATATATAAAGATATCGAGGGAAAAGTTTATGGAAGATATCGTATATTGAAGACAGCCTGTTAATTTAATATTTTCTGAGATTTTACATTCTCGAGGAGGAAACACATTTTTCTTTTGGAGTAAATACTTCACTTGGAGTAGTCCAGATAATTCATTCAACATGTGTTTCTTCTATATTTGGGGAATCTTGTAGGTTGACTGCCTGTTTCAAATTCATTGTCGTCTGGGGGCTGATAAAACTCTCCTCTATCAGAGGAAAAGTTTTCTTCGCTTGAGGAGCTCGTATCTTCCTCCAGAGCCATTCTGATTTGGTTATCATCCATCAAAAATCTGAAGCTGAAAAAAAGTACTGTTTCTAAAACAACGTCAAAAAGGACGAGTTTTACACATAAGCACCACAATAAAGGACGCATTGCACATTTTAGTACCACCTATATAAATCTGACAATAAAAAGAATGGCCCATAGAAATAACAAAAACTAAAGTCGACTCTAAAGTCCACTTTAGTTAATTGACTCTAAACTTAAATTTAGTGATTCGTAGAAATAAACCTACTTTAGCTAAAGTTGAATTTATCTATTATGACCTACACCTACAATTATGTATGACAGATCGGGATTAAAAAGGACACTTGAGTTTTGGGTTTGATTTTTCCGGATAGTCTTTTTTATGTGAATTAGTTTAACCCTTTCTCACCTTTTGGGACATATGTATGTGTCCCACTGAATGTTCATAGAGCCCCAAGATCTACAATTTTCACTTTAAATGGGTTAAATATGTCCCATTTGGTTTCTTTTCAAGTTTTGTAATGGTTCTTGGAAATTTTATTACGCATTTTTCTCATGATTGACATTTAGTCTTGTGTAAAATGTTATACATTCAGGTCGCTGGACGTTTTTTTCTCAGAACAGATTGAAATTTATATATAAAAGTGCTATCAAGTAGATGAAATACATTTTTGAAGTTATCGAATATTTTTCTGTGGTGTTTTCGTCAAGTTTTTGTAGAAGTAAGTATAAGATTTTATTTTATTTTCTTGTTTTTATTTTAGTGGGACACATATGTCCCATTCGGGTTTTGCAGTGCGACATAGTATCCCAATAGGGCTACAGCGTTACTAAACTGAAAATATTATTTCAGCCAAAATGTCGAAAAGACTTATAAATTTTGGTATAGAAAAAACTTTGAGAGAGTTATCTGATGATGATGACTTTTCGTCTGGAAGCGGGTATGAGCACGAGCCATCCGACTCCGAAAGTAGTATTGATGGACAAGAAAATGAAGATGTAAATTCAGAACGTGATTCGTCAGATGAAGATAGCCCATTTCAGTCAATAGATGAGTCTATTACTAAGTTTAAAGGTCGTTCTTCACTAAAGCAATACATGCCACTAAAACATATGAAACGTGGCATAAAGATGTGGTTGCGTTGTGATTCCTTGAGTGGATACGTTTACGATTTTTATATATACTGTGGTAAAGAAGATGGACCTACCATCGGCACCCTTGGAGAAAGTGTAGTACATAACCTAGCCAAGACCATCAGTCATCCAGACATTACGCTTTGCTTCGACCGTTTTTTTACCAGTGTTCATTTACTTGAAACTTTGAAATATCCGTCATTGGGAACAGTGATGACGAATCGAAAGAAGGGTGAAGCTATTTTCAAATCGTGTAGTTCTGGGATTATGATAGCAGGGAGGTAGCAGCTATAAGCAATTTTCATAAATCTTCAATGTCAACTATAGAAAAAATGCTAAAGAATGGTGAAAAAGTAGTTGTACCATGTCCTGATATAATAAAATTCTACAGGTCAATAATGGGAGCCGATCAGTTATTTGGAATGTATGAACTAGACAGTAAATCATAGAAGTGGTGCAAGAAAGTATTATATAGGTTGCTGATGATGTCAGCTGTAAATTCGTGGATCATACATATGAATTTGCATCGTAAAAAGGAACCATTCCTTGAATTTTTAGTTCAGATAGCAGAAGGTCTCATTGCGGAAACACAGCAAACCGCGGTAGTTAGGAGAAGCCTAAAACATTGTGGCTACCATTCTAAAAAAAAAAGGATCTATGGCCAATCTGCTAGTCACTTGCTAATCGAGGAAACTTCGAGAAAATCGAAAAACACACTAAGACTATATGCCAAGAATGTCAACTTCCGGTGTGAAGGACTGTTTTGCACCATTTCATCAATAATTTTAATTTATAATTGTTGTCCTTTATTTTGTTTTTTTTTTTTAAATAATTAAAATGAATTTCTATAATAATAAAAATAAATAAGATATGTAATAAAATAAATATTATTTTTTTAATACTCGCATGCTCAGCATGATGGGACTTATGTGTTCCACCCTCCAATCTTTTCCCTGGCAAGGAGTAAGCCAAAAAAGGCTACAGTATTAGTTAATATGCATGTCTCCATTAGATTAACTCATTATAAATATTTTAGAATTATTATTCGTCTCCCGTACCGAAAGGGTTAAACGAATTAAAAAAGGACTCAAAGCGATAAAATGGAAAAAGTAAGTTTATACGGTTTGAGTGTAAATTCAAAGAACCTTTTTGGTGTATATCAACATCGTATCCGGTTTAACCGAAATGCAGTTTTCTCCACTTAATTACACTGACCATTTTGAGATAATCGGTCAAGGTGGTGCAATTACCGGAAAAAAGTGTGTTTAATAATCAATTACTAATTAACAAATTAGAAAGTAATTTATTAATATTCTAGAGACGGGAAAGAGAGCGGAACTGGATACTGCAGGAAAGGAGATTTTAAATGACACCGTGAATATGTTAATATAGTGGACGACAAGATTACCAACCAATCAATGATTGTTAAGAAGTTGAAGGCACGGAAAAAAAATCTGCGAAGATCTTAAGTCGTACAGAATGAATTTTTCGTTACAGAAGATAAAAGCGCAGTGGGGACGTATGGAAAATAAATCCCGCTCACATATTTTTTTCTTCCGAAGCGAGCAATGCGCAACTGGTGGTGGAAATGAGCTCAAAGAACCTGATGAGCAGGAACTGATTCTAGAGTTTACGGATCATGTAGCGGAATTTGACAGCGATGCACACTTTATCGACGAAAAACTTCATAAAGAAGATCTAAATCCCGAACCGAGTAGCTAAAATAAGAAAAAAGTTTATAGACACCAAAAAATAAAAGGCAAACATTAAGCCTTTGTGAGCAAATGCTTCAAAAGAGGATTGAACAAATTTGGTTGGAAATACGACATGAAAATTAACTATTCAACATAAAAAAAGAAATTGAAGCACTAGAAACTAGTGCTAACTAAAAATAAAAAAAGAGGAATGTTGTAAATCAACAAATGTAATTAAATTCGGTTTCACAACATGAGCGTTACTTTCTTTATTTCAATTACTTCACTTGCTCACTAAGGCTTAATTTTTGCCTTTCATTATGTTTTGTTTCATTTGTTTGTACTGTTGTACAAGTTTATTTAAAATTTTATAAAATTAACTATGTTAGTACTGTAAATAAATACTTTAGATATGACCTGTAATTAAATATGTGAACTGTGAAGAAATGAAGTAACTATATGTACTTCAATTAGAATTGAAAAATGATTTTTGTTTCAAAAATAAACAGCAATAAACAGATGGACAACAGCCTTAACTCTTCTCCCATTACAATTCCTTCATTCTCTAAAGCCGACTTTGTCGCAATAAAACTATCACTGCCTCTCAAGTCCCTTTACGTTATATGTTGCTACATCCTACCAGCTCAACCTATCGAATCTTACCAATTTGTTATTGATGCGATCGATCATTTAATTGACCTGTCAGACCCTATTGATGATATCCTTATTTTCGGCGACTTTAATCTTCCTCAGCTACAGTGGACTCCATCTCAGCTAAGGAATGTCTCTTCTTAGATCGCTAACAGACTCAAGTCTATGCCAAGTCAGTGGTATATCCAATTATATGGGCAAGCAATTAGACCTTATTTTCACAACAGATCCAATTAACTCCTCAGTCTCACTTTGTCCCCTATCTCTCTCAACAATCGATAACTACCATCCCCCCCTTCTACTTTCATTTTTTCATAACTCTTCATTCCAGTCCACTCCCCCCACAACTCTCTCATCACACGACTTTCATAAAGCAAACTTTCACAAAATCAGTGAATATCTCAGCAGATCCCACTTTAACTTTCACAACTTAAGTATAAATGATGCCTTATCCATTTTTTATAAAGAAATATTTAATTCTTTTTCCCTTTACGTTCCGTTTTCCCGCCTTAAAACATCATCTACTAGTCCTCCCTGGTATAATCGCAAGCTTCGTTCCTTACGAAATAAGAGAAATAAGTTATGAGCTGTTTTCCTGCGTACCAGATCCTTTACCGACTATTCCAACTATCTTGGTGCTTATCTTCATTTCACCGAACTTTACGATTCCCTTTACCAGCGCTACCTTAACAATGCGCAAGTCAACCTTATAAACCACCCTAAGTCCTTTTTCCAATTTGTTAACTACAAAAGAAAGTCCGATGGTTACCCTCCTTCCCTCTCTTTCAACAACAGGTCATCAACCGGTCCACTCACCATTGCCAACCTATTTGCCACATTTTTTAAACAATCCTTCACCAACGACTCCTTTGTACCAGATCCATCCTATTTTAGTTACCTACTGAACTTCTCCAATGGCCCACTTCTTTCTCATATTTTGGACCCGTCTTATATCGAATATAAATTACACCAACTCAATGACGAATTCACACCCGGCCCAGATGGCCTCCCTGCCATATTTCTTAAAAAATGTTCTTCCTCTCTTTCCCTTGCCCTGTCTAATCTCTTCCGTCTATCCCTTTCACAAGGAGAATTTCCTCAGGTTTAGAAAACCTCCAAGAAAGGATCAAATAATGAAATAACCAACTATCGTCCCATCGCTAAACTCTCCCATATACCCAAACTCTTCGAAAGTATTTTGTATGAAGCTCTAAGCTTCCAATGCAAATCACTTATTTCCCCTAGACAACATGGCTTCTTAAAGGATAGGTCAACCACCACAAATCTCGTTGAATTCGTATCCTTTGCCCTCTCTGCCCTAGAGAATGGCAATGAAGTCGATGTAGTTGCAACCGATTTTAGCAAAGCCTTCGATAAAATCTCTCATCGGTTAATTATCTTTAAATTGTCTGCCCTCGGATTTGAACCCATATTGTTAAATTGGATATCCTCTTACCTCGAAAACCGTTTTTACAGTGTTCGTTTTAGGTCAGCCCAGTCCGCTCCATTTTTGGCCACCTCTGGTGTTCCACAAGGCAGCCATCTCGGTTCCCTTCTTTTTATGTTAACCATAAATGATCTCGATATGATCATCAAACACTCGTCTGTCTCCCTTTACGCCGACGATACCAAATTTTTCAAAACCATTTCCTCTCCCCATGACTCTTTCCTCCTTCAACAAGATCTTGATAGTTTCTCGATCTGGTGCCTCAAAAATTCTTTGGAACTTAACATCGCCAAATGCCAATCCATCACCTTCTCACATAAGCGGAACCAACCTCCTCCCCAACTCTATCTTCTCCATAACCAACCTATCTCCTCCGTACAGTCTCTTCGCGACCTCGGCATTTTGTGTGATAGCGAGCTCAACTTCCGTTTACATATGGATGAGATAATCCTCAAAGCCAACTCTGCACTAGGTTTTGTAAAACGGTGGTCCAAAGAATTCACCAACCCATACGTGACCAGGTCCCTCTATATTACCTTTGTTCGCCCCGTCCTAGAGTACGCCAGTCAAGTATGGTCCCCATATCATCGTGTTCATATCTCGAGAATTGAAAGCATTCAGCTTCGTTTTCTTCGAGGTATGCCCTGGGACGATCCTTTAAATCTGCCCCCCTATCAAAATCGTCTCAACCTTATCAACTTAAACACCCTCGAAGATCGCAGAGATGCAGCAGACTTTCTCTTCATTCATCGACTCCTTTCAGGTCACGTTGAATGCGCGTCCCTTCACAACTCCATTTTCCTCAACACTAACCCTCGTAATCTACGTACCCCTCGACTCTTCTATCTACCAACCCACCACACCTCCTATGGCGCGAACGAACCAATCTCCCGTATGCTACGCCAAATCAACTCAAACCCTACCGTCTTTGACTTTCACCGCACCACTTCCTACCTCAAATCTGTTCTCCTTCACCACTCCAACCAACCTTAGTTTTAAGTTTTAGTTTAAGTTTATTTTTTAAGTTATAGCTTGTATTAAGCCGAATAAATGGGGGCATTCGCCCCCACCAAAATTAAAATAAAATTATTTCTAAATTGCCTCCCCGCGTTCAAATTCGTCTCTACAGCTTCACGATGATGTTCATTTGAATTATCTTCGGAAACTGAAAAAAGTAAATAATATGAGTTGGTCAGTGAATATTATATTCTCTTTACTTCCAGATATTAGATGAATCTTCTATGATGGGACAAGTTCTTCGTTTTGCGATGTTCCATAACACTGCAGGGGCTGCAATCGCATTTTTTGCCACCTCCAAATCGCAATAAAACCCATCAAAGCAGTATCGAAAGCAATTTTTCAGCTGACCGAAAGTTCGCTCAACAACACCCCTTGCTAATATGTTTAGCTGCGATCCTATTCGGAAGGGAGTCATTACTACATTTATTTACTTATAGCCACCATCCCCAAGTATGACTCCCTCCTAAGCAGTTTAGTTGCTACAATCTGGTTTTAATTGAAGATGCGCTGAATATTGTTGAATAGTAAGCACTTCCTCTCCAGCGTGCAATAATATATAGGATATTACAGTCCGTATCAACAATAACCTGAACATTAGTAGAATCCCTTCCTGCATCGATATCGGGATCCAACCTCACCTTCTGGGTTCTTTATCTCAATAGACGTGAAGTCTATGGCACCCAAGCATTGAAGAAATCCAAATTTAACAAAAAATGTCCACTTGATTCGCTTTATTTCTTCTGGCTCTTCCGGAAAATGAACGAATTGGGGAAGTTTAGCGGCTAATTCACTTACGACATTTTTTATTACAGTGCTTACTGTTCTTTGATTTACGCCATGTACGTAGGATTTATTGTTTAGTTTAAGAATTTCCGGTGTAAATGATTACTCACCCATATCTAGTTGATAACTGCCTTTGGCTAGATGGCATTAAGTTATCAGTACCATGATGTGAGTTGGAACAGGACAACCTTGGGTGCATTTTGGTCTGATGTCACTCTCAATCAAGTCGCAAATAAACATAACAGTGTCTTTAATAATCCAGATTCTCCTACTGTCTCCTATGTGGGACACCTGGCAATATGTCCCACCAATAACTATGCCATACAGAAGAACATACATTTAAATGTTTCATTACATGAAATTGAGTCTTTTTCGAAATACTCTTGCTAAGTGGATATAACATGTTTCCTCAAAAAAGTATGTATTGGGAAGCCACAAGAGATGCTGGATGCGAACCAGCCTTTTAAGAGATGCCTTCAATGCTATAATGTCCAACCTTCACTTTTGCGATAACCATAATCTAAACCAAAGTGATAAGTTCAGAAAAATTCGCCCATTATTCGACTACTTGAATAATTTTTTTTTTTTAATTTGCTCCAGTGGAAGAATGGTATTGCATTGATGGTTCCATATTATGGTCGCCGCTCCACGAAGGAATTCATTCGGTACAAACCTATTCGTTGGGGATATAAAGTGTGGGTTGGAGCAACAGCGTCCGGGTATGCATTATGGCTTGATCCGTACCAAGGAGCAGATATAAGCCAAATTTACAAAGACATGGGCCTTGGTGCGCGACTAGTGCTGAATTTTTGCGATGTGTTGCAGAGTCGTGGTTTCTAAATGTCTTACCATATCCACTTCGACAATTTTTTTTACATCGCTGGATCTGCTGTCAGAGTTGAAAGAAAGAGACATTAATGCAACATATAAAAAGAGATTGTTGTAACACATACTCAGTTGTTATCCACAATTTTTTCCAGGAACAATACGGAGCAACCGAATAAAAAACTGTCCCCTTGAAGATGATAAAGTGCTGAAAAAAAAACAAAGTAGACCATATGATTGTTCGGTCTGCGAAAAAAAGGAATTTTGATTTGTAAATGGAACGATAACAATTTGGTTACCATGGCCTCAAACTCAGAAAGTGTTCACCCAATGAATTTCGTGAAACGTTTTTCGAGAGTCGAAAGGTGGGGCGGACCGCGCTGATCAAAACATATCGTTTTACTCAACATCTATTAGAGGAAAAAAGTGGTATAATCCGCTCATATCGTATCTTCTCGATGTAACCTTCCATAATTGTTGGCAGTTACAAAGCAAAGTTTCGGTAATATGTGTCTACTTCCCTTTCGAAGAAGAATTGCTTTATCATTACCAAAATTTAAAAGCCAGCCTAAGAAAAGAAGTTCTTCACGTCCATCTCTGCTGGAAAATGTGGACTCAAGATTCAACCACATAGGTTATTACGTGTTAGAGCAAGAAAACCATCTAAAGTCACCACCTCGATGCGAGAAATGTAACGTTGGACTTCATGTACGGTGATTTAATCCTTTCGAACCGAAAATGCCCCGAAAGAAATCTGAATTTGCTGTCGAAGAAGTATTAAATGTAGGGGAGAAATACAATTTCTCATCGTTCGTTTTTTGTTTTGTTTTTCCACTAGGGGCGCTGTAATCGCTTGGGATATATGATCCAATCCGAAATCAATTTGTAAATAATGAACAGTTTAGAAAATTTTATGTAAACATTGTTTTTTACATGGTAAGAAGTGAAACAATTAAACTACAATGGAACATCACAAGCCTTGCAAGTAAATAGTGTTATTTTATCATTTTTCCGCCTTTCTTACCCTTGCACCGCTTTATACATCTCCTGCGTGTTTTTCTTCTATAGGCATATGATCGCCTAAAACTCCATACTGTGCGATGCTACGCTTCTGATATTGCCCAGTTTTCTTCTTTTTCGGTGTTTTAGTTTTCGGTAGACCATCGTTTATCATTTGCACTGCCAGCATTGACACATAATTAATGTATGGTAACTTCGGTAAGTGATGAGTTTCTTTATAAATAATCCATGTGCTTACCGAAGTTGATTGAACTAATTTATAAATAAAACTTTCTTCCACCATTTAAATTTAAATAAATTTGTTGTAAAAAATGATAAACTCTGGCCAGTTAGTTTCTACCTTCTCACCATCCTTTTGTTTGCGTCGAATAGTTTCTAACTTAGATCCGTGGCAGTTCCTCATTAAAGTTACCCATTTTGTATCTGGTAAATAAAACTGTCTCCTCTCGTCAAACTAGTCGGGCAGGATGGAACTTGTTTTCGCTTCATATAATGGCACCAGGAAATGATAAAGTGTTAAAAAGATGAACTGAAGAAAAGAATCGGTCAAAGGAAAGGCAAACATTTGAACTTTTGACAGTTTTTGCCAAATTCAATACAAACCGTTCTCCCAACGTACCTTCCAGCATTTGTGACTCTTTTCCACAGTAAATATTAAAATCGTAAATGTATCCTGTGTTTGAATCTGATCGTTCCCAAATATTTAGTAGATTAGTAAATTACCAACCGACTTCTTTTTGGACCAATACATTGGCATTTTTGACAACCGATTATATGAAGTTATGAGCATTATGCCCAACACTACAAGAACTTCGTATTCAACAGTTTGCACTACATCACGAATTGTTTTCGGGAACTTACCCTCTTGGGAGCTTTTGAGGATTGCAATTCATTCCTTTGTACATTAGCTTATCCATACAAGGAGGCTGCGTGGAAATAATTTCAAAAACGTGTCCAATTCACTCGAACCCCTATCCACATTACACCACACAGTGGGAATAGTTTCAGGTGGAACTATCATTCTTGGAACTGTGGTATCGACAGACCAAATATTTTCTGTTTCCGCTGTGAGCGGTACAATATCTTCTGTGATCTCCATACCGATAATCTCGTCATTTTGTGATTGTTCCATTTGTTCAGTCAAATTGTCACTTTCTTCCATATCCGCATCTACCTGGTCATCATTATCTTCAGAGCTCGGGTAATTTGACTGAGATTCTTCCTCTTCGTACTCCGAACCACTATCCTCGAAATCATCTAACTCGTCTGAGGATGCATATAGGACGTCCTCTATTTCTCTTTTTCTCAAACCTCGACTGGAAGACATACTTTTTTACATAAAAAATGATTGTATAGCAAAAAAAAAAGTACATTGCATACTGCAGGGACATATAATCCCAACAGACGAAACTACTGGGACATATTGTCCTAAAATATTAAAATGCACAAAAATAACAATTAATATCAATTAATTTTTTAGTATCAGTATAAGTCAATATTTATTTTTAAATAAATTACTTGTTATTAAAATCTACAAAAAAGTGTAAATTATAAAACTTACATCAAGTTATAGCTAAAAAACAATGAATTTACACAAAAATTATGGAGACACTTTCTTTTAAATCACAATTACCAGGAACTGACATTTGAACATACCGCATGGCTAATGGCATATTGAAGTTTCAGTCAAAAACACCGACAAAAAGCCAACTGCAAGTAATTTCCTTACTAAAGTGTCCTAGTAGGATTTTTAAAAAATTTTTGGGATGTATTTTCCCAATTGGTTCGAAAGGATTAAAACTTATCACATTAAAGAAAATTGAAAACAAAAAATTGTTTTTACTTTCAACTCCTAGTGTCCCTTATTAAGGACACCCCATGGTTCGAAAACCAAAGGTCCAACTTTTTTTTTCTTATTTCTGATATGTAATTTAGACCAGTATTTGATAAATATATCGAATTCATCAATTTAAAAAGAAAAAAAAGTTTCAGGAGAATCTGTGTAAAATCTGTAAAAAAAATGTTATTTTTGAGCACTTTATTTTGTAACATCTGTTGAATTGCTTAGTACATTCTTACCTATAATTTTTTTTTAAATTCCGCATCTGTGTATTTTTCAAATGGAATAAATCTTTTTTTATACACTTTTCTTTTTCTAATTTGCTCCACATTCCTTAAAATATTTAAATCACGAAAAATACGTTCATCTGACTTTTTTTTTCAAAATAAGTTTTATTGAACTGTCACTTTAACTGTCGACCTTAACACTAAAGTCGACTCTAAATTTAGTTATTTCTAAGTGTCAATATCTGGATTCTAAAGGCTTGCTTCTGCAAATATTTCACTCTTCTGAATTATCAGTTTCAGTTCAGTTTTAATGCATTTTATTTTCTTAACACTAATGTAAGAGTCTAACAAAAAATGCTTAAATGCTAGCTTACAATTACTTAACAATGTTATACTAACTTACTGGCCCCACACAGGCACTCTAAGCTACTCTGAATACTTATATCTATGTCTTTCGACTGCAGTTAAATTTTTTTTATAAATACTTATTTTCTATACTTAAAGCTAAGAAAAAAATTTGTTTACAAAAACTTAGCATATGGACATTTATTTTTTATAAAAACTTAGTATCTAACTTAAAATGAAACTTAGCCTACCTAACCTAAATGCACAATACACACATACATACACACAGACATTATACACAATCATATACATATATCAGTATACACCTTTGTATACACTGATATATGTATATGTTTCTTAAATGCTAACCTAAACCTATGTAAGCTGACCATCGCTATTTACTGAGCAAATAGATTGGTCAGCTCTGACTCATTAGTGAGGTTGGTCCGTAATTGACGGAAACGACGACGAAACATCTTCCCCATCATGCAACCACCAGAAATGCTGGTGCTGCCGAACGACATCCCTCTTATCGCGATTCCCCACCGCCCTACTGAACCTGAGGCGATCCAAACTGCCGTGTGCGACGTCTCTGTTGTAGTTGAGTCGCCTGTCCCCAGCTGTCCGAACGACATGGAAGATTAACGGCACCGCTGATCTATCCTGGATCAACCCTATCTGATCTAGGTAGAGGAATGCTTCCGGTGGAACGAAGCCGTCAGAGCGCACACTCTCGTGGTAAAGATAATTGGGGTAGTAAGCCCCAGATATCAGGTTATTCGTCGAGGTCATTGCTCTTGCAATGTGTCTTCGAGTCAGCTTAATTACGAAGTTGTCCACTCGTATTAGGTTCGCCCTGTTGTAAAAGACCTCGTTACGATAAAATTTCTTGTACTCCGACTCTGGTGTTCTATACAAGCGAAGACAAGCCCTAAGACAAGCCCTAAGACAAGCCCTCTCAAACAGCCGAATCTTTTCCATTAAGCTTGCTCGTACATTGAACCACACGGGACAACCAAATACCAGCATGGGCCTGATAAGGGCCATGTAGCACATTACCTTTACCCTCGCATCGAGTTGGCTGCTATAAAACAGTCTCTTTGTAAGGGCAAAAGCGCCTTTAGCTCTGGCCAGAGCAGCATCTACATTTTTGCCAAAATACAGGAACTGATCTAGCCAGATTCCAAGGTATCTGACTACATTTCGACAGGCAAGCGGATGCCCGTGTTGTCCAATGATCGAGAACTTTCGCCAATTTTTTCTGGTATACCTAGAGGCTCAAGACAACGGCGTCCTAAAGAGAATGGCTACCGACTTCTGACAGTTGATTTTCAACTTCCAGTCATCGCAAAATCGTCTTATCTTATCGAAGTCACGCTGCAAGAGAGTGGTAATGACCTCGATTTTTGGACCTGTTCTGTACGCTAGCAAATCGTCTGCGTACGCAATAGTATGGGAAAGTGAACCTATCAAGTCGCTTTTAAAAATGTTGAAAAGGATCGGCGAATTGATCGCGCCTTGCTGAAGACCATTTTTAATTTGAAATATTCCAACAGAAGTCACATCGCCATTCTTCACGATGAACTGTCTGTTGGTTAGCATATTATAAAGAATATACAGCAGTGGTTTACTGATCACCAACCGAGTCAGCTTATAGAAAAGACCCTCTAACCATACGGTGTCGAAGGCCTTCTCCAAGTCAACAAGGCAGGCACCAGTGCATTGTTTTTCGCCTTTATTCCATTGGATATCGGACACCAGTTTAGACGCGGCATGTGAGATATCATGTCCCGCCTTAAAACCGAATTGATTATCCGGAACTATATGTTTGTCCTCAACCCACCTAGTCAGAGCTCTATTGATTACCTTTTCAAAAACCTTACTGATATTCGGAAGGAGACTTATCGACCGGAGATTCGCCGGATTGAAAGTGTCTTTATCCCTTTTGGGGATAGGTTGAACCACCGCCGTTTTCCAATGCGCTGGATAATGTGCATTATTCATTGCATTATTAAACAGGGTGGTGTAAATGTCCACCGCTTCTAGAGGAAGATGTCGAAGCACGATGTTCGGAATACCATCGGTCCCCACTGATTTCTTAGCCCTGATTGTGTCGAAGATCTCATGAAGTTCTTCCTTCGAAATGAATCGAAATCTTCTGAATTATACGTAATAACAAATGGCAATTTTTTTAGATTTATTTACCCACAAATTTAGGAAAATCGCACTCAAATCAATTAAAAACCACTTTTTTGTATGACACACTTGAAAATAATGACAAATATAGAACTTAAACTGGAATGAAAATGGAAAAGTATTGTTGTTTTTTATTTAAGGGACGGTTTGGTACAAATTTGAACCATCTACGAGTATATGGGTTCTCCGATAGGGGCTTGACAACTTTGAATTTAATTTATGAACGCAATCTTTCACTAATCATCAAACTGTCACTGCCAATTTATTCAGTAAACTCAACATTTTCATCATTGTAAAGTACACGAACGAGCAACGTCTGCAAATTATAAAAATTTTCTACCGAAATTCGGAGTCGGTGACTGCAACTTTAAGAGCGTTAACTCCAATTTTCGGTCGTAATTCTCGCCCTAGTAGACAGGCAATAACAAGTTTAGTGCAAAAATTTGAGTCTACATATTCGTTGTGTGATGTTGCCGTGTCAGTGAGACAACGGGTTGGTCGAAGTGTCGAAAATATCGCTGCCGTTCAGGCGTCCCTAGCAAACGATCCAAATCAGTTAATTCCACGGCGTTCTCAAGAATTGGGCATCGCTCAGACCACATTATGGCGTATTTTGCGTAAGAATCTTGGTTTACGCCCATAGAAGATCAAGCTGACTCGGGAATTGAAGCCGATGTACCATTTGAAGCGATACGTACTCCGATTGGGTTCTGGAGAAGATGCTCCAAGATGATGAATTTCATCGCAAAATCATCTTCAGTGACGAAGCTCATTTTTGGCTCAATGGGTTCGTCAATAAGCAAAATATGCGTTATGGGTCGGGTGAAAATCCACATCCGCTTCATGAATCCACATCCACAAAAAATAACTATTTGGTGCGGTTTGCATGCCGGCGGCGTTATTGGGCCATAGTTTTTCGTCGACGATAACGATCGTCACGTTACTGTGAATGGTCAGCGTTATCGCGCCATGATCATCGATTATTTTTGGCCCGAATTGGAAGATATGGACTTGGGCGACATCTGGTTTCAACAGGATGATGCCACAAGCCACACAGCACACGCTACAATCGATTTATTGAAGAGTAAGTATATGGGCCAGTCAATCGGCCGCCTCGTTCGTGCGATTTAACGCCGCTTGACTATTTTCTGTGGGGCTACGGGGGTGGGTTTATGCCAACACGCCGACGACGTTGGAAGAGCTCAGAGCCAACATTGAAGGCGAAATAGCGGCCGTTTCGGCCAAAATGTGTGGCCGAGTCGTTGAATATTAGTTTCAACGAACCGAAACATGCCCGCGGTGGCCATATGAACAAAGTCGAGTTCCATTCGTAAATGTTTTGATTGTACGAGTATTTCAAGCCGATAATAAAGTTTTTGAAATATCTCAAACGGTTTGCGTTTTATTTAAAAACAAATTTGTCAAGTCCTTATTGGAAAACCCTATATATAAAAATCCCGTATCACACTGTCCGTTGGGAATGAACCCCGAAACTACTTAACCGATCTTAAAAATATTTAATTGGTCAAACTTACTAGATAGAATAGTTTTTAACTCGATTTATGACCTTAATAATTTGTTATTGCAATCAAATTAATTATGTGGTAAGTTCCACTGCTGTTAAACATGGCGGTGTAAATTTGTTACTTGGCACAACTCTCCAACCTAGAGGTTGGGCTATCATCCAATAGACGGCGCGACCTAATGTGTTCGAATATTCGGTTGTAAGCTTCAAGTACTTTTTGAAAAAAAATAACCCTTACGAGCACAAAACAAACAAGAAAGTTAGTTCAATTAACTACTACGCGCACCGATTGATGATTAGACATAATCAGGACAACTACATCCTTCGATATCGTCAGCTGTACCATCAATACATTGTGGATACGTACGCTAAGATTGAAAGCGAATTTTTGCGATTTATTCGATACAACCCAGCTAAATTACAATCGGAGGAGTACATCTACTTACGGGATTCTATTTTCGGAAGCATCGATGGAAATTTAAACACCAATGACATCGTTAATGCATTTATTTTACCTTCCAGCTATATTGGGAGTCCACGGAACATGCAGAAATACATACAAGATGCGATGATTTACGTACGTCATTACGGTCATCCTGATTTTTTTATTACATTTACATGTAATCCAAATTGGGAGGAAATACAAACTTTGCTATTACCAGGCAATGCATCGCCATGATAACACTGCACGTGTGTTTAAAAAAAAATTAAAGTCATTGATTGATTTAATTGTAAACATTCCGTTTCCGGCAACACACGATGTTGCCCGTATTCGATTGAGTGGTAAAAGCGTGGCTTCCCTCACGCTCACATTTTAATTTGGCTTCAAGTTAAAATCCATCAAGAAGGAATCAATTAGATAAGTTCAGCCGAAATTGCGGATCCATAAATTGACCAAGAGTTGTTTAATATTGTTACCAGTCACATGATCCGTGTACTTTAAACATGGCATCGCCATGCATGAAAAATGGAAAATGCAAGAAGCGTTTCCCAAAGCAATGTATTAATAATAGTATCACGGACATCGACGGTTATCCATTGCATCGCCGCAGAAACGTTGAGAATGCGAATATCAAATTCTACAAATCTAATCGAAATTGACAATCAGTGGGTGGTACCATACTCACCACTGCTTTCAAAAACGTATAAGGCTCATATTAGTGTCGAGTTTTGCAGTTCTGTAAAACCCATAAAGTACATTTGCAAATATATTAATAAAGGCAGTGATTTGGCCGTATTTGAAGTACATGACATCGATAAAAATGACGAAATAGCACGATACCAAATGGGCAGATACATTAGCAGCAACGAAGCGATCTGACATATTCTTTTTCATACACGAAAGAGACCCTTTTCTCCAACATCTAGCAATACATCTTGAAAACGGTCAACGAGTATATAACTCACTGAAGAAAATGTTCTTCAAACAGCACTTGAGCCACCAAAAACTACAATGACTGAATTTTTCACATTGTGCCAAAAACCTGATGTATTCCGCCAATTTGAAAAAAAAACATCATTATACTCGTATACCGATGTTCCACGCTATTTTACATGAAACAAACCAGGTAAGACATGGCAGCCATGCCAAGAAGGAGAACCACATCCTTCAATCGCAAGTATATTCAAAGCCAAGACATTGGGATGCCTTTACGCAGTACATCTAAAACAACGTGAATGCTTTTTTTTTGCATTTGTTGTTGGTGAATGTTCCCGAACCAACGTCTTTCGAATTTTTGCGATTAGTTAACTGCCGAGTGATCAATACATATAAAGACGCATGTCGCGAATTGCAATTGCTGAAAGAAGACAATCATTGGGTCCTGACACTTGCTGATGCAGCGTTGACATCCACGCCGAATAACATTTTATTTGCAATTATTTTGACGACATGTTATCCAACACAATCGTCCACATTGGGTGAAAAAAACAAGAATCATATGACTGAAGACATATTGTACCGAACTAGACAAACAGACCAATGTCCAAATATAGATTACACGCCAGAGATGTACCAATATAATGAAGCTTTAGTGCTGATCGAGGATTTATACATTTTAATTTCAAGTTTACCATTATGGTATGCCATCACCTGATCGCCCGGCTAGCGACTTAGTTAACAGTGATTTGCAACGAGAAAACCAGTATAACGACGTTGACTTAGCTACCGTTATTACGAATAATGAGCTATTACTGACAGCTGAACAAAAAAATATTTATAATCGGATTATGCTGACGGACTTGGCGGCTTTTTTTTTTCTTTGACTCACCATGTGGAACCGGTAAGACATTTTTAATATCGTTAATCCTTGCAAAGATACGGTCGCAACAATAAATTGCATTGACAATTGCATCGTCAGGTACTGCTGCCACTTTGTTAGATGGTGGGCCCGAACGGCCCATTTAGCATTCAAGCTGCCATTACACATTCATAACAAACCAAACATAATATGTAAAACTAAAAAAAAACGGAACCATGATAGTCTGGGATAAGTGCACTATGGCTCTTAAACATTCACTCGAAGCATTACATAGAACTATGCAAGATTTGAATAGCAACGATAAACTTTTTGGTCATTCCTCGCTCTAATTTTGCCGATGAGATTAACGCATACTTAAAACAATCTTTTATATGGCGAAATGTCGAAACACTTCGATTGACCATAAACATGCAATCAATGCATCAAATTGTCAGACGATTTCTGCACTGTAGTTCAGACAAAAAATGAACTAATTGAGAGTGTCTTCTCGGATATACTCAATGAATTACTTGGATCATAATTGGCTCAGTAATCGTGCTATTTTGGTAGCACAAAATGTCGATCTTGACGGAATTAACTTCCAGATACAAAAGTTGCTGCCAGGTGGTATGATGCCTTTTAACTCAATCGACGCCATTGTTGATGAAAACCAGACCGTAAATTATTCAACTGAATTTTTAAATTCTCTGAATATACGAGTACCAGGAATGCCACCAAACAATCTTCGGTTGAAGATTGGTTCACCGATTATTCTTTTGCGTAATTTCAATCCACCTAAATTACGCAACAGTGCACGTTTGGTCATCAAAAGGATCACCGGAAATGTAATTGAAGCAACTATTTTAGCTGGAAAGTTTAAATGAGAAATCGTTCTGTTACCACGTATTCCAATGATACCGTCAGAATCTTCAATACCATTCAAAAGGCTTCAATTGCCTATTCGTTTGGCTTTCGCGATAACTATAAACAAGTCGCAAGGCCAAACAATGTCCATTTGCGGATTGGGCTTGGAAAATCCATGTTTCTCCTATGCGCAATTATATGTTGCATTCTCACGTGTGGGAAACCCATCGAATTTATTTTTGTTAGCAAAAAAAGCAAAAACCAAGTTAACCAGAAATATTGTTCACCGATTAGCGCTTAATTAAATTCAAATTATAAATTGTTATAATTCAACCTACATATACGTATTACCATTATATCTAATTCATTTATAAATAAAATCTAATTTATATATATTAACAATTAGTTCAGTTCAGTTTATATGCATTTTTATTTATATTACTTAATTTACTCTTACATGTTGTCTAAACGCTTAAAATTTAGATTAAATAACTTGAAATTATCTTATTATAACTTACTGGCCCCATGCTGGCACTCTAAGTTAAACATAATACTTAAAAATTATGTCTTTCGACGTTTACGACGGGTTTTATAACTAAGAGACTTAATTATAGCTTAAACTAAGAAAACATGTTCAAAAACTTAGTACATGGACTATTTTAATTTTATTAAAAAACTTAAAACTAAAAGCCTACATACTACCTAAAACTAAATCTTAATCTACTTAACCTACTTACATCTACATGCATATATATATAAACATAATATATATATACTTCATATATATATATTTTCATTTTATATTTTTGTTTTTGTTTTTTATATATTTTTTTTTTCTTAAAATCTAACTTAAACCTACCTAAAACTATGTAAGCCGGCCATGGCTAAAAAAAAAAAACTAGACTGGCCCACCTTGCCTTACATGAAGCTAACTATCACTGGAGGAGTTCGACGACGAAGCATCCTCCTCTTCAACAAGCCACCAAAAGTGTTGGTGTTGCCGAGCAACATCCCTCATGTCGCGACTCCCTATCGACCTACTGAACCGGAGACGCTCCGCACTGCCATGTGCGACGTCTCTGTCGTAGATGAGTCGCCTGTCAGCAGCTGTTCGAGCGACGTGGAAGATTAGCGGCACCGCCAACCTGTTCTGGATCAGACCTTTGCTATCTAGATAGAGGAACGCCTCTGGAGGAATAAAGCTGTCAAAGCAAACTCTCTCGTGATACATATAATTGGGGTAGTAAGCCCCGGAGATCAGGTTGTCCGATGAGGTTATTGCTCTTGCAATGTGCCTTCGTGTCAACTTAATGACGAAAGTGTCCACTCTTATTAGGTTCGCTCTATTGTATAAGACCTCATTAGGATAGAATTTTATATACTCAGACTCTGGTGTTCTGTATAAGCGAAAACAAGCCCTCTCAAACACCCGAATCTTTTCCAATAAACTTTCTCTCACGTTGAACCACACGGGACATCCAAACACAAGCATAGGCCTGATAAGGGCCATATAGCAGATAACCTCTACCCTCGCATCGAGTTGGCTGTTATAAAACAGTTTCTTTGTAAGGGCAAAAGCACCTTTGGCTCTGGCCAGAGCAAGATCTATATGTTTGTTAAAATACAGGTATTGATCTAGCCAGATCCCATGGTATCTGACTACATTTCGACAAGCAAGTGGCTGCCCGTGCTGCCCCACAATCGATAACTTTCGCCAATTCTTTCTGGTATCCTTAGAGGCCCCAGACAAAGGCGTCCTAAACAGAATGGTTTCCGACTTCTGGAAGTTGATTTTCAACTTCCAGTCATCGTAATATCGCTTAATTTTGTCGAAGTCACGCTGCAAAAGCATATTAATGACCTCAATCTTAGGGCCTGATCTGTACGCGGTTACGTCGTCTGCGTACGCTATGGCATGGTGAAGTGAACCTATCAGATCACTCGTGTAAATGTTGAATAGGATCGGCGAATTTACCGCACCTTGTTGCAGACTGTTTTTAATGTTAAATGTTCCAGCAGAAGTCACATCGCCATTCTTCACGAACTGTCTGCTGGAGAGCATATCAAAAAGAATATACAGCAGTGGTTTACTAATGCCCAATCTACTCAGCTTGAAAAAGAGTTCCTCTAACCATAAGGTATCGAAGGCTTTCTCCAAGTCAATCAGACAGGCACCAGTGCACTGGTTCTTGGCTTTGTTCCATTGGATATCAGAAACCAGTTTCGACGCAGCATGAATGATATCATGCCCCGCCTTGAAACCGAATTGATTATCCGGAACTATATTTTTGTCCTCAACCCACTTAGTCAGGACTCTATTGATCACCTTCTCCAAAACCTTACTGATGTTTGGAAGGAGACTGATCGAGCGGAGATTCGCCGGATTGGAAGTGTCTTTATCCCTTTTGGGGATGGGGTGTACCACCGCTGTTTTCCAATGCGCTGGATAATGTGCATTATTCATTGCATTATTAAACAGGGTGGTATAAATGTTCACCGCTTCTAGAGGGAGATGTCGAAACACAATGCTCGGTATTTCATCGGTTCTCACTGATTTCTTACTTCTAAGTGATTCGAAGTTCGTTTGGAGCTCTTCCTTCGAAATGAACGGGGGTAGTACCCTGATGTGATGACATTATTTGCCATATTCTCGTCACTGAACTGGGTGAAACCCGAGCTCTCGAATCGCCAATTCACAATTTCATTTCGAAGGCAGAAATTGTGCACAAGGACTCGTCTCTCCAGATCGTGGTTCGGGCCTATGATAATGTTCGCCTTGTACACTTCCTGGAAAGTCGCTCCTATAGTCTCTACCTGCTCCTGCGGATCCTCGATCACAAAGAAGTTGTCATCATCAACAGCCTCATTTGGATCTATGCTCGCTGCTACGAGTATTTGTTCGTTGTTTGTCGTTCGGGCGATTTTAAGACAAGGAAGGTCGTTCTGATTTTTTCTCCAAAATATTTTATTTATTTGCGGGAACATATTCGAGTTGCTGGTGTTTACAGCCCGAATTTTATTGTTCCAATAGAAACTTACAGAATTTCTGTAATTTTCCTTTATTAATGTTTGGAGGTTTTTAATCGACGACTTCAGTGTCCTGATCTCCGGGTTATGTCTGTCAGTAAACCGTCTGAAAAGGTTTTTAGTCTTGACAGCAGTCTACTTTTATGTCGGTGCAGTGCGTCAATAGTTGCGTTGCGGAATAAGTCTTCTTCGTTAATGTGTTGGTACCGAGGTATCGTTTTGTCCATTGTTCGTTTGATTGTCTTGTCCATTAGTCTTAGATACCTGTCAATCTCCTCGTTTGACAGATTTCTGTTGGACGGTGGGTAGAGCGAATTCGAGGAGAGTGCTCTAGTCAGTGTTCTGGTGAAGTGTGTCCAACGCACACTACTATAATTGTAGGAATGCCTTTGAACAAACTCATCCAATTCCGCAATTTCGTTTGGAACAGTTATTTCAGTGCTGAGACCGCAATGGTCACTGTCATACACGAAAGTGCGTAGACAGTTTGTAGTTTGTTGGTTAGTGCATGTCAGTTGTATTCGTGAGTCGAACAGCAGAAGATCCAAGTAGGACCCGTGTCTGGGAAACGACGGACTATCCGTCGCCTTAAGCCCGAGTCGATACATCACACTATGCTGACTCCACCAATTGAATAGTAGGTTCCCTCTAGTATTTGGTGTATTATTTCCCCAATCACTATGTTTGGCGTTGAAATCTCCGCCGATAATAAAATAGTTGTTTTCCAATTCCAGCCTCAGAAATCGAAATATGTTAACAATTAAGAACTACAGCCATGGACACATAAATAGGACAAACTTTTTTACCTAAATAAAAACGTACTCGTAATTGAATAAAGTAATATTTCGAAAACAGTAAACTCAATTTTTTTTGAAAACGTTATTAAAAGTGAATGTAATTAACTTCAAAATAATGTATTAATATCCACACAAAAAAAGTTTGAAATAAACAAGAAATTTGTCTGGACACAGAAATAGCACAAAATTTGATTTCTGTAAATAAATTAAGAAATATTCAAATTTTGATTTAAAATGTTTTTGCTTTGTCTTTTACCTCTTCAGTATTTTGTGCTATAGCCAGAATTTTCCATTACTTGCCATGCTTTCAACAAGCTTCTGACATCTTTCCTTCGGGATTCAATCATTTCATCCTTATTTTTGAAATTTTGCTGCCCAATTTTTACCTTAACGTCGTTCCACAAATTTTCAATTGGGTTAAGGTCGGGACTCTGTGGTGGGCAATCCAACACATGGATATCTTCTTGGGAGAACCAATCCTTCACTATTTTGGCGGAGTGCTTCGGACATTGTCTTGCATGAATATCCCATTAACTGGCATAGACTCAATCGTCTAAATATTAAAATTTTTCCATTATTCCACTTATTCTTGCAAGCGGTCCTACTCCATGCCAGGAAAAAGCACCTCAGGCCATTACATTTCCTCCACCATGCTGGAGGACAAAGGTTGTTTTTTTACCTTATTTACCTTAGTTTCGTCATTCCATACCACTTTTTTCCAGAAGTGTATATCTTTATTTTGATGGGCTCTCGCAAAAATTAAGCGAATGTTTTTTTTCTTGACAAGAGTGGTTTCTTTCTACTCATTCGTCCAAATAGCTGAGCTTCATTTAATCTCCTTCTAATTAATCGGCTGGATACATTAACATCAAATTCTTCGTTAATTTCGTTTCCAATTTGCTGAGATGACTTGAACGGTTTCTTCTTGCATTTTCGGATACTGGATTTATCGGTGAAGACAGTAGTTTTTCTTGGTTTCGGCTGCCGTACTTTGTTTTCATTTAAATAAATTTCATCTTCCTTTACTAGCTTAATCGCATCATAGACCATTTTCCTGGAACTCTTTATTATTTTAGCTGGCTTTTTGCCATGTAATGTCATATATAATTTTTCTTTTCTCTAGAGTGCAATGTAAAGGGTCCGCCATCTAACGTTTTTTTTTCAACTAGTGCTTATTTCGTGAATGGTAACACTTAGCTCATGTCCGATTTGACAGATAATTTATCCTTCCGGTTAATAATGGAAAATAATTTCATTCAAAAGCTTCCTCGGCTGGCCATGCAGTAGCCTACACGATCGGTCCAATTTTTAAGCACATTATCGATTGTGTGCAGCTGGCTTCACGAATATTGTCCTTTAAAGCGTCAATTGTCTCTGGCTTGTCGGCGTAACACTTATCTTTGCCAAACGACATCAGCTCTGCGGCTGATAATGCGATCTTCAAAAACAGGGCGCAAAACATCGAGTGTAGCTTCGGCTGTGTGGCACGTAGCGCCGTCCTGTTGAAACCAAATGTTGCCAATATCCTCCTCATCAATTTTTGTGAACAAAAATTCGTTCAACATGGCCCGATAATGATCGCCATTGACTGTAACGGCCACTCCTTGCTCATTTTCGAAGAAAAATGGCCCAATTATGCCTGTGGACCAAAATCCGCACCAAACAGTGACTCGTTTTGGGTGTATCGGCTTTTAAATGTATGCGTGCGGGTTTTCTGTGCCCCAAATGCGACAATTTTGCTTGTTTACATACCCGCCAAGATCAAAATGAGCCTCATCTGAAAAGATGATTTTTTTGGCAAAATCGGCAGCATGATTTTCAAAGTAATGTCGCAATATTTCCCAGCGTTGTTCAAGCGTATACACAACCATATTCGTTCAGCGGAAGGATAAAACTAATTATCTGTCAAATCAGACATGAGCTAAGTGTTACCATTCACGAAATAAGCACTAGTTGAAAAAAAACGTTAGATGGCGGACCGTTTACATAGTGTCTGATTTTTAAGGTAAATCACCTGTCATGTAGACTTATGTTTACGGGATGCCAATACATCCGTGAGGGCAAGGATACGCCTTGCCTTCGCTCTGCCGCCTTCCTGAGATACCAAATGGGAACTGCGTTGCCAGCACAAGTTCCACCCTTGGTATGAGTCGAGGCCGACCTAAAACCTCTTACTGCTCTTAGGGTTGCAGCACCCAGTATTTATTGCAACTCTACATTGGGTCAACCAAAGGAAAATCCTTCTCGCGACTTTGGGTCTAAACCACAGCCTCCGTGACGCTCCCATAAGGGACCGAGATCCGGGTTAACCGTGATTTAAGTCCTGGTAGGGACTACCGGTGGTCCAGCCGCCAACGAGACCTATGACCGGCAACTTGTGACTGATCAAATCGTAGCAACCTTACGATAAGACCAGTACTTTGCTCTGCCCCCGTTCATTATTAGACAACGTCATTGATGGGCGAAGCCTTGATAATTGGGCGGGTGCCCAGTGAACTGTACACTTATTTCCATTAGCTAACCCACAGAGTAATTATAAATGAAATTTTACAAAAACAAATAAAGTACTAAAATAATTCGCCGGGAAATTGTAAATATCGCAATTTGTGCTATTTGTACGTCCAACCACAGTAATCACTTCGCTTATTGAAATCAACACCTGTAAAAGCATCGAAATGATAACGGTACATTTGTTAACCAGAAATATACAGTACGATGGGGGTAAACAGTATTATCAGCAATAGTAGGATTCATTTCAATTACACTCGTATGATAAGAAATGTGCACATACAATTTTCATTTGAGTTTGTGCCATTTACGTGTCCATGTCTATATATATATAAATTACTCATTTATAACAAACTGTACTTGAATATGATATGAATAAAATGTAAAATTAAAAAAGAGAAAAAGAAAAATGTCCTTAGTTTACATCGTCCATCGCTGCCAGATTTATATTTGTTGCAGGTACTGAAACAATTTGAATTTAAAATAATACGAGTATGTCTCCATCGAAATAATATGCCATACCTTTACTATATGCACATAATACTCGTAGCTTATGCACAGTCAAATCTTGCAACAGCAAGGCGTTGTTGCCGGGTAGGCTACGAGTAGTTTCTGATAGAAATAAGAGATTTTAGGGATGTTTGAACTTTTGCTGGTACATTTGTGTACCATTCGGAGCGAAAGGGCTAAATATACCAGAATCAATCCTTGGTCCTCGTAGTGTATCAGAGTATCAAAATGCATGCGTAAGTATATGACACATCAATGGGCGTGACTATACTCTTTGCACAAGCTCTCTTGTTGTACTCTTATCTCTGATCAATGGTTGTCTCGTATGTGTGCATCCCCATGCAAGCGAAAGTGATCAGTCTTGAACTGACCTACGGCTCGTGCGTGCTCACATTGGCGAGCCAACACTACAGTTTTCAGTTTTAAATGCATTTTATTTTCTTAACACTAACTCTTACATTCTAACAAAAAATGCTTAAATGCTAGCTTACAATCACTTAACAATCTTATACTAACTTACTGGCCCCACTCAGGCACTCTAAGCTACTCTGAATACTTATATCTACGAGTATGTCTTTCGACTGCAGTTACATTTTATTTATAAATACTTATTTTCTATACTTAATGCTAAGAAAAAAATTTGTTTACAAAAACTTAGCATATGGACATTTATTTTTTATAAAAACTTAGTATCTAACTTAAAATAAACCTTAGCCTACCTAACCTAAATGTACAATACACACATAAACACACATAGACATTATACACAATCATATACATATATCAGTATACACCTTTGTATACACTGATATATGTATGTGTTTCTTAAATGCTAACCTAAACCTATGTAAGCTGGCCATCGCTATTTACTGAGCAAATAAATTGGTCAGCTCTGCCTCATTAGTGAGGCTGGTCCGTAATTGACGGAAACGACGACGAAACATCTTCCCCATCATTCAACCACCAGAAATGCTGGTGCTACCGAACGACCTCCCTCTTATCGCGATTCCCCACCGCCCTACTGAACCTGAGGCGATCCAAACTTCCGTGTGCGACGTCTCTGTTGTAGTTTAGTCGCCTGTCCCCAGCTGTCCGAGCGACATGGAAGATTAACGGCACCGCTGATCTATCCTGGATCAACCCTATCTGATCTAGGTAGAGGAATGCTTCCGGTGGAACGAAGCCGTCAGAGCGCACACTCTCGTGGTAAAGGTAATTGGGGTAGTAACCCCCAGATATCAGGTTATTCGTCGAGGTCATTGCTCTTGCAATGTGCCTTCGAGTCAGCTTAATTACGAAGTTGTCCACTCGTATTAGGTTCGCCCTGTTGTAAAGGACCTCGTTAGGATAAAATTTCTTGTACTCCGACTCTGGTGTTCTATACAAGCGAAGACAAGCCCTAAGACAAGCCCTCTCAAACACCCGAATCTTTTCCATTAAGCTTGCTCGTACATTGAATCACACGGGACAACCAAATACCAGCATGGGCCTGATAAGGGCCATGTAGCACATTACATGCACGATGCACCCTCGCATCGAGTTGGCTGCTATAAAACAGTCTCTTTGTAAGGGAAAAAGCGCCTTTAGCTCTGGCCAGAGCAGCATCTACATTTTTGCCAAAATACAAAAACTGATCTAGCCAGATCCCAAGGTATCTGACTACATTTCGACAGGCAAGAGGTTGTCCGTACTGCCCAATGATAGAGAACTTTCGCCAGTTTTTTCTGGTATCCCTAGAGGCTCTAGACAACGGCGTCCTAAAGAGAATGGTTTCCGACTTCTGAAAGTTGATTTTCAACTTCCAGTCATCGCAAAATCGTCTTATCTTATCGAAGTCGCGCTGCAAGAGAGTATTAATGATCTTGATTTTTGGACCTGTTCTGTACGCTATCAAATCGTCTGCGTACGCAATAGTATGGGGAAGTGAACCTATCAAGTCGCTTGTAAAAATGTTGAATAGGATCGGCGAATTGACCGCGCCTTGCTGAAGACCATTTTTAATTTCAAAAATTCCAACAGAAGTCACATCACCATTCTTCACGATGAACTGTCTGGAACTGTTGTCCGGGCTATTTTAAGACACTGAAGGTCGTTTTGATTTTTTCTCCGAAATAGTTTATTTATTTGAGGAAACATATTCGGGTTGCTGGTGTTTACGGCCCGAACCTTGTTGTTCCAATACAAACTTACAGAAATTCTGTAATTCTCTTTTATTAGCGTTTAAATATTTTTAATCGACGACTTCAGTGTCCTAATCTCCGGGTCTTGTCGGTCAGTTAACTGTCTGTACAAGTTTTTAAGTCTTGTCAGAAGTCTACTTTTCTGTCGATGCAGTGCGTCAATAGTAGGATTGCGGAACAGGTCTTCGTTAGTCGTACGTCGATATCGCGGTATTGTAGTGTCCATAGTCTGTTTAATTGTCTCGTCCGTTTGTTTTAGGTACTTGTCGATCTCCTCGTTTGAAAAATTCCTATTGGACGGTGGGTGGAGCGTGTTCGAGGAGAGCGCTCTAGTCAAGGTTGCGGAAAAGTGTGTCCATCGAGTCTTACTGTAGTTGTAAGTATATCTTTGGACAAACTCCTCCAATTCCGCAATTTCGTTGGGAACTGTAATTTCGGTGCTAAAACCGCATTGGTCGCTGTCATACACGAATGTGCGCAGACAGTTTAATGTTTGTAAATTCGTACCTGTCATTCATATACGTTCGTCGTACAGCAGTAGATCTAAATAAGACTCGCCTCTGGGAAACGACGGGTTATCCGTCGCTTTAAGACCGAGTCTGTACATGACATCGTGTTGACCCCACCAATCGAGTAGTAGGTTCCCTCTAGTATTTGGCAAATTATTTCCCCAATCTCTGTGTCTAGCGTTGAAATCCCCGCCGATTATAAAATAATTCTCCCCCGATTCCAGTCTCAGAAGTCGAAAAAGCGTGTCGAGCTCTGTAATGAATAGGGTGGATTGTGAAGTATCAGGTGCATAAACAGAGTAAAAGTACAGCCGCTTTCCACTGCGGAGCGGGATGTAAATGACCTGCCTCCAACACCCGGAACCTGCGCAACACGCCCTTGTACACTCTGTGAAATTTTATACCTTCTTTAGTGAAGATCGCGACACCACCTCCACGTTTGGATCTGGGCCGGTTTCTTCTTCTAACAATATAATTATTGTACTCCAGTTTGTGATTATCGGTTAGAGCCAACACTACAATTGCCGACGAGGTGAACAAAACAAAAAATAACAAGTGCAAAGTAAAATAAATAAATTAAAGTGTGAAGAAAGTATTTATTAAAGTGTTTAAATATAAGGGTGAGTTAAATGATTTTTTTTTGTAATTGCAAAGATAATTAAAAAATTGAACTACATTTGAAAAAAAAGAGAGAAACAAAAAGTAACAAACAAAAACCGGTTTTCCATTAGATTGGGCAAGTTTGGACAAGTGTTTTATTTTTCCATTTGATTGGAACAAAGAGTTCATATGGTTCGCTTCTATGTAATTAGAAGTTGAGAAATTCCATTTAATTGGAAGAAACAAGAAAGTAACACTTCAAATGAAGTTGTGAAAAGGATTGTTCACCATTCCATTGAATTGGATAATTTTGTTAAAGAAAGTCAAATTTTTTTTTAAGTAATGATAACATAAAGCTTGATGTAATATTTGCATTTTGATAACAGAAATGGAGAAAAATCTTCCGCCTCTGGAAAATTTCGTGACAGAAGGAGAAACGTCTTCTGTTGGCTTAAGATGGGAGAAGTGGAAGAGGGCTCTCGGCATTTATTTGGAAGCTGCAAATATTGAAGCGCAAACAAGACAAAGAGCTGTACTTCTACATTTTGGTGGCTTGGGCTTACAAGAAATCTTTTACAACTCACCAGGTGCAAATGTGGATTCTTCTAAAGAAAGTAATGTGTTTGATATAGCTGTAAAGAAATTCGATGATTACTTCTTGCCAAAACAAAGTAAAGTATTTGAAAGGCATGTCTTTAGATTGATGAAACAAGAAGAAGGGGAAAAGTTCGAAAAGTTTTTATTAAGATTGAGGAATCAAGCCGAAAAGTGTGGTTTTGATAAAGTAGAGGAGCATATAATTGATCAAATTGCGGAGAAGGGTAATTCTGAAGAGTTGAGGAAAATTTTTTTAATGATAGGTGATAGTGTTACACTTGATGTTATTATTAAAGAGGCCAACACGCAAGAAATTTTGAAACAATAGCTTGATAATTACGGTGATAGGTCGCTGGATCAGGATGTTAATAAAATCAAAAGTAGTTTTAAAGGAAAAAACTCTCAAATGTTTGAGGGTAGGGAAACTTTTTGCAGGCGATGTGAAAGTAGGAAACACTCGTCACAAGAGGTTGAGTGTCCGGCCAGAGATAAAAAGTGTTACTCTTGCGATTGCATGTGACATTTTCGTTAATATTGTCGGACCAAGTTTACACAAAAAAGGAAGTTTACGAATGTATGTGAATCGGCCGATAGTAAGAAAAAAGTAAAAATATATAAAAAAGAAGTCGATTATATAGACAAGGGGGATAACTTGCGCACCAGAACTTTTCCAAAAGATAATGGAGAGAATTATAATTGGTTGCGAAGGGGTTATTAACTTTATAGATGACATTTTGGTATTTGGAGATACCAGAGAAGAACATGATGCGCGTTTAAGAAAACTGTTTCAGGTATTATCTCAAAATGATGTACTCTTAAACAGGAACAAATGTCAGATGGCAGTGAGTAAGATTAAATTTTTTGGACACGAACTTAGTGCTGAAGGAATAAAACCGCTGCAGAAGTATTTACAGAGTATTAAAACCTTTAGAGTTCCGAGAACAATCGAGGAACTACAAAGTTTTCTCGGCTTAATAAATTTTATTGGAAAATGGATTCCAAATTTAGCCACAGTGACGGAACCACTAAAAGTTCTTCTTAGAAAAAAATTAACAAAGAATGGTAAGCTTACTCAATATTGGACTCATCTGCAAGACAAATCGTTCAATGAAATAAAAGAGACATTATTTGAAATCAAGACCTTGGGATATTATGACGTTAAAGACAGAAAGCAAGTCATTGCGGACGCAAGCCCAGTTGGACTTGGGGCAATATTGATTCAAATAAACTTTGAAGGTCCAGGAATCATTGCCTATGGTAACTGAACACTAACTGACTGCGAAAGAAGTTACAGTCAGACAGAGAAAGAAGCACTAGCTCTTGTCTGGGCCATTGAACATTTTAATATATATCTGTTTGGCAAAGAATTTAACTTAATTACGGATCATAAGCCTCTTGAAATTATATTTGGCCCGAAATCCAAACCTTGTGCGCGCATTGAGAGATGAGTTTTGCGTCTACAATCGTATAAATTTAAAATTATATATAAACCAGGTAAAACAAACATAGCCGATCCACTCTCACGTTTGTGTGAATGTTTAACGAAACCATCATCTGAAGGAGAAAGCTATATATATAGTGGATAATTTAATACCAACAGCGGTGTCCATCCAAGAAATAAAAGAACATTCATTAAAAGACATTGAAATAAGCAAAGTAAAGCAAGGAATTTTCAACAACTTATGGGATCAGTCGGTTAAATCAATGAAAATTTTTGAGGGGAAGCAAAATAGTTATGCCTCAAACATTGCGGGGGAAAGTTTTAGAAGCAGCTCACGAAGGTCACCCAGGTATTGTTTCTATGAAAGGTCGGTTATGAACAAAAGTATGGTTGCCGGGGATGGATAGAGATGTGGAAAATCTGATAAAAACTTGCAAAGGGTGTACTTTGGTTGCTTTGCCGAACAATCCAGTTCCATTGAAACGATGGGATCTTCCAAGATCTTCATGGATTGACATTGCCGTAGACCTATTGGGACCGCTACCGCAAAATAAATAGCTGTCCATTGTAGTAGATTACTATAGCCGATACAAGGAAATAAAAATTTGTAAAAGCATTACTACCTGTAACATCGTAAAGATGTTGAAGGAAATATTCAGTAGGCTTGGATATCCAATTTCATTAAGAGCTGATAACGGTAAGCAATTCAGTAGTGAAGAATTTAGGTCCTATTGCAGTCAATGCAATATCCTGTTTTTTAATAGTATCCCATATTGGCCTCAGCAAAATAGAGAGGTGGAGTGTCAAAACAGAGACATCCTAAAAAGACTGAAAATAGGAGAAATTTAGGGAAAGGAACTAAATGAAAGTCTATGGGAATACTTGATTATGTACTCATATAAGAGTACACCCCACTCAGTGACAGGAAAAACACCTTCCGAATTATTTTTCAATATGGTTAATAGAGACAAAATACCAGCATTTGAGTCGGTAGAAAGGAAGATTAACGATTCAGAGGTAAGAGATGGGGATAACGAAAGAAAAGAAAAAGGAAAAGAGTATGCCGACAGAAAACGTAGAGCAGAAAGTTCAGATATTGCTATAGGGGACAAATTTTTTATAAAAAATATGGACAGACAAAATAAACTTAGTTCAAATTTTAATGAACTTCCTCATACTGTGCAAAGCTCTCATAAAGGTGATATAATTGTTCAAAATGATCAGACAGGTCAAAGTTATAGACGAAACATTGTACATCTTAAAAAAGTTGAAGGTTCGTGGAAATCAATTTAAGAAAATATAAAAAAGGATAAGATAAAGAATGACATGTTATTAAGTTAATGTGAATTTCAGTTAAAATGAATGTAGGCTACAATGAATTAAAGTTGAATTGAATTTATGTCAAAAAGTTTAGTTCGAATTACTGTACTGTAAGAAAAAAAAAATGAAAATTTGTAAAATATAAAATATATTTGAAAAAACAGGGAAAAGATGTAGTGTATCAAAATGCATGCGTAAGTATATGACACATCAATGGGCAGGATCAGTTCTGTGCGAGCTTTCAAAGTCGACGGTCTCGAGTATTATCTTTTCGCCTATAAAGTTTAACGTACTTAGAACTATTAAACGCGTTAGATCTCTCGACCCTGAGGACATCAACATGTCCTCAATCAAGAAACCCCGCGCCGACTCGGCTTCTCGGAGTGCTAAATTTAAAAAGAATTCACGTGCAAATTATTGGAGTCCACTTCAATGTCATCCAGACAGTGATATGGACGACATTGACTCGAGTGATATTGTTATCGACCCGGATAATGACCCTAAAAAAAAAATTCATGTTCCCACCATCAAGCTATTACACAAAAATCCCGAGTTTGTGCATACTTTGATGAAATCATCTAACATTATTGACTACTCTATTAAAAAACTTTCTATCGGTATCAAAATTGCCTGTGAATCGTTAGAGTCATATAGAGAAGTGTTAAACTCTTTAAAGCAACGGAATTGCCAATATTTTTCGCATGACGTTAAGAGTGTAAAACTATTTAAAGTGGTCTTATTTGGGCTAGAAAATATTGAAGTTGATACTCTTAAAAATGAACTTTGTACTCGCGGCTTAAAATGTGTTGAAGTAAAGAAAATTATAAAAAAATACGATCACTACGTTGACACTATCTATCTGGTGTCACTAGAAAATGGTTCTGTTAAGTTAGCGGAGCTTAAGAAAAACTACCGATCATTGTTCTTTACACAGATAAGTTGGAGCTTCCAAAGAAAATTGAAAGGTAAACTCACTCAATGCTATAATTGCCAAATGTTTGGCCACGGGGAAAAAAATTGTCAGGTTAAGACCTACTGCGCTAATTGCGCCGGCTCTCACAAAACGAGTGAATGTCAAAACTCACTCACCAAAAGTGCGCAAACTGCAATGGAGATCACAAATCTACCGATCTAAGATGCTCTTCAAGAACCAAATATATGGAAATTAGAGAAAAATCCCTTAAGCGAGAAACTTCTACATTGTTCACACGTAAAAGCTTCTCGAAAATCCCATCTATGGAAAGTTCCCAAAAATTCAAAGCTTTTATAACAACGCCACGCACGGCTCAAACTAACGGGCCAAACGTTTCAATAAGTTCCATGACGGAGTTTCCCCCCTTGCCGCGGCACGTAGCAATGAGTGAAAATGAACAAATTTTGTCTACGTCAGTTCCTCTGAAGAACGCACAGTGGCGTCGGTCGTAAGCAGTAACTGCATCAATGATTCCAGCAGCAATCTTTTTTCTTTTGAGGAAATCAACGATTTAGTTATGGAATTATTGTCTGATCTATCCAAATGTACTTCGAAAACTGATCAATTCAGGGTTATTGCACATTTAGCTACTAAGTATCTTTATACTAATGTTAAATAATATGACTAATACCAATCTCAGAATTATTAATTGGAATGCTAGGGGTATTAACAGCAAAAGAATTGAATTTTTGAACTTTTTATTTGATAATAATATTGATATAATATTGATAACTCTGTTTACATAAGTTATAGTGTTGACAGAATTAATAGAAGGGGAGGAGGAGTTGCTATTCTTGTTCGTAGATCAGTTCAACATTCGCTGCTACCAGTCATTCGAACTCGTCTTATTGAAAATGTGGGTATAGAACTCAAATATAATAATAGAACAGTTAAAATCTACTGCGTATATTTTCCTGGCGCAAGTTCATCGGCCGAAAATAAAAGGCTCTTTAAAAGGGACTTGCGTTGCCTTCTATTAACAGGCGATGATGTCATTCTTGCTGGTGATTTTAACTGTCGTCATCGTGAATGGGGATGTATACGCGCAAATACATGGGGTAATATACTCTCTAGTATGTTATCTTATTCAGTGTATTCCATTCTTTTTCCCCCAAACCCTACCTATGTACCTGCAGATATGCGTAAAAGTCCTTCTGTTCTTGACGTTTTTATTACCAATCGTGTGAGTTTACTGTCTCAACCCGTCGCTGTCAATGATCTATATTCTGATCACTATCCTGTTTTTTGTAAGCTGTATTTTTCAAAAAAGATTAACCAAGCCTCGTCCTATGATTTTAAAAATGCAAACTGGCGTAGATTCAGTTCAAATATTAATTCGGGGCTTAGAAGTATTACAGGAAATTTGGATTCAGTTTCAAGCAAAGATGATGTGGATGCTATCGTTGATAAGTTCACAAAACTTATCAATGATGCTATTGAAAAAAATTTTCCAAAAATAACAAGATGTAATTCTCCAGTTCAGCTTCCAAATTATATCCTTGAACACATAAAAATTCGTAATACCTTAAGACGCAATTGGCAAAGATACCGCCAGCCTAATCTCAAATTACAGCTCCATTACTTAAACATTTTGATCAAAAAACTTATTCTACAGTTTCGTAACCACAGATGGAATCAAAAACTAGAATCTTTAGACAAAAATTGTAAGCCTTTTTCGAATATAGTCAAAGTGATCAAGAATAAAAATAGACTAATACCAACACTCAGAAATGATGATGAATATATTTTTACTGACAAAGAGAAAGCAGATTCTCTCTCTGAATTTTTCTCTAAAAGTCATTCTTTATCTCAAACTTTAGGAGATAATGAAACCAACACCTTGGTTGAACAAAAAATTATGACTTTTAACAACAATATTTGTAACACCCCAACAAACGCCTTTGTTTCTGTAGCCACTGTTACAAACATCATAAAATCTCTTAAAGTTAATAAAACGGGTGGGTTAGATGGAATAAGAAACAATTACCTGAAGCATTTATCCTTTTTGGGTGTAAGACATTTAACTTTTCTAGTCAACGCGTGTCTAAAATTGCAATATTTTCCGCAAAAATGGAAAATGGCTAAAGTTGTCCCAATATTAAAAGCTGGAAAGCCTGCAGAGCCTGTCACCAGTTATAGACCAATAAGTTTACTCAGCAGCCTAAGCAAAATCTTGGAAAAGGTAATAAAAAATCATATTCTAGAGTTTTGTAGTGATAATTATGTATTCCCTAATATTCAGTTTGGATTTGGGCAATTTCATAATACATCGCATCAAGCTCTTAGAATATGTAACCATATTAAATCTAATCGGTCACAAGGGAAATCAACTGGTATGATCCTACTTGATGTTGAGAAGGCGTTTGACACCGTCTGGCATAACGGCCTAATATATAAAATGATTAACTTTAGCTATCCATTGTATCTAATTAAAATTGTCCAAAGTTTTCTGTCAAGTCGTAGTTTTCTAGTCCATGTTAATACCTGTTTGTCTAAGTCCACTAATTTCAACATGGGCGTCCCAAAAGGGTCAGTATTGGGTTCTATCTTATATAATATATTTACATCTGACTTTCCTAGTCTGCCAGATTGTCAAGCTGCAATCTTCGCTGACGATACTGCAATTTACACATCGCATACGTTCGCTCTTAACATCGAGAGGACACTTATAGATGTTAGTGAGATAGTAGTGAAAGTTTTGCAGTAAATGGAAAATAAAAATTAATAGTGAGAAAACCCAAGACATCTTTTTTAGTAGAAAAAGAAAAACTTGCTTCCTTCCACAACATCCGATTCTTATTTATAGAAATGAAATAAGTTGGGACCCTTCAGTGAAATATCTTGGCATACACTTAGACTCAAAACTGACATTTAGTGAACACATCACACAGACTTTGAAAAAGATAAACATTGTGACTGAATTATTATACCCATTTATTAACAGGAAATCACAGCTATCTAACGTTAATAAAATAATTATTTTTAAAGTTATTTTCCAAGCGATATTGACCTATGGTTGTGCTGTCTGGGGTGGCGCAGCCAAATGTCACCTAAAAAGGCTGCAAGTGTCACAAAACAAAACTTTGAAAATGATTCTTAACTTACCTTGGCGTTTTTCAACTAGAGATCTGCACTTAAGGGCGGATGTTAAACTGATATGCGAACGTATTTACAAGTTAAACGAAAAATTTATCACTCGTTGTTCTTTTGCTGACAATCCTCTTGTAAACAGTCTCTATACTTAAAAATAAAGGTACTCGTAATATAACTGTTCTATTTATTTGTTTACTTACTTATTTTTATACATGTCTTTTTGTTTGTTTGTTTCTTTCTTTCTTTATTTATTTATTTATACATTTATACATGTATATATCTACTTAAAAATTTTTTGTTAATTTATTTATTTCTCTACTTAGTTATGTGAATATTAATATAATTATGTACGTTTCTGTGATTATGCATCTATGCACACTTTTTCAAAAATTTCTTAGTATCTAATAATATACTCGTATATACATAAATATATGCTATGTACCAATAAATATATTGTATATATATATATATATATATTTTTGTTTTTTTTGCATGTAGGTTTTTGTAGCAAGTTTCCTCCGCTTGTACTCTTTATGGTTATTCTTTTCCTTCTGTATCAAAAACTGTATCCTTTTTTTTAGTAGTAAGGTAACAAATGTACCAAATCTCTAAATGTAAAATGTGCAATACCAAATGTAAGTTATATTATGCAAAAATAAAAATATCTATCTATCTATCTATCAATGGGCATGACTATACTCTTTGCACAAGCTCTCTTGTTATACTCCTATCTCTTATCAAGTGTTGTCTCTTGTATGTGCATCTGACCTATGGCTCGTGCGTGCTCACATTGGCGAGCCAACACTACAGTCCTATTATATACTGCATGTTCATAAATGACTTGCCATCTGTCTGTATATGTCGGATCATGATATTTCAAGATATGTTGCACCTATAGCTAGAAGATCATGCACTGTACTCTTTAACATTAACAAAACTATATATGCCATACCTTTGCCATTTTCTGGTGGTGCTATAACATGCGCTATAACGATTCATAAGTTACACGAAGCATCATTTGACAAAATTGCTTACGAGTAGGAGAAAACACATTCTCACCAATTGGTGTATACGTTGCACCATTAACAGTAACACGCGTTGAAGGACTTTACACTGTGACTGAAAATCCCAGTCCAAAATTCTTCCACAGCTGAATCTACACAATCTACATCTGCCACTGATTTACAAAATGAATTTATGAGGTTATGAGGTTATCACTCAATAGACTTAAATCAGTCACAGATATATCTACACATATGTCTTGACAAACTTTATTCCCAATATAAAAGGAATATCAATATATTCTCAGAATTGTCAAAGTTTACTCGTACGCGTACATGCTTTTGGTTTCGATGGTAGCGTTATGCAACATTCTACTACGAGTATATTGCTTTTATTGGAAACTTGAACAAAACATCGAGGTTCCAAATTGAGGTTCCATTGTGTTGCTAAATTCAAAAGGCATGACAGCAGAGCTGGCGGAGTAGCTATAACACATATTTAAAAATAACAGAGACACCACAATAGAGATGGATGTAGCATTCAATAATTCAGAATCGTATGGATTTAATAATTCATGTATCGGAGAAATCTGTATAGTCAGATGTGAAGCAGAAAATGGATAAGTAATTGTAATGTTTGCTATTTATATTTCACCAAATCAAAGCGTAAATAAAAACAACGAATTCATTCACGAGAATTTACTTGTCTACACCGAAGCTGGATCTGCTCTTCTGAATCGAAATCTTCACAAATTACCAATAATTTTGGGTGGAGATTTGAATGTGAACTTCTCAAATGACAAATCAAAGCTTTTAGTTGAATTTTTGAAATCGACATTCAATTTAAATACGTCAAATGATCCACATGAGAGCACAACGAAATGCAGAATGACCCTTGACAGACTTTCTTCTGTTAGATATTTAAGTACGAGTAGCTTAGAATTTACAGTATTTACAACATATTTCAGTTTCCATAAATCTGTTGTTTCGTCCATTCATTGTATAGATTGTAACTAATATTACTTCATGAGTAGAGAAATAAAAATAAATAATTGTGTTTTAAAATAATACATTATATAACTTATTATTATATATATTGTATATTTTAGAATTAGAAAAAATTGCGTAAGTTTTCGGTGTGGTCATAAGCACACTATTTTTCATCACATGCAACGGTTGTCTGGTGGAACAATCTTTTACGAAAATAGGTCACTGCTACTTTTACCACATTCTTAAGAGCAGTCTGCCTTGGTTGCATAGGTTTTTCTTAGCACCCTTAGTTTTGTTCAGCCCACTTAATATTCATATCATAGGCTATACTCTCAAAGCCAGTTTAATGTGAAAAGGGTAGCACGCACTAGAGTTTTGATGACTTTGCGCGTCAACTGCCTTCTAACCCTATAAGGAGTCAGTTGACGCACGCATTTGCTCAGCTCTAGCTCATCGCATGGGGTTGCTTTTTGACACTACTTCGTGCATCTCAATTTAACTTACCTTTTTGTTTCATACCGAAATTATCAAAAAAAAAGAAGGAAAACAAGGATAACCTGGAGAATGCTACGTTACTTTACGTTGATTAAGCGGACGGACTTAAAAGAGAGGAGGAGAGAAAGATAATACAAAAAATAGGAAATGAAATAGCAAGATCACATTTGACTGCCATCACAACTGTGCAAGACCGGGACTTACGCGCTTAAAACTAACTAAACCTACGGTAACCTAATCGCACGAACTATAACTAATCCAACGCTAACTTAGCCCTATACGCCCTACACCGAATAAAATTGTCCCGTATCACACAGCGATGAAGGCTCGTCACGAGCTGAGATAAGCCGGATGTTGTTAGCTGAGGATGGCCAACCCACTCTTATCGCATCTACAATACAATATATGAAACCCCTAAACCGAAGATCCTCCCAGTGTCGTAGTCCTCTACACTATAATATTCCCACCCCATAAGCAACACTTGCATCTTAAAATAGCAACAATCACCCCAAAGTGTGTTATATAGATTAAAAACAAAATGCCAACTCGACAATAACAACACAGGGCAGGCATTAAGTGTCGGAAGGAAGCCGTTGTACACAAAATGGATCGAATTACCGACCAATTGTGCAAGCAGAATTATGGATAAAATTAGTATAAAAGGCAGTGGTTGGGAAGGACAAATCAGAGATAAAGAAATACTCCAAACAGTAAAGGTCGCAGCCCTTGGTAACACAGCTGGCCTTTAATCACAAAAAAGTAAATAAAATACCTGACCAGATGTGGGAGTTGTACTCCAATTTTGGGCGGATGAATACCTTATATATTGAGGCCAGATCAGAGGGGGTAAAATGTTTCTTACATCGCTTGAGGAAACCTAGACATTTCGCAGCATTTTTGGCGACATCAAATATGTGGTCATTCCAACGTAAGTTGTCATTGACACACATACCGAGAATGGAAAGTTTTTCGGTTTCGACGATGCAAGTGCCATTCATAGATAATGGCTGGGTGTTTAAATTTCGCTTTAAAGACAGCAGACAGCATTGTGTTTTGGAAGCATTAAATTCCACTCTATTTATAGTTCCCCAATTGGTTATGCTGTTGATATCGGAATTTAATGAGCTTAGCATACGCTGCAGTTCTCGTAATACAGCCGAAGAGCAGGGCCGTGAGTCGGGGAGCGAATATGAAAAGCAGAGAGTACTGTCATCAGCAAAGGAATATATTGGATTAGAAGTAGCAGACAAGAGATCGTTAATGAAAATTAAAAAGAGTGTCGGTGACAGAACAGAGCCCTGGGGCACACCAGCATTTATTTTGTGAATATCAGACTTGAAACCGTCCAAAACAACTTGAATTAAAAGTTCCGAAAGGTAGTTTCTAATCCATTGAAGAAGAGAGTCGTCGATCCCAAATGCACGCATTTTCGACAAAAGAGCCTGATGCCAAACTCTGTCAAATGCCTTAGAAATATCAAGTGCAACTATCGCCAGATTGATGTACGCTTTGGTTCCACTTTTCGGTGAGACATGCCATCAAATCACCAGTGGACCTGTTGCTACGAAAACCGTACTGCCGGTCATTGAGAAGTTTTCGTGTTTCGAGATATTTCATGTGCTAACGATTTATCAGTGTTTCCATGACCTTGGAAAGAAGGGACGTAAGTGCAATGGGTCTGTAGGAGGAGAGAGAAGATTATTGGCCTTTTTTAGGGACGGGCTGGACAAATGCTGTTTTCCATCTGCTCGGGAAGAGTCCTAAAGTGTAGGATTGATGAAAAAGCTTACGCAGTGGTTTTGCCAGCGAGGAAGAATACCTCTTCAGAAGAAGGGGCGATACACCATCTGGACCAGCGGATTTATGTATGTTGAGATCTTTAAGTACTCTTGCTACTACACGAGTGCGAAAGTAGATCGTCCCATTGAAGATTCGACGCACTCAAGTGTAGGCGGAGACAAAGCACAATCTGGGAGTGTTGAGCTGGCCGCAAAGTGTTCAGCAAGCAGATTGGCCTTATCCAAAGAGCTGACAGCTGCAATGTCATTGTAAATGAGCGGTGGGATGGAGGATGAGGCGGAATTTCTAATGTTTTTGACGAACGACCAACATTTTTTACTGCCTTTGGGAAATTGCAGTATTTTTTGCCTCAGTTTTTGGTCGTATAGGAATTTCATACGCTTAAGAAAGGCGTTGCAGTCATTTCTGGCTCGTTTGAACCTTTTCGGTTTTCCTCTGTCGGGTTGGTCTTGTAGGACCGAAAAAACATTTCTCTAACCCTGACGGCCTCTTTACAGCTCGAGTCGTACCATGCCTTTTCTTTTGGTTTGATACTCTTCATCCGGAGAGGAATAAAGGATCTCATTCCAAAGAGAATGGTGTCTGTAATCATATCAGCAGCGGCATCCACGTCGTTATCGAGGAAGCATAACGACCAGTTAAAATTCCTAAAGAAGCTGTTAAGACCGCTCCAGTTGGCTTTCTCGTATTACCATACGGTTCTTTTAGGAATTTTTTCTCTAACTGTGTGGTCTGTGTATGAGAAATTAGCTGATATGACACAATGGTCCGACGACCCTAGAGGAGAGAGCACATTAATGGTGTACTTATCAGGGTGAGAAGTTAAAAACAAGTCCAGGGTGTTGGCGGTATGACTATCAACGTCTGGTATTCGCGTGGGCTCATTTACAAGCTGCGTTAGGTTGTTTTCCGCAGCGAAAATCTTAACACACCGTCCTTCGGGTGTTGTCTGTCCAGAATGTCGAAGCCACCCAGAATTGTGTATTTTGAAGTCGCCCGTAATAACGATTTCAGTATGAGGATACAGGGATACAATTCTTTGAATGGAGTCAGACAGCGCATCAAACTCGTTAAAGGTTGAATTGCTGTCCAGATTGGGGCTTCTATAAATAAAGCAGTAGGGGATAATTTGCTTACGGAGATGGAATTTTAACCACATGAAGTTGAATTCCGGATTGGAACATGGATAACTTTGTGGTGGAGTTTGGTAAGCTACATCACTACGCACATAAATGGCGAGACCGCGGTGAGAAGAATAATGGCACCAGTTCTCAGCCACTGCCCGTACCGTATGGTAAATACAGTAACGGCAGTGACTGAGTGCAAGCAACAGTACTTCGACTAGGAGCGGGTGAGGTGGGATACCCGCACTGTGATTTTTCTTTTCAGTTACTGCACTGTACTTGTTTTTGTTTTTGTATTTTTTTTTTGCACACGCGCGCGGTTTTTTTTGTTTTGCACAGCACACAACAATATTGCGAGTGCACTGGTGGAGTTGTGCACTCGACGGTGGTCGACTCGGTATTACTCGAATTTACAAATATAGAAGTTTGTTGTACATTATGATTGACTGTAACACATAGATGGCGACTGTGCAGCGTTTCTCAGATGGCCCCTCTTTTTTGGAAGGGTCTACGGCCGTACCAACAGCTCCTGGAAATTTCAAATTATGATGAGCTACTAAAATTGTTTTCTATTGTAGATAGAGAAGTACGTAGAATTTTTTTGATATATTAGCTGTGTTTTATTGGTAAGTGATTACCCAGCTCAGTAATCGAACCCCAATAAAATGCTTTACTTACTCGAGCACTCACTTTCAATCTATATTTCAAAGTTGGTAACCGTGCCAGTCTACAAAATCGCTTGTTGGCATTTGAATATGCTTACGGGTATGTTCGAAAGGTATGTCGCAATAAGGAATCTCAAAGTTGCTGCCAGCTTTTGCTCTGATGTAATTACGGATCTCATAATGGTGTTTTTCTTCTGCAGTTCATCTTTTATTAGCAAAAGGAGCTACTGAAAGGTTTCCTTTTTCATCCTTAAATACCTGAAGAAAGATTTCTCGTCACCAATTTGCAGCTCTCTTGCAATAAAGGAAAATGAACCACGTTCATCCCTCACTTTTCTCTACGACTTCACCCAAATATTTTTTTTTCTTTTCTTTTTGCAACTCAAACGCATCTTTACACAAATTCAGCAATTGAACTACCACTTCCACGTCTGGACTTATTCCCGAATCTACATACATATATTGAGAAATTGTAAAACATGCAGCGTGTAAAACCCGACTAAATAATAACTGCTCTCTTATAAGAACACGCAGATTATATAAAATACATAGTCAACGACCACATCCTTCAATAAACGAAGTCTGACAATCTATATGAAATACATTTTTTTACAACCTCTGTCAGCGCTCCCTGGATTTCAGAATTCCTAATTTCTATGTTCACTTTTATATTCACTTATATTCTTTCATCTTTCTTTAAGTGGCGCTACAGTCCGGGGTGGACCTCTACCTCAGTAAACAAGCGTCTCCAGGTAGCTCGTTCCCTCCAGTTTCGCACGCTAAGTTGACTGAGGTCCCCTTCCACTTCCGTGCGCCACCAGGGTCTTGGCCTTCCTCTATTGCGCTGTCCCTCAGGAGCGGATTCGAAGACTTTTCGGACCGGTACATCGGTACAGTATCTCAGTCTTTGGATCTTCACTCTTCTGATTAGGTCGATATTCCTGTATAATCCGTGGAGTTCATTGTTGTATCTCCTCCTCCATTCACCGTCAGTGCAGACGAGACCGAAGATCGCCCGAAGAATTTTTCTCTCGAAGCAACCAAGAACACCTTCATCCATTTTTGATAATGTCCAGGCCTCTGCGACATAGAGCAGGACCGGGATTATTAAGGTCTTATATAGGGTTACTTTTGTTGTTCGAGATAGGGCATTGCTACTCAATTGTCTTCTTAGCCCACAGAAACAGCGATTGGCAAGAGTTATTCTTCGTTTGATCTCAGCGCTGGTGTCGTCTGTATTTATAGCGGAGCCTAGGTAGACAAAGTCCTTAACTACCTCAAAGTTATACTTATCGAGGGTGACCTTTTTCCCGAGACGTCGGTGTTGGTTGTCCTTTTTGCTTGACAGCATATACTTGGTCTTGCCCTCGTTGACCGCTAAACCCATTTTCAATACTTGCGAAAGCGCCACTAACATCACGCTGCTTTCTCCTGATTATGTCAATATCGTCGGCGTATGCGAGTAGTTGGACGGACTTTTGAAAGATAGTGCCTCTTGTGTTTACTCGTGAGTTTTGCACTATTCTTTCAAGTACGATGTTGAAAAAATCGCATGACAGCGCATCGCCTTGTCTAAATCTTTTCTGGACATCAAACATCTCGGTGAGATCTTTACCGACCTTGATGGAGCAGCGTGCTTTCTCCATCGTCATCCTGCACAGACGGACGAGTTTGGCAGGGATGTCGAAAGTAGATATTGCTCTGTATAGCTCGTCTCTATAGATGCTCGTCTCTTAAGGTCATGGTTCTTCTCCAAGATGTACCGTAGTGTGAATATTTGGTCGATGGTGGACTTTCCTGGCCTGAAACCACACTGATATGGACCTATGCTATACTTTGAAAAACAAGTACTTCGAGATATTTCCCGGCCATAATCTTTTGGGATAGCATTTTTGAGATCCTAAGGGACCATTGGAAAGTAATAAAAAAATTATCGATTTTTTGAAAATCCTAGAGTGGCTTAACCCATTAATCATATGACTTACCGGTTAGTACCGATCCCTCGTCGTCCTGGAGCCAGCACTTCGAAAAACCTTTGAACAAAATTGTAAAAAAATCGTTTTCTTTTTTTTGTGCACAAACTAAGCTTAAAATAAAATTCAAAAACATACTCGCTCAACCCTAACCTTACTCTAAAAATTTAATAAAAAAAGAAAATGCAAATCTAAAACTTAACTAAACGCAATCAACTCAAAAAAAACAAATCCAAATATTAACCTATTTTGAAATAAATACTACACAGTTCATGTGAATTCACCTCCTGCAGGCCATGTAGCTTTGGAGGTGGAAGATTGAAATATTTAGCTATTCATGTAGCTAAACTCCACCGCATATAGAAAAAATAATGCAGGACTTCGTGCCCCCCGTGTGGCAAGTACTCATCACACACGTTTGGAGAAAAAAAAATGTTTTTGTCCTTTCAAGGAGGGTTTTTTTTTATTAGGTGCCGTTTGTCAATAGATGGCTCCAGCAGTAAGTGCTGGTCGATTTTGACATATCCAAAACATCATGAACCAAGCTTAGATATACCACCTTGATCGAAAATAATAACCACCGTGTGGCGGTCCCATTGTTCCGATTTAAGTTCTGTTTTTTTTTTTTTTTTTTTTTTTTTTAAGTTGGTAAATCTGTTGGTGACATTCCCCCTAAGTCTTAGAGTCATAGCTTGATATTTGCAAAAGTTACGTAGCCAAGAGTACACACCGAGATAGAGGTAGCAGCAAAGTTGGTGCCAAAAGACCTCAATTTCACGCAAAAAACAGACCGTGTTGACGTTGCAAAAGAGATGATTTGCGAGGCTGAATCCGATCCCACATTCATCAAAAGGATCATTACTGGAGACAAAACGTGGGTTTATGAGTACGGCACGCAATCCAGACATCAGGCAAGTGAATGGCGTTCACCAAATGAGCCGGGACCAAAAACACCACGTCGTTTTCAGTCAAAAAAGAAGGCAGTGCTCAGGGTTTTCATGGATTACAACGGTGTAGTGCATCATGAATTTTTGCCAGAAGGCCAGACAGTAAACAAAGAGTACTATTTGGGCGTTATAAGACGTTTGCATGTAGCAATTCGCCGAACGAGACCAGAATTGTGGGCAGAAAACTCGTGGATTTTGCACCATGATAACGCACCGCCGCACAGTGCCATCATTATTCGTAATTTTTTGACGAAAAATGCAACAAATACCATCCAACAGTTACCGAATTCACCAGATTTGGCTCCCTGTGACTTCTTTTTGTTCAATCGAGTTAAAAAACTACTACGGGGAACGCGTTTCAGCAGCCGTTAGGAAGTAATGGAAAAATCGCAGGAAGCACTGATGGACATACCGAAAACCGAATATAAAAAATGTTTCGAGGATTGGATCAAGTGCTGGCATAAGTGTGTTGCAGTCGATGGGGATTACTTTGAAGGGGACAATAAAGATTTAGATGAATAAACTTGTATTTTTACTTTTTGTAAAAATCAAGGTGGTATGGTAATTAAACCGTTTTGACACATTAGTGATTTTGTTTTGGCGTCATATAAAAGTGTTTTTTTTTTTGGTTTTTAAACTGGAAGACTGTTTCTAGAGATTGTCAATTTGACAGTTGAATGTTGTTTGTGGTTAGTACGTTTTGGCATTTTACGATGAAGAGGACAACGCCAGTAAAAGCGTGCAAGTTGTGCAAACCTATTTTGAAAACCATGGATCGGTTCCCCAAACTTATGGTGCGCTACGTCCATTTTACGGTCGAAATAATGGCCCATCTGAGTTAATCGGTTAATCGGAACACGATAAATCGTTTTCGCACCACGAACACTCTAGTGGATAACACGCATCCCCAGAGATGACAAACAGTGCGAACAGAATAAGTTATTGCCCTTGTGGGGCAGAATGTTGAGGAATTAGGTGTTCGGTGGGCCGAAAACATGATTCAGCTTGATCCTCATTTACAACGCAAAATTTTGTTCTCGGATGAGGCCCATGTTTGGTTAAATGGATATGTAAACAAGCAAAATTGACGAACTTGAAGTGGAGAGAACCCAGAAGTCTTTACGCCTTTACAACCATTAAAACTCACTGTTTGATGTGCTTCATGGGTTGGTGGAATCATCGGCACACATTTCGTTAAGGACGATGCCAGCCAGAGTGTTACTTTCAATGGGGTGCGCTCAGCAACATGATTTCTGACTTCTTCGTTCCTCAGTTAAATTGCATTGACGTGACAGAGCTTTGGTTTCAATAAGATGGCGCAACATATCACACGGCGCTCGACACCATCTATTTATTGCGGGAAACATTAGCTGAGCAACTAGCACGCCTTTAGATTACTTTCTTTGGGGGTATGTGAAGTCACTAGTCTATACCGATAAACCAGAGACGTTGGACGATTTGAAAGTCAACATTTGCCGTGTTATTGCTGATATACGGCCCCAGTTGCTCGATAAAGTTGTCGAAAATTGGACTTCACGATTGCGCTTGAGTCGAGCTAGCCGTACCGCGCATATGCCCAATATCATATTTAAACACTAATGGCATAGAATTATCTATTAAACAAAGCTAATACCACAGACATTAACATTAGCTTCAAGTGCTTTATTTTATATTGCATTTGTATACCTCTAAAAAAAACACACTTTACTTTTGGTTGTGTGGAAATGTCGGATTTTGTGCCAAATAATCGTCATTTGCAGGAAGTGTTCACTTTCTTCTTTCATTTGAAGAAAACGGTCGCTGAAACCGCACCGAGAGCCCAAAAAGTATATGGAAATGCTGCTCTACCGAAACAACGTGCCGTAATTGGTTCCGTCGTCGGTTCAAAGATGGTGATTTCGTTATTGACGACCGTCCGCTTGAAGGAGGACCAAAATCCTTCGAAGAAGCTGAATTGGAGGCATCCGTGTCAAACGCAAAAATAGCTTGCTTCAGCATTAAGAGTTTCTCGCCAAGACATTTTCAAGCCATTGCATGCATTGGGAATGATTCAAAAACAAGAAACTTGTGTTCCTTATGATTTGAAGCCAAGGGACGTTGATCGTCGTTTCGCCTGTGAGCAACTGCTCTACTGGCAGAAATGGAAGGGTTTTCTTCATTGCATCGTGACGGGTGATGAAAAATGGATTCATTACAGCAACTCAAAAAGAAGAAAGTTATGGGGACTGTCCGGTCATGCTTCTACGTCGTCGGCTCGGCTGAATATTCACGCTGCAAAGGTTATGCTGTGTATTTGGTGGGACCAGGTCGGTGTTATTTATTACGAACTGTTGAAACCCAACGAACGGTGTCGGGGGAACGGTGTCGACTTCAATTGATGCGATTGAGTCGAGCACTGCGCGAAAAACGGCCACAATACGAGCAGAGGCAAGAAAAAGTGATTCTACACTACGGCAATGCTCGGCTTCAAGTTGCCAAACCCGTTAGAACCTACGCGAAAACCTACCACACTCACCATATTCCCCAGATATTAAGCCGTCCGATCTGGTTGATGAGGAGTTCCGCTTATATGAAGACATCAATAAATGGTTTGAAAGACCGAAAAGATGAACACTTTTACCCTATTCGAGCTCTGCCAGGAAGATGGGAAAAAGTTGTTGATAGTGATGGGCAATCCTTTGAATGATTCATTGGTAACCATTTTTTCACAATAAAGTTGCATTTTCATCAAAAAAAAATAGCGATCTCCTGACACAAGAAAAAAATCTCTCGACCTTACCAGTGTCTAACTGGGACACCAAATCTAGACAACAGCTGGTCCACATCTAAAAATGATCGACTGAATTTCTGTTCCGCTAAATATCGTTGACGTTTTTAATTTGTCCTTCGTTCTTAATCTCCCATTTCTTTCATTTCGTTTTGTCTCTCTTGCCTCTCAACTGTGGCTTAATGCCTCCTCCACCTAAGAGTCAGGTTTTGTTTATTAGATTTGGTACAGTCAGGGGACACAAATAGAACACCACAATTATACACATTTTTGTATTGCTCAAAAAGGCTGACGCTACAACCTTGACACCGAAAATCCTGCTCCCGCGAAAATATGAAATCAACTTTGGGCTAGAACGGGAATGCAGTCGGCTCTTCACTGATGGCTTCAAACCGATGTATAATGTGGCGCTAATGTCATTTTGGGGAACGACAGCATTACAAAAACTACCGTCAGTTTTCCTATGAATGCAGGAAGTCTTAAATCGCTGAGCCTTGTTTGGGTCTCATTTCACCCGTATGGCAAGGCTCAGAACAGGCTCTGTTTTATCGCTATTTCGACCACGAGTACTCCATAGAAATCACTCCTTCAAACTTTAACCGGAACATCCGTCTCGCTATGAATACTGATCGGGTGTACTGATCGGTAGCCCACCTTCTGACATACTCTAAAATATCTTGCTTTGTTCCTAAGCCGTACAACTCACTTAGTGTACAATCAGAGTGAAGCGAAGTGCAAAGCTGCGAAATTCCTCAGAGAAAAGTGCAAAGAGCACAAGAGGAGAGAAAGGATGAAGGCTAGCCAGAGTCAGCAGTAGAAGCAAACAAGCAATCATTCATGCTTTTCCATTTGAATATATCTCTTAGTTAGTTTTAGTTTTAAACGCATTTTATTTTCTTAATCATTAACTCTTACATACTAACAAAAAATGCTTAAATGCTAGCTTAAAATTACTTAACAATCTTATACTAACTTACTGGCCCCACGCAGGCACTCTAAGCTACTCTAAATTCTTATACTATATCTTTCGACTTTATTAACATTTTCTTTATGGATATTTATTTACTATACTTAAAGCTAAGAAAAAATATTGTTAACAAAAAACTTAGCCTATGGATGTAATTTTTTATTTTTTATAAAAACTTAATATCTAACTTAAAATAAACCTTAGTCTACTTAACCTATATACACAATACACACATACAGACACAAAGACATTATGCACAATAATATACATATACTAGTATATACCTTTATATACACTAACACATGTATATATTACTTAAATGCTAACCTAAACCTATGTAAGCTGGCCATCGCTATTTACAAAGCAAATATATTGGTCAGCTCTGCCTCATTAGTGAGGCTGATCCGTAATTGACGGAAACGACGACGAAACATCTTCTCCATCATTCAACCACCAGAAATGCTGGTGCTGCCGAACGACATCCCTCTTATCGCGATTCCCCACCGCCCTACTGAACCTGAGTCGATCCACACTGCCATGTGCGACGTCTCTGTTGTAGTTGAGTCGCCTGTCCCCAGCTGTCCGAGCGACATGGAAGATTAACGGGACCGCTGATATATCCTGGATCAACCCTTTCTGATCTAGGTAGAGGAATGCTTCCGGTGGAACGAAGCCGTCAGATCGCACACTCTCGTGGTAAAGGTAATTGGGGTAGTAAGCCCCAGATATCAGGTTATTCATCGAGGTCATTGCTCTTGCAATGTGCCTTCGAGTCAGCTTAATTACGAAGTTGTCCACTCGTATTAGGTTCGCCCTATTGTAAAGGACCTCATTAGGATAAAATTTCTTGTACTCCGACTCTGGTGTTCTGTACAAGCGAAGACAAGCCCTAAGGCAAGCCCTCTCAAACACCCGAATCTTTTCCATTAAGCTTGCTCGTACATTGAACCACACGGGACAACCAAATACCAGCATGGGCCTAATAAGGGCCATGCAGCAGATTACCTTTACCCTCACATCGAGTTGGCTGCTATAAAACAGCCTCTTTGTAAGGGCAAACGCACCTTTAGCTCTGGCCAGAGCAGCATCTACATTTTTGCCAAAATACAGAAACTGATCTAGCCAGATCCCAAGGTATCTGACTACATTTCGACAGGCAAGAGGCTGTCCGTGCTGTCCAATGATTGAGAACTTTCGCCAATTTTTTCTGGTATCCCTAGAGGCTCCAGGCAACGGCGTCCTAAAGAGAATGGTTTCCGACTTCTGAAAGTTGATTTTCAACTTCCAGTCATCGCAAAATCGTCTTATCTTATCGAAGTCACGCTGCAAGAGAGTATTAATGACCTCGATTTTTGGACCTGTTCTGTACGCTACCAAATGGTCTGCGTACGCAATAGTATGGGGAAGTGAACCTATCAAGTCGCTTGTATAAATGTTAAATAGGATCGGCGAATTGACCGCGCCTTGCTGAAGACCATTTTTAATTTGAAATATTCCAACAGAAGTCACATCGCCATTTTTCACGATGAACTGTCTGTTGGTTAGCATATTATAAAGAATATACAAGAGTGGTTTACTGATCCCCAACCGAGTCAGCTTATAGAAAAGATCCTCTAACCATACGGTGTCGAAGGCCTTCTCCAAGTCAACAAGGCAGGCACCAGTGCATTGTTTTTTGCCTTTATTCCATTGAATATCGGACACCAGTTTAGACGCGGCATGTGAGATATCATGTCCCGCCTTAAAACCGAATTGATTATCCGGAACTATATGTTTGTCCTCAACCCACCTAGACAGAGCTCTATTGATTACTTTTTCAAAAACCTTACTGATATTCGGAAGGAGACTTATCGACCGGAGATTCGCCGGATTGGATATATCCTTTCCCTTTTTGGGGATAGGTTGAACCACCGCCGTTTTCCAATGCGATGGATAATGTGCATTATTCATTGCATTATTAAACAGGGTGGTGTAAATGTCCACCGCTTCTAGAGGAAGATGTCGAAGCACGATGTTTGGAATACCATCGGTCCCCACTGATTTCTTAGCCCTGATTGTGTCGAAGATCTCACGAAGTTCTTCCTTCGAAATGAACGGGGGTAGGTAACCCTCTCTGGTCATGACATTATTTGCCATATTTTCGTCGCTGAACCGGGTGAAACCAGAGCCCTCGGATCGCCAGTTCCCTATTTCATTTCGAATGCAGAAGTCGTGCATCAAGACGCGATTGTCCAGGTCGTAATTAGGGCCAGTGGTATCAGTGGCCTTGTATACTTCCTGGAAAGACGCCCCTATGGCCTCAACCTTCTCCTGTGGATCCTCGATCACAAAAAAGTCGTCATCATCAGCGGCCTCATTTGGATCAATACCTGCTATTGTCAGTAACCGTTCGTTGTCCGTCGTCCGGGCTATTTTAAGACACTGAAGGTCGTTTTGATTTTTCCTCCGAAATAGTTTATTTATTTGCGGAAACATATTCGGGTTGCTGGTGTTTACAGCCCGAACCTTGTTGTTCCAATACAAACTTACAGAAATTCTGTAATTCTCTTTTATTAGCGTTTGAATATTTTTAATCGACGACTTCAGTGTTCTAAGGAGATTAGGAAACGTCTAGCGTTGAAATCCCCGCCGATTATAAAATAATTCTCCCCCGATTCCAGCCTCAGAAGTCGAAAAAGCGTGTCGAGCTCTGTAATAAATAGGGCGGATTGTGAAGCCTCAGGTGCATAAACAGAGGCCAAGTACAGCCGCTTTCCACTGCGAAGCGGGATGTAAATGACAACTGCCTCCAACACCCGGAACCTGCGCAACACTCCCTTGTACATTCTGTGAAATTTTATACCTTCTTTAATGAAGATCGCGACACCACCTCCACGTTTGGATCTGGGCCGGTTTCTTCTTCTAACAATATAGTTATTGTACTCCAGTTTGTGATTATCGGTTAGTTTGGTTTCGCTAGCGAAAAGCACATCAGGAGTTTGGTCTTGTAGCAATTTAAACATCGCGGCTCTTCGTTCGATCCTAATCAGTGAATTAACATTCACCGCAAGGACCTTCAAAGTTTGCTCCACCATGCGCGTACCCATTACGACATGTGTTGCGTTAGGCCCGGCAGCAGCGCGTAAATCTGGTCCACCCGCTTGGCCTGTTCTTGCACCTGCTTTTGCAGCTGAGCCATCTGCCCTTGGATTGCGAGCAAGATGACTAGCATATTAGGTGCAGCTGCCGTTGTTCTCGGCATTGGCGCCGGAGAAGCAACAGTCGCTTGCTGTACCGTAGCCCCCCTACCTGACGCCATTTGGGCGTAGGAAATTTGGGACGTGACAGCTGGTGTTTGAAATCTAAGAGGTGAACATTTGACCTCCACCTTCTGCTGCCGAGCCAGTTTTGCTTTCTTAATGTCAGCGAACTTAGGACAACCCCGATAGTTTGCGGTGTGTCCCACGTTTCCACATAACACGCACGAGAGCTTCGATCTATCGGAAGCTCCGTCAATACCCAGAGCACACTCCTCGGAACTGTGGTTCTTAGCGCACTTCACGCATCGAGGCTGCATTTGGCAGTTCGACGCGGCGTGCCCGAACCTCTGGCAGCGAACGCATTGTATAACGCCTTCGCTCCTTTTTAGTTTTTCCCAGTGAACCACCTGGTAGTCAAGGACATTGATACTCCTTAGACTATCCAGACGGCTTTCGGGACTGAGCTGCACCAGGAAGAACAGCAGACTCCGTTTCTCCCGCCTGGCTCTAGCTGTGGTAAATGGCTTTACCCCCACAAACTTGAGTCCTTCGCACTCCTTCTCTTTGAGCAGTGCCAGGATCTCCTCAGGATCAGAAGACGGTTCCAACCCCTTCAGCAGCATCGATTGCCGCTTTTCACACTTCGGTGTGTATGAGTAGTGCTCCGTCGTCGTTTTTTTTAGGAGCTCTTTCACTTTTGCGTAGCCCTCCACTGTATTACAGTGGATGGCATGGCGATCGTTCCCCAATCTCTTTATATTAAAATTATTACCAATGACCAACTTACACAGGTCCTTGGTTGCACTTACCTCCAGTTTGTAGGTGTTGATCGGAGGCACCTTCTCTTTCTTCTTCTTCTGCTGCTGCTGCTGTTGTTGTTGTTGTTGGTGTTGCTGCTGCTGCTGTTGTTGATTTTGTTGTTGTTGGTGTTCTTGCCGCTGTTACTTTCGCTGCAGTTGTTGCTTCGGCTGCTGATGTTTTTGTTGTTGCTGCAGTTGCTGTTTCTGCTCTTGTTGTTTAAGGGAGCTCTCTACTTCTGATTGCTCCCTCTGCCTTCGTGCAATTTGCCGCTGTTTAATAGCAAGCATGTCTTGCTCCAGCTTTTGTATGCTGCTTTTTATGTGATTAATTGCGTCATCTTCGTCTTCCGACTCAGATGACGCCAGAGAGGCGAAGCTGTTGGAGCCCCCCTCCTCTTTATCTTGTTCAGCTGTGGAAACAGCACTTATTTTTTTCTTGGAGAGATTAGGAGGGGTATTCAACCTCTTCCTCCTTTTGCTGGCTTTCGCCACGGTTATGTGAAGAGCGGGGCGCTTTTCACCATCCATCACGTGGTTTTTGCTTTTTTTTTTTTTTTCTTATTGTTTTTGAAATTTCACAATTTTAGGGGAAAAAAATAAAAACAAGAAAAAAAGTTCCAAGTTCACTCGGGATTCGAACCCGCGTCCCACGATTTGTTGACTGGCGCCCTTAACCGATGGGCTACCGAGTCAATTGATGAATTTGTAATTAATTGTGTTTATCCACTAAATTATTGTTGTTTTTTTTTTTTTTTTACTTCATGAGAAGCCGAAAGACGTCTATTCTCACCAGAGATTTGCGAACGACTGCTGAATATATCTCTTTTGTGACTAAGAATGGATCCTAATATTTTGAATATGGACTTTACTAAAAGCCTTTCCTTAAATATGTGGTATTTCCTGACACGCAGAAACAAAAGTGAAGGTATTCATGTAATTAACCAATCGCGAGGTGTCCACGGTGAATTTCGCCATTTATTCCGAGAGCTACGAGAAGATCGCGTTAGGTTTCAAAAATATTTCCGAATGATCATAAGCACCTTCGATTGATTATTATACAAAATTCAACACAAGTTGACGAAGAAGTGCACAAATTTCATCTCAAAAACCCAATCGTAGCTGCTGAACATCTGGCAGTAACTTTAGGGTTGGTATCAACATTAAAAAAACATTGCTGAGCTGTAGTTTACTAAAACTACAAGTTATCATAAGTATTCTCTTCCTCTGAATAATAGCTAAAGAATGATGCGACAGATGGTGGATTGAACAATTTTTGCGTCGCAGAAGCAGGCAATAAATTACGGGATTCTAACTGCGAAGTTCTGAATTGGTCCGATTGTGCTGCCGATTTTGTGAAATCGTAATCAAGTTGCTGCAAGCTTATCTGCTTGTGGAAGTGGTCTTACATGGGGCAGTAGGCTGTTGAAAAAGCCTCATCTTCATCAACTGTTGTTGTGCGTTGAGTTTAATTCTTTTCCAACATTTCCAATTTTCGGTCCTTAAGTCGAATCAAAGCTTTCCCAATTTCATCAGGCGGTAGTTTACGCTTTCGGGTAGCTAAACCTGCACTGATGTTAGCTGGTGGACTTGGAGTTGCCATGGATGGAAAATCAAAACCACCGTGAATGGGAGTACCATCATTAAACTGAATCGGTAGTCACCTCAGGCAAACTTTCCCAGAACATCGTGGGGTAAATTGATTTTGAAGGGCATCAAAATATTTCCAACGTGATTCCCATGAAGTCTGAGACCCATATTCTCCAGAGCGAGAATATGGCTTCTTCTGTAATAAAAAAGTGATGAACTCTCACAGTTGTAGCTTTTCATTTTATTTTATTGCTACTAAGGCATCTTTGAAAAGTCTTGGTTTCACCTTTCGAATGGGAGCAAGTACAGTTGGTTGGATCATTCACGAAACCATAGACGCAATATGGGAAATACTCCAACCCATTCATATGCCAGTACCTACAGAAGCAATGTTCAAGGAAATTTCCCATAATTTTTTCGAGAAATGAAATTTTCCTCTTTTTCTTGGAGCCACCGATGGTAAACATTGCCGTGTGAAACGCCCACCACATTCTGGAACTATATTTCGTAATTACAAAAAAAAAAATTTCCATCGTTATGCAAAGCGTGGCTGATGCAAACTGTAGGTTTGTCGCTATTGAAGTTGGTTGATATGGGAGACAGAGCGATGGACCCACGTTACACAATTCTTGCTCTTCCACTTAATGGAATCTGGACGTTTGAATATTCCTCCTAATGACACATTTCCAGGAACAGGTATTGTAGCGCCACACGTTTTCATAGGCGATGTCACCTATCCACTTGACGGCTGAATAAGAATATTTAAACATGCGTCTTTCACATGTAAGGCATGTTATTGATTGCGCTTTTGGAATACTGAATGCAAAATTTCGTATCCTGTGGTTATCCTTGGCAGATAAAATCATTCAATTTGTGCGTATTTTGCACAACATGGTAATTGATATGGAAGGAATCAATAGCAGTGAAATGGACAATGTGATCACCACATTATCAAGTGCAAGTGAGGGAAGAGACAGTAAACCAACTCATACAGCCTCTTTCGTCCGGGATGTTTTCAAAATATTTGTGTGTGGCAATAGAATCTAATATATGCTTCGTCCCTGCTCAAAGCTGTTACAAACAAGTTGAATACTGCAATTATTAAATTTTAAATTTTAATAAAAAACTGTCATTACTTACTTGGTGTTTTCATTTCAACGGCCACTTCGTTCCACTTGTTATTCAACACATATCTGTTATGATACTCAGGATCTTTTGATTCCACAAAGGTTTCCTTTATATAATTGAACAAATTAAACTACAAATAACTATAAAAGGTGTGCAACCACTCCACGGTCACGTCTAGTGAAAAATCAAAGCGATAAGAGCGAAGCAATCAAACATGACTGAAATCGCCGCTTTGCTCTCCTACCTTTGTGTCCTACCCTTTCACCACACGTGTTTGATTTCATCGTTATGCTCTTTGCCCTTGCTCAGTGTACGCTCCACACTATTTGTACAATTACAGAATGCCCTGCCTAGCTCTTTATTTCCCAATCATTATAACCTTCAAACATTTAAAACCAACGTTCATCGGCACCTCTCTTTCTTTGCTCCCTGCTGTTTCTTCGCCCGCACTGTATGCAAGCATTTTAAGGGTATTCAAATCCCTTGAGGACGCCCAAATTATATAAAAAAAAGTGAGTGTCCTGCTCCGGTTAGGGCTCTATCGTCAGTTGGGTTTCATGTGAGCATAACTGCAGTTCTAACGACTCTACAGGATTCCAGCAGACAAAATTAATGATTCCCGATCTCTAAGAAGAAAGCGAGTTTTCTGCTGTGCCTCAATAGATGGGACTGTACTAAGCTCTTATGTGTGACAGGTATAAGTGACACAACATCCTGCGATGCTTGCTGTGAAAGTGATAAGAATACAGCGTAGCACTATCTTTGTGAGTGTTAGGTCTACGAGTACATCCGCACATTGCACCAGGTACCTGGCCTACGCTTATGTGGTGGTGCTCTATCTTTCTACAAAAGACTAAGAAATTTCAGTAAAGGCAGCATACAATAGATACAATGGAATAGTTCTTTCTTTGAATGCTCTGTTCCTCCTCAAAAAAAAATTCAAAGGCATGGCTGGTATCCAACAGAAAAATTTGTACACACTCTGAAGCGCTGAGGTTGTATGTACTGCGTTTTCTACAAATTTAACAAACGCAATACAATGGCAACACTTTTCCGCGCATCTTTTGATATTGATTGCATGCAGACCGCCCTTAGTGCTTATCACATAAAGGTTATGTTCGGCGGCTCGAATAGAAAAACAAATTTTGAAAAAAATGGGGAAACAGAAAAGGACCAAGGGAACTTGAAAGTTTGTCTTGTAGTCAGATGCTGACGTCATCTTGTTGACGTAACAAATATTGTTGATTCCCCCCTCAGAGCTGCGAGTATTGTTTGATGAAGTAATTTCACATACACACAAGAATACATGGTATCTGTTCGTAGCCCCGAAATTGTGAGCTATCAAGGAAATGATTTTATTGCCTCCAGTTCCTTGTTATCTGTTCTCATAATCTGGAAACTTTTTTCTCTAGGGCCATTTCAATTGTAGACGGTGGTCTTTAGAATAGATTTATTTTCATTCTTCCCTTTTCAGCCAACACAAATAAGATTGGCTTTAATTTTCAAAAACCCAACCGTCTTCGAGATACAAATCACGAAGACATTTTGGAGTAGCAACAATTTTGAATAGAAATATTTTTTGCTTTCATCAAATCTGAGTTGCATGGAAAAAAGTTTTGAGGACTGCTCGTATATTGCCTGGCGGAGAACACAACCTTGGGAGACTTATCCAACAGTTCTTTTATTGGGTGATTACTCAGAGGATTGTCTACTGCGTCTACAGCTGTGATTGATGATAATCAAAGCAGCACGTACTTGGCACGATTGTTTAAAAAATAGACGCAAAGTCTGGTGGAATAGTCTTCTTCCGCGGCAAGAGATTAAGAGGCTTTGCCTATATTTATTAATTGAAACTTGTAAAGCTTTTCCATACAAAGCCAAGTTTGAAAAAGTGATGAAAATGCTTTTTTTTGTATGGAGTTTATCCCATTCATCTTCATGTATTACAGCTTCAAATTAAGAGGCAACTACTGTACTGCACATACTCGTACTCCCATTTCCTTCCTACTTAAAAAGTGGCCCGTGTAGGATTTTAAATTTTAAATATTTTAAACTGTGCAATTTAGATTTTTTTTTTTAATTTAAAACTATCCATTTTTGCAGCATAAAATAAGTATCTCTACGAGAAATATTTAATTCAGAAACTGGAAAATGATTTGAATAGAATGGTTCACCGAATGCACACAAATACGATTGTATACATGTGAATGTGTATTTATACGAACTAAAGTTGAAATGAAAGCAAGGACCGAAAGGTACCAACGCTTTTAGAACTACCGTACTACTTGAAATAAAATCCATTTTCTAGAATTCATGCTCTTATTGAAAATATTCGAAAATGCAAGGATCATTTTCTACCTATATTGGTACTCGTATGCAGAAAAGAGGAAACTTCTACGAAAATACGGATTTACCATGGATGTTTTCTATAACACACGAGTACGAGTATGCACACTTGAATGCATGTGTATCCATTCAATGCTACAGGATTTCACAAAATGATAGATTCGTCCCTAAACCATGTTTTCAACTTTCACATTTCAATGTTGATAAAGTTATTGTGAATGGGGAGTTTAAATTGCAGGATGCATCGAAGAGTTGACGATTGCTGCACAACAACACCTGCCATCTATTCTTGTTGAATCGTGTAGAGAATGAAGAGACTAAATATTGTACAAATGAGTTCTGGATGGTAGATTAATCTAATTTTAGATTATGAGAACCAGATAAATCAAAAATAATTGAGGTTGATGTATCGAATTGGAGGTGATTTTTGAACAGACTGAGTGATTGCGTTGGAGGCTTTCGAAGACAAGGGTTAACTAAAAAGCAGACATCTGTTGTACCCGTTAGTGGCTGAGTTATTTGTTTTGCCTCTAATGCAATGCAGGTGTGGAGTAGAACCTTATTGTCAAAATTATTTGTATTCTCTTTAATACCCAAATATTGTAATATAAGGTGGCGCAAAATTAATCACCCTACCGGAAGATGGTATAATTTGCAGTTGCAGATCTGTCCCAAAGAGTTCATCAACTTGAATCTATATCGGAACCCACTGCAACAGCTACAACACCTAATATGTCATTACTTGTTCAACGAATTGACGATCTTGAGCGCGAAAAAAATGCAATGGATGCAATTTCGCGAGGTATTCTGGAAAAAAATAAAACAAAACCTTTGTTTACATGATGTTGGACTTGAATCGGACAGCCGAATATTCGTAAATGAAAGCTTATCGACAAACAGTCATATTATTCTTCGTAAAGCTCTCTCCTTAAAACGTCAAAAAAAGCTTCAGAGTGTGTTCACCCGAAGCGGGGGAGTTTATATTCGATCAGTCGTTCATACACCTCCACGGAGAGCAGAAGTGTTTTGTGTTTCGGCTTAAAAAGGCAGAAAAATAAGTAGCATACTTTTAGCCAGTGAAATTTTAAGTGTTCGGTAGCCGAGGTGGTAAAGACTCTGACGATATTATACCTAGTATAACGATCCCGAGGCCTGGGTTCGATTCCCATCGTCGGACAACAGTTTTTATTTCCAATTTTTTATTGAAATATTAACAAAGAAGTGTACAAAAAAAAAAATAAAAAAAAACAAAAAAAGTCCCGTAATGGATAGTGGAGAGCGGTCCGCTATGTCAATAGCGGGACCTGCTGAATTATTATCAGGCGAGGCTTCAAGCGGGTCAAGCCAAATACCCACGGCTAAGAGAAGGAGGAAGCTTAGGCCATCCTCCAACATAGTTCACCGTCCCGCCCAACCAACTTCCACTGTAAAACTGCTTGGTGGAGTGAGGGAAGGGAACAGTTTCGCTACATTGGCACAGAGCGAAACGGAAGATGAAGAAGAAGAAATGATGGCCATAAGTAGCAGCATCCAAATGCTGCAACAAAGGATACTGGCCATGAAAGAAAGGCAAATGGTCAGAAGGAAGAGAGAAGAGGAAGAATTCTCCCAGCAACAACAGCAGACGCTACTTGCTCCAAAGCAGAGCCAACAACAACACCAACAAAAGCGGAAAAAACACCAGCAACAACAACAAGAGCAGCCACAACAACGGCATCAACAAAAACAACAGCAACCACAAAAACAGCAGCAGCAGCAGCAGCAACAACAACAACAACAACAACAACAACAAAAACAACAACAACAGCAGCAGCAGCAACAACAACAGCAGCAGCAGCAGAAAAAGAAGGAGAAGGTGCCTCCTATAAACACCTATAAACTAGAGGTAAATGAAACCAAGGACCTGTGTAAGTTGGTCGTTGGTAATAATTTTAAAATTATGAGATTGGGGAACGATCGCCATGCCATCCACTGTAATACAGTGGAGGGCTACGCGAAAGTCAAAGAGCTCCTAAAGGAAACGACGACGGAGCACTACTCATTTACACCAAAATGTGAAAAGCGGCAATCGATGCTGCTAAAGGGGTTGGAACCGTCTTCTGATCCTGAGGGGATCTTGGCACTGCTCAAAGAGAAGGAGTGCGAAGGACTCAAGTTTGTGGGGGTAAAGCCATTTACCACAGCTAGAGCCAGGCGGGAGAAACGGAGTCTGCCGTTCTTCCTGGTGCAACTCAGTCCCGAAAGCCGTCTGGATAGTCTAAGGAGTATCAATGTCCTAGACTACCAGGTGGTTCACTGGGAAAAACTAAAAAGGAGCGAAGGCGTTATACAATGCGTTCGCTGCCAGAGGTTCGGGCACGCCGCGTCGAACTGCCAAATGCAGCCTCGATGCGTGAAGTGCGCAAAGAACCACAGTTCCGAGGAGTGTGCTCTGGGTGTTGACGGAGCATCCGATAGGTCGCAGCTCTCGTGCGTATTATGTGGGAACGTAGGACACACCGCAAACTATCGGGGTTGTCCTAAGTTCACCGAAATTAAAAAAGCAAAATTGGCTCGGCAGCAGAAGGTGGAGGTCAAACGTTCACCTGTGAGGTTTCAAACACCAGCCGTCACGCCCCAAATTTCCTACGCCCAAATGACGTCAGGTAGGGGGGCTACGGTACAGCAAGCGACTGTTGCTTCTCCGGCTCCGATGACGAGAACAACGGAAGCTGCACCCAACATGCTAGCCATCTTGCTCGCAATCCAAAGGCAGATGGCTCAGCTGCAAAAGCAGGTTTAAGAACAGGCCAAGCGGGTGGACCAGATCTACGCGTTGCTGCCGGGCCTAACGCAACACATGTCGTAATGGGTACGCACATGGTGGAGCAAACTTTGAAGGTCCTTGCGGTGAATGTGAATTCATTGATTAGGATCGAACGAAGAGCCGCGATGTTTAAATTGCTACAAGACCAAACTCCTAATGTGCTTTTCGCTAGCGAAACAAAGCTAACCGATAAGCACAAACTGGAGTACAATAATTATATTGTTAGAAGAAGAAATCGGCCCAGATCCAAACGTGGAGGCGGTGTCGCGATCTTCATTAAAGAAGGTGTAAAATTTCACAGAGTGTACAAGGGCGTGTTGCGCAGGTTCCGGGTGTTGGAGGCAGTCGTCGTTTACATCCCGCTCCGCAGTGGAAAGCGGCTATACTTGGCCTCTGTTTATGCACCTGCGGCTTCACAATCCACCCTATTCATTACAGAGCTCGACACGCTTTTTCGACTTCTGAGGCTGGAATCGGGGGAGAATTATTTTATAATCGACGGGGATTTCAACGCTAGACATAGAGATTGGGGAAATAATTTGCCAAATACTAGAGGGAACCTACTACTCGATTGGTGGGGTCAGCACGATGTCATGTACAGACTCGGTCTTAAAGCGACGGATAACCCGTCGTTTCCCAGAGGCGGGTCTTATTTGGATCTACTGCTGTACGACGAACGTATACGACTGACAGGTACGAATTTACAAACATTAAACTGTCTGCGCACATTCGTGTATGACAGCGACCAATGCGGTTTTAGCACCGAAATTACAGTTCCCAACGAAATTGCGGAATTGGAGGAGTTTGTCCAAAGATATTCTTACAACTACAGTAAGACTCGATGGACACGCTTCTCCGCAACCTTGACTAGAGCGCTCTCCTCGAACTCGATCCACCCACCGTCCAATAGGAATTTGTCAAACGAGGAGATCGACAATTACCTAAAACAAATGGACGAGACAATTAAACAAACTATGGACACTACAATACCGCGGTATCGACGTACGACTAACGAAGACCTGTTCCGCAATCCTACTATTGACGCACTGCACCGACAGAAAAGTAGACTTCTGACAAGACTCAAAAACTTGTACAGACAGTTAACTGACCGACGAGACCCGGAGATTAGGACACTGAAGTCGTCGATTAAAAATATTCAAACGCTAATAAAAGAGAATTACAGAATTTCTGTAAGTTTGTATTGGAACAACAAGGTTCGGGCTGTAAACACCAGCAACCCGAATATGTTTCCGCAAATCAATAAACTATTTCGGAGAAAAAATCAAAACGACCTTCAGTGTCTTAAAATAGCCCGGACAACAGACAACGAACGGTTACTGACAATAGCAGGTATTGATCCAAATGAGGCCGCTGATGATGACGACTTTTTTGTGATCGAGGATCCACAGGAGAAGGTTGAGGCCATAGGGGCCACTTTCCAGGAAGTATATAAGGCCATTGATAACATTGGCCCTTATTACGACCTGGACAATCGCGTCTTGGTGCACGACTTCTGCATTCGAAATGAAATAGGGAACTGGCGATCCGAGGGTTCTGGTTTCACCCGGTTTAGCGACGAAAATATGGCAAATAACGTCATTGCCAGAGAGGGTGGCCTACCCCCGTTCATTTCGAAGGCAGGACTCCATGAGATCTTCGACACAATCAGGGCTAAGAAATCGGTGGGGACCGATGGTATTCCGAACGTCGTGCTTCGACAGCTTCCTCTAGAAGCGGTGGACATTTACACAACCCTGTTTAATAATGCAATGAATAATGCACATTATCCAGCGCATTGGAAAACGGCGGTGGTTCAACCTATCCCCAAAAAGGGGAAGGATATATCCAATCCGGCGAATCTCCGGTCGATAAATCTCCTTCCGAATATCAGTAAGGTTTTTGAGAAAGTAATCAATAGAGCTCTGTCTAGGTGGGTTGAGGACAAACATATAGTTCCGGATAATCAATTCGGTTTTAAGGCGGGACATGATATCTCACATGCCGCGTCTAAACTGGTGTCCGATATCCAATGGAATAAAGGCAAAAAACAATGCACTGGTGCCTGCCTTGTTGACTTGGAGAAGGCCTTCGACACCGTATGGTTAGAGGATCTTTTCTATAAACTAACTAGGCTGGGGATCAGTAAACCACTCTTGTACATTCTTTATAATATGCTAATTAACAGACAGTTCATCGTGAAGAATGGTGATGTGACTTCTGTTGGAATATTTCAAATTAAAAATGGTCTTCAGCAAGGCGCGGTCAATTCGCCGATCCTATTCAACATTTTTACAAGCGACTTGATAGGTTCACTTCCCCATACTATTGCGTACGCAGACGATTTGATAGCGTACAGAACAGGTCCAAAAATCGAGGTCATTAATACTCTCTTGCAGCGTGACTTCGATAAGATAAGACGATTTTGCGATGACTGGAAGTTGAAAATCAACTTTCAGAAGTCGGAAGCCATTCTCTTTAGGACGCCGTTGTCTAGAGCCTCAAGGGATACCAGAAAAAATTGGAGAAAGTTCTCGATTATTGGACAACACGGACAACCTCTTGCCTGTCGAAATGTAGTCAGATACCTTGGGATCTGGCTAGATCAGTTTCTGTATTTTGGCAAAAATGTAGATGCTGCTCTGGCCAGAGCTAAAGGTGCTTTTGCCCTTACAAAGAGACTGTTTTATAGCAGCCAACTCGATGCGGGGGTAAAGGTAATCTGCTACATGGCCCTTATCAGGCCCATGCTGGTATTTGGTTGTCCCGTGTGGTTCAATGTACGAGTAAGCTTAATGGAAAAGATTCGGGTGTTTGAGAGGGCTTGCCTTAGGGCCTGTCTTCGCTTGTATAGAACACCAGAGTCGGAGTACAAAAAATTTTATCCTAATGAGGTCCTTTACAACAGGGCGAACCTAATACGAGTGGACAACTTCGTAATTAAGCTGACTCGAAGGCACATTGCAAGAGCAATGACGTCGACGAATAACCTGATATCTGGGGCTTACTACCCCAATTACCTTTACCACGAGAGTGTGCGCTCTGACGGCTTCGTTCCACCGGAAGCATTCCTCTACCTAGATCAGAAAGGGTTGATCCAGGATAGATCAGCGGTGCCGTTAATCTTCCATGTCGCTCGGACAGCTGGGGACAGGCGACTCAACTACGACAGAGACGTCGCACACGGCAGTGTGGATCGCCTCAGGTTCAGTAGGGCGGTGGGGAATCGCGATAAGAGGGATGTCGTTCGGCAGCACCAGCATTTCTGGTGGTTGAATGATGGAGAAGATGTTTCGTCGTCGTTTACGTCAATTACGGACCAGCCTCACTAATGAGGCAGAGCTGACCAATCTGTTTTCTCTGTAAACAGCGATGGCCGGCTTACATAGGTTTAGGTTAGCATTTAAGAAACATATACATATATCAGTGTATACAAAGGTGTATACTGATATATGTATATGATTGTGTATAACGTCTATGTGTGTTTATGTGTGTATTGTACATTTAGTTTAGGTAGGCTAAGGTTTATTTTAAGTTAGATACTAAGTTTTTATTAAAAATAAAAAATTATGTCCATATGCTAAGTTTTGTTAACAAATTTTTTTCTTAGCTGTAAGTATACAAAATAAATAGTTCTAAGAAAATGTAAATGAAGTTGAAAGACATAGTTATAAGAATTTAGAGTAGCTTAGAGTGCCTGTGTGGGGCCAGTAAGTTAGTGTAAGATTATTAAGTAATTGTAAGCTAGCATTTAAGCATTTTTTGTTAGAATGTAAGAGTTAGTGATTAAGTAAATAAAATGCATATAAAACTAAACTAAACTAGTTTATATTCGATTCACTGCAGCAGGAAAAATACTTTTAATCGATAAACTGGAAAGCTTGATTTCAATTGCTGATAACACATGTATTGATGGTACATCGAATAATGGAGGAAATGAAAAAGATCGTGCGTTCACAGATGTGTAAGCTGCCAAATGTCTCAATGCCCCGGTCTCCTTTGCTTTGTCTTGTTGTCTAATTGTCATTGGGGTATATTATAGCATAATAATCTTTCAAAATGAGTAACAATAACATACTCGTACTACTCGTATATGTAGCCGATGACGTCAACAACAATTTGCGTGTCTTGCTTAATATTCTTTGTAAACAATGTATCGGCCTTAGAGTATGCCATATTAATGCACAAAGTCTTTATCCTAAAATTGATGAATTCAGAAATATGTTTCAAGGGTCAGGTATCGATGTAATATGCGTTTCGGAGACTTGGTTTCCGCCCATGATCTGTATGAATTAAATGGCTACAAATTGATTCGTAGCGATAGGCATAATCGAGTGGGCGGTGGAACTGCTATATACATCAACAGGTGTCTTAAATACAAATTTGTTACTAAGTCTTGTCCCGATTCTCCTTTTGACTACTGTTTCGCGGAAATTACTGTTTCTAGTGGAAACAAATGTCTGATTGGTGTTGTCTATAGGCCAAATAGTAACGTCGACTTTTCACAATTTTTTAGTTTACTTGAAGAATTTTCACCGCTTTATTCTGAAATAATTATTTGTGGCGACTATAATTGTCATATCCTCTGTAAAGCGGGCTCAAAAGAATTCTTGGAAAAAATAAATACATTTGGCCTAGTGACAATTAACTCTGATAATCCAACTCATTTCACAGCTTCCGCATCAACATTGCTAGACCTGTTTCTTGTCAATGATCCAGATAATACTCTTTTATACTCACAGCGTTCAGCCCCGGTTTATTCTAAGCACGATCTAATTTTTGCAACTTTCAGGATGATGCCTGAAACTTACTCTGCTTCGTATGAATACCGAGATTTTATGAATCTAAGCCTTAGTCAACTAGAACATGATATATATCAGGTGAATTGGCAGCAGGTTTATTTCATGGTCTCAGCTGATGACCAAGTTAGCTTTTTGCAAAATGCAGTAGATAACCTTTTTAAAAAACACGTACCACTTAAACGGAAGTTAGTACATAATGACAGCAGTTCGTGGTTTACAGTTGAAATTCAGGATGAGGGATCTGGCCTATAAACGTTGGAAACGCTTTCGTCTAGCGGAATTTCACGATGTTTTTTGTGTCTTGCGAAACAAAGTGCGTGCTAAAATCAGGGAAGCGAAACGCCGACTGAATTTGCCAAATTTCAGTACTCCTCACCAAATGCCTTAGTACCAGATACATTCGAAATATTAAGTGACCGTAACTATGACAATGAATTCTTTTTTCAAAGATTAAATGATGCAGATGTTTTAGGAGCTATATTGAATATCAAATCTAAAGCTGTTGGTTGTGACGAAATAAATCCAGTATTCATTAAGATCATTTTGCCTCATATTCTTCCAATACTTACACATATATGTAACACTATTATATATATTAACTCCATCTTTTCCGGTTTCTTGGAAATTTTCAAAAGTTGTTCCAATACTCAAAAAAAGTGCTACCCGTCTTTCACCACCCGAATATAGGCCGATCTCCATTCTCCCCTTTCTGTCTAAGGTTCTTGAAAAATGTTACACAAGCAGATGTCGACTTTTATTAAAAATAACAATCTTCTGAATCCGCATCAGTCTGGTTTTAGAGAATATCATAGCTGCACATCATTCATCTTAAACGTAGCCGACGATATCAGACAGGCAATGGACAGTGACCAGGTGTCCTTTCTTTACCTTCTTGATTTTTCAAAAGCATTCGATACGGTCAATCACAAAATTTTGATCTCAAAACTGAGAGATCAATTTCGTTTCAAAAAAAGGGCTGCTATACTGATGTTGTCGTACCTTTCTGACCGGAGACAAGCTGTTGTTGCTGGTAAAAACTCGTCCCGTTTTCTAAATTTATTTTCAGGAGTGCCTCAAGGATCTATTCTTGGCCCTCTGTTGTTCAGTGTATTCATAAACGATCTTCCGCTTGCAGTCACAAATTCGGCAATTTACATGTATGCCGACGATGCACAAATCCGCCTGAGCTGCAAGCTTGGAATGATCGAGAACGGGGCCCAACAACTCAACAATGACCTTAAAGACATTGCTCACTGGTCAGAAAAGAATAAGCTCTTTTTGAATTCAAAAAAATCTCAATGCATGATTATTTATAAAACCAAACTTGAAATGAGTTATTTTCCCGTCTTGTATCTCGGCAATCCTGTTCTACAATATGTGGAGAAAGTTAAGAACTTGGGCATCTGGTTTAACACTACCCCTAACTGGGACCTTCACATTCGGTCAGTAATTGGTAAGATATATGGTTGCTTACGAACTCTATCGCTATCAAAAAACTTTACACCCCAACATATTAGGCTCAGCTTAGCGAAAACCCTTTTTATGCCCATCATCACATACGGGGGTCAGATTTTCTGTTGTCATAATATTCAAACTAAACGAAACCTAATTGTAGCATTTAACAACATAGTCCGGTACGTGTACAATCTTAAACGGTTTGACCACATATCGGCCTACTCAAAAAACATCCTGGGATGCAACCTATATGCATTATGCATACATGAAATACTGTTCCCTTAAGACATTAAATAATTTGCTGATCAATAAAGAGCCACTGTACCTCTATGAAAAAATAGAATTTTGTATCTCCAATTGCTCTTATATGTTTATTCAACCGAGATTTAATTGTAACAGCTCTGAGCCCCAATTTTTTGTTTACATCATCAGGCAATGGAACTCGCTACCCCTCTTCATTAGAAAACTGAGAGGAACCAGGCAATTCGAGAGGGTGGTATTTAGATTTTTGGCTGATAATAATATTTAAGTAGATCCCCTTTAAATAAGAAAGCTTCTCTTTCATTTCCTAAAATGTGTTTCATCAAATAGCATTTTAGTTTAAATGTCTATTCTAATATGAATTATGCTTGAACCAAAATGTGTAAAATATGTAAAATATGTAAACTTTTACAAACTGAAAGGCTTTGTGTCTATATGTAAAAGATGTAAATCAATCAATCAATAAATGAAAATGAAAATGAAAAATAATTTTTGCAAATGGCGTCGTACGTCAATCATATTTGACATTTGTGAACTAGACAGCTGCAGTATACAAACAGACAAGCAATATAGCGTTATACTGGATGGAGCGTGGAATAATTGTGTCGATGTTTTTGACCAATAATCGATCGATGGTGTTAGCGCAGCGTGAATTTCGACGTCAATTTCCTAATCGTGTCGTGCCAACTGGGCAAATATTCCGGCGCTTAGCTACTCGACTCGAACAGAGTGGAACCACAGAATACAATACAGGGCGTAACCGCCACCGGACTGGCTCAGACAAACGCAGCGCTTAACGAGAATATTCGACAGGAATGCGAACAGTTATCACCGGAAATCTTGCGGAAAGTCATGGAAAATGCGATAAAACGGGCACAAATGGATATCAACACTGGCGGCAGCCACTTTTTCACACATCTTTTCCACTTAACAGAAACAATTGTAAATGTCTAGAATTTTTATTTAGTAAAAAGTAATCCAAAAACAAAATTGGATGATTAGTCTCGCCCCACCTGTACTTGGTCTTGCTCTCGTTGACCGCTAAACCCATCTTCGCCGCTTCCGCCTCAATACTCGCAAAAGCGCCACTGACATCACGCCTCTTTCTTCCCATTATGCCAATATCATGCTGAAACTCGATCGGTAAAGGATTTGGCGATCTCTTGCGATGGCAGCCGTTATATGTCAAACTTCCTCACAGTATTAGCTTGCCTTTGCGATGGTCAGGATATCTACAACCGTACCTTAGCTACAATAAGGTGATGATCCGAGTCGATGTTGGCAGCTCGGAACGTTTGGACATCCATAATACTGGGGGAGTGCCTTTCGTTTATCGTAATGTGCTTAATGTGGTTGAGGGTTTATTGATCAGGAGTTCTCCAAATCCCCTAATAAATATCGAGATGTGGGAACAGCGTGCTAGATACTGCAATGTAGTCGATTAGCCTGAATCCGTTATCAGAAGTGGTGTCGTGCAGGCTATACTTTCCGACAGTACTACGAAAGATGCCCTCTCTTCCTGGTTTCGCATTAAGGTCACCGAGGACAATTTTAATGCTATAGCTAGGGCACTACTTGTTAGTCTTGTCCAAGAGCTCGTAGCAGCTATCTTTGGTGTTCTCATCTTTCTCCTCTGTGGATGCATGTGCGCATATAATGCTAATGTTGACAAATGTAGCCTTAATAAGGATTGTAACGTGGCGCTCATTATTATGTGGGAAGCGACGTAAGAAATACTTTTCCCCTGTTATCTAACGTCAATAAACATGTAAGACATTTATATGTCCAAATTTGGGGTGCAACGCCAACATCTGGTCAAGTGTTCCTAATAAATCTCTGAAGTCGCTGCACAGTCAATTGACACCCTTGAAAACCGCTGAAATCGTTCTTACCATAGCTTGTTCTATCGCTTTGTGAACCACCAGTGGTCCATCGAAATTGCAAGTAACATTCTTCCCTTTCAAATCTTCAAACGTTATACATGTCTTGATATATGATTCGTTCCTAAACGATACAACTCGCTTATAGAATGCACTGCCGAGCTCTTTACACCCTACTCATTATAACTTACAAACATTCAAAACCAACGAACATCGGTATCATTCTTTTTTTTTTTTTTTAATTATTATTTATTAATTCATTTTAGAGAATAACAATTACATATTTATTATATTAACAAAGAATTAGTAAAGAAAAAAAAAAAAAAAAAAAAAAAAACAAGCTACGAGTATCTACAGTTCAGAGGGAACTAGAGGCGATAGCATTAACAATTATTTCAATTTACAATTATAAACTCAAAAGAGGTGGGGTCGCAGTATATTATTAATTTTTAGTTACACAGTGTAGCAAGAAAGAAGAAAAGAAAAAAAAATAATAATAATAATAATAACAAAGGAAAAAAATAATTAAATGATTAAATGATTCAGATGGTAACAGATGTGAGGTTTGCTATATCTTCATAACTTTTATCTAAATGACAAAGTTTTACTTTCTTTAGAAAAACATATTTAGATCTTAAAGTTCTAATGATAATAGGTAACTTATTGAAGAGTCTAGGAGCAATTGCCGTATAGAAATTAAAAAATATTTGTAGACTGTGTTGTGGTACTACCGCATAATTAAGATTGTTGATTCTAAGATTATAGTTTGCGGAGCCGCGATTTAATTCATATCCCGATCTAGTAAAAAAAAATCTTTAATACCTTAAAAAAGTATAAATGTTTAAGCGGGAGAATTTTAAGATATCTAAAAAGTGGTAAACTATTAACGTCACGATGTTTATTGCATATAAAACGAACAACATGCTTCTGAGAAATTGAAAGAGGATTCAATTTATTGTCATGAGTGCCGCCCCAGGAAACTATACCGTATTCAAGTTTAGAATGAACTAATCCATAGTAAATACATTTAAAAAGATCTAGAGAGCAATAGGATTTTAAAAAGAAAAATTGCCTTTTCGCAGCTATAAGGTACTTCTTAAGTGCACTAGTATGTGCAGACCAATTCATCCTCCAATCAAGTATAACACCAAGGTACTTAAATGAATCGACTCTCTCTATGGTGAAACATTTATCGGAACAAGATTCCGTTACAAAATAAGTTTGCGAACATTTGCTCGATTTACAAATATGATTACTGTGTTTGAATTTATTACAATTAGCGCAATGAAAGGAGTAAGTACCAAAGTCAAACTTCCAACCGCACGCATTGAAAAACATGATTTTAGTTTTATCACTTATCACCAAATTATGTTGTTGAAACCAGTGGCTTAATATCTCCAGGTCATGATTTATATCGGCAGCTAAGTTGAGTTACTTTGAAAAGTGCATGCCATATCATCAGCAAATGCATTAACCTTACTACGATGATTTTGTGAAAGTAGCGAGTTAATGAAAATCAAGAAAAGTATCGGACCAAGTACCGCACCTTGTGGGACTTCAATAGCAATGATTCTGCTGGAACTAATTTGCCCATTAATTTTCACTTTTTGTCTTCTATTGGAACGATAAGATGAAAACCATTTATGTGTCATGCCCCTGAACCCACATTTGTACAATTTATCTAAAAGTATATTGTGATCTACCGTGTCAAAAGCTTTTGTTATATCGATGAAAAGAGCTGCAGTTAATTTTCTATCGTTAAAACTATTAAAAACATCAGTGCAAAAGTTCAACAGTGCTCCTTCAGTAGAAAAACCCGGGCGAAAACCGAATTGGGATTTACTAAAAAAATTATTTTTTTCTAAAAAAATTATTATTCTGTTTTTTACAGCTTTCTCAAAAACTTTAGAAAAGACAGGAAGAAGTGAGATAGGTCTATAACTATTAACTGATGTCTTATCACCTTTTTTAAATAAAGGTATCACTTCGGCCTGTTTTAGATCATCTGGAAATACACCCATGGAGACACTTCTGTTGAAGATATAACATAAAATGTCACAAATATTCAAAGCTATTTTCTTAACAAAACTATTCGAAAGGCCGTCACTTGTCTTAGAGCGTGAGCTATTAAGAGAAGAAATAATTTTGTATATTTCGAAAGATGTTATTGGTTCAAAATAAAAACTGACACAAGAAGATACATCATCAAAAGTACATTCACATTTAGAAACAGAAGCACAGCTATCTGATATTACTTTGTTACCAATACAAACAAAAAAGCGATTGAATTTTTCAGCAATTTCGTTAGGGTCACTGATGATAGTATCAGAATCTTTTATATTTTCAACGAAACTAGTGACAGTAGATATATTTTGAATTTCTCTAACCAATTTCCATTCTTTTTTCGAGTTACCTTTGACTTCATGAAGCTTGTTTAGGTAGTAGTTATGTTTACAATTTTTAACATCTTTGGCAATATCTTTACAAATTTTTTTATAAGCTTCAATAGTACCAGAATTGTTTTGAAATTTGGTTTTCATTTTGTACAATTTATTCTTTTCTTTAAACTTTTTAAGCAATTCCGTCGTTATCCAGGGTTTTAGTCTTTTTGTTTTATTCACACTACTTTTTATTTTTTTCGAACTAAGCCTAATGTAATTCCTGAGTATATCAACAAAGTAACTGTAGGCTTTCGAAGGATCATTTTCATTATAAACATTAAACCAACTTTCATAGCGAAGAAATTCATTTAGCGCACGGTAATCAGTGATAGAGTAAGAAGAGCACGAAGGAAGTGTATTTGGACTAACAACACAATTGTATTTAATACTCAGACATGTCAAACAGTGATCAGAAATCTGTAAATCGAAAACAGAGCTATAAAACAAGAGATCTTCAGGTCTGCAAAAACGCACCTTAATATGGTCTATACAGGTATTTGAGGATTCATTAATACGAGTACTCGTAGGTTTGTTAATACACGATTCAAAACCGAAAGATGCTAATATGAATAAGTAACTGTCAACCTCTGCAGAATCCTGCATGATGTCAATATTAATATCGCCTAATAAGATAATGTTACGTCCTGGCGCATTTGTTAATAGACCTTCCAATTCCTCCAGAAACATTTTAACCAAAGACTCATTAAATCTATAAACACAGAATGTAGTTAGGTTTTTATCACTGATAGATACTTTAATGACATCACAACTCTGCAAATTAAAAGAAACAACATCGACATTAAACTCATTTTTAATAAAAACGGCAACACCTCCAGAAGCATATTCATTATTGCAACATGGGAAAAATTCATAGCCATCAATATTAAAAAAGGAAACTTCCTCATCATAAATCCATGTTTCTGTTAAGAAGATAAAACTTGGCTTATTATCAAACGAATCCAAATGAACAAGAAGGTTATCAAGATTTTTACGCATACTCCTTATATTTTGGTGAACGATGCAAAAGTTGTTAAAGTAGTTCTGGTTAAAAACAAGATCGAAGGAATCAATATTTATGCAGTTTACAGAGGGGATATTTTGATTATAATCTTGTGATTCAAACATAAAAATTTTAATTTAAAGCTTTGTGATCAGACTCCGACTCAATAATTATATATTTATCATTATCCCATTTGCGCATAAATATTCTTCCTGCCTTCACCCACACATACTTAAACCTCCCTTATTATCCTTCACCAGTGTGTAAATATTTGAAAGGTACACCTCATTCCTTGATAGTGCGTCAATTATTAAAAAAAATTAAAAAAATCTGTGAACCAATGTGTTTCGATTTGGTTTGAGACACACGTTTCTCCCGAGAAAGTGGAAGATGTGGAGTATTCTACGATCGTTTATCTGCTGTATAACCATTTTACTACAATTCCCTCTGAAATTGCTGGTTTCTTCAAGTTCGTCAAATCTCCAAATCCCAAAACCCGGTGTCGTCAATTTCAGTTTTTAACCCAATTTAATTTTTTTTAATCATTCTCATCGCATGGAAAGGAACATTCATCCCATACGCATTCGTCTGAGTCGGAATGCCTAAATGTATTTCCAGGAGCACAAGAGCGTCTTCTGGTACTTCTGTGATCCGAATCAGATCCGAATTTCGTCACAGTTACAAAAACCTTGAAGAGTTCCAAGAAGTCGCTGGAGAGAGAGCGCTGGTGTTTTTTAATGTTTTAATCACTCTAATGCAACACTGGACGAAGTTCGTTGTGACTTAAAATCATTTGCGCATGGTACAAGTGTACATACAATAAAATTAATGAACTGATGATGGACAATAATTCTGCCGGTGAAAAGCTCAACTCTCTCATCTCCCCTCTTGATCTTCAAGTTTTGGAAATTATTAATATAAGCCAGAGTATATTATCATCATTCAACCAACTCAAGTGTATTACTCCCTCACCTCTGAAAGACAAAGTTTTATTAGACGTTAAAAGGACCCAACAGATAGTCTGTGACCAATTCGCGTTGCCAAAAGTGTTAAAGAGTTAGATGATCGTGAAAAAACAATTCAATTGAATTTTCAATGACGTAATGAAAGGCGACTCTGCACAGAAAAAAAGTTGCAGTTGCAGGCGTAATCGAAGAGCTAAGATACACTTCAAGTAAGCTCAATGCTGTACCTTACGGCTCCACACTCCCAATTCACAATACTTCAATTCTGGATAAAATTCTTACCGAAAGTATTGCACCAAAGCCCACTGACCACCAATATGACTGCTTCAACTTTTTGCCCGCCATCTAACCTCGAGGACGTTAATGAATCAATAACTTCCTCAAATCGTCTCACCGCTGAAGAAATTGACATAAGATCCGCTTTTCATCTCGCGCAATGTTGGACACCAACCGAATGGAAAAATAGGCTTGAAAAACTTAATAAAGCGAACACGAAATTACAGGACTCGTCACCCTACTTTTTGAAGAACTTCCCGAGAATCAGTAATTCTACTTGGGTAAACAAATAGTTTGAGGAAAAATATTCCTTCACTGTTTATAGCGAGAAGATAAGTTCCGGATGCTTCAAAGTTTATAGCCCTTAAAAATTTGAGTAGCTATTTGCAAATAATTTGAACGCCGCTGTGTTTATCTCCGAGGGATGAAATAGTTCAAATGGAACGAAATAAACAGGAAAGCACCAGTGAAGTCTCGGAAAATGTTAAAAGAAAATTCTAGGCGTAAGCGTATTCCTAAAACTAAACCCAATCAAATTATTCTTCCATAAAATCCAAGCACGACTCGAATTGGAGCTTCAAAACTGGAGTGTTCTCCAATTGTTCTCCTAAATTCCTTGAACATTTACCCATTAACCCAACGAACATAGAAAATACAAATCCTTGCATTTTACCCAACACTTCGAAAGCAGCTTTTGTCTTGGTTAACCCCAAGTGCGACCGAGTTTCATTTAACCGGAAAGCCCAACCCAAACATCTAATATCTCTTCTACTCCTAATACAACTAACGAGTCTCGCAGTTTTTTGGATCCTTTGCATCCTGCAATACCTAAACCGACATAACAACTTACAGTCAATGATGTTGAAGGTCGCTATGTAATGCCTCGTCTCAGGAATCATAACATACGTACATAGAGTGATTTGTTCGCTGTTTGGTTTTTTAGTGTTCTATTTTTGACAGATTGGTGACAGATTGTCAAAGTCAAACATGCTCACTTAGCATTGCCATTTGATCATGGAAAGATTTACACCCGAACAACGCTCACAAATTATTGAATTTTATTATCAAAACTCCATTTTACGGTAGTCATAATCGATCTACTGAGCAAGTAATTCAAGCCATAGTGACCAAATTTTCTCACCAATTCCTTGCTATTGAACATCAAGCCACCTACAGGTATGAGAAGAGTGCGTACACAGCAAAATATTGCTGCTGTATCCGCCAGTGTTAATGAAGACCGTGATTTGGCCATTCGTCGGCTTTCGCAGCAATTGAGAATTGTGTTATTTGACAATGCAAGAATCTTAGATCTGAAACTTTGTAAAATACAGTTCGTGCAAAAACTGAAACCGAACGACCTGTCACGACCTCAGAAACGCTGGAAGAAGATCCGTTTTTTTTTATCGAAATATCGAAAAATTTTCTTCCGCGACGAAGCTTGAATGGGTACGTTAATAAACAAAACTTCCGTATTTGGTCTGGTTAGTAACCTCAGGCAATACAAGGGTTGCCAGTTCACCCGGAAAATGCACTGTTTGGTGTTGGTCCGTATTTTTTCAAAGACGGCTGTTGGAACAGCGTTATCGTCAATGGCGCCTGATGAATTGGCCGGCTAGACAATTTTTTGTGGGGATACATCAAATAAACCAGCGTCAATTGCAGCCTTGGAAGTCAACATTATACGTGTTTTATGCTCCAAAAATTTATTCAAAATTGGACTCTCCGTATGGACCACTTAGAATATAGTAGTGGTCAACATTTACATGAAATAATCTTTAAAAAGTAAACGGCAAGCATTGATTTATCAACTCAAGTAAAAGCTTTATACACCATAGCAATTTTCCAATTTAAACCAAACGCTTAACAAATCACCCATTATGGGTACGCCTCTATCTAACATATCTGCATGATGAATCTGACTCTGTTTGCATTGATGCATCGTGATGCAGCACGATGGCATCAGCTAACTCAAAACAGTTAAAGCTAATTTTCCTTCGTTTTCATGAGGTTTTCAATATCTCTTAACTTAATGTGAACTCAAATTGCATCTTTCACCTTCCAATTACAAAAACTACTACTGCTTCTCACCACTGTTTGACCCTAAATCTATCAAAACCTCTCATTCGGGACCTTTAGTATCCATTCGTGCAAGAAAAACAGTCTCCAAACGCAATCTTTTCATAATACGAATATGCTTCTACATCTGCCCTTCACAGTTGCCAGCTCGCTATAGACACTATCAACTCCATACAAGATATTGTAGACCCCGGAGCTATGGTAATAGCTATGGTAATAGTTGTGTCAGAGAGCAAATGTCTTTTATCAAAACTCGACAGTTGCCACCCACCTTTATCCATTACATTTAAAAAATAATTCAGTTGCGGCATTTTTACCATTTAAATTTTTATAGGGCAGATTTCGCAAAATTGAACTGCCATCTTAGTACTACTAATTTCGACAGCATCTGAAATAGCTCCAATATTTCCGTAGATAATGCTATGGAACTTGTCGATGTTACACCCTAATTTTCAAACTCTTAAGAATAAAAGACCGTTCCTTTCGTTCTCAAAAATGATCCCACATCCTCACCACCCTGGCACAATATTGAGCTATGCCCACTGCATCCCAAAAGAAATAAACTGTGGCTCACATATCTCAAATCTCGGTCTATTTTCGACTTCTTCGCTTACCAGCAAGTTGATAACCTTTTTTCTCGACTCTGTGAATCACTCTATCACGATTACTTAAGCCGAAGGCAATCGGAACTTATCTCTAATCCTAAACGCTTTTTCCACTTCATATTTCAAAGGAAAATCTGATAATTACCACAAGCACCCTTGCCTTTTCAAACGAATTCTCGAACAACCCTTAAGAAATCCCCTGACTTATTTCTAAGTCCTTTAACCAACCGTTTGCTACGCATTTTCGACAACCCGATATCAACTATTGTATTTGTCTTATATGAGTAGCTGTGTCGAAACTTCACTCACATCAGTTGAAATTAATATCGAACATGTAGTGGAGAAAATAAACTTCCTCAAAGACCAGCACCCTGTAAAGGACTACCTTTGGATGAACCTGTCAATCACTAACAAATGTCATTGGAATCGTCACTACTTTGCGCGCCAACATCTGGACTTTTTCGTGTTCTTTTTTATGTGACCATTGTGAAATTGAGTTAATCATTCTGGAATAAGCTGTTGAATTGTGAAGTCTGCCTGCTCATGTTTTGAAAAAATATGCAAACATCTTGGCCAAATCTCCTTCCACCGTCTTTCAGCTCTCTATGACACAAAATATTTTTCGGTGCCGTGAAATGAAATAAGGCCAAATTTTTGCATTTGCTGTTGCTCCTTGACCAGTTGAGATCGACTTGAGAGGTAAGATCTGATCCAATCGAGTATAAAGCCGCGAAAGCCAGATCTTTCAAATTTTTCCAACAATGTGATACGTATGGTTGCCAACGACGAATGCTTTTGTTATATCTACAAAGCCAGCAGTGAACTCTTTTGCCTCGAGGTTAGAAAAAATTTCGGAACAAAATTGTAAAAGGCGACCAGATAAGAACGATGGGAAGAAAAAATTAAACAAAACAGCAACGATGTGAGATATAAAATTGATTCTATATGTGTGGAATAGTACATCATTCAAAAGGCCGTCCTAGTTTTGCTGGCAGTGCTTCAATCGGTCGGTCCAACATGAGCTCGTCCAAAGTAGTTGTGTAAATTAAGGACTGCATGCTCTCTGTGGCTAATTGATTGGCATGTAGCGCCGTCTGGTTGGAACCGCTGCGCGTATATATCGATATTGTCGAGCTCGGACCACAGAAAGTCGGTTAACATCGCTATATACCTGGGACCATTGGCGGTAGCGCTCTCCTTAATCATTTCGAAAGAAATAAGGTCCGATGATGCTGCCATGCCATAAACCACAACAAACAGTCAATTTTTGTGGATGCATTGATGCTTAGCCGAACACTTGTGGATTGTGTTCGCTCCAATAAAGGCAATTTTGCTTGTTGAGCCAAAAATGGGCCTCGTCCGAGAAGATCTCCAGCCAAAATTTCCAGAGCCCAATTAGCAATCACGGCGTTGTCTATGGTCGTCCGGATTCAATTCTTTCGTCAGCAATACCTTATGCGTATGTAGGCCCAAATCCAACCGCAAAATAAACCGATCAGCGCCCAATCGACATTTGTGGGCCTTCTTCGATACTGGCCGCTATGGCGGCTACCAATCTCATTTTCTTCATTTCGCACCAATCTCTATCTGGTTGGTGGCTTAAGATACAAAAGTGTGTACTCACACTCAAACTTTTAAACGGTGCGCCTACACACTGCAGTCATGATTACGACCAACCTCACGACGAAATTCACGTTGTGTATTTACAACTGATCCAGAATTCCGATATTTTTAAACGGTTTTATCTATTTAGCTTGCCCTGTTTGTTTGGGTCAAATTTAGTAGTTGAGATTCAACCCCTTTCCTGTCGACACAACGAAAAAGAAGTCCTGAAAAGGCAAAAGAAAAGTATAGAGCAAAACGCAAAGAGAGTGAAAGTGAGACCCGTAGTCGACTACAGAAACGAAGAGAACGATTAGCATCGGAAACACCTGAGCAACATGAGGCCAGGTTAATAAGGCAACGTGAGAGACAAAGGGAGCTGGTAAATTCAGAAACACCTGAGCAACATGAAGTAATCGACGTTTCGCGTAAGCTTTTTGAAATGTGCATGTGCATATTTTTGAGAAAATCAGTCTTTCTCAATACTCGTAAACCGGAGCAACGATATAAAGTGTTGAAGTTTACGGAAGCTGGTCAAGCAGCTGGTTATTGCGCCAATATATTTGAACGATATGAAAAGCGACCAACTGAGCATCCCGACTATAATTTCAACAACATGTGTCTTATGGAGTTTGCGATGTTGTTTGAGCCACACTACACGAAACCACCAACAATCAATGAAGACAGCATTGATACAAATGCGTATGTACCGCGTGGGCAAACAGTAAGAAAGCGTCTTATTACACTGACAAACAACACAAAAATGACTATTAGAAACACGCCAGCTGTAATACGGGTTCCTAACTTCGTAGCAGCTTCTGATCTCGAGTCTTATAATTATAGGTTGCTACTCCAATATATGCCCTATCGCAATGAGAGTGCCAGAGACGCATTTCTCGCCAATGAAGAAAAGTTAAGAGAATTAAATGCTTATTTGGGTCTCTATCGCGAGTGTGACAAGCAATTTGAAAACGCATTCAATCAAGTACACGCATTTCAGATATTGAAACAGGAAGAGGCCATGGAACTAGACTGTGAAAAAGAAGTTCCATATCTGCCAATGAATGATAACCAGTTCAGACTAGCTAAGCAATCTATGAATGCTGAACAAAAAGAAATTTTCAGAATGGTAACTCAGTCCATACAAAGTCAAATGTCGGGTGCCGAAGAACGCTTAAAAATATTCTTTACAGGTGAAGCTGGTGTTGGCAAGACATTTCTACTGAATTTACTACGCGACCTAATTAACAGGTGCAGCACGATTAATAAATGGAGCTACCATACACACTACCTTAAAGTTGCCAGTACAGAAGGATGGACGAATAACAGGTATGCCACCCCTATCCGGAAACTATTTACGAATAATGAGGCAGGAAGCAGACGGAGTTTCTGATTATCGATGAAATTTCCATGGTACCATATCAAATGCTCTGCATGATTGACGCCCAATTAAGGCAAATTAAGAATCGTGAAGACGAGTTCTTTGGAGGAGTAAACGTTTTACTCTTTGGTGATCTTTTGCAACTGCCTCCTATCAAACGCTCCGGAACACCTGTACTCAAACAGCCTGAATATCTCCAGCCAGCCACGCATCTGTGGCGTTTGTTCACGCTTTGTGAGCTGACTGAGAATATGCATCAGCAAGGCGATCATACTTTTATTGATGTACTAAATGCTTTGAGAATCGGTGAGCTAACCGCCCAGCATTTTAGTATTTTGATGCAAAGAGTTATTCAAGACCCAAGTGATGAGTTTTCAATAGACAAGGTGGTAAGTGTATACCCCACTAATCAGCAAGTAAACGATCACAGCGTTACTGTTTTGAATTTGCTTCGAAACAAGGGTGCTCGAATTTATAAATTAAAAGCACAGGACCAGCTAATTGACGCCACACGAAATACACAAAATAATTTGAATTTAGCTAATATAATACCAACATACATAAACAAAACTGAAGGCTTACCAACAGAACTTGAAATATTTTTGGGAGCAAAAGTTTTGTTGCGGTCCAATATTGACGTTCCGGAAGGATTGGTAAACGGCGCTATCAGCTACATTACTGAAATTTAGACTTTGCTGAAGAGAGATTGGTTTATAATTGCTCACGCTGACCCTCTTTTGAACGACGGAACAACATCCTTAGATCTTCTGAGCGTTCCTCTATCAGGTTGATTAGCTCCTCTTGAGGATTTGATTACACCGTGGGTTTCATCTCGTGTTTCGATCTATTCGTAAAAGTCTTTATAAAGGGTTTTCCAATAGGGACTTGATAACTTTGAATTTAATCATCAAACTGTCACTTATTCAGTAAACTCAACATTTTCATCATGGTAAAGTACACGAACGAGCAACGTCTGCAAATTGTAGAAATTTTCTACCGAAATTCGGAGTCGGTGACTGCAACTTTAAGAGCGTTAACTCCAATTTTCGGTCGTAATTCTCGCCCTAGTAGACAGGCAATAACAAGTTTAGTGCAAAAATTTGAGTATACATATTCGTTGTGTGATATTGCCGTGTCAGTGAGACAACGGGTTGGTCGAAGTGTCGAAAATATCGCTGCCGTTCAGACGTCTGTAGCAAACGATCCACGGCGTTCTCAAGAATTGGTCATCGCTCAGACCACATTATGGCGTATTTTGCGTAAGGATCTTGGTTTACACCCATACAAGATCAAGCTGGCTCAAGAATTGAAGCCGATGAACCATTTGAAGCGACGTATGTTCTCCGATTGGGTTCTGGAGAAGATGCGCCAAGATGATGAATTTCATCGCAAAATCATCTTCAATGACGAAGCTCATTTTTGGCTCAATGGGTTCGTCAATAAGCAAACTATGCGTTATTGGTCGGGTGAAAATCCACATGTTCTTCATGAATCACCACTTCATCCACAAAAAATAACTGTTTGGTGCGGTTTGCATGCCGGCGGCGTTATTGGACCATATCTTTTCGTCGACGATAACGATCGTCGCGTTACTGTGAATGGTCAGCGTTATCGCGCCATGATCACCGATTATTTTTGGCCCGAATTGGAAGACATGGACTTGGACGACATGTGGTTTCAACAGGATGGTGCCACAAGCCACACAGCACACGCTACAATCGATTTATTGAAGAGTAAGAATGGTGAGCGTGTTATCTCAAGAAATGGGCTAGTCGATTGGCCGCCTCGTTCGTGCGATTTAACGCCGCTTGACTATTTCTGTGGGGCTACGTTAAGTCATTGGCTTATACCAACACGCCGACGACGTTAGAAGAGCTCAGAGCCAACATTGAACGCGAAATAACGGCCGTTTCGACCAAAATGTGTGGCCGAGTCGTTGAAAATTGAGTCCAATTAATCGACCGCTGCAAACGTGCCCGTGGTGGCCATATGAACGAAGTTGAGTTCCATTCATAAATGTTTTGATTGTACTTCAAGCCGATAATAAAGTTTTTGAAATATCTCAAATGGTTTGCGTTTTATTAAAAAAAAATGTTGTCAAGTTTTTTTTTTTTTTTTATAATTTACGCGCGCCTAAGGGGTTGATACCCTTTTACTGTTGCCAGGGCGCGGGCGGAAAGATAGAAGGAAGAGAAAGGAAAATTGTTTTGTAGTGGTTTGAAACTCAGGTGTGTTTGGTTTCGATATTCGCTCTCCAGGGGTGGGAGTCCGAACAGGACGGAGAGTTTTTCTTCACTCAGAGTGATTCGAGATATAATTCCCAGTATTTTTTTCATTGCTTGAAACTCTTATAACAGCCAAATCTACGTGTCAGTGTTATACCTTCACACGCAGAATTTTTTTGTCTGAGTTCCAATTATACAATGAAAAACTGATTTTGCCATGGGCAGGATTCGAACCTGGACCCTCCGAGTGAGAAGCGTTTGCTATTACCACTACACCACGGCCACCCACAAGTGCTTATTGGAAAACCCTATAGGAAGCAAGGTTCGAAATCTGAACATGCGCTTCAAATTTTCCTTCTGTTTCGGTCTGTAAAGGTTCCAGTTCACATTTAGTCGCAAATTGTCTGTTGGACAGACAGTGAAATTCATGTTTAACTATGAAGCGGGCGATCGGCAGAAGTTTTTCCTGGAAGTACAGAAAATTAATTCAAAATATTTGGTGAAGGACCGTTCAGGTGCCAAGCAGCTTAGGCTACTTTTGGGTTTGGCAAGCTCCTTCATAACACGTGTCTAGATTGTTTTAATCGGATTCTTCTTCCTCATCTGATTCAAAATTCGATGTAAAGGTTGTTTATTTTTGAGAGGTTCAGACCTTTTTGTTTAAAGAAATCACAAAGAAATGAAATGAATGATGACCATTCATTAAATTCATTCAAAAGATTATTTCGTGCTATTCAATATTTGAACATAGTTTCAGGCAAATGTCCACCACGGCTTTTTCGAACAATGGGGGGCGTATTACTCTTACTATTTGCTTCAAAGCGTCAATCGCTAGTGGTTTGCCGGCATAAGCTAGTGACGTAGACCCACAGAAAATATGTTGGTGCCCAATTGACGGGTCCATTTCTTGAAATGATTCCATTGCAACGCGTATTTTCAATAAAGCGATGTTTTCGTTGGTAGTATGGGATGGAGCACCATCCAGTTGGAACCACAGTTCTCCCACATTGATGTCGCGTAAATGTGTAAATATATAATCGTTGACCATCGCACTGGAAGAATTTGGGGCTTAAAACCTACTATGGTGCAATGGCTGTATATGGTGGTGGTAAGAATCATACTTACATACGGCGCACTACTACAAGAAAACGATTTACGGAAAATTAGCGGCGGTTCAAAGCCATTACAGGTGCGCTTCGTACCACCCATACGGTAGCATTGGACACCTTTCTGCATCTAACACCGCTTGATTTACAAATCAAAAAACTTGCTGGCAACAGTGCGATATGACTCACTAATCTGGGTTACCTCAAGAGCAGTAACGGAGCTACTGCCAGGCAATCCAATTATAACGGATGAAATACCTCCCTTAGTCGAATTCGAAATCCTGTATGATATAGAGAGGATTGGGAAAAAAATTCAATATTCGGGTCAAAAACAGAGGAAGGGACAGGTTCTGGTATCTTCTCAGAAGACCCAGAGCTAAGAGTATCTATAAGACTACCGCACGTAAGCAGTGTCTTCCAGTCAGAAGTTCTGACTGTCCTCAGAGCGGCTGAGCTAATGCAGATGAGATCGGTATCCATAAGAGATATCGCTATCTACATCGATAGCCAAGCCGCAATCAACTCTGATATACTCGTAGTCAGAGTACTCAAGACACTATGCAGTCATAACCGGGCAAGATTGTGCTGGGTGCCAGGACACTGCGGTATTAAAGGAAATGAACAAGCGGAAGAGCTTGTAAGAAAATTAGGGCAACTCGACAATAGTGAGGTTGCCAAAATCAAACCACCCCTTTGCATAGCAAGGGGCACTATCGAGGGAAAAATCACAAAGACTACCAACCGAAGGTGATCAAGTCTTAAAGGACACAGGATATCCAAGGCTCTTCGACCGCTTTTTCACCGCAAAAATCTAAGAAGTTAATAAAATTCAACAGGGATAAGCTTAGGACAGTAATAGGAATCCGGACAGGACACTGTCTCCTGCGGCAACATGCAAAGAGACTCAAATTTTCAGATACGGATATTTTCAGATTCTACGATGATCTGCAAACTGTTGAGGATATAACACACATACTGTGTGAATACGAGGCAATATCGCGGAGTCGAAGAAAATTTTTAATGAAATACTTCAACTTCAAAGGCCTTGTGGCCTTTGCATGAAAATTTGGTGTTGCACCAGGGCGATTGTGCAGGTTTTTGCCAGACAAATTCAACATGTACTACAGGGATCACAATGGCCCTGTTTTGGTGTCTGGTGCCTGTGTGATGGCATGACCATCATACCCCTATTTAACCTTACCTTACCTATCGCACTGTACCGGTGTCTATTGACAGTAACTTGTGATTCGACCTCAAAAAGGACTTTTTCTGTTTTTTTTTTAGAAATTGGCCTTTGGTTTGAATGCACTCACTATTTTGTAGCTTTCGTTAAAGTTAACCAATGCACGACATCAGCAAGTTCAAGGTTGGATGCTGAGAATAAGTCCACTAGAAAAAGACAAGATTTTGGTCTTTCTCAATGGTCATCATCTAGTGGTATAAAACCCCGGGCATAATGGTTTCCTCCCGGTCTTTATAACTACACCTGCTACCCACCCGAACATGACGTGATTCCTTAAGTGTTCCAACCTTGTCCCTAATTTTGGCATTTTATTGTTGCAAAATCCGCGTTTCATACCCCTCCCATGTACCATTCAATGCTCTCGCTACATTAAAAGAAAAACCTATTCCATTTATATACAAATCTTCCGCAAAATTTATTGCCCTTTTGTATACCAAAAATAGACTCTAACCAAACTCACTGCTTCACAAGAACATTTTAGCTCAAAAGGCTGCTCATACATATGGATGTACTCGTATAGCAAATGCAAGTACCAAACCGACCTGGTTTCCTGTATTTCACCTCACCATTAGATTCAAAATAATTTTCTTAATAATTTACACTCCAGAGATTTTACAATACCACTCGCAAGAACATTTGGAATAACAATTACCGAATAGGTTTGCGCCAATTGCTCACCTTAACAACGGCTGTAAATAAAATCTAAAACATAATTTATCAATGGTGTACAGATACGTTGCTATTTATGAGTTGGAAGATAAAACTAAGCCAGCTTCGCCTACATAAACGAAAGTACAAAATCGTTGTGTGGTTACATAGGCCACTACAGCAGTTCAAATTATTCAAATCGCCCCCCTACCTGGACGCTAACAAAGGTGAATAAAACCCCAAAATAAACCCTCATATTAATTTAATCCCCGCATACCGACCTATATCCATTCATAGTCCTTGCTCCTGTCGTAATCGAAGATGCAATCCATCATAATTATGTTTCTTTCTTTTTTTTATTAAATTTATCGTCCTGCCTTCGCCGTGGAATCTCACTTTTAAGTACCCGAACACACAACAAGCGCCAAAATGCCACGTCATTTCTTAATTTATCCACTTGTACGGATATCTCTGCCCGCTTGTATCATTACACGTTACTGTTTTTGTATCTGTATCTGTATCCGTATCCTTTGGAAGATACTCGTATTTCCCCCTACAAGCTAAGTAAATTTTCACCTCCTGACGAATCAGCCTGTTTCCTTTTGTCTCAACCTGCAGATAAATTATGAGGAGGCGCATATTTTATGCGCCCCTGTGCCTGTACCTAAGTGCTGATGGGTGTTATTTGTTGTCTTGTCCTTAATTTATTATCTCGACTTGTTTAACTCTCATGCGACCATAAGATGCAGTCACAAATTCGTATCCTTTTAATATAAACTGGTGGGGGACCTTCGGTCTGTTGGAGATAGTTACTTTACAAAAAAGAAATTTGAAACAGCTACCAACTGTGTCTTGTTCATTGGCCACTTGTTCACCTATCATCTCAGGAGTTACTGCTACAAAATTCCTTCCAATTTATTGGCAATACATAATTTATTTTATTTAGAAAGATCCTTATGACAGGGCTCCTGTTGTCGATGTCAGGGCCCAGCTGTCGTTATCCTTGATGTTGTAGTCATAATTTTATTTACTATTTTGTTGTCTTTTTTGTTTGTCCTAATTGCAGGAAATCGACTACGATGGGTTTCGTCGATTTCTGGATGCCTTCCTGGACTGCGAGGCGCCCGAAGAGCTATCGAAGCATTTATTCGTGTCCTTCCTGAAGCCAAGTATCACGCAATCACAAATACATGGAAAGGCACTTAACCAAATGGCGGCAATTAGTAGCACAGCCGCATGTGCTCCGGTTACCTCGCATACAAAGGGTAAGTTTCAAACAGACAGATCCGAGAATTTGAAGGATACACTATCTTATAGTGTTTTGAGTGAATTTCCTTTTTTTGATTTTGTTCGGTTTACGATTTTATGGTTCTCTCTCTCTCTCTCTTTGTATTTTTTTAGGATCAATTCCGAATATCAATAGTCTGGTGGATATCCAACCGTCTGTTACAATGACTGAGACAAAACAGAGTTTTGTGGAAAAATTCCATGGCATTACGGACAAACTTCATTCGCTAGGTCATTTGGGTCATGATCCCAGTAAAACAGGTATAATCAGAATGTCCTTTTTACTCCTTTTCTTTTACACGTTATTTTATAATTTAAAACATTTTGTCCTGGCCGATTACTTTTGAACCTTTAAGGTCTTCGACTTGTACTCATTCCATGTTTCAGAATCATGCATGAAAATCCTTACGTCATGTGAGTTTCTCTGTCCATTTACGCAAACCTATCCATCTACTGCTTCTTGGTGTGCAGTTTCGAATGCTACTTGTAATTACCGGAGCTGTGACTCTTAGAAACGTAATAACCCTGCCACTGGACTTTTCTGAGAACTTTGTTCAGTCAGTGGAAAATCAAACAAAATTGCTCCGTAATGTGACATCGTTGTTTGAGCTACTATCATCCTAACTATCACTCAGGGTGATTGTCGATTCTCCTCTATAAATGTTCTCGTTACCACCCTACACAGTACCGTGTGTTCGTATTCGTAAGCATGACCACCTCCCAGCAGAGCTTGGTAAACATAAATCCGTTTTGGACAAAAAGCTGTTGTCGTGTCATTAAAGAGGGCTTTTTATTTCTTGCATCGAATCACCAGCACTTCAACCTTTCCTGCCTATGATATTGATGAAGAATCCAGAATCCCCACATCTTGTCATAGAAGTACACAGAATTTATTGTGGCAAGGCTAAATTCGCTAAGACAAGGACGACGTCATCAAAGAATGTTTATACAAGCTCCTCGATAAGACATATGTATGCGCAATGTCCTAACTACGACGTTAGAATTGCTTAGTACGATTTCAACGCCAGGATGGGAAAGGAGAACATCTTGGGTAGCACAGCATAGCCTACACGACACCACGTCTAGCAATGGACTTTGGCTTTACTTTGCGGCGGGACGAAATATCACTCACGATGCATCTCATCTCAATGTACAAAAATGACGTGGCGGCCTCCGGATCACATTACGCTCGACGTTAGGCATGCCTCCAGTATTCGGGACGTCCAAACGCTCCGGGCAGAAAACATTGACTCGAATTACTTGTTTCAACCAAGGTGTGAATGCGCATTTCCTAAGCGTCACAACAAAGACGAACTACTGTGAGAAGATGTAACGTAGAAAAGCTGCAATCCCAAGAGACCGCCAGAATATTCGCCGAACGCGTATCCCGAAATCTCTCAACAACTCATGTGTCGCCAGCATCAAGAACCGAAGACTAGTGGTTACTCTGCAAGCGTGCAATTGATGTGCTGAGTTTCACACGCCCACCACTAAGAAATCCCTGGTTCGATGAAGAATCCCGGCAAGCACATACAGCTAAACAAGAAGCGTACAAAGCGGCTGAAGCGAAGGACCAGTACCGCTCATGAGCTCTAAAGCAGAAAAGACGGAAGAACATTGGATTATCCAGAAGAAAAAAAAAAGAGTACGAGAAGCGCGCGTTCGAAGATATTGAGAGGTTGTACCTCAGCAATAACATACGGACATTTTGCCAATAGGTAAAAAGAACGTGTCAAGATAAGATGAGCCCTACATAAGCCTGCAGTGATGAAGAAGGAAACCCTGTAGTCAAACTGTTTAACAGCGATGAGGCCCAATATCCTGCCATAAGGCAAAATAAACCATTCAACTTAGAGGATGATAGCTAAGCCTTCCGGGCACCTCATAAAAATGAAGTGTGGAGAGCAATATTTAAGCTGAAATCTACCAAAGCAGCAGGAAGTAACGGCTTACCACCCAGTTCAAAGCTGCAGGAAATGACCTTGTGGGGACCATAAGGAGATTCGCTATATGCCAACTATAGAGGCATACCACCTTGATCAAAAAGTTTATTCAGAAGATTAAAGATACAAGTTTATTCATCTAAATCTATATTGTCCCCTTCAAAGTAATCCCCATAGACTGCAACACACTTATGCCAGCGCTTGATCCAATCTTCGAAACATTTTTTATATTCGGTTTTCGGTATGTCCATCAGTGTTTCCTGCGATTTTTCCATTACTTCCTCACGGCTGCTGAAACGCGTTCCCCGTTGTGGTTTTTTAACTCGACTGAACAGAAAGAAGTCACAGGGAGCGAAATCAGGTGAATTCGGTGGTTGTTGGATGGTATTTGTTGAATTTTTCGTCAAAAAATTACGAATAATGATGGCACTGTGCGACGGTGCGATATCATGGTGCAAAATCCACGAGTTTTCTGCCCACAATGCCGGCCTCTTTCGGCGAATTGCTTCACGCAAACGTCTCATAACGCCCAAATAATACTCTTTGTTTACTCTCTGGCCTTTTAGCAAAAATTCGTGATGCACTACACCGTTGTAATCCATGAAAACCGTGAGCATTGCCTGCTTTGTTGACTGAAAACGACGTGGTGTTTTTGGTCTCGGCTGATTTAGTGAACGCCATTCACTTGCCTGATGTCTAGATTGCGTGTCGTACTCATAAACCCACGTCTCGTCTCCAGTAATGATCCTTTTGATGAATGTGGGATCGGATTCAGCCTCGCAAATCATCTCTTTTGCGACGTCAACACGGTCTCTACACGACGGAAACTCAAATCATTAACCAAAATGTCTTGGACGGATCCATAGGCCATGTTTAAGACCTCCGCTATATCTCTGATGGCTTATTTGCGCTTATTGACCAACATTTCTTTTACTCCATCAATGTTTTCGTCGGTTTTCGATATAGATGGTCTGCCACTGCGTTCATCATCTTCGATTGACTCACGACCACTTTTGAACCGCTCGTGCCACTGGTAAACGACCGTTTTCTTTAGAGAATCGTTGCCGAAACACTTTTCTACCATTAAATCCGTTTTTGAGGCAAAATTTAATACAAGTTCGTTGTTGCAAATTTAAATCCAATTCTAAAATTGTAAAAAATTACCAAACACACCGAGATAGATGTACTCTTGACTACGTAACTTTTGCAAATGTCAAGCTATGACTCTAAGATTTACCAACTTAACAAGAAACAGAACTCAAATCGGAGCAATGGGAGCGCACACGGTGGTTATTCCGGGAACTTTTAGATCAAGTCTCTTCAATATCACATACAAGATATTATCTGCCATATTGTATGAACGTCTGAAAGCCTGAATGATCCCTATCAGTGCGTTTTCAGACCAGGAATGTCCACAATCAATCAAATCTTCACACTCTGGCAGATCCTGGAGAAACCTTAACAAGTCCAAATCAATGCCCACCATCTTTTTATCGACTTTAAGTCCGCTTATGACTATTATATATAGAGCCATGTCTAGTTTTGGCTTGCACGCCCAGTTCATTCGTTTGTGCAAAATGGCGATTGGGAACGCTCGCTGCGATCGAGACCTCTGATGTCAAAAAAAGTTTTGGACAGCATCACATTTGAAAGAATTGTGCGGAACTCACAAGCGAACACTAGAGACAAGTCAAGACACATAATTGGGAGAACTTAGCGGTCTGACACCGGTGAGGACAAACAACATCCACGAATTGGACGGAGGAGGTAAGGGACTTTGCCTACATTGGTTCTGCTATAAATTCTGCCAACAACACCTCAGCAGAAATTACACTCTTGCACGGTCACTCTTGCTAATCGGTCTTTCTTCGTTAATATTATAGTAAAGCATTATTCCAAAAAACTAAGGAGACTCTATATAAGACATTGGTCATTGCAGTCCTACTTTATTGCGAAGAGATCCTCAGTCACTTTGAGAGAAAATTCCTCCGAAAAATATTTGGTCCGTTTGCGTTGACAGGCTTTGGAGGAGAAGATTCAACAACGAACTATACGAGCTGCACAGCGACATCAACTCATCAAACATCAGTCGCCTGAGATGGCTAGGATATGTAGAGCGGATGGGCACTAATGCCCCGGCCCGCAGAGTCTGCGAATCTGAAACGGAGGGACAACGTAGGAGGAAGAGCTCACCTTAGGTGGAGCACACAAGTAAAAGGGGACCTAAACCGACTTCGAGTGGGCAACTGGAGGAATTAGCTACAGACCAAGCTAACTGAAAAAGCTTGCTGTTTTCGACCAGTTTCACCCCGAACTGTAGCGCCAACTAAGTAAGTAAGTAAGAAGACAAGAAATCTTCGTTCTCCAAACTTCTGTTGAATTTATTGCTCAATGGATCAGCTATAATTTTTCCTGGCAGCTCATCGGCTTTTTCATTTCCTTCAATGCACTTGTGCACTGGTTCCCACCAGAGCTTGATTTTGTTTCTTGTTAATAAGTCTTGAAGTCTACCTACCATACGTCTACCAGCCCATATGGGTCAGAACTACTCCTAGATATTCAACTTCATTGGATAACTCTGTGGACCGATCAGAGAGATCTGGTCAAGACTCAGCTTTCTTCTACCGCTGAATGGGATAAGTACAGACTTTCCGAGGTTGATTGAGACGTTTTCCCCATGCACCAAGTCGTCGACATACCAAATCGCTTAAATTTTCGAGTTTGACTAGTAACTCGACGATGGTAACTTACCAAGAAGGGTTGAAAGATTGAAGGTGTCTTCTGTGGCAATACCAGCTTTTTTCATTTTTCTTTGTACATTTAGAGCTGCCGGAAATTCATATTTTACATCTGATTTGCAACAATTCTATCGGACTATTCAAAACGTGTACCTAATTTCGGGAAGGAAGTTAGTGAAGACAATGGATACTACACAAGACGCTGATTTTTCCAATCTTTTTATACTATCCAAAATGCTATATGAAAAGAAGAAAGCAGAGCAAAGTTGGTGTGAGTCGAAATGCTTTAACTCGTCAACCACAACGGGTCGGCAACATCGAATAAATAAACACTCATTCTTTAGCCTGGATTAGATGTTGAAAACACAGGCCAGAGTTTCGAGAAGACAAGGAAGATGCAATCTTTACTTGAAAGGAAAAGTGGTTGCAGATGCCAGGGCACTTAACTAAGAGAACTGGAAATAGTGTGCACATATTCGAAGAGGGTATAATTAACGCGTGTGTTGGTTTGAGACCTAGATCATGAGGCAGCTAAAAAAAAAAACGAAAAGACAATCTTAAAGCTTTTTCTTGCTTTTTCGGCTTAATTGCATAAATATCTGCCCTATCCGTGGATAGAAGTACTCTTCTCTACTATCTGTAAGGACAATGGTTAGAGTCAACGATTCTTTGGACTGAAACGTTTTTGTCCATTCGCGTTGCATGTCCTTGCCAACTATCATTGTTTATTTTTCCAATCCCGTCAAGGCAATCGAAACCATAATTCGCTTGAAAGATCTTGCGTTCGGAAAAATCATTGACGCTTTCCCTTGCATTAAGTGCTATAGATCTAAACTGGGATGATAGAGTCTCCTTAGTTTTTCTGAACGAGGCTTTCTTTCTTAATTCCCTTCTTAGATCAGAGAAACAGCGAACGGAAAGTGTAGGCCCTCATTCTATTCCTTATGAGGTGTCATTATCAGAGTTGATAGTGAGGTAAATAATATTGCTTACTACCTCAAAGTTACACCTGTCTATTGTGACAATCTACTCCTCATCAGCGTATGCAAATGGTTGCACATACTTTTGGAAAATTGTTCCTCTGATGTTGGCTTGCGAGTTTCGAATAATTTTCTTGACAATGATGTAAAAGAACTAATATGACAGCACACGAGCTTGCCTAAATTTACTAAAGGTGAAATGGCTTGCAACCGTTACGGTCATGTGTACAATCTAAAAAAAATTAGCTTGGGATCCCATACTGGAAACATATACCATAGACCTACATCATCTTGATACATGCTGTCTTGCATTCGTCATTAAAATCGATAAAAGGATGTAAGTAGTTAGTATCTTTTGACATCTTGTGTTTTCTCTAGGATCTGACGTAGTGAGAGTACTTAGTCCAAAGTGACCAATGAGATCGTGGACAATAAGTTTCTGGTGTTCTCACAACAAAAGAAAACAAGATATTGTAGGTCATGTTAAGAACACCCCTCATGATCTACAATATCTTGATCTTCTGCTGGCTTTTATGGCATGGTAGCACTGTTAGCCTTCTTGTATGGGTGTTATTTGGGTGTTTTGTCCGACAAAGGTATATGGCCTTCCCTGCCATTTAAAAGTCTGCAGATAATTCCATATCTTTAGCACCGACTATGATCCCAATACTAAATTTTGTTGCTTAGGGTCTTGTGGGCTCGATACGTTTCCCTGATCGCGAGCTTCTCGCTCTGCTTATTTTTCCTTCCGATCTCGCCTTTCTATGCAGGGTTCGTAAGTGTTTTTGTTCTGAGTAATCTACATCAAACTAGGAGTATGGTGAAGGTGGTCTTGTGAAACATCAGTTGCGATATTTACGATGGCTTTTTCGGACTATTGCAAAGGTAACAAGCAAAAATTAATGCGGGTGCCAAAGGCATTGATAAGTTTTTGGTGGTTGTGGCGTCTGAAATTCCGTAGACGTACCTTGGATGCAACTAGGCTACATTTTGGAATACTCGGTCATCTGAAATATTGGAGGAATGCTTTGCCTTATTAGTTATCAATATTTTGTGAATATTGATGGAGGAAATTCCTCAAATTCCAACCCGTGGTAAAGTCTATTACCCTAGGTCCGTTTCCAGACGTGTTTCTCATCAAGTATGCTTTCAGACAAAGATGTTCCCTTTTTGTATTTAAGTGTTAAAATCACCTCAAACAATTTTAACATCATGCTTTGAGGAAGCATTATCCACTTCCCCTATGCATGAGTGCCTCGATACGGATTGGCAAAAGGCGTTTGCTGTCTACTAATTACAATACAAAAAGTTAGAACCCAAACAGATGACCGTAGAAGTAACCGTATTATACCACTATGTCACACTTTTTACATCCTTCTTTCGTCTAGCTAATTCTAACTCACTGCCTGAGTGAAGGAGGCTTTAAAGGAGTCATTGTACATTTTCGAACAGTAAATCCTTCCTCTGATTCTAAAGGACGACCTGTTCAAATTGATGGAGTTAAACTGTAATTATACGAGCCTCTCCGGCACTCATTCTATCCACAATGTGTCGTAGCTACTGTAACCAAATATGTTCTTTGATAAACATGTCAAGATCGTTGATCTTCATAGATCAGATCAGAGATCATTAAGATCTCAGAACTGGCAACTGCTTATGGATTGCATTTCTATGATTGCAGGAATATCGAATGCCATGTGATTATGTCTGTGAGTTTAGGGAAGTTTCTTATCCCGAAGTTCCTCAGCTCTTTTGGGATCGGATATGACCCACATTAGTCTAAGTGACTTGCAGTTAACTTGTGCCTAAGAGTGCGCTTAAATGAGTGTTGGTAGCTGACTTTGCCTATTTCTTGGTCCTAGGGATCCCAGAATGTTCAGTTCATTAGCAATGCAGTTTCATTTGACGCCCGAGTATGTAGAAACCCAACAGAATGTGATCTTGTTTCCATAGACATTTCCTTGAGAGATGTACAGCAATCTCTTATTATGATGTTCAACGTTAAGGATCTAATCGTTCATGACTCAGGGTTAGGATCAGCACTCAAATCGACGAGAAGGTGTAGAATACAATAGTATGTCGCCTAGGGCCCGATCGCTGTTATTAGTTTCTCCAAGGGTGCAATAATTCATTACAGTAGTCTCCATACTTCGTAGGAAACTAAGATCGAATCAGGACTCGTTCATCATTTAGTTCAATGTCTTTCGTCGGTTAATTTCAGAACCTTGGGATCTGTGACCTTTAAATCATGCACAAAGCGAACCACTATGAGGAAAGGTAAGCACTTGTTCATGATCTTCTGTTCATGATACCAATTGGATTGATCCATGCCCTAAATAATCAATGACTTCTCAGTAATTCTTAATCAAGGCCCACCAGTTACGAATAATTTAAAAAGAAAAATTGCTCCTACAATTTAAAGTTGATAAAGCGATAGTATGTCAAGGTGATAACTTAACCGTTCCACTAAGTGCAGAAGGGTTAAAGATTCAAAATTAACTTTAGGAAAGAAAGTCAACTTAAGCCAAGAAGTTTTGAAGAAAACAATCACAATCTCTCTCACCTTTCACTTTTCAAATAAATCCATTAAATTCACTAAATTAAAGTTGACTTCTTAACCTTTCAGTCTCTTTTTATCTCCTTTTTTCTTCGTTTTTTCTTAAACTGTCTACTTCGTAGTTGATTTCACTTTGTCTTGACTTTTGTATAAAAGAGTAAAGAAGAAAGAGAAAACGAAAATCAATCCTTCCTAGAAAGAAAATCACTTCATTCGCCATAGGGAAACCGTATCTTCTTCGGGATAATAAAAAAGAACTTAAGCTGGGAGAAAAGATAAAAGAATCTCGTCTATTTTTTTAATAGAAAAAAAGAGCAATTTAATAAAAAGTAAACCCCACAATGCAAGGCTTAAAGAAGAGTATATTTAGAAACCACCCTCCACTGAATCCACTAATACAGTTGTCCGTATTAATTGCTTCCCATTTCTCCTAGTACACAATTCATTTCCATTTCATTTGCGTCTCCTTTACTTTATTTAGCTTATTCATCTTCTATTTTTTTCTGTTTTCATTTCCATCTCCGCAGGAAGTGTACATCCAATGGTTACTGTAACACCAAGCCCGCTGGGTGGAACCAGTATATTTCAATCGGCCGCCCGTCGTTCCATCGATTCGAGTCCGTCACATTCGCAACACACGCAGAGTCATTCGCAAATGTCACGTAACTCATCGAAAAAGAGCAACAATTCAGTTAATTGCAAAATTGACGGTAAGTTCCTCATTCCTAGCCATCACCTTTTCCCTAATCCTAACCACCTACCACTATCCTTAATTCGATTGAGTCCTTGGAATCCACCTTCCCTACCTACACCTTCAATTCACAGAGTTTTTTTTCCTTTTACACAGATACGCATACTTGCACTTTCAGTTGGCCTCTCTCTCTCTCTCTTCCATCAGGATTGTCGGTTTTTATTGAAATTTAGATGCGGGCTCCGCAATCTTTTGTGGAACATTTTTGCGGAGCGTTTTTTTTTTTTTTCTGTGTGCGGTTTTCGTAAAGGGACGGATTTAATCAAAGTGAAATCGGATTATGGCCACAGTGCTTGAGATCTCATGATTAGGTGATTGTGATGTGACTAAAAGTATGCTGGTCACATTGCTCTCTACCTCCAAGTCTATTATGCGAATGAATATTGGAAAACTTTTTCGAATTATGAAAAGTTTTTAACCTTAGCACACAGAGCCCGAACCCGTGTCGGTACTGGTTCTGATGCTGGAGTCGGATCTTCGTTGTCGTTTTGAGGTTTATCGTCATTATAATGTGGGACAGGCATGCCAGCCATTAATCCAAACAAATTGATTCAAATGGTTTTCCAGTTAATTTGGTGCAAGCCGTTGCCACCAACAACACTTTGCAATTATTCAAAAGCGTGTTTTTGGACTAGGCTGGTGGGCAGCCCATCCACCCACAAATTAGGTCAGAAAAGATTTCAAATTACATTTTCCGAGCTCAATTCGATTGGAATGGAGACCAAAAAACGTAGCAACACTTTGAGTTGAATTAAAAATGATTAACAGAAAGAAAAGGGAAAACCTTTCACAGGATTAAAACCATTGGATACTGGAGTGATGATAAAAGCGAACGAAGGATTAAAATTTTTCATAGTTATACCTAGACTAAGTAAGTTGGTGTAGGTTGTCGGAACTGGATTGATTTCTGCCATTTATTAAAAATGAGGCCATTGTCAGGCAAAATGATGGCGACGAACGACGGCTAGTAATTAACGATGAAACATGGGAGGCAGGGAGCACTAATTAAGGGTGGCTTCTCAGGATACACGAGCAATTATATACATTTCATCAGAATATTGATGGTGGAAGTGGTGAGGAGCGCAAGTGCATTTTTGACATGGACACTCATAACACATACAAGGACAAATTAAATATGTTTCAAGAGAGTACCTGCAAAAAAACCAGAGTTCGATTCGGAGGGCCTGTTGTCATGGATTCCTTTTAAAATATTTAAATTAAAATACTGAGAGCTGTTACATATGGAGGCTTACAAATTATTAATGGACATTGGGATGAGGCTGATGGCAGTGGCTACCGCAAATTAATGGACTGTGCAATATTCTTTTAGAAGGGCAAACGAGAGAGCTTTCGATACTCAGGTCAGTAGAAAATTTCAAAAATTGATATTGCTACTTTCCTGTTAAGCAAACAGACACAATGATTTCCATTTGGGCTTCGTCCTCTTCACTTGAAGTACTCTTGGAATAGTTATAGGTACATCTACAGGAATGTGAGAGGACTATGCCTCGGCTTCTCGTGGTACAACTACTCCATAGTTATTTCTTGATGATCGGTGTCTTTATAGAGAAGAAATCACTGAGGTTTCGGAATATGAGGCAAGGCAGTTGTACCGGAAATATCCAGTAGATTCTCTCTTCTTCATTTCCTGCAGAAATCATTGTGAGTTACATGAGTCTTCTAATAGTCCATTTACTACCAAAATGTAAGAGGTTTGCGCTCTAAAATCTCCTCGGTATATCTCAATTCTCAAAAGTTTCCCTATGACCTAATTGCTCTTACTGAAACAAATCTAATTCCAGACATTAAAAACCATGAGCTGTTTCCTCCATATTTCAACGTTTTTCGAAAAGATGGATTTGAAAGAGCTGATAATCCTTATGGCCGCGGTGTTTTACTAGCAATCCGGAACTGCTTTCACGCAACTCCTGTCGATATTCCCCACACTGAAAACTTTGAGTTAGTATGCGCCAACATTACGCTCCCCAAACGATGTCTTTACGTACTTTGTTGCTACATTCACCCATCTCAACCCATTGAGTCTTATCAACCTGTAGTTCACGCAGTTGATTTTTTGACTGAGGATTAACAACCTGAAGATTGCATTGTTCTAGTAGGAGATTTCAACCTCCCTCACCTTATATGGGAGCCTTCCGATGATTCGTCTCATTTTGTCTCTCGTAATTCGACACCTGAAATAGAAATATTGATGGTGGACTGCCTAACCAACTCAAGTCTGCATCAGATTAGTGGAATACCTAATACAATGAACAGACAACTCGACCTTGTCTTCACATCCGATTCAGATAACTGTGTCGTTTATAGGAGTGATCATCTTCTTTCTAATCTAGACCGCCTTCATCCCCCCTTGTCAATTATATATTCATATGAAAATGGCAACACATGTGTCGATTCGGAAAATTCATTCTCATTTGACTTCCGTAGAACCGACTTTAACAAACTTAAAAACCTCATCAGCAACATTAACTTTGACTTTATTGGTGAGACAACTAACATTGATCTTGCCCTATCAACGTTCTATTCGTTAATTTTCTCCTGCTTTGCCCAATCGGTTCCGTATACCTTCCGAAAGGACTGCATATCTGCTCTTCCCTGGTACAACAATGAGTTGCGCTCTCTCCGTAATAACAGAAACAAGTTGTGGCACAAATTCTTAAGAACTCGATCTGATTCCGACTACAGTAATTATCGATCGGTATATAATCGTTTTTCCTAACTTTGTGAGTCTCTTTACCTTGAGTACCTCTACCGCATGCAATTTAGCTTAGTCTCGGACCCTAAACGCTTCCACCAGTTTATTAGTACCATAAGAAAATCAAACGGCTACCCATCTACTCTTAAATTTCTTAGTGAATCTTCTGCTGACCCAAAAACCATTGCAAATTTCTTTGCCTCTCATTTTAACAAATCCTTTTCTAAGAAAACAGCTGAACCCGATCCTAGCTACTTTAGCTATATGAGAAACTATCCTGAGACGCCATTTCACTAAATATAACAACAACTTTGGTATCTGAAAACATTACCAAACTTAAAGATGATTTCTCGTCCGGCCCTGATGGAATTCCGGCTATTGTAATAAAAGAGTGTGTTACCCATCTCGGTCCTCCTCTTGCTGCTCTATTTAACTTGTCTGTCTCAACAGGTACTTTCCCTTTCCTATGGAAGGAATCTTACATTATCCCTATTCATAAAAAAGGAAGTAAAGCCGAAGTCGATAATTATAGGCCCATAGCGAAACTCTCTTGCATACCCAAACTTTTTGAAAGCATAGTCTATCAACAACTGCTTCCGTACTGTAGGCCAACTATCTGCACAAATCAGCACGGCTTCATGAAAGGTAAATCAACGACCACTAACCTAACAGAGTTCGTCTCTAGGACGCTTCATGCTTTAAAAGACGGTGATGAAGTCGATTCAATTTCCACAGATTTCAGCAAGGCATTCGATAAAATTTCTCACCAACTTATCATCTTTAAACTAGAAAAACGTGGCTTTTCCCCTCATTTTGTGACATGGACCAAATCCTATTTAGAAGACCGAGAATACAGGGTCATCTTCAGATCTTCAATATCCGAACCCTTTAAAGCAACATCTGGTGTCCCTCAGGGTAGTCACCTTGGTCCAATCATCTTTATCCTCACAATTAATGATATAAATTTAATTTTAACGAACTCTAATCTTTCTATTTTCGCTGATGACATGAGAATTTCCAAAGTCATCTCATTGCCTTCTGACTCCCATTGCCTGCAAGATGATTTGAATAAGTTTTCGGTATGGTGCAAGCAAAACTTTTTGGAGCTTAATGTCAGCAAATGCCATGCGATAACCTATTCCCGTAAACGTCTACCTCCCCCTCCAAGAAACTACTTCATCTGCGATGAGCCTATTCCTTCTACTACCCAAGTACGGGATCTAGGTATAATTTGTGATAGAGAATTGAATTTCGACTCACATATTGACAGCATTATAAATAAAGCTAACTCTTCACTCGGCTTTATCAAACGCTGGTCAAAAGAATTTTCCAACCCTTACATCACAAAGTCCCTGTACATTACTTTTGTATGGCCTCTTCTCGAATATTGCAGCCAAGTTTGGTCACCCTATAAACTAACCCACATTCAAAGAATAGAAGCAGTCCAACGCAGGTTTATCCGTTTTGCACTTCGTGGTCTACCTTGGGCCGATCCATATGGATTACCCCCCTATGAAAATAGGCTAAAACTACTCGTAATTAGCATGCATACCCTAAAAAAATGTCGTGAAGTCGCTGATGTACTTTTTATCCACCAGTTACTGACTGGAAATATCGACTGCTCGACAATAACGTAAAATATTGCATTCACTCCCAATCCCCGTAATCTAAGATCTGTCCCACTCTTCCTGATCCGAACTCACCGCACCAACTACGGTCACTTTGAACCCATATCCAGAATGTTGCGTATAACGAACAACTACGCCGAAGTCTTTGACCTAAATAGCAGCAAACAAGAAATAAAAACAGCGCTGCTCAATATGCCACTCCCTTAACATCTCCCCTGTCCACCATTTCTGCTCGCCCCATTAGGTTAAGTACATCTTTGTTAGTTTTTAAGTCTAGTTTTAAGTTTGGCTTGTTAATAAGCTTCATAAAGTTGTCCGGGGTAGACCCGGGCCAATAATAATAATAGTATAATGTCTGCTGCTGATCGGTTCTCTTGGTCGGGTACGGGCCATATAGATCTTTTAGTTTCAGGCTAAGCCATGTAGCTGATACAGTGTGTAACCGGATTGAAGGTTTGATATATATGCAGAGGGGTTTAGAGAAGATCCCTCGCCGACTTCTTCGGCCATTTTAATACATCGCTCACCACACACTTATGTTCATTATTGCATTTTGAATATTCAACTTCACGCCAGGTTTCTGGTAAAATCCTGTCAACTCTTCCCTCAATCCTGAATTCTTTTTCGACTGTCCTGTATCTTGAATATTTAAAGCAATCCGGTCCCTTCAGTCCATAGTAAGTAGTTAATATTCCATGACAATTCATAGACGAGTACGATTTTCACAAACAAATGTTCAATTCGTCTTCAAATGGCGATATCTACTAGAATCTAAATTGATCTTTCTGAGCTGAACGTCGGAAAACCGATTGGGTTGCAAAATCTCCAATATATTAGCAATTTAAGAACCTTTACAGTGTTCCTATATTTTTTTTTTTATGTCGAATAAAAAGAATTGGTAAATTGCACTCCATGTATGTTCCAGTCTTTCGCAGAAAGAAGAGTAACTCCTAAGTTGAACAGTGTCTACGGGACATGAACCCACCATCCACGCCGTGCATTCAAAGAGTCAGTACTTTCACTCCCATAGCAAGCGCAGCAGAAAATGAAAAGTAGTCTTTAACCGCAGATTGGCTGTCGCTACATACCCAGATATTTCGCTACTTTACATTGCCATTAGGAATGCGTATATCTCCGCTTTGAAGATAGATGCAAGTTCTCCCAATAGCAGCGCCGCATCCTAGTTCAGTTTTGGTGCCATCAGTGTAGACCCAACTATATTCTTTTACTAGCTCAGATTCGGGCCGAAATCATTCATGGGCACAGGGAAAGACAATTTTGTATTTTCTGCAACAACAGAAGATCTGGTGCAATACATCAGCAGGCAATATCCATAGAACCAAAGTCAAAAGCCAGTTGGCGCGCATATTTTGAAGGTAAAATGGAAATTCATTAGTATGTCTAGAATAGAGTCAGCCAATTCTTAGAGTCCGCTTACGACCGCAGTAACGTATTTGCGTGAAAGATAACCAATGTATAGTCTTTTCACAGCTGTATACTCGCATATCCAGAGGACCCTTCTCAGTAACAAATCCTATAGCTTGCCGAAATCGGCGTTACACTGCAAAAAGAGAGCTGCGCCTTGGAGGCTTTCGACGTGATATGTCTAGACCAAAGGAGACTGTTCAACTGGATGGCACCCAAATACATGGATTCCATGGATAAAACACTGGGTAATGGCTTTATACACTATCGAGTTTGACTAACCAGCTTTCTACTTCTCGTAATGAGAACTACCACAATTTTGAAGGGATTGACTGAAAGCCAATTTATAAAGCAAAAATCATCATGATAGACATTACAACTACATCGTCTGCATGTGCCTGAGCGTTGACGATCTTCTTATGAAAGAAATGGACATTTTCCAGGAATTTTTTTACAGCACATATTCAGAATTGGGGCGAATGTGTTTTTTTTGAATATATCGTTACTGCAAGCGGCACTCAAGTTTCTTAATACTTTTTTTTCTTAGGGAGCTTCATAATTGTCTGTCATTCTTCCGAAAAAAAACTCAAATTTCTGTTTTTCTCTATTTTCACTGATGGATGTTGTTTCTTTGTTGTTGCTTTTAGTGGCATTTCTTGAAGGGCCGTCAAGTTACTCAACTTTGTTATCTTAGCTTTAAGATATACGAATATGAGACTTAAGTGTATTTGAACAACGTTTTTAGTTCAGAGGTAAGGAAAAATGATATGTCATCTGAGGAGAGTTGAGTGCTCCTCCAATGTTTAACCGTTTACTGTCTATAACTACTCGTACAAATATTTGCCAGTTCTTTTCTTGTGATTTCACAAATGGTTTTGGTATCTCACATTTTCGACGCTTCATCTACTTCAACAGCTGCTGAATTGATGTTGTTACGCTTATTATGTTGCTCGCTACGTGGTACCACTAGTATGAGATAACTTTTCGTAATTACGAAGAGGCGTAGAGTCAGTCTACAGGAGAGCTGGTCTTCTACAATGGATGTTGTGCCATCAGCGTAACTTCCCCACAATGCTGAAAGGATATTGGTTGCCTCAGACACGAGTGCAGCCACGTTTACAATCACGAATCATTTAATGATGATTGAAAATGTCCTGTGACAATGCAGTTGTAACGTGTGGACGGTTATACTAAAAAAATTAAAATTGGAAGAGAATGTAACCCGATCCAAAAGATACAATAGAAAGGATCAGACATGCAGACACTTGTAATACCGCAACAAAATCCTATACATGTTACAACTAATGATAAAGGTTATTTATTGTACTTTGATTGGATAAGCGATTGCCTGGCCGTAAGCCACAGCAGATGATCAGGTTGATACATACTCGTATGTGCACAAGCCATTACCGGCGATCTAATAGGTTCTTCTTTGGTCGGTTGCAGGTCACAGAGACATTGAATATAACGTAGCGGCTGATAAGTTGTCAGGAAAGGCCTCTACCAAAAGATATATACGTAGTTGCAAGACCCTTCTGCGTTATACTTAGGAGCAACATCTAATAGGGGAGCTCTTAGACAAAGAACTGGTCTATTGCACACCTTACATGCTCCTTTGAGTGAGTAAGTGGTAAAGTGCTTATACTGCCAATATCCACCATACTAGCACCGAGTACTTGAAGCCTAATGTGCGCATAGGATGGATTCTGACAGACGAAGTGCTCTGCGGTGTCGTCATGACTGTCACAGTAAGCATGGTAGGATGTTGTTTTTTTCTTATGCCTGACACACTTATGGGCTGAGGTAAGAATCCGTATGGTCTGCTGATATTATGACAATAATAACTCTGGACGCCGACATTCCTAATGTAAATTCGATTTTGAGTCCACCAGTCGCGTGATCCTATTGTGACCTGGAACCCAAACATTGAATTCAACCTTCCTACATTCAGAGCAACTTTCTCGAAATATTTAGAAATGCCTTAATCGCAGCAAAGTCATTGAAATTCCAGTGAATGGTAGGTTAGGTTACGTTAAGTAAGAGTGGCTGTTGGAAATACCAACCCACTTAGGCCTATTGGCCCATTGTGATGCCACGTGGATCTATGACCTTCTTACTACTGGAACCAGTTTGAGCTTATAATAAAGCGTAGGAGACTGTTAACGTCTAATTTTTCTAGATCGTTGCTCCTAGATGAAGCTTCCTTCTCTGGGAGAGAGCTGGGCATGTGCAGAGTAGGTCGAGGATTGTCGAGCTTCTACAGAAATCATTAGTAAAAGCGCCAAGCCTTCTTGCGTGCTTGCCTATGAGGCAGTGTCCGGTCATGACACCTATTATGACGCTGAGGTGTTTCCTATCTAAAAGGATCAGGCACTTAGATCGACTCAGATCCAGCCTTGGCCAGATCTGTTTGGTCGCTAGACATGTTTGTCCAGCAGTCCACCTAAGGTCTGTTCTTTTATTCGCATCCAGCTTTAGTGTTAGTTTGCACGTAGCGATTGGTATACCTATACTACCTTTGTCCGGTAGGATAGGTAGAGTGGTTCCAATTTTGGCGAGTTCATCGGCTCTGCAGTTCCCTGGAATGTCTCTGTGGCCCGGCACCCAACAAAGGTGAATGTTGAACTGCTCTGCCATCTCCATAAGAGATGATCGGCATTCAAGGACGGTTTTAGAATATAATGAGACCGAGTACAGGGACTTGATGGCGGCCTGACTATCCGAAAATATGCGGATATCCTTTGCAGATATCACGTTTTTCTTCAGCCAGGACAGAGCTTCTTTAATCGCCAAAATTTCCGCCTGGAACACGCTACAGTGATTTAGAAGGAGGAAAGAGAGGCTTAGATTTAGCTTATCTGAGAAAACACCGCCACCAACTCCGCTATCGGTTTTAGATCCATCTGTGTAGATATGGATTGACTTGTCCTCCATGAAAGCATCCTCCTCCCAGAATGATCTAGAGGGGAAGCTTACATGGAAGTTTTTGTCAAACCAAAGTTCAGGTATGGTGTAATCGATGTTCTCTGTGAGGATTCCTAATGTATTAAGAATGTTGGCGTGGCCAAATGAATTATTTGTCCACTGTTTAGTCGCTTTAAGGCGAATAGCTGCAGTCGCAACTACTTGCTTGCTAAAAATGTCGAGGGGTGCCAAGTGAAGCAGAATATCTAATGCCGCAGAGGGGGTAGACCGCAAGGCTCCTCTTGTGCATAGACATGCTGTTCTTTGGACTCTGCTTAGTTTAATGCGGTTGACTGCATTTTCCAAGGCCGTCCACCAGACAACCACCCCGTAAGTAAGTATCGGTCTTATGACCGAGATGTATAGCCAGTGGGTTATGCGAGGTTAAAGGCCCCATTTATTCCCAATGGCTTTTTTGCAAGAGAATAAAGCTATTGTAGCTTTATTGACTCTTTCTTGAATGCTAGGTTTCCAATTTAGTTGCCTATCAAAAATGAGACCCAGATATTTTGCTGTATCAGAGAAAACTAAACTGGTACCGTTTATTGAAGGAGGGTCTATGATTGGAATTTTATATTTCCTAGAAAAGATGACAAGATCAGTTTTATGGGGGTTTATTCCCAATCCACAGAGATCTGCCCAGCGGGTTAATCTGTTGAGATTTACTTGGAGGAGTTCTTTAATGGTATTAAGATGTTTTCCTGAGACGGCTATGGCAACGTCATCCGCATAGGCAATCACTCTGCTACCACCCGCTTCCAGGTATATCAGTAGTTCGTTAACTACTAAGTTCCAGAGAAGGGGAGAAAGGACACCGCCTTGCAGCGTAACCCTACTGACATATCTTTTAGCAGAAGTCTCACCCAGTTGGGAGTTGATTATCCTGCTTTTTAGCATTAGACCGATCAACTCCCCAAGTGAGTCGTCTACCTGCACAGTTGACAGCGCAGTCGTGATTGCGGATGTGTTAACGTTGTTCCAGAAAAGCAACCATTGTGTACTTTCTATATTGTAGGAATCGTTCGATGTGGCTAGCCAGAGAGTGCAAAGCCGTTTTCACCGACTTTCCTTTACAGTAGGCATGTTGAGCCGTAGACAGAAGTCTTGGATCAACTTTAGTTCGAATATGGATATCAATCAGTCGTTCTAAAGTTTCCAGAAGGAATGATGATAGACTTATAGGTCTGAGGTCCTTTGGGACTACATTTTCCAGCTTTGAGAATGAATACTACATTGACTTCTCCCCATAACAGTGGAATGTAGATAAGTTCTACACAACTCCTCATAATATTTTCTAACACTGGGAGAATAATACCTGAGGACCTCTGTAGCTCGGCAGGTATTATACCGTCCGGACCAGCAGACTTGTATGGTTTGAAGCCATGCAGCGCCCGTGTTATTGAGGTCCGTGTTGTTGAGGTCCTCCGATTCTGAAGATGTGCCCAAGAGCTCATCTTCTATCTCTAATCGTGTAGGACCTCTAATTGCTTTGTCATCGGTTTCCATTTTCGACAGTGTTTCAGAAGAGGAGACCGACGGCTTGATAGTCACCTCGGACAGATTGGAGTCGTCGCTATCCAATTCTGGAAAGGATATCGATGCTCCAAGATTCGAGGTTGTGATATCAGGTATTAAAGGAGGAGGAGGTTGCTTATCAGCATCCAGCTCATCCTTTTTGTATACCCTTAAATGTATGGACTCGAATCCGAACCGAATCATGCCTTTCGTCTGCGCCAGAGGATTAAGGGATTCCTTAGTGATCACAATTAACGCGCACCTATAAGAACCCCTTAGTTCCTCCAGTTTCGCAACTTTCCAGTCATGAGTTGGAAGAGTCGGGTTACTGAGCTGGATGATTTCCAGAATACTTTCTGGAGAGGAGGGTTCAGCTGGAATCCAGGTACGAGTTCGAGGTCTACAAGGAATGTCTTCCTTAGACACGACCTCGAGTTTTGCACCTGGCCAAATCTCTCCTAAACCATCGATTGTCTTGGTGAAGAAATCGAGAGATCTCTTGTTGGAACAAGCGATGAGCTTGACATGGCCTTGGTGCCAGCCAGAGTGGCTTGTGATAGGAGGTGGTCCGGGGTTTTCCCGCATGATGGCCAATAAGTTGCTCGAAAGCTTCAGCTTGACCAGCTGCCACCGTTCCGGTGTAATGGAACCGTCGGTATCGTTCTTGTCGATCACCGCAATCACCATTGCGTCCTTTAGGACTTCATGGTAAGACCTCAGAGATGTGCTGTTGGATGGCTCAGGGGTTGTAGAACTATACGCTTTGGGCCTCTTGGAAACCGGTACGGTTTCCTCCAACGATCTCTGGCGCTTAGAGGAGTCTTTTGACGTTTTGGGAGCAGTGGAAGCAGTGGGTAATCCGTCTTTTAGGATGTTTTTAGCCCACTCAACCTTGCTCTTTATTTCCGCACTTCTCTCAACCTCCGGAATGGATCCGAAGGTTTTGATGATGCGTGAAGCATTTCTGCGTCTTATATAGAGCGCCTTAGATTGAGCGGTTTTTGTTTTTTTGGTATTTTCCATGAATTGTCCCACGAGTAGCGGAGAAAGGGGTGCCCATCTGTACAGAGATCCGCTGTATACAGATAAGGCTAGCTAATCCGGAGATCGCCAGGTATCCGGATACTCCGTTCGCGACTGAGCTATTTTTGGAGATACTGGGCCCTCAGCCAGGTTGATCTTCGTATGACACCTTGATCCAGCCCAGGGGAAGAAGGGAGTGCTTTAGGAGTTGGGGAGGGGGCGGAAGGAGCATCCTTTGGTTTCAGGACTCGTCTGGAGAATTTCCTCTCGAGATTCATTGACCCTACTCGGTCTCTAGCAGTGAAGGGTATTAATCAGTGCATCTAGAACAGAAATAAGCGTGATAGGGATAGCCTCCATGCAGCGGGTTATGCCTTAATCTGCCACTGCAGCCGATGACAGATACCAGCGATGGCAGTTTATGTTACTCGGTTCACTTGCAGTTTCAGTGAGTGGAGCTGGTTTTGAAACTTTTTTGATCAGATCTTCTATAGAAGGCAATCTTTAAAATCACTGTGTGACCGTGCGGCTCTTAGTCCCTTGAAAATGCGTATTTATCTCAGAACTACTGAGATTCTTCATTATCAAAGCTCCGATTGGTGATTTCCTCAAATATGTGTACAAAGTTGATAGATTGCATCTCTTATCAGCTTTCGGCACAAAAGATCTCGGAAACCCCAGTGCCTATTACAGTTGGGCATCTAAGCCTAAAATACTCTCTCAATAAGAAATAAAATTTGTGCTTTAGTGTCCTCTTGTTTAGTTGTGTCTTGCCTACAGAGAACTCTGTACATTCGGTGATCCTCTATGTCTTCTCTTCCGCGAAATCGGTGTGAAATAGGCATCCAAAGCTATCATTTCGAGTCAAAAATGCATTCTATTATAATCACTCACTATTTTGCTGGCAACTTCGAAAGTTTCACTCGAACGCATATATGTATGTCCCGCTGGCACCAACAATCCGTTCAACGAGGAAAGCATCTCGTTGTAGCTTTCAATATTTTCTCCTTGTTGTTCTACATTTATAAGAAAAATGAAAAGCCAATAAAAACAGACAGAAATCTCATTACAATCTCATTTTTCGTGTTGTCAGAAAAGAAATATTTTTTTTTACTATCCGTATTTGCTGTACCTCACATCGTTGCGCGAAGCATTAAAGAAATCCCTTCTGCTCTGGTCTAACATCAATAATCTTAAAATTACACCCATTACCCCACCACATACAGAAACAGTCAAAACGTTTCCCTCGCATCCGTGCATAGCCTTTGGCATAGAACACTGTTGAGGTTACTATATATTACAAGAGGATCCTTGGAGTAGTAAGTCTCTCTCTTATAAATCGCACCTAAGGATGATGATAAACGTGTCAGTGATACAAGGAAACTCATGTTCTGAGGTAGTCCGCTACCGAGATTTGTAGCTCTCTGCAAGTTTTCGTGGAAAATTGAATTGTTTACGTTTCAACTGTGGACACATACCAGAGTGCTGAAACAAGAACCAAAAGTTGATTCCTCCACTCCAAGTGAATCCCGTCAGAACGGTTGGATTGTAATTTTTCAATTTAAATGATAATTTGTCAAATAGAATAGAAAAGCTTGAGGCAGGGAAATGTCAGAAGCAGGTACCTGCGTAGATGGGGAATGGAGGTTGATTTTCATTTAAAGACGATTTTTAATGAGGCCAAAACTTTAGCCTTCGCCTTTTCCACAGGCGGTTCTCACAAGAGCAATTTTCGTGTTTAATTGGTGAAATCAAAAGAAAATGTAGGTACATATTTTTGCGGGTAACGAAACGCGCATTGTGATGATTAAGGAATATTGGGACATGATTTTGGTAATAAATTTTAAAGGGGTTCGGTTCTCGTTCTTACGCTTCGTCTTCCGTGTGTCCTGAAGCATTTGTAAATACATCGTTTCTTGAAGCGGAAATGAGGTAAAAGGTAGCGCTCTTCAAATTTGTCTTTCTTGACAACAAAAATAATTAGCGGTCTTTTGAATTCAGCATAAAATTTTAATGACAGACTTGACTTACTTGATGTGAGGTTAATGGTGCACCATAAAGCATGTTCCATCCCTGTAACGTTTCCAGACGAGATGTCGAGGAAAATGAGATTGATGTCAAGTCGATGTAGATAAAATTGTCACTCTTTAATAATACTTGAGGACAGCCAATTCCTTTCACCTTAAGTTTTCCCGAATGATAAATGGGAGTAAGACAATCTGAAGATTCCCTGTTGCGTATCCTAAGACAAAAAATATGGTCTCCGAAGTAAACAAAGATTGCAGCTTCATGTATATATTTTTTTTGTTTCGTTTTTGTAAAAAAAAAAAACACTTAGACGAAGAACTAGGCATTTTTTTTTTATTTCATAACAAAACTTATACTAAATTACAGTGTATATTATAATGGAATACATTTTGCATGAAATAGTTAGGTACAATCTGTTGTTCAATAACAAGAAGTGAATGTACCTGTCATTTCGAAATACAATAAATTATTTAAAAAATTTATCGATGGGGAAATACAATAAAATAAACTCATTAAAAGAAAACAAATAAAGATGTAAAAAGTAAAAAAGAAAATATTGTGATAACCACTTAAATGTGAGCAGCGACATCTAGCAGAAAATGTTGATACTCGAAGACCAAAAGATTTCGATACTGGAATAACAAAGTCTTGACTGGAGAGTGGAATCGAATTTTCTAGCAAATTGGAAATTGTATGGGACGCTGGATGGCGAGGATTGTTCTCGAAGTATGTCATTCGAGTATAAATACCAGCATCCCAAAGGTATGCAAATCAGTTCTAAAGTGTAATTTGAAGTGTTAATTAGGAGAAGTGATTAAGTGGTTTAAGTAAAAGATAAGAAAAGTATAAGTGGTTGAGAAATTGAATTGTACTGAGAGAAAGAATTAAATAGTGAATTGTAACTGTACTGAATAAAGGGATTTGTATTGAAAAGAATAAGTTCTGTCATTTGTACCCACACAAACATTTTACATTGGTGTCAGAAGTGGGATAGGACTTATTGTGTGTAAAAAAATAAAAAAAACCTGTGTTTTCTGACTATTTGAAAAAGCTAGAATGGGTCGAAAACTATTGCAGTTGACCTTCGTCCAACTCAAATCCGAGTTGAACAAGAGAAGCCTCAGCGCCAGTGGAGGAAAAAGTGACCTGGTGCTCCGACTTCAGGAGGCTTTGAATAACGAGGGACATGATCCTGATGCATACTCCTTTGATGTTGACGAGGATGAACAGACAAGTACCGGCAATGACAGGGCTGCGATGATGCAACTCCTCTTGTTAAAAATGGACGAACAAAAGCAAGATATGGACGAACAGAAGAACAGCCTGGAACAAAAAATGGACGAGCAGAAGAGCAGCATTGAACAAAAATTCAACGAACAAACCAACAATCTGCATGGTCTTCAACAGAAAATGGATGAACAAAAGAATAATCTGGAAGAACAAAAGAATAATCTGGAAGAAGAAAAGAACATTCTCCAGCAAAAATTCGAAGAAATCGATGACAAATTTGAAAGAATAGAGAAGAACGTTGATGACAAATTTGATACAATAGAGAAGAATGTTGGCGAAAAATTCGAGGAAATGGACAGCAAAGTTCAGCAACTGGCAAAAGAGCTCGACACAGTGCGAAAACAGAAACTGCGAGAATGTTCTTTAAGCGGTCCAAGGAGAAAAGAGTTGAAGCCTCCCTCATTCGATGGCCAGACCTCATGGTCTACTTATAAGAAGCAGTTTGAAATGGCTGCCTGTGCAAACGACTGGGACAATGAGGAAAAGTGCTTTGCCCTAACAATGGCCTTACGCGGTTCTGCGGCAGAATTGTTACAAACAATCGATATCGAAAAGAATAGAGACTATATGGCTTTAGTGCAGGCTATCGAGAAACGGTTTGGGGATAGCCACATGCGGGAAGTTTACAAGGTTCAATTGCAAGGCCGTATGCAGCAACGAGGAGAAACACTGCAACAGCTCCAATCAGACGTGAGTAGACTGGCACATTTGTCATATCACACCGCAGGCCAAGAAATAATCAACGAAATGGCAAAGGACGCATTCATCAGGGGAATTGCAGATTTGAAGCTACAATCAGCAGTAAGGATGGCCGGGAAAAGAACCCTTGCTGAAGCACTTGCCTTCGCTCTGGCGATGGAAGCATCCAATCAGGCTTCCAAAGGAATGCATTTCGTAATGGAAATAGTACCTGGTGAATGCTCCTGCTCAAGACCATCTACCATGCAACGAAATATCCCGCGGGAGAGACGAAGGATGCGCTGCTGGAACTGCGATAAAGTAGGACATTTGCAAGGGCATTGTAAAGAACCGGTACGACGAGAAGGCTGCCTGCACTGGGGATACAGGCAAATAGAAAGAAAAACCGACAGGAACGGCTACCAAGAAACCGGTCAAATTTCCAGAAGCCATCAGTTAGGAAATGCTTACTTCGCGGGGCAGAAGTCTGTAGCAGGAGTCGACTCCAGGGTAATTATCCCAGTCTCACAGGTAAAACAATGCAATGAAAGCCTCCCAGCAGAAGTAGTCGGTGGTAAAGAAGCGAAAGAACAGGCAACTATCCAAACGATCAGGACTGAGCCAATAGAGGGTTGGAGTATAGACGAAATCCGTTCCTCCCAACAGGCAGACAATGACATCGAACCAATATTGGCCTGGAAAGAACACGAGGAAAGACCAAGCTGGCAGCAGATATCAGATCGGAGCCAAACTCTGAAGGCATACTGGGCACAGTGGGACTCGCTTTTTGTGGAAGATGGATTGCTGAAAAGAAAATGGGAAAGTGCAGATGGGACAACATCTCGTATGCAGCTAATTGTGCCACGGTCCAGAGTCAACAAAGTGCTCCATGAAATACATGACGGAATCTCAGGAGGCCATTTGGGAATAAACAAGACATTGGAAAAGGTAAGGGAACGTTTCTATTGGCTAAGCGCTAAACAAGATGTCGAGAATTGGTGCAAAAAGTGCATAAGATGTGCGGCTACCAAGGGTCCAAAAGTAAAGCCACATGGACAACTGCAACAATACAATGTCGGAGCACCTTTCGAACGAATAGCCATCGACATCGCTGGGCCGTTTCCTGAAACCTTTAATGGAAACCGATATACTCTCGTAGTCATGGATTACTTCAGTAAGTGGCCGGAAGTATTTGTCATCCCAAATCAAGAGGCTAAGACCGTAGCCGAACAGATAGTCAACAACTGGGTGAGCAGATTTGGGGTCCCAATGGAGCTGCACTCTGATCAAGGGCGAAACTTTGAATCAAAAGTCTTCCAGGAAATATGCCAATATTTGGGAATAAGAAAGACAAGGACAACCCTCAATCTGATGGAATGGTCGAGCGATTCAATCGGACCTTGAATGAGCATCTATCTAAGGTTGTCAGCGACTGCCAGCGGGATTGGGATCGACACATACCCCTCTTCTTAATGGCCTACCGAAACGCGGTCCATAGCTCAACAGGGCACACACCATCCGAGATCTTATTTGGTCAAGCAATGCGGTTGCCAAGTGAAGCAAAATTCGGATCCCCACCGACGGAGCCCAAAGAGGTGAACGAGTACGTGAATGACTTACGCAGCAGGATTCGTAAATTGCATGAAGACACCAGAGAAAAGATGAAGCTAGCAAGCTGCCGCATGAAAACTAGGTACGATATCAAGGCGAAATCTTCCGGTTTCAACGAAGGAGATCTGGTTTGGCTGTATAATCCTCAGCGTAAGAAAGGCAAATCACCAAAATTGCAACAGGACTGGGAAGGTCCATACAAGGTGATAACCCGCATTAATGACGTTGTCTACCGGATCCAGCGTGGGGATCGAGGAAAATTTAAAGTGGTCCATTTGGATAGAATGTGTCATTTCAACGGGATGCTGAATGACGAAGTTGTTCGGGACGAACAACTGTAGGGAGGGAGCAATGTGATAACCACTTAAATGTGAGCGACATCTAGCAGAAAATGTTGATACTCGAAGACCAAAAGATTTCGATACTGGAATAACAAAGTCTTGTCTGGAGAGTGGAATCGAATTTTCTAGCAAATTGGAAATTGTATGGGACGCTGGATGGCGAGGATTGTTCTCGAAGTATGTCATTCGAGTATAAATACCAGCATCCCAAAGGTATGCAAATCAGTTCTAAAGTGTAATTTGAAGTGTTAATTAGGAGAAGTGATTAAGTGGTTTAAGTAAAAGATAAGAAAAGTATAAGTGGTTGAGAAATTGAATTGTACTGAGAGAAAGAATTAAATAGTGAATTGTAACTGTACTGAATAAAGGGATTTGTATTGAAAAGAATAAGTTCTATCATTGTGGGTACACACAAACATTTTACAATATAGTAACAGTAAAAAAGTGATGATACATGTACATGATGTACAGCAATAGAGCAAAATTGTATTTATTATACATTAATTTATATTAAATTATTTATAGTAGAATTTTCAAAAGAGAATAACCACTTCTTTGTATTTTTAAGAAAAACTGCTTTCACTCTCTCACATCTAAGGTTTGCCGGTAATGCATTAAAAATACGGGGTGCAGTTACGGAATAAAAACGCGTATAATGTTATTTAGTTTAGTTTATTTAGTTTATTTTCGGAAAGCTAGAACAGTAAGAATGAATCTTATAACTTTGTAATAGCTACTTACAATATACACTTAGTTGCAATTAAGTTATTACAGAATGAGATAAACTTTAAATGAATAATACAAACAAAAAGTTAAAAACAATTAAAGAAAAGTAGGATATGAATACGAAGGCTATGAAAAGTACAAAAAAAAAAAAAAAAAAAAAAAACAAGATAAATACTATAGACAAAAATCAATTGTTTTGACATGACAGAAGATGCTGTAATTCTTGTTTAAACCTGTGTATATCGCTTAGTGCTCTTATAGGGTTAGGTAATGAATTCCAAAGACGGATGGCATTGATAAAGAATTGTCTTTCAGATATTAAGTAATTATATCTCGGTATAATAAGATAGGTGGATCTATTTGACGCTGGGAATTGTAAATTATTGTAGAGGTAGGAAGGCACTTGAGTTCTAAGAATATTGAAGAGAAAGACCAGAGTTTATTATTATTTAAGATAGTTTTCAAAAGGCATACCTAAAACTTTTACTGAGCAATGTGACACATGATCATATCTTCTTAGCCCATATATGTATCGAATGGCACTGTTGAAGGCAACTTGTAATTTTCGTGCGCATATTGAATCACAATTTCCATATAATTCACACCCATGCACAAGGATTGGAATTAAAAGTGATTTTACCAATATGATTCGTGTATCCAAAGGTGTAATTGGTTGAGCTGTCCACAAGGTTCGCAAAACGCCATAAGCCTTCCCTACGATGGTGTTAAAATGGTCGTTCCATGTTAAAAATCTGTTAAATATAACACCCAAATTTTTTGATGTATCCACAAAAACGACGGGGGAGTTATTTAAAGTGATTTGCGGAAAATATGACAGATCCAATTTTGTTCTAGATATAACCAGGCATTTGGACTTATTAGGGTTGAGTGTCAGGCCATTTTGCAAAGACCAGTCAAAAATACTATTAAGATCCTGATTAGTTTCAAGGCAACAATTTTCAATGAGACCTAGCGTGCAGCTTCGATAAATTTGGACGTCATCGGCATAAATGTGTGTTAAGGAATGTGTGACTAGATCTGGTATCTCATTTATATATAGAGAGAATAAGAGAGGACCCAGAATTGATCCTTGAGCTACCCCTCGAGTTAAACAAAGAAAATCAGATAAGACATTGTTAACAAAAACGGCTTGTTTTCTGTTGCTTAAATAGGATGAAATCAATTTAACAGCATAAATAGAAAACCCAAAGTAGTGTTGTAGTTTTTTTACAGAGCAGTGCGTGGTCAACAGTGTCGAATGCCTTAGAGAAGTCTAGAAGTATCAAAAAAGTTACTTCATCTTTATCTAAACTAGATCGAATATCTTCAACAACTTTTACCATAGCAGTAGTACAACTGTGTTTTGCTCGGAAGCCTGATTGCATATGGGTTATCATTTTATTGTGAGAAAGATACTCGTCAAGTTGTCGAATTTCAGTTGAAAACCAAGGCTGTGATGGGTTTTTGATGGTTTTTGTTTTTACCGGAACATATTGGTTGAAGAGAGAGTTAATGTTTGATTGGAAAAATAGTACCTGGTTATCTGCAGATGGCATTAAATAAATTTGTTCCTGTCTATATTGGTAAAGTCTCTATATTGAAATGTAGTATCTGGTGCTTGGTTATGTACCCGAAAGTCATAAGTAAGAAAAATTAAATCATGCTTAGAGAAAGCTGGAGCAGAAAGTTGATCATAAAAAAGAGTGCTATCAGTACAACTAACGAACAAAACATCAATTAAAGTGCTTGTAGTACTAACGTGATGAGTGGGAGTGGTAATATTTACTGGATGTAGGTCAAAAGATTTCATCCCTTCAGCAAGATGCCTCTCAACCAAAAGATTACTGTTTAAGTCACCACATATAATTATATTTTTAGAACCTACTGATATTGACTCCATTAAAGCGTAGAAGGGTGTTAAATCTACATCATTATTAGGTCTGTAAACAGTGCCCAGCAGCAAAGAATTGTTATTGCTTACTATATTAACGAATGCATAGTCAATAAGAGAGTCAGAAGAAGATAAAAGGGTATTTCTACATCTTAAGCCATCTCTTACATATACTGCTACACCGCCACCACGATCATTTCTATCACCCCTAAAGAGTCTGTATCCACTTAACTTATAAATTTCATTTTTAATGTTTGGCTTAAACCAACTTTCTGAAATACATATTGCATCTACCCTTGATTTTTCGAAAACATATCTAAATTCTTCGATTTTAGGAAGCAAACTTTGTGCGTTTATGTGGGCTACCTTAAATCCTTCTCTACGAGAACAGAAAACATTTAACATAGGTTTTAGCATTCCTTCACTGCCATCGTTAGTGTCTATGGAATTCATATTATACCCATTAGAATGCATTTGAGTGAGACATAGTCTTTACAACAAGAACACAAGCGACATACATACAGAGAAGACAATGTATAATAATACGTACAATTTAATTTTTCATAGCATACGTTTAGGATACCTACGTACAAAATGAGCATATTATATTAATTTAAGTGGAAGAAAATTTAAGTTTGTTAGTTGTGATGATACTTCTTGATGTCTCTCGGCGATGGTGTTAAGGTTTTCTTCGTTCTCTATCATTATGCTGTTCCCTTTTGCAGTTTCTTTCACGAAAACAGAACCAGATCGTGTATAAACAGAAAACAGCTGTTTGTGGCGCTTCATTTGAGCTGCTTTATGAAGAAGAGAGCGATTTTTGGCAGTTAGGCTCTCGTGCATAAAAATGTTTTTGTTTGAGTCTATACCAGCATCATGCAGACACAGCTGTTTTTTGTTTATTTTGCAGTGGTGAGCAATTGATTTGAGCAGCTCGTTTTTTTCTTTGGGAGAGCGAAACTTGAGCACAATGGGAGAATCACTTGCATTATTCCTCTGACGAGAACGAAAAATAGCATCTAATTCAGGGGACGCACATTTCATTGTTTGGCAGAGTCGATCAAGGATGGTTTTAAGATCTTCTTGTGGTAGTTGTGGGATGCCAAAAAGAATAGCATCAGCTGCAAGTGTTTTCCTCTCATATGCATCACACCTTCTCTGCAGCTCAGCAACTTCTCCTTTGAGCATATGGGATTCTCCTCTCACACCAGCATCAAATCTACTCTGAATATGAGCACAGTTCGTTTCGATAACTGAAACTCTTGACTGCAATTCGTGTATTGATCTATCGACTTGCTTCGTATATGTTGCGAAGTTTTGTTCGATTATCTGGATGAGTTCACTTCGCAGATTACTCACCTCGGATTTTATACTCCGAATAATTTCATCAGTGAGTTTCCCCAAACGGCTCTCTAGTTCAGCGGATGTTACGGCTTGCTGGTTTATTTTCACTGCCTTGGCAGAGGTGGCGGGGGATTTCTGTGACGGTGTTGATAGTGACTCTTTGGTGAGAGATGTGGATCGTGTTTTTCCAGCCATTGCACTCTTGGTTGTATGAGAGAGATGGATATACGGGAAACGAGTGGAAAATCTTCGAATGGGCGAACACAAAGACTCGGATACATGTACTTTTTCTTTTTTTTGTTTTAAATTAGATCGCGTTTATTTAAATAAAAATAATAGTTTTGATGGTGCGATATGCGACGAACAAGTATACTTCAAAAGCCTTTTGTTACCGCACTCAAAGAAATTTAATATTTACGAACAAACGAAAAACTTAATACTTAAGCCAGAAGAGATTTTCGGCACGTCTATTCACTATGAGACATCAATTCAATCCTCTGTGTTTTATGGATTGTCGGAATGATTGCAAAATTTCTGGTATTGACTCGTAAATTATAATTTTCATCGAGTCGAACAGCATAAAACCCGGACTTTAAAAAAAATATTTTCAAAACTTTGTAGCAGTAAAGATGCCTTATTGGAAGGATTTCGAGACTTTTGAATAATTCGAAGCTAGGAGTTCTACGATTCACTTTACACATTATTCTGATTGCATGTTTTTGCTTTAAGAGTAAAGGTTGTATTTTATTAAGATGTGTACCACCCCAACATGATACACCGTACTGCAGCTTAGACTTTAAAAGACCATTATATACCAACTTTAAAGTAGGCAGTCGACAATACAGGCTAAGGGGATAAAGTTGCCTTACAACGCAATTAAGGTACTTTTTAAGGTACAGAGTATGATCTTTCCAATAAAGTCTCTTGTCCAATATTACTCCTAAATACTTAAAGTTGTCAACACATTCTATTTTAAAACATGTATTACTGCAATTTAAACTATTGTTAAATGGAAAAGAATTGCGACCATAGTCTAAGCTAAAGCGTCTACAACTGGGTGCATGGTAGTGTAAAGGAAAATCCTCGCAGGTGACACTCAGAATATTAAAAATCATAAATTTCGTTTTTTTGTTTATGACCAATTTGTGGTATGTAAACCATCTTCGCAATAAATCCAAATCATGATTGACGTCGAAAAAAAGATCGAGATAATTATTATTGGAATACGAAAGCGCTGTATCATCAGCAAATGCTGTGATTTTGCCTTTAAAAGGTTGAATAAAGAGGGAATTAACATATATCAAAAATAAAATGGGGCCCAAAACAGAACCTTGTGGCACACCAGTATTGATTACTTTCGGAGAACTAAGCTGATTTTGGATCTTTACCATTTGCTTACGATTTGTAAGATATGATGAGAACCAAGAATAAATAAAACCTCTAAGACCCGCTTTGTATAATTTGTCTAATAATATTGTGTGATCCACCATATCAAACGCCTTCGTAATATCTATAAACAGGTCGGCTGGGATTTCTGATATGTTTAAACTGTTATATAATTCAGCAGTAAGTTTCAATAAAGCATCTTCTGTAGATTTCCCACTTCTGAAGCCGAACTGTGAAATGCTAAAAAAATGAATTTTATCTAAGAAAGAGACAATCCTAGATTTAATACCTTTTTCAATAATTTTTGAAAAAATAGGGCGGTAGTTATCAAGCTCAAAAGTATTATCTTTTTGTGAAGGGGTATTACTATCGCTTTCTTCAGTGAATCCGGGAAGATGCCCTTTTGAACACTGAGGTTGAAAATAAAACTCAGAACGTCAGATATTTGAAATGAAATGGTTTTTAAAACAGAACAAGAAATCTGATCAAAGCCAGGCGAACTCCTTGTTTTAAGTGTCATTATGATTTTGTGAATTTCAAAAGCAGTAAATTCATTGAAAGCAAAAGTTGCTGGTTGAATTTAGAGTTGGACTATTGCTTAATGCGAAGTCTTCGGAAAATTTAGTACCAGTAAAAAAATTGTTGAATAACGTTGCGACTTCCACAGGCTCAGAAATCATTGAATTATTACTTTTTATGGATATATCACTATTAATAGTAGTTCTATTTAAAATTTCATTTACGACTGACCACTCCTTTTTAGAATTACCAGCATTCCTAGCCAGTTTATTAGTAAAGTAAGAATCTTTACGACGTGAGATTTCAGTTTTCATCTTTAAACAGAATCTATCGTAGAATTTTTTAAGCCTGATGTTGTTAGGATGCTTTTTAACTTTACGGTACAGCTCTTTTTTCTTTTTGATTTTATTAAGTAGGGAAAAGGTCATCCATTGCTTAATGCGTTTAAAATTGTTGGTTTTATTGAAAGTATTCTGACTACTTATTGAAATATAAAATTGGAGATTTTCAAGGAATAGATTAAAAGCACAAGAGGGATCCTGTGCAGATCCCAATGTTCAAAAAATAGTTGTTGCTTTAGTACGGCAAAGTCTATTTTAACTAGCTTTTTATACTCGGGTTTAGTAGCTCTAAGTCTATTATGATCCAGTTGTATACTAGTTAAACTGTGATCCGTAATATTTAGATCATAGACCATTGTTTTATAGTTAACACTATTGCTTCTATGCAGCCTTATAAATATGTGATCTAAGCAGGACCTATAACGTGTAGGTTGTGCCAAAGCAGAATCCAACCCGAAAGATGATAAGATTGTCAAGTAATGATCAGTATCAGCTGTTTCAGACAGGATGTTAATATTCAAATCACCAATAAGTATTAAATTTTTACTAGTTTGAGATACCAAAAATACCGACAATTCTTCCAAAAAAGTTCTTATTGTACATTTGTGTAATCTATATACACATATAAAGCAATAGTGTAAGCCAAAGATTTTGCAAGAAACACTTATTATGTCTGCACTATCCAAATTCAACTTTTTAATTTCGCAATCTAATAGATCATTTCTATATAATACTGCAACACCTCCAGCTGAATAGGAATTATTGCAATTCGGCTCAAATATGTAATTAGGTATTTTATATTCATATATATATATATTTTAATTTCGGAAAGGAAAATAATATCAGGCAAATGACTCAGAGATGAGAGATGTGTGAAAAAACTGTCGAAATTACTTCTCATGCTACGTATATTTTGATGAACTACAGAGAAACCAGAATTGTACTGTATATTTCTTTTTAATGGAATTTCTCCGTCTTTGGCAGAAATATGACTAATCGCTCCAAAGTCTGTATAGCACTAGAACCTACCACATCAGCGCCTTACACCAGCAGACTTATGCTAGAGTAAGCGGACACTTTCAGCGAAAATGGTTTCAACAGCACAGCAGCTAAGTAGTAGGCAGAAGCGTAGCGCTCCACAAAGATGCAGAAAGCAGTCTACGGTCTTTCTTACTGAAAGTTAGCAGGAATTCTGCTGAGTTTTTACAAACGTCGAGAAGAATTTTCTTTTTCTGCCTATAGTTGTGCTAAACTAAACTATTAATGGAAGACTCAGTGAACTTGGACCATGTGGACGAATTTCTAGGCCTATCATCTATGTTACTATATCTCAATGATATATGGAGAATAATGTGTGATTTATGCACACAATATGGTTTCAGTGTAAAGAGTCTCTGTCAGCAAACAGTCTAGCCACATGGACGGATACCTAAATCTCAGAATTATACTGAAAATTAGACCTAATAAACTTGGCAAAATAGTGATCATTTAGTACTCTCAGATGCGTGATAACATGGGATGACTAAACTTACGGACGTCCCTTAGAGTAATTATCGTAACGTTTCTTAACATTGTCGTCAATTTGATCGACAGTATCTTTTCGCTATAATGTTAGGACTTTGCGCATATTTGGTATAAAAATGACTGCTTTCTGTTTTCCCCGATATGTTAGGACTTCATTTAACTTAGTCTCAATAATTAAGGACTTTGTTTCGAGAGCGTAGTGCTTGGTATTAGCTTACAGTCTTAAAGTCATCTAAAATTACCAGTAATTGCAAATTAAGTTTACATGCGTAAAGATTTGAGCATGTATGTTGAATATTAAAATACTTAGCTTAAATCAACTTTTAGCAACGACACCTGTTTGTCAAGCTTTTCTATAAATTATTGATCTTTAATCAAACATTAAACTTTTCATGTAAAACCAGCTGTCAAACACTTCTTCCGGTTAATAAAGAACTACTTCTCTTTTATCTGCTGAACATCACTCTCATCAAGCATCTTTAACTAGACTTTCAACAATGTAGCTACCGAGGGCCACCATAAGAAGTTCCAGCAAGTACTTAATGTTGATTAGATCAACAAAGGCTTCCGGACTTATCGTTATCCAGATCTTAAGTCATAATGGCTGTGGTTAATCTGAGAGCTTTTAATTTGTCCGCACCTCCGTGTTACACTTGGTGGATAGCATTCAGCAGAACTGGCTGAAAACTAATTGTTCAGACACTATATATACCATATGTAAGCGCGTCATACAGCGCATACACAAATATTATTGTAGATAGCGGTACCAACCCAAACCTTGAGTATAAGGAATCGTTAAAGCCAGTTTCAGTAAAACGTTTCGAGAATGTGAGCACTATTCAGCAATCACCTCTTTTCCAGGAGCATGAATTTGATGCAAAGTGAGCAACTATGAGCACTGACTTTGACAGCTACTACTTCCCATTTGATTTCTAGGAAATCACGTTGAGATGATATTCAATTGTAAGGAGGTTGAACTTTATCATTCTGGTGCACTACAAGTCATTATTAAAGGTGGTTAGTCAAGAGAGTTGCTGTCTATGCATCTATCACGCCCATGACTGTCAGTATGAGCATTCTTTGCAGTAAGGTCTTCATAACTCTACGAGTATATCCTCAGCGCTTTCAACTTCTACTATTTGTAGAAATACACTAGCCAATATGCTTGTTTAAAAATAATTTGGCATTGCAGGATGTCAGCTTTCAGAGTCCTAAGCTTGTTCATTCTCCTTCTAGTTAATGTCATATAATAATTGGCAAGCATCTCTTTCTTCTGTTGTCATTCAGTCCACTCCCACATTTGACCTTCTAACCTAAAATGTGGCGCTGAGCGTCTTTATGAAGGACGGCAACCTTGGATTTCACTACTAGTTTAGTAAATTTGAGTCAAGTGGAAACGAACTAAATTGTGTGGAACAGGTAGACGGAGTTAAGTATCTGCGTCTGTACTGCGTTTCTCTGTATTGTGGCATTGATGCACACCTGAGCACTCACCACGCCCAAGCTAGTTCTAGAATACAATGATTTCTTCAAAGCAGTTGAAAGGCTTAGTACACTGGACCATCACAATGAGATAGTGGAACATAATATCGCTGATAAACTTGCTTTACAAGTATCAAAAAAGGACTTTTCAAGAATTCCACAGTCCATTCCATAGATGGGATGACTCTCCTGAGGTCTCCTAAAAGTTTTACTGCTGGCGCTCAACAGAAAATACTGTCAACCGCTTACTAGCCCCTAAATGAAAAATAACTATTTTATAAAACATCCGTTTTCGATAGAGTCCAAGCTTCTGCGCCATAAAGTTGGATTAGGATGATCAAGGTCTTATATTGAGTCTCCATATTATTAACATTACTGAGCCTTACTACTGAATTGCCTTCATAGCCCAAAGAAACAACGATTGGCAAGAGTGATTCTTCGTTTTATTTCTGCTGAGGTAGACAAAGCTCTACTACCTCAAAATTGGAGCTGTCAATTATGACGTTCCGTCCAATTCGTGGATGTTGTGTGTCCCTTCTTTTTGACAGCATATACTTCGTTTGGCCTTCATTTAGCGCTAAACCAATTTGGCAGCTTCCGTACTGGCGTACGCTATTTGTTGCACAGACTTTTCAAAAATTGTGCCTCCAGTGTTCACTTGTTAGTTCCGCACAATTTTTTCAAGTATGATTTAAAGAAGTCATATAACAGTGCGTCTTCTTGTCTAAATACTTTTTTGACATCATAGGTCTCGGTTAGGTCAATAATGACCTTGACGAAGCAGCGAGTGTTCTCAATCGTGATTCTGCACAAATGGACGAGCTTGACAGGGATGTCAAAGCTAGACATGGCTCTGTATATGAAATGCTGTCATATGCGGCCTTAAAATCGATGAGAACATTCACCAACTTTTTAATCAAATTGGACTGCACAATACTGTAACTTACGTTTGTAAGTCTAAGTCCGTTGCCAGTCCTAACCAAGATATCCTTCTTTCCTAGTACGATTTTAACTTCATACTTCGGACATTGCTCATACGTGTGTCTCAAAGTTTTTTTGTGTCCATACGATTGAAAGATTACTCCCGGAAAACCGGTAAACCCAACCTATATTCTATTGATACAATTTACCTGTTAGAGCTGCTATAATGGAACTGCCCAAATAGTCATATGAATCTCAGGAACTTACTTGGCTTAATATTTCGTAGGTATTCCAACTTTTAAAGAAGTAACTATCCAGAGTCTACAGAAATTGTATGTTCAAACCCAAGCGTTCATGGATTACCTTACCCACTCCGCGATTTCTCTCGTGTCCGAATTTAATGGAACTTTTACAAAGAGAAGTTAATATGAACTATGCAGCGCCGATCTCTTTCTCAATAAGTCATCAGCATGCTCATCGTCTAAATATCTATGCTGTCGGCTGCTCAGTATAACGTCACCGCATTGGCACTTGATTTCTCATTCAAAAGATTCCTGCAGGTTTATACAAACCTTTAGCTGATTATCACAGAGCCTAGAGCCTTAACAGCTACGTGTTCTTTCGAAAGCAGTGGATAGTAATTGATTTCCCGACGATTTCATTCATTTTATTTTTTCATTTGGTCTGGCTATATCCTGCAAAGTCATCATATCCCTAGTCGTGCTCGGGCGTTACCTAACCTTCAGTGGTGCCTCCTACCAAAGATGAGGTAGCTAGGTACATGTTTAGCAAACTCATGCTAGAAGAGCATAAAACCTCTTTCAATGAATTCAGCTTTTCGGTTTGGTTCAGTGAAGAGTGAAACCATTTCCAACTGGTTTTGGTATTAATTTTGAAGCATATGCCCTAAACAATTCAGGAATTGCTAAGAATAAGTCTTAATTTAGACCTGAGGATCCATAAAATTTGGTTAGAAGGCTAATATCTTGTTTTGATTCAAATTCAGCGCATAAAAGTATCAATCAGAAAATTTCCCCTTTAGAGTAGTTAGAGTAATTTAGATCTTAAAGTCAAATCGACGGTATAATTTGAAAGAGTGGAACCTTAAGGTTTGAAATTTAAATTGATTTGTAAGTATAGTGCTTTATTAGTTATTAGCGATATTATTTACTGTTCTTAGCAACAAGTTGTAGATGGTACGCTAACGAGGGTCAAAATAAAAGATGATGCTGTCCGTTCAACAGTTGGTTTCGAATTGAACTTTATTTCGCGGTTGACAAATTTATACATATGAACAGTTGTTATACGAGGGGCGTTCAACATATTCTCGGTATCGGGGTGAAGCTATGGTTGTATTTATAAATTGACTTATTTATCAAGTAATACTATTATTTTAGTGCATTCATGTAAAATTTCATATAAATGTGATTATTAATTCGCGTTTTATCTCTAGTTAAACAGAATCATAATGGCAACTGAGACGATGATGGTGAAAATTGAGGATCGCGCTGTAATTAAATTTCTCATTAAGCAAGGAAAAAGTCAAAAAACTATTCATGAAGAGATGGTGGCTGTTTACCAGGATTCCGCACCTTCATTATCAACTGTGCAAAAGTGGTCAAGTGAGTTCAAGAGAGGCAGAGAGAGCATTGAAGACGACCCCCGCTCCGGCGCCCCGGCTACTGCTTGTACGGGAGAAAGCATCAAAGAAGTCGAAAAACTTGTTCTTGAGGATGCCCGAATAAAGGTGAAAATGATGGCAGAGATCACCAAGCTTTCAATTGGTACCATTCACACCATTCTTCATGACAATCTTAACCTTTCATAGGTCATTCGTGGCACCCACGAATGCTCACAGCACCTCAGAAAAAGTGAGAATCGCATGCTGTAGAGAGCTTTTGGAGATGTGTAGTGAGAACGCGGACGGTGTTATGGATCGAATTGTTACTGGGGACGAAACATGGGTCCACCACTATGACCCTGAAAGCAAACAAGAGTCCATGCAGTGGCATAAAAAAGGAACAGACCCCCCGAAGAAGTTCGAAGTCACTCCGTCTGCCGGGAAGCTCATGGCCACAGTTTTTTGGGACTCAAAGGGAATCTTACTCATTGAGTACAAAAAAAAAGGTGAAACCATCAACGCCACATCCTACGCTTCCACTTTGCATAATTTGCGGGAGGAAATTAAAAAGAAAAGACGGGGTAAACTCGCAGCGGGTGTGTTGCTTCTTCATGACAACGCTCCTGTTCACACGGCGCGAGTTTCCAAGGCTGCTGCGCGAGATTGTGGTTTCGAAGAAATCCAACACCCACCCTATAGTCCAGACCTTGCCCCTAGTGATTATTTCCTGTTTCCGGATTTGAAAAAATGTCTTCGTGGAAAAAGATTTTCATATGATGAAGAACTCAAGTCGACAATAAATGGGTATTTTGCAGAGAAAGAGGAAATTTATTTTTTTGAGGGTTTAAAAAAGCTTATCTCAAGATGTAACAAATGCATTGATGTTAGGGCAGATTATATTGAAAAACAAAAACAATGTAAATTGAATTCGCATTTTCCTTCATATCGATACCGAGAATATATTGAATGCCCCTTGTATATGCATCATACGATGGTAAATAGATAAATATAATACATAAGGAAATACGTTATTACGATTGTAATGATAATTGAGTGGAACTTTCGACTACAAAGTGTTGATTGTTTACGACATTTTGATAGTTTATTCGATCACTCAGTGATGGTGCAGCTTTAGTTTTCTGTGCATCCTTGATCATTAAGTCAGGTTCGTTAAACTATCATACATTTGCAAAGGCCTGGTTCTGACAATTGAGAGTCACAACAAGTTCTCAGCGTCCCGTACAAAGACTTTCACTATCACGTATAGAATTAGTGTGGAGCTGTAAGGGATATTCGTCGCGACTCCATGGAAATCGGTCAAAAACCATAATCAGGCAAAACCATTCCCAAACTCTATGCTATAAAGCTTAAACCAAAAAAAAAAGTCAAACAAAAGACTCCAGCACTAATAATTCTTTTAGGCATCTGATCCGCAACTCTTCTTGGTATTCCGCCCTCTATTGTGCAACTACTTATCCTTAGAATCTAATAAATTTCGTCATCTTTAGTTGATTTTTGTAAAACTATGAAATAGGCATGGGCTTATTTTTCCAATATTACTCGTATATATACTCAGTTGTACCGCTCACTATTTTTTCGTCGGCATTTCTTGTACTTTTTCTTTCTTATTCTCCTCCCTCCATATAAATGAATCCACATTTCTACTAAATGTTCCTAATTATTGGGCACAACATCTTTCGGTCGGTTTGCCTTTTCCTTGAACAGCAGTTAAAATGATGGCTGCCCACCCATCGGTCTACCAGCCCACCACCGCCTCAAAACGTCGCAAAGAGGCATTCGATATCAGAAGTCACGCTCCCCAGAATAGTATAAACAATTCATCAGTTTGTTCAATAATACTGGCGGTAATACAGCCACTTGTGAAATATGGGCCCCCGTGTTGGCTCTGGCAAAGTATTCGGATAACAAAGGCACAATGATTATTCGGTGATAAAGTCCCCGTGCATTATACTCAATCGTTGGAACCGAAGGTGTTATCCAACGAAAGTTGCAAGAAAAAGCCGGAAGGATTTCTGTGAGCTAAGTAAAAATCTAAAAGAAAAACTCCGCAATCCTTTCAATAGCTGTTCATAGCAAAGTAGATGGTATATCGCAGTTGTTTTAAATAAATAAATAAACAAAATATGTCCACCACAGACTCCTTTACCATGGCTCTTCTTTCCGGTCCAGACAATTTACTCACGAGCCATTTTTTTTTTTAAATATTTTTAAGCTTACTTTACATACAAAGTCCATTAAGGTATGCACATCCATGACAGTAGTCCTGGCTAAAATTCAATTGAATTCAATTTGGAAAAGTTTTACGTCTCTAGTTACGAGCAGCTTCCCTATTTGCTAACCTTTCGGCATAAATTGAAATTTAATTACGAAGCAGTTCAAGCATAAAACACAAAGGTCCTTTTATAATGTCTCATACTCCCATGGTAAAACTTTTCATTGAAAAATAAATTCCAAAAGTTTCTCTATGATGGCAAAAAGAATTAAAACTTACCCTCAAGATCTTTTTCTCTGTTGGAGAGTTTTGTAACCGCTTATGAAAACTACAAGGCTATTATCAAAATTGACGCATCAAGTGATAGTTCAAGTTGCATTCTACGGCCGAACATTGCGGAATCAAAGTAAATTAAAAGTGGTAATGACACAACATGAATAATTATTAATAGTATCTGTCATATAATTACTCTTGACCAATGGTTTCTCTCGTCTGAGTATTGTAAAAAGTTCGGTGACAGTTTAGAATGAAGTAAACGGGATCTTTTGGATCTAGAATTTTTCCTCAAAACTAACAACTTCGAGGAATAACGTAAGAGCATTGCAAAACCTCAACTCGATGTTTCAAAAAACCGGCTCCACATACATAAAGACGCAGAGTGTAATGATGAGGAAAAAATGGCTGTAAAAAGGTAAGGTAGTAAGCCTTTCAAGCCCGGAAGAAGAAACGGGTTGCTAAAGCACATACGGTATTAGAATTATATCGAAACACAAGTAAATGAGTTAAATTTTTGATGCTTGCGGCATAGCGATGATAAGGAGGTTTAATCACCGAAATATACCACCTTGATCAAAAAGTTCCCGTAATAATCACCGTGTGGCGCTCCCATTGTTCCGATTTAAGTTCTGTTTCTGTTGTTAAGTTGGTAAATCTGCTGTTGACATTCCCTCTATATCTTAGCGTCATAGCTTGACATTTGCAAAAGTTACGTAGCCAAGAGTACATCTGTCTATGTGTGTGTTGGCGATTTTTTACAATTTTAGAAATGGATTTAAATTTGCAACAACGAACTTGTATTAAATTTTGCGTCAAAAACGGATTTAATGGTGCGCGATCGTTGGAAATGTTGGAAAAGTGTTTCGGCAACGATTCTCTAAGGAAAACGGTCGTTTACCAGTGGCACGATCGGTTCAAAAGTGGTCGTGAGTCAATCGAATATGATGAACGCAGTGGCACCCCATGGACATCGAAAACCGACGAAAACATTGATGGAGTAAAAGAAATGTTGGTCAATAACGGCAAATTAACCATCAGAGAGATAGCGGAGGACTTGAACCTTGCCTATGGATCCGTCCAAGACATTTTGGTTAATGATTTGGGTTTCCGTCGTGTAGCAGCAAAGTTGGTGCCAAAAGACCTCAATTTCATGCAAAGAAGAGACCGTGTTGACGTTGCAAAAGAGATGATTTGCGAGGCTGAATCCGATCCCACATTCATCAAAAAGATCATTACTGGAGACGAAACGTAGGTTTATGAGTACGACACGCAATCCAGACATCAGGCAAGTGAATGGCGTTCACCAAAAGAATCCAATGCCCACGGTTTTCAATGGATTACATGGATTTTTGCCAGAAGGCCAGACAGTAAACAAAGAGTATTATTTGGGCGTTATGAGACGTTTGCGTGAAGCAATTCGCCGAAAGAGACCAGAATTGTGGGCAGAAAACTCGTGGATTTTGCACCATGATATCGCACCGTAGCACAGTGCCATCATTATTCGTAATTTTTTGACGAAAAATGCAACAAATACCATCCAACAACCACCGAATTCACCTGATTTGGTTGCCTGTGACTTCTTTCTGTTCAATGGAGGTAAAAAACCACAACGGGAAACGCGTTTCAGCAGCCGAGAGGAAGTAATGGGAAAATCGCAGGAAGCACTGATGGACATACCGAAAACCGAATATAAAAAATGTTTCGAGGATTGGATCAAGCGCTGGCATAAGTCGATGGGGATTACTTTGAAGGGGACAATATCGATTTAGATGAATAAACTTGTATTGTTAATTATCTGAATAAATTCCAATACCACTTTTTGATCAAGGTGTTATTGAAGTCGACCACTGACGCCTGTTAATGGAGAACAGCGAAAGCCCACTCGGCTATCGTGCACGTACGTAATGAAGCCAAAGTTAATGAAGAGGTAGAAAAAATATGAAATGTGGAATCGGAGAGACTATCGGATACCTAACAATTGGAGGGAGAGTTTTTTTCCACTCTGTAAAGGATGCATATTCACTTCTGAGCAATTCAGTGAACCCGATGTCTACACGAAGAGAAATGTTTTGTCTCGTATTGTGAAGCTTTTCAATCCGTTGTGATGGCTATCGCCAGTGGTTGTTCGAGGAAAGATATTCATGCAGGAGCTTTGGGAAGCTAATCTAAGCTGGGATGAAGCTATTCCTCTAAACCTTGAGCGGCGCTGGAAAACCTACATTCATGAGCTTCAAGATCTTCATTTAATTAGCGTACCAAGATGGCTTGGATTAACTTCATCATATTTATCTGTTGAGATTCATCGCTTTGCGGACTCCTCTCATTCGGCTCTAGGTGCAGTCATCTACATATCTTCGTGTTGCCAGAGGTATAGACAATATTCAAATCACTATTTTAGCATTGAAGACCAAAGTGGCTAGAAATGTTCGTGTTACAACGCCACGTTTGGAACTTTCAGCAGCTTTGCTTCTTACACGCCACGTCAATTATATTCGAAAAGTCTTGAATCTTGAGGTGTCAGCTATTCATCTCTGGACTGATTCTAGTACCGCCTTGTTTTGGATTCAAGGCCAACCAACTAGGTGGAAAGATTTTGTACGCAACCGTGTCTCTCAAATACAAGAAATTCTTCCTGAGGCGCATTGGCATCATATACCAGGAGAGAACAACCCAGCTGATCATGCGTCGACGGGTTTGTCACCACGTCAGCTATCTGAGAAATCCCTTTGGTGGTTCGGGCCCAGTTGGTTGCAACTCGACTCAAGTCTTTGGCCATCTCTGTATCTTAACTTGGATACAAGCACTGATATGGAGGAACGTCGGCCAATAGTAGCTTTCACTACGACTCAAAAATCCAATACTTCCTGGGATCTCATAAACAAGTACTCATCGCTGATACGACTATTACGCATAACTGCCTGGTGTAGGCGGCTAATACCGTTCTCGAAAACCCTCAAACAGAAAGCGAAATCAGATGGAAATGCCCCACCAAAAATCACAAAAATCAGTCGATGGTTGAAGCCCGAGGAACTAGATGAAGCTAAGGTGTTTTGGATCAAATACGTACAGATCGAGAGTTTTTCTTCAGAAATTTGTCTAGCTTACAGTTCATTCATCGCAGCAGCCCAATTTATCGCCTTACCCCATTTATTGACTGTTATGGAATTCTTCGAATTGGCGGGCGGCTTTGGAACGCCCAAATCGATCCGGACACGAAGCATCCAATAATCCTTCCACGTGAGTTAAACCTAACAAAGCTGATTCTGGACTATACACATAAGTCTACACTTCATGGTGGAGTTCAATTAATGCTGGCCATACTTAGACGGAGCTACTGGATTATAGGAGGTCGCAATATACGAGTAGTTCGTAGTTTCATAAATCGCTGTGTTGTTTGCGCACGCTATCGAGCTTCAACACCAAGACAACAACAATCGAACGATTCCTTCAAGTCCATTTTTACATTCAGGTGTGGACTATGCAGGCCCCTTCACACTAAAAACCTGGAAAGGGCGAGGAGCTAAAAGGTATAAGGGATATCTAGTGGTGTTTTTATGCTTCTCTACATCTGCAGTTCACCTCGAACTTGTCACGGATTACTCTACAGACGGATTTCGTGCGGCCTTCAAGCGCTTCACTGGTCGACGGGGAATTTGTTCAACTTTGAAAAGTGATTGTGGGACCAATTTTGTTGGCGCTGATGCAGAGCTGCGTAAGTTGTTCAATCCTGCCTCTAATAACATGAAATCTTTAGTAGATCTACTAGCCAATGATGGCACGAAGTGGTCATTCAACCCTCCCGCAGCTCCTCACTTTGGAGGTAAATGGGAGGCAGCTGTTAAGTCAACCAAGTTCAACATCAAGAGAGTGATAGGAGATGCTGTTCTCACATACGAGGAATTTTCCACGTTCCTGATACAAGTGGAATCTGTTCTGAACTCTCGTCCCATTTGCCCTCTCTCGGATGACCCAAGTGATCTGGAAGCTCTCACCCCAGGCCACTTCATTGTTGGAGATGCTTTAACAACAGTTCCTGAACCATCTTTAATCCAATTACCCACATCAAGACGTTCGCGTTATCAGCAACTTCGCCAAATGCTAGAAAGATTCTGGCAGAGATGGTCTCACGAGTACCTTCAACGCTTGCAAGATATTGGTAAGTGGCATAAATCATCAGAAAATATCAAAGAAGGAGCCTTAGTACTTGTGGTTGACGAACGTTATCCTCCAAGCAAATGGCCACTGGCGCGAGTTATTTCAACACATCCAGGTGGTGACGGACTTGTACGAGTCGTCACTGTGAAGACGCAGTCAACAACACTTAAGCGTCCCATATCAAAACTTTGTTTGCTACCAGTTTCCGTCAAGTTAAGCAGTTATTTTTCAACGCTCAAATTGAGACGTCGAAGCGGGCGGAATGTTTAGAAATCATTACACATTTTCAGAATCATTTCAACTTTACAACATCGATCTCGAAGGCTTTACGAACATTTTTGACAAAATACGATTGCTGTGTAATGGGTGACGAAACTTACTACGTTGCCGACTTTAATGTCGTAAATTTTGTTGATGGTGTTAATGTAAAATATAGGACACACCGAGCTTCGAAATTGCCCAAAAAAAATCTTCATTTAGCAGGCTATCTGTTCTTGTGGCAAAAAAAGTGAGGAATTCACTACTCATGGCGGAATTAATGTAGAAATCTACATCAAGGAATGTTTACAAAAGCGTCTACTGACGTTTATTTGAGAACACCAGAGATCAGGTCTGTTTTGGCCGGATTTGGCGACATCACATTAAGCGAAAAGGGCGCTCGAGTTTTTCATTAAAAAGATGCTCATCCTCCCAATTGCCAAGAATTTCGCTCCATAAAAAGATTTTGGGCTATAATGCTATATTGAAGACAAAGGATGGAGTATGTGAAATGGAACAAATTTTTCGAAAAAAAACAAACTGGAGACAAGTGGCCAAAACTTTCACCAAAACCAAAACCTGTAGAATTCACGGCACTAATAGCCCATAAATAATCTGATCAGTATATCGTCTTCATAGATTTTAGAAAAGCGTTAGATAGAGTTCATAGAGATCTTATATGGACGGTACAAAGATCTCAAAATGAAGTCGAAATGATAGTAGAATGTTGATAGCCGCAAAATTCGAAGTCAATGTCGGAGTACTCCAAGTGTTCAAAATTCTCACAATTTTGTGAAGAGTCGGAAACGAATTCTGTCTGTTTCCGCCGATAAAAGCGCTATCATAAGTACCAAAATAGCAGGACTCGCAGAAATTGGAAAAACGCGATGGAATATAATGAATTAGTCATAGATATCTGAACCCATAAACCCAAATGGTGACGTCTATTTAAAAGGAGTCATCATTCCGAAATATGAAAAATTTAAATACTTTGCCTGTCTTTGCTATCAACGAAATTGCAATAACGATATCATGTATAGAGTTAGCGTTAGGTAGCTCAAATTGCGTAAAAAAAATCGAAAAAAGAAATCGGTGTTACTGCTATCCAAAATATTGGCATAACATATGTACATCAAAAGGATTCACAGGATTCATCATACGAGTATATGCTAAATATTTTACAATATACAGGGTATTCCATTAAGAGCGCTCGAACTTCTTTTTTAAATAAAACAGGTTCTCTATGAGACATTATCAATTTTTCTTTTCTTATCGAATACTCTCGATTACATTATGCGATATCACTATACGGCGTATATCCGAGAGGTGCAATTTATATGACTCGGGCCTGATAACATTGATGGCATTGGTTATATTGACTTTTGAAGCATCAATTGTATGCATTTTATTCGCATAGATCCGTGGTTGGATGTTACGACGCAAGCAAAAGTCTATTGGGCAATTGATGTCGCCGAAACGCGATATAGCCATGTAGTGGAATATGTCTTGCAGAATATCCATTTTTACATGCGCTCTTTTCTTTTTTATGTGAGTATAACTTGGGCGCGCTCAAGGAATTTAAGTACCCTTAAAATGTTTGAACATAATGCGGGCAAATGAAAATTCATAGATATTAGCTAGGTGTTTAAATTTCGCTTTAACGACAGCAGACAGCATTGTGTTTTGGAAGCATTAAATTCCACACTGTTGAAAGTTCCCCAACTGGTCAAGCTGTTAATATCGAAATGCAATGAGCTTAACATACGCTGTCGTTCCCGTTCTACAGCTGAAGAGCATCGACGTGAGTCCGGGAACGAATATGAAAAGCAGAGAGTACTATCGTCAGCAAAGGAATATATTGGATTGGAAGTAGTAATGAAAATTAAAAAGAGTTTCGGAGACAGAATGGAACCCTGGGGCGCACCAGCATTTATTTTGTGAATATTAGACTTGGAACCATTCAAGACAACTTGATTTGAACCTTCCGAAAGGTAGTTTCTAATCCATTGAAGAAGAGAGCCATCGATCCCAAAGAGCCTGATGCCAAACTCTATCAAATGCCTTAGAAACAGCAAGTGAAACTATTCTGCTTTCGCCAGATTGATGTATGTTTTGGTTCCACTTGTCGGTGAGACATGCCATCAAATCACCAGTAGACCTGTTGCTACGAAAACCATACTGCCGGTCATTGTTTTCGTTTTCGTGTTTCGAGATATTTCATGAGTTGGTGATTTCCATGACCTTTTAAAGAAGGGACGTAAGTGTAGTGGGACGGGCTGCACAAATGCTGTTTTCCATCTGCTCGGAAAGAGTCCTAAAGATAAGGATTGATGAAAAGGCTTACGCGGTGGTTTTGCCAGCTAGGAAGAACATCTCTTCAGAAGGAGGGGAGATATACCATCTGGACCAGCGAATTTGTGAATGTTAAGATCTTTAAGAACTCTTGCTACTACACTAATGCGAAAGTGGCGGAGATAAAGCACAATCTGGGAGTGTTGAGCTGACCGCAAAGTGCAGCAAGCAGATTGGCTTTGTCCAGAGGTAATTGCTGGAACGTCATTGTAAATGGGCATTGGGATGGAAGATGAGGCAGAATTTCTAATATTTTTGACGAACGACCAAAAATTGTTTCTACCTTTGGGATATTGTAGTATTTTTTGCCTCAGTTTTGGTCGTATTGGAATCTTACACGCTCTGTAGTACGTGGCGCCGTATTTTTGGAACCATATGTCATTGAGATCCATATATTCCAATTTAGGCCAGAAAAAATTGATTATCATCGACGAGTACCTCTCGTCAGTGACAGTTATAAAGGTGCCAGCTTCATTTTTCATTTGTGTACCTCGTCGGATCAAAATAAATACTGTACAGTGACTTTTTCTGGATGAATTTGCAACTGATGGGTTCGTGTGGATTGTTATTTCCCCAAATGCGTCAATTTTGCTCGGTAAAAATTATTTTCCTTCCGAAACCAAACCAGAGCCAAACAGTCAAATGCTCGATGCTGTCTATGGTCATGTAACTTCAGTTCATGAGTCAGTTGAATTTTGTACGGGTTCAATGCAAAATTCGCCAAGTTGAGGTCTGCTAAAGGGAAGGAAGTGGAAGAGTTGGTACTCTCTCGCATTTAATCCGAAATATCCAGGCTTTATCACAAATGAACTCCTCTTTGAATCTGACGTATAACGAAATAAGAATAAAAATAAATCTACAGGACGACTTTAAGGAGTCAAGTGAATGTTTTTTTCCAATTTACTCACTTCTATTCCAAATTCAATCAAATCCTGTGGGAAGGATGATTTATTTGTTCAACGCCAATCCATGAGACTTTCTTGTGGGATACGTGTGGATACACTCTGCACTTATGTACATACTCACAAATTTGACACTCAGCACCTACTCACTTGTGACACTCATTGCTTTCACATTGAAGCTTCCTTACAAACGACCCTACTGAAACTTTTGACATATTTTCCCATCTAAGGGCATTCGCTCGTCAACTCACCATCAGTTATATTCAATTAATTTTTTTTTCTCTATTTTTCAAATTTTTTTTTTTTAGCTGACATAAAACTTCTCACTCGAAAAATGTCAATTTTCGATCCGCTGTCACTGAAGGTCCCACTGAAGGATGTGGTCTGCTATCTGTCGCTACTGGAAGCCGGACGGCCCGAGGATAAATTGGAATGTAAGTTAATTTTTCTTTTACTCCATGCCTCTGTTTCTTGGTTTCTCGTTCTCGAAGATTAAAGCACATGCATCCGAACACACGTTTCGGGGTGGAAATTTCCGTGAAAAGTTTGATGAATTTTCGCACTTTTCCACTTGGCACGTCTTTGCCGAATGGGAAGAGAATGAGGCTGGAGAAAACTGTGGGAATCTCGGGATGTGGGAATGTGGTGCTTGTTGTTATTGACTTTTGATTACTTTGGTTTTCTCTGTTTTGTTTTACAGTTATGTTTCGGTTATACGATACGGATGGAAATGGAGTATTGGACACGGCGGAAATGGATGCCATTGTAAGTCAAATGATGTCAGTGGCGGAATACCTTGGCTGGGATGTCAGCGAGTTAAGACCGGTAAGTGTTGAGATGTTATTTACGATTTCCATTCGGAACCGAAAGAGTTACAGCATTACAATATAACAGTGTTTCTTATTTTTATCGTATTTTAGTAATTTTTTGCAAATGATCCCTTTTTTGTTTTATTGGCATTGTGGGGCTTGTTTGGGTAAAACGTTTTCACTTGGTAGGCCCGTGGTGCTCTTTTTTTATTTTCTTTTTACTTCAAGAAAACTTTTTCAATTATACTCGTATGTATCGTGACAGAGTGGGTTTACTTCATTCTAGAATGTTTTTGTGGCCAAGGGATTGAATTTGATTCTCATAATCGCTGTTTAGGTCAGATAATTTCGAAAGTGAGTGACAAAAGTTTAAGGAAAGAGATTAAGTTAGTGAAATTATTAAGAGAAGATCGAGTTAAGGAACTTGTAAATCAACATCTTCGTCAGAATAAGTATAAGTCTGCCAACGCAAAACAAAAATAAATAGAGATCTACTTATACTTCCTTATCGATCCTTTTTTTCGATACTTTTTAAAAGGTGAACAAAAAAGTTTGGTTACTAGAGTACACTGGATTATACTTTCTCACTGTTTTCTTTTCCTTAGGTATTGTTACATCGATATCGATTTGTCGCCCAACATAGGTTGGATAGTTTTGCGCTAACTTCTTTGAGTTCCAAAGACTAAATTGATTAGACATGATCGCATCGCCTAAGGCAAGATCTTTCTTCACTGCGTTGCGCTTCAAGTTGATATATATTTAGCTAACGTATCCTAACCAACGGATGCATCGTTTACTTTACGTACAAAGCATATGCACTATTAACCACCCAGCAATGTGTAGGTCTTCTGATTTACATATGCACATACATCTTACATGAAGAAGTATGTTACTACATAATCATGGATTTCTTTCTCCTTTCACAGTCGGCCTTGTTTTGTGTTGGAGATGTAACAGCAACCATAATTTATGCGCCGAGTTGTTGCAGGATGTTATGCCACTTATGCCTAGCGCACTAGGTATCTATGATCCTCTTACTAATGGAACCAGTTTTAGCTTATGATGAAGCATAGGAGACTGTTTAGGTCTATATTTTTTAGATCTTTCTGGTCGTTGTTGAAGAAATCTCCTAAGTGAAGTTTTCTTCTCTAGGAGAGAGCTGGACATGTAAATAGTAGGTGGAGGATTGTCTCCTCCTCTTCCTCGTCCATGAAGCTTCTACAGAAATCGTTTGTAAAGGCGCCAAGCCTTCTTGCGTATGTACCTATGAAGCAGTATCCAGTGATGACAAGTATGATGGCCCTGAGATGTTTCATATTTAAAAGGATCACACTCTTAGAGCGATTCAGATGCAGCTTTGGCCGCTAGATATGTTGGTCCAACAGTCCACCTAAGGTCTGTTCTTTTATTGGCATCCAGCTTTAATGTTAGTTTGCACGTAGCGATTGGTATACCTATGCTACCCTGTTCCGGTAGAATAGGTATAGTGGCTCCAATTTTGGTGAGTTCATCGGTTCTACAGTTCCCGGCAATGTCTCTGTGCACCGCCACCCAACAAAGGTGAATGCCAGCTCAACACTGTCATCTCCTTGAGAGATGATCGGCATTCAAGGGCGGTTTTAGAATTTAATATGACCGAGTCCAGGGACTTGATAGCGGCCTGACTATCCGGATATCCTTTGCAGATATCACGTTTTTCTTCAGCCAGGACAGAGCTTCTTTAATCGCTAAAATTTCTGTCTGGAACACACTACAGTGATTTGAAAGACGGAAAGAGAGGCTTGGATTTAGTTTTTCTGATAAAACACCGCCAGCAACCCCGCTATCGGTTCCAGATCAATCTGTGTAGTGATGGATTGACTTGTCGTCCATGAAAGCATCTTCCTCCCAGTAGGATGTAGAAGGGAAGCTTACATGCCTAGGGCACTAAGATGCTAAGCAAATCCGAGTACCCTGAAACGAAGTAGTCTACAGTTTTTTCCGCCTCAGGACCGCAGCAACGTCGTTGAACTTTTACAGACACCGGGTAGAAGTCCATTAGTTTTGCCAGAAGTCTGAAGAGTTATGTTATCTGTAGTATTTGCTCACACGAAACCTAAATGTCAATGGAAACCCCAACTGAAGACGCAGGGATTAGCGATCTTATTTCTGCAATCCTATTTTGACCATCTAATTAAAACAGGGCTCAATGAATTGAGCCTGCCCTGCATTCTCAAACTATAGCTTGGAAGTAACAAGAGAGTTCAGCAACGACTGAAGCGCCACTTGTCTGCCGATATAAATGCAAAAACCTCGCCCCTTCTGCCGATCTTTCACAATATAATTCATTGTCGTTCTCCAAAAAGACACCGGCGTGGCAGTTTTGATCGGTTTTGAAGCCATTCGTTAAGACACGACTACATTTCTTAACTGGCTCAGATTCTAGTCAAAACCATTCTGAGCACAGAGATGGTCGACCTCTTATTTTCGCAACCACAGAAGTTCTTGTTTCATAAGACCAACTTCAAAAGATCATCGAGGCAAAACGTTATCAAAAAACTGTAAAACCGCAGCTTTGCAGATCAGAGAAGATCCGAGAAAAACCAGCGCTTCAAATACATAGCGGGATCTCATACAGTTTCTCATTAATTTACAAGAAGATAGAAGATATAGGAGCTGATCAAAACTGTAAATATCTCTTTCATGGTGAAACACCTAATTGCACAGGCTTCATATGGAACAAGAAAACTTGTCACTAGGTTTCTTCAGAGCAGCTTAAAAGAAGATTTGAATATATACGAGTACCAACGAGTGTTGACCTGTTATACGTAGATATCTTTTAGGATAGGTTTGCAGCTTTTGTGTAACTGTACCCACTATTCAAGCAATTCTTGAGGTCTATTGTGCCTCGTAAACGCCCGTAATTCAGGCGTTTCACATAAAATGTTATTGCCCATTGGATTCCTCTGATTTTCCTAGACATTGTTGCGCGCAATTCGCCTATTATCTACAGAAATATGTTTATGTTAAGTGCGGCATCTTCCACCGTCATACGCAACCTTAACAATAACAATTGCCAAAGCTAAGCCAAAAGGCAAGTAATCAGTTAAATATTTAATTTTTTGGTCAATAATAAGAGTAGAAACCAGATGTCTTTGGATCCTATACAGCATTATCTTAGTACTTATTTTGACCACAGCCGGAACAACACTAATATTCTGTGAGCTTCTTACGCCTAGAGGATTGTCCGTCATTGGCAAATTGACGATCATCCTTTCATTTCACTCACTCGCTTGCTACTTCTACTTCTAATCCAATATATTTATTTATATTACATTAAATTCCGATATTAACAGCATAACCAATTGGTGAACTATCAATAGTGTGTCAGTGATAACTTGCGTTGGGATGACCACATATTCGATGTCGTCAAAAATGCTGTATAATTTCTAGGTTTCCGCAAGCGATGTAAGAAATATTTCACCCCTCCTGATCTGGCCACAATATATAAGGCATTTATTCATTTAATATTACTCAAACAATGGAAACTCTCTAATATCGACGTAATGTCTCTTGCCGCACTTTGTTTTATCGCTATTTCCATCAACAGTGCTCCATAGAAATCGCCAGTAGCATTCCGCCCCTTAAAACTTTTAAACGTAACACCCGTCTCGCTATGAATGCTCATCAGTACACTTTTTTCAAGCCCATCTTCGGAAGTACTCCAAAATATCGTGATTCGTTCATAAGCCGTACAACTCGCTCGGGGAATGCCCTGCCTAGCTCTTTATTTCCTAATCATTATAACCTTCAAACATTTAAAACCAACGTTCAACGGTACCTCTCTTTCCATCCTTCCTGATTTTCCTTCGCCCGCGCTGTGTGCAAAGATTTTAAGGGAACATAAATCCCTTGAGCGCGCTCAAATTATAAAAAAAAAATGCTGGGCCTCAGTGTCTATCTAAATTGCAATCTCCATATCACTAGGGAGTCTAGTGTCTAGAATCATATCCCCAATATTTTATTCATATTAGAGACCGTTGCGCTGATGTACGAGTAGATCAATGCGAATGCTCTCTTCGTGTCATGAGCTGATCTTCATATGATGTCTATAAGGAACCTTCGTGGCTTTTCCCGGAATCTTTTCTTAGATTAATTCTCCAGCTATGCACTTTGGACAACGCATAAAGAGTCCTGCCATCCATGTAGCTAAAATACTGTTGTGACTATGCTTGTCGCACTGCAAGTCTTACTACTTTTATTTACAGGACAGAGAGATTTAAATTTAAGTAAAATATGCTCCTTTATCCATCTCTAGGTGTCTATTGATCTTCAGTGGGTCTTTTTGCCTTTTGGCGACATATCTCTGATTTCCAGTGGCGAAAACATTTTCCACTGGTGGCCCATAGTTATGTCCTAAGATCTGGTGATTGTTCTTTTGATGAGATGGTTCCTAAATTTATGAGGCTTGTACATTGTACAAGCAATATGTCTCTAATGACTAAGCATGTTAAGCTTTTAGGCCATGTACTCCAATTACGTGAGAAATCTAGTCGCAATCCTACATTGGCCATTAAACCTTCCATAACGCTAACAAGCCACTATTAGGTGTTAAGTTGCACACGTTGCCGTAGAATACGTCCATCTCATCCTCAGTCGAAACTTTCGTCTGAGCATAATAGTGATCTGTCTTACTCGTACTTTGCTTTCAACCCTGCGGTCGATATTCGTGCTTCTGGTGTGAGCATAAGTCCTATGTCGAACTTAAGTACACATTTGCTGGTTTGCCAAAGAAGAGCAAAATAGTTGTCGAGAGAACTGACCACATCTTATTTCACCCATCCCCTTACTAACTTACTTAAGGTGGCGCTACTCTCCTGGGTAGACCTGGGCTTCAACCAACAAGCGTCTGCACCCAGCTCGATCTTTAGCAAGCTGCTTGCAGTTTCGTATGCTAGGTTGGTTGAGGTCCCCATCCACTTGCGTGCGCCACCTGAGTCGCGGCCTTCCTCTACTGCGCTGTCCATTGGAGGTGGATTCGAAGATTTTACGGACCGAAGCTTTAGTGTGCACTTGTTTTACGTTATCCAGCCACCTCAGTCATTGGACCTGCACTCTTCTGGTTAGAATTCTTCGTTGTATTTCCTTCTTCACTCACTGTTTATGCAAAAGTGACCGAAAATCGCCCGAAGAATTTTCCTCTCATATTAATGAGCATCCTCATGCATTTTTGATAAAGTCCGTGCAGGACTAGGATTACGACCGTCTTATATAGGGTCACTTTTGTTGTTCGAGAAAGGGCATTGCTACTCAATTGCCTTCTTAGCCCAAAGAAGCAGCGATTGGCAAGAGAAATTGTTCGCTTGATGTCAGCGCTGATGTCGTTGTCTAGGTGGACAAAGTCTTTAACTACCTCAAAATTATATCTATCGAGGGTGACGTTCTGTCCTAGACGTCAGTGGCTGTGGCACAAGTGGTAGTGTATTGGCTTACAAATCGGAAGTTTTGGGTTTCAACACCAGCCGCGCCCGATAGACTTTCTTTTTTTCAGGCAACTAAAATCTCGTCAGATTAATGGTTGCCTGAAATACAACAACAACACTAATAATTTAGTCTCGCCATTAAACGTTGGATACCTCCCATGGAGCAAAATAACCACTAAACCCAAACATCTTTCTCTCTCTCGCTATTAAATTTTCCGAAAAAACTTTACATGTGCTCAGGTATTTTAAGAGCAGTAATATCCTCTTTGGTGTTAAGGTCTTAAAAAAAAATTAATAAAAATTGGGTGTCCTTTCTTATTGACAGTATATACTTAGTCTTACCCTCATTGACCGCTAAACTCATCTTCGCTGCTTCCGCCTCAAGACTCGCGAAAGAGCTAGCGTCAGCAATTCCAATTATGTCAATATCATCGGCGTATGCGATGTTAGACGGTTAGACGGACTTTTGAAAGATTGTGCCTCTTGTGCTGGCCCATGAGTTTTGCACTATTCTTTCAAGAGTGATGTTAAAGAAATCGCATCCCAGCGTATCGCATTATCTAAATCTTTTTTTGACATCAAACGTCTCGGAGAGATCTTTACCGACCTTGATGGTGCTGCGTGCATCTGATCCTGCATAAATGGGCGACTTTGGCAAGTATACCAAAATTAGACATTGCTCTGTACAGTTAGTCTCTATAGATGCTGTCATATACGGCCTTAAAATCGGTAAAAAGTTGGTGTGTATTGATTTGGAGCCCATGGGTTTTTCCAAGATCTGCGTAATGTGAATATGTATTTGGTTGATGGTGTACTTTCCTGGCTTGAAACCCCAGTGATGTGGACCAATCAGGTTGTTGACGAACGGCTTCAGGCGTTCACACAATACGGCAGAGAGGGACTTGTAGGTGATGTTAAGACAACCTCTGTAGTTGGCGCAGGTCAGAGAGTCTCGTGTCTTAAGGATCGGAAAAACAATGCTGAGGCTCCATTCATCGGGCATACTTTCCTCCGACCATATTTTACAGATGAGTTGGTGTATGTTCCTTGCCAGGCCATCGCCTGCCGCTTTCAATAGCTTAGATATGATTATCTTCCTTTCATCCAGTTTGGGTGAACACAACTGTTGGCCTATTACGGCCAGGTTGAAAGGAAATGTCTATATAGCTGTCTATAGAAATGATCTTTCCAAATCCTCAGCATCGACTTCGACTCTACTACAATCTTCCCTTGTTGGTCTAAGGACTCACTTTCTCACCTTCTGATGAAAATTCCGAATCTCATTCCTGGAGTAGCATCTTTCAATTTCCCTGACGCCCTTCTCATTCGCAACTCTAGTCCTTCTATGCAGCACCACTTTGTATGCTTCTTGCTTAGCTAGACGTGCTTGTCGGCATTCGTCGTCAAAAAAGGTGTTTCGTTGTGGTGGCTTTTTGGCAACTTTGCCACTCATCTTCTATATTTAATGCTAGCGGCTTAGGAGCTCTTAAGATATTAAGGGAGACTCGATCGGAAAAAGATTTAGCGATCTCTTGCGATTGTAGCCGTCCGATGTCGAACTTGCTCTCAGTATTAGCTTATTTTTGCAATGCTCAGGATATCTAAAACCGTGCTTTGGCTACAACAAGATAGTGGTCCGAGTCGACGTTGGCCCCTCGGAATGTTCGGACATCCATTATACTGGAGGAATGCCTTTCATCCATCGCAATGTATTCAATCTGGGTGACGGTTGATTGATCAGGATTTCTCCAAGTCCCATTGTGAACATCGAGATGTGGTAACCGTGTGCTAGCTACGACAATGTTTCGCCCCGCCGAAAAGTCGATTAATCTGTTCGTTATCGGAGGCTATATCTTCTGACAGTACTTCCAAAGATGCCCTCTCTTCCTAGATTTGCATTACATTTAATGTCATAGCTAGGGCACTGCTCGCACCCAGCCCCTATATGTACGTACACATTTACATTTCACGTGAACACATTTACAGAGTTCACGTGAACTCTGTCTTAAGTTGTAGTAGTTTCGTGAATCGAGTACAAACCTTCTACATATCACAGCCTGAGCGACTTATGTACGTGTACGATAGCCAAGTAACATCAACGAATTATCCGTCAGTATGGCAGTTCTTTTCAGAATCTGTCTCTGTGAGCAATAACCAAACGATATTCGCCATATGTTCATAAAAAATGTATATATGAAGCGATAAAGAGGTGTTAAGTACGATTTACTTGCAAATTTGCAAAGTTTATTGAAGAAGGTGTGCCATTAACATGGCCAACTATAGTTTGAACTGCAATTTCCAAGTAGATTCGACACGATTGCGATTTTATTCATGAATTTGATGAAGATGAGAACTTCTCTTGTACGTCGTAAAGGAGTGCCCTTCATCTGGTAAAATGTCCCACAGAAAGAAGTTATATGGATTTCTAATTCTTATGTCATATCATGTTCGTCGCTAATTTGACGCCCTTCATCAGGCCATTAAGTTATCCAACACGTCTCTGCCATCATATTTTTCCGAGATCATCATTTGACATATTGTTAGTTTCAGCTATTACAAGTCGCTTTTGCATATGTTTGTTATCTATTACAACCTCTGCATTAAATTTTCGAAACAAAATTCTGAAGCAGCTGTTCTTGTTGGAAAACACTTAACGACCACTTTCATGGGAAGAGCATGAAAATCATGTCCATCCGAGCCTGTGATTTAAGAGTTTAATTCTTCATTCTGATATATGTGCCATCTGAGCGGAGCACCCATGCTAATCTATCCTGCCAACTTCGTAATATATTCCTTCACTTTCCCATCATCGGAAAGTTGCCTGTCGGCCCGGAGAAAAACTTCCGACTTGAAAGCCATTTTCCTTATGGCAAGATAAATTGCTTTCCTCCCCGTTGTCGATAATGTATTGTGTGCCAAAAGTTTGGCCTTCCCTGGCTTATTTTTAACAATCTTTCATTACTCCTTTGCTTGGATTGTAACATTCATTTCAACAAGCACTGGCCAAGTAAAGGTGAACAGTAAAACAAATATGTCAACTTCAATACAATCCTCCTAAGTTTCTATTTTTCTTTTGCTTTCGCTTTCGAGAAAAGACGGCTCTCCTTTATCCAGTTTGAAAGCAAAAAAGAAGCAAAGGATAAAAAACACATACGAGTACAACTCCAGGAAACGTGCCCACCTCATGCCATTTATTTTTTTTTATTTTCGTAATATAAATCGCACACAACCCAACTGACGGGTAATAAAAAACGCAATCACGTTTCAAGATTTCCTCGACCCAAGAGCCAAAGAGTGCTTTTCATTCGCTTGGCCTTTTTTTGATTTTTACCAAGTTAAGCACGGAAATGGAAGGAAATTATCCTTCATCAGCGGTAAAATTACTTTTTAAATGTCATCAGGTTTGCAAAAGACCAAAAACCAAAACACGGTCCCAAAAAGAGCTATCCACCCAGTCAAACTCCGGTTCAAAGTGTCTCCTTTGCGCGCCTCTTTTTTTTAAGGGATTACAAATACCTTCACTTAATTTTCTCTGTCTAACCATTTCGATTCGATTATGTCGACGCTTGACTCTTCGTAAATCATTATGTCGTATCGTAACGTTAGATCTGTAAAATTATAAATAAAAAAAAAACAACGGAACCAAACGAAAATGAAAATTGACAGAAGACAAATTCAATTCGATACCGCATAAACTTTAGAACCAACAGAAACACACATATGGATGTAATATTACAGCAAAAACGTAATTATCCTTCCAGATACTGCACGAGATGATGGTGGAAATTGACTATGATGCTGATGGTACGGTTTCCTTGGAGGAGTGGCAGAGGGGAGGCCTGACAACGATACCACTTTTGGTCCTACTAGGTATGTAAAGGACACACTCTCATATTATGCTTTAACGCCTTTTTTCATTTTTTTCTTTTTTGTTATCGTATTGGTTGTGTTTGCTTTGCTTTGGCAACGCCGCCCTGCCATGTATTGTGAAGAAGAAGACCGTTTTGTGCATGATATATGGCAGTGTTGCCACTAGCTCTCATTTCAACATTTTTCATTTTATTTAAATAAAAAGATAAAATCTTATATATACAACGTAAAGAAGTTTTGAATCAAGAAAGTGTACTGAATGGTTCGTAACACTTTGTTTTGAAAATGACTTCAGGCATATTACTCCATCCGTTTCTGATCGTGCATTCGGGGCCCTCTCTCACCAATAATGCGCTGAATATTGAATCTCAAGCCCTAAACAATTTTGCGATTTATTTGCATCACCAAAGACTTAACTTAGCCTCAGAAGAGACTCGGTTCCACGAAAATCGACATGTACTGCCATCGCGCTGTCCTGTAACATTGGCCATTGACCATAACCTGAATTCCAGCCACATTTGTGAAGAAATAAGGACCAATGATGCAACAAACAGTGTAATTGAGTCGCATTTGGATTTGCCTCACTCCAGAAATGGCAGTTTTGTTTATTCACAAATCCATTGATTTAGAGCCCAATCCCGTCGCAAATCATGGTCTCGTACCTTTAGTTCCTATACTCGCCGGATCTTATACAGGATGAGATTTTTCCATTAAATTTTCTACATAGTGGACGAACAAATGCCAAACTGTTTCATTTGACGCCGAATTAGCAATTCCGGACCTTCTGCCATATTTCCACTCATATTTTCATATTTTATGTGTCAGGCCGACTCGGATTGCTATTCAATTTAGCAACCCAGACAGTAAAAAGTCGGTAATGATTTATTATGGAGCATCTAATGCCGCAGCAGCTTGTTAAGGTTGTTAAAACATCTTCCGATTTCATAGGAAGGCTTGTAGAGCAATGAACGGACATATACCTCAAAAAGCACTTCAATTAAAAAGAGTCTTTTGTAGCGTCCCCTTAATTGATTACTGGATTATCGACTAACCGAAATCCAGTCGCTTAGTTTCCTTTTCTAAACTAAGGAAAAGTTGTCATCTTATGGTGATGTAAAGCCTTTATGAAAGCGTTTAAGTCCAACCTATCAGTTGCACATTATTTGCAAAGTACAAGTTGTTTCAGTGTCTTCAAGATGGAGTCAGAAAATGTTCTATTAGGCAGCACCAGCTTTAAGATGGTATTTAAGGCGCTAGCTAGTTTTTTACGTTCCTCAGGAATTTCGCTTTTTTGCCAATTATTCTCTATGTTCGTGGACCCATGTGAATGTGATATAAGGACCCGTAGACAATAGCAAACCAACTAAGACTCAAAGCTGAACGACTTTAAAGTTTTGAGGGCATCTTTTAGTCCAGAGCTAGATGTCCTAATGGTGCAAAAAGTTTCTAGTTAAGAACAAGTCCGACCACTATATTTTCGATACGTCAGTGTACCAATTAGATTGAAGGGTTGTTTAAGATATTTGAGTTTGATCTCAATAACTGCAACTCTGAAAAGCAACCTTAAAGGAGTTAATGTTAGCGTGAGTTCTGACATGTACACAATCTTCTTTCATTTTTATTTCTTTCCCCCAGTACCACATTTTTTCGGTGGTAGTCCGAAATTGTCTCAGATATTTCATGGAGAATTATGCAGCACAGGATTGTCTAGATGCTGACAAGCAAACGAGTCCAATTTTCCAATTTAAGCTCACAAGAGCTTAAGTTAGATTTCGACTATTAAGGCTGGAGTTGGCGTAACATTATTTCATTACCGGTAGAGATTAGTACTGACTCGAGATTTTTTCGTCATATGCATAGAACTGACCGTCTCGAACCTGCGTTTGGGGTATCGAAATAACTTTCCAAATAATATTGCCGAGTTTATTTCGACATACTCCCCAAACACCAGTAGAGTGCGTTATGCTCATTTTTGCTGAGCTTCGACAAGAATACTCTCCTCGAACTCGTTCTTCCTATCCTCAGCAAAGAATATGTCCAGCATGATTGACAGTTTCCTTTAACTAGTTGACAAGGTAATAATATAAATTGAAAATCAAGTGTCAAAACTTGGAAGCCGTTCTTTTTAGATTTTTGTTGGACACCTCTGCGAATACCAGCATACAGTGAACTACTTGCTAGGATTGAAATCTGGCCAGATCAATATTTATATTTTAACAAATATATTTGAGTAAATACCTAGCCAGAGCCAGAGATTTTTTTTTTTAGGATAAAAATAGTAGACTACATAATCCTCATCCGCCTTATGTTCATATTTGGGAGTGAGAACTTGCTCATTGGAACGATTAAGGCATTTGAGACAACTTGTCATATATTGTTCATCAATTTCTGTGCTTTTGAGGGCCCGTATAACAGGCTTAATTTCATACAAGTGTCCAAATTCATTCAACACAAAAGCATTCTGACAGAACAATGGTCTGGGAAAAACCCGCATTTTGCTATACACAGTGGCGCAAAAGTGAGCGACTTACATAAAACGTACAATCAATGAAGATTCGTTCAGTAAGTTTTTAACGATATTTCTGAAATGAGCAGTATTTGGGTTTAAGGACCGGGCTTTTCTAGAGCGTATTTAGCAACAACATTTCGCTTTAGCTGTTGGAAAGTAGTGCACAGACAAATTCTGGTCAACAGATTGTGGAGGGCAATTACATCGTGAATTATTGGAAATCATTCGGTCGCCAAAAATGTTCCTTAATGGCGCAGTAGGTCCATTCTGTTGAAATCACATCTCAGGATTGTCAATTACCGCTGGCTTCAACAAATTTTCATTCACACCCGATATCTTTCACCATTTATTGTATCAATTTTGGAGGCATCGTGTTCAAAGAAGTCCTGATTACTCAGTACCCCATATGTGGTAATTTTGTTTGTGTAAGAATGTCTTGTCTTGCTATTTCCAGTTCGGGAAAGATCAGCTATTGTATATCTCCCTGTCGATGATATCATGGCAGCTTTGCGCGAATCATTTTCATAGAGGGGTTTGGCATCCGAAAATGACAGTAATAAGCTTTTTCGGTCAAAATAGTTGAGCAAATAATATTTAACATATTTGGTCTCTCAAGTTTTTTGTGTAAGTTCCTGAAAAAATTAGAAATGTTTGACTTTTTCACATCAGTTAGTTACTTTTTGCACCATTCTGTATTATATTCACATACCACATATCACAAGAGTGTGAAATTTAAGGGTCGAATCATCTTTCTCTTTTCATCTTGATGCAAAAAGACTGGTCCAGGCCAGGCGCATCTCGGTAATACTAGGAGTTTTGGCAGCTTCCTGAGGAAGAGGGAACTCATAACGTCTTTTTTTGAATTCGTGGTATTATCAGTTGAAGCAAATATTGGTGCGCCTAATATTTAAGCCATAGCCACAAGGTTGTTTTATACGGAGGTGGATGAATAAGTCGCTGACTTTTTAAATTTCCTGCATGTTAACTTAGAAAGCAGCTGCGTGAGCTATCATCTGTCGACAGAGCACTGCCAAGGTTTGAGCAAGCTGGTTAATATATTTGTGAGTGACAGCCATTGAAAGCAGACAACTGCGTGATTTCTTGGCGCAATTAGAAAAGAGTGAATTTCATAAACTCATCAGTGTTTGGCGTTTCATAACAGTCGACAAAACATGTATCCACCACAACACACCAGTGATCAAACAGCTGTCGAAACAGTGCGTTTCTCTGGGCAAATCAGCGCCGAAGAAGGCCAAGTGGTGACAATTTTGTTGGATGTATATGGCATAATATGCATTTATTTCATTATTTCAAGGAGGAAAAGCAATCAACGATGAACATTATGCCAACTTGTTGGACTAGTTTAACGACGATTTAAGGAAAAAAAGACAGCCATTGACACAGATGCACATGACTGCCTGCTCCAAAGCGGCAGTTAATTTTTCAGCTATCGATGAAAATTGTTGACTCACAGTTTTTAATCACCTTTCAATATTATTCATTGAATTACATTACTCAAGAATGAAATTTAAAGAGGTTGTAGTGAAGTCACCAAGTCGTTTGGTAGAGCCTGTAAGATGTTAATGCTTCCGTAAGGATGACTGCTCCGATTTTATAGTAAACAATTATTTTATAGTAAAAATTTAAAAACAAATATTATTTTTCCGTAAATTTTTATTCAATTAAAAAGGGGATCCCTTGGCATCTATGACATTCTTTCAAAGTGATACAAGGTCAAATATTCCTTTTTCGTAGAAGTGCTGACTTTTTGAGACAATGAAATCTTCAAAGGGATTCTTTTTTGGGATTCGTTCAGTTCATGTCATTGGGGATACTCTCATACTTTGTGCAATCTCCCGCACCGATTTCGTTGGGTCCGCATCCACCGTTGCTCTTAAAACCTCGTCCTCAACTAACGTTTCCGGCTTCCCACGTGGTTTATTTTCGAGGCTGAAGTCTCCAGAATGGAACTTTCTAAACCAACTTTGTATAATCCATTCGTTTACCGCTACATCCTCAAATGCGTCATTAATGTTTTTTCATTGCCAATGACGCATTATGTCCCATTTTCAATTCGTAAAGGAAGAGGGTTCGAATTGGAACTGCCGACAGCATGGTAAATAATTCCTAAAAAAAAATAACGCTACTTGTAAGGAACCCTAAAATTCTCCCACGTCAAGCACACTTTGCGCTTTATTTTATAAAAAAAGAAAATTTAACGTTCTGCCACAAATATTCACTGGAGAACTTCTTACTTCCGATTGAACAAAAATCGGACATTTCATGTGGTACAACCATGGGTTGATAGGCATCAGATGTTAGGCACCGGTTAAGGCATTAAACTGACATGTCTTGATTGCCCCGGAAGTACCTACACAAGCTGCCCCCTCTGAACTTTTTTCAACCTTCTTATTTAGGGCTGGTCACCAAGCCAAGATTCCGTAGGTAAGAATAGAACGTATCACGGCTGTGTACACATATATCAGTAGAGTCATTCTTGTCTGAAGATCGAAATTGTTTGCCGAAGGTTTTATCACTGGCATAGAAAGCTATGCATGCTTTCTCATCCCGCTGTTCAATATTTTCCAATTGCAGACTACATATATATATATAAAAAAACATTCTTTTGACGAAAACTATTGTAGCTTTAATTTAAACTACTGCGAACTTACTAATCCACTCTAGTATATTGCATTTAAAAGAAAATTTTCTTGTTAGCGCAGAATACTCGTACATCTTCGCGCTTATCCGGCTATAACTTACGGCAGGACAGCTCTTTGAAGTGAATGGGAGGGAGTACGTACATTTTGAAAAACTTAAATACGGGTAAAAGGATTGAATGCACAAAAGTATTACTGTCGCTGCTGTTCCATGGGTCAATTGAGTGTCTGTACGTTAATTAACATAAAATCCTGTAACGTCAACATGTTGACAACACTGTAACACGCTCCTCCAAGTTTGAGACTTTCATTATCCTCATCAATTTCTTCTTTTTTTTTTTGTCATTTTAAGGAGCTACTCAGCAACTGTTTATTCCTCATTTCTGTTTCAATTTTCCATTCTTTTAGCAATTTAACAATTCAACCTTTTTTTAAGAACCTCTTTATCCTGTCATTCTTTAATATTTGTCATGTGTGTGTTTGTTTTTTTTTTTTTTTTTGCAGGAGTTGATAATACAGCCCTTAAGGAGGACGGCATTCATGTGTGGAGGCTGAAACACTTCAGCAAGCCGGCATACTGTAACCTTTGTCTGAATATGCTCGTTGGACTGGGAAAGAAGGGCCTCTGCTGTGTTTGTAAGTAGAAAAAAAAAACGATTTCTTTTTTTTATTTCGATTTATTTTCCCCCTAGTCTTACCCTTCTATTTTTGTCTTCCTTTTATTTTGCTGAGGGCTGTTTTGTCTGCACGGTACTGTAAATTACTTTGGCATATTAAAATAAACTGGTAATGTAGGTTGTTAGTGCTTCTTGTTGGAACTTAATTTAAGTTTACTTCAACAATATTGTTGCTGTTGTTTTGGTTGCAGTTTTTGGTGTTGACGCCGATGCTGATACATACTCGTGCATATGTTAAAGAAGGTGTAAGCGTACGTACGAAGTAAGATGGCTCTTAAAAGTTTCATGTGACTTAATTAATCAGGAAAATAACATATTCCAACACAAGTTGATACTCGTGTTCACGCATATATGCCTTTCATATAAACTTTGGAACAACACTGCTCAGTAGTCGACTTGACTGACATACTCGGGAACATTTGAATGGTGGGTGAACTTTTTTGGGAACGTGCAGATATGTATGACTCTCTCCACGTGGATTAAGAAGAGGATTTTCTGTATCATGTTGTGGAATTTGTTTTCATGAAAGATAACTATTTTTTGTCAACACTATAAGAAGGAAGACACAAAGCACAATACTATCATATAAAAGGGTTTGTCAACTTTGTTGCAAATGTCAACACAAGCTTATTAAAAGTTTCATTTTGTTTCTCGTAACTACCCACTTATCTTCATACGTGACCTGGATCCTGTACTCTTACATAGACATAGAGAAAAAGTAATTATCTCTACATTTGAATGTAAGGCAAGGAGCTTTACTATGTTCGTGTAAGTAATGGTGCAAATATTAACTCTACTTTTAATGTCCTGGCTTTTGCGAGCTCTTAATTTGATGTGCAGAGACCCACTTGTCTTTCAACTATGCAAATGTCACTTTTCTCCTCAAAAAAAATTATTTTTTTTTTAACCGTATGCTACGAGTATTTTGACACAGGCAACCCTGCTCCAAGTCTTGATTGTCAGTCAATGTCTTACCTACGCAGAAGGAAATGAACCGCTTTACGGTTCGACAATGTTGGAAAATATTGCAAATTTATTTCAAAACTGAGTGCTGTGTTGGACAATTAGTGCGTTTATTGAAAAGAAAAGAAGTTTGGCCGAAATGAAACACCCACTGCGCCTGCTGTATACAAGTTTGTGCAAAATATTCGTGAGAATGCCTTCCTTCCCAACAACACACACGATCCTCACTCACTCTGTGGCCGAGAGTGCTCGACTCAGTTCAGGAACATGGACTCTTCATCGATCTCAGCATTTCACGCCAGGCTGGTACCTGCCAATTGACTCAGCAATTGAAGTCAAACGACCATTAGTTTCGTTATCACTTCTTAGATTAGGCCTTACAAAAATCATTTTTTCTGACAAGGCGCATTTTCATCTCGGATGATATGTTAACAAACAAAATTGCAGCATCTGAGGACAGGAACACCCGCACGTGATTTTCGACAAGCCAATACAGTGAAGTGAACCCACTTTAGTTGATGTACTCGTAATTGTCTGAGCAGTGAAAAATGACTTGAATCCACACCTCTGGCAGATATCCAAAAGGCAATAAGGAAGATAATTCTGGTAAACTAGTCATAACAACGATTCATTTCAAGTAAACAAACTATGGAGCTGATCAGTAGCAAATTGTGGGCTATTAACTAGTCATTAGTAAGCTGGAAAATGTGCTAGTCCCAAACTATTTGTGGGCTAAAGGTTTACTGGCGCAGAATGAAGCTGTGAGTTTCCAATGAGGTATGAAGAAATTTAACAAATATTACTAAGAACACTATGTTGGTATGTACCCCAGTAACACTGTTTACGCTAAATATCGCTTACTGTGGGTCAAAAAACGGCTTATGCCTACAGAGCATTATTAAAATAATTCATTACTTCATGCTGCTAGCTCCTCGTCCGGCGTTATATTCAAAGTTATTATATCAATTTCCATATTTGTTTTTTGTGATTTTGACAAAATCACTGCATCAATAGTAGCAGAAAATGACGTAGATCTTGACCTACAATAAATGTTTAGTTGGTCGGCACGTGAGCACGACTATCTTGTGACCCAATTCCAGTGAAGTGTAACTGCGATCCGGAATCTAATAAAGAATAATAAAGAATTTTAGTACCGTACGAAGATATGATAACAGAGTTTGTTATCAATGTTGTTGGTGTTTTTTAAATGTTTTGCCAGTTGCAGCAATAGAAACTGCGCTGGATATCTTATCATTATGCGCTCAACACTTCCAAATTGTGCTTTACACAATTGACACTTGATTGTGCCGTGTAGTCAAATATCTTAATATACACAAATCCGCTGGTCCAGATGGTATATCTACCCTTATTCTGTGTTCTTCTTCGCCTGGCAAAACCACTGTGTTAGCTTTTTTATCAATCCTACTCTTTAGGACCCTTTGCGAGCAGATGGAAAACAGCATTTGCCCGTTCCTAAAAAAGGCGAATCTTTTTCTCTCTTACAGACCCATTGCACTTACGTCCCTTCTTTGCAAGGTCAGGGAAACGCTGATGAATCGGCAGCTCATGAAATATCTCGGAATACGAAAACTTCTCAATGACCGGCAGTACGGTTTTCGTAGCAACAGGTCCACTGGTAATTTGATGGTATGTGTCACCGAAAAGTGGAACCAAAGCGTACATCAATCGGGGCGAAAGCAAGATAGTTGCTGTTCAGGTGAAATACCAATACGTATGCTGAAATCCGACTTTAATATTAACATTGAATAATAGATGGCACTCTGCTAACGTCTCATGTAAACTCCCCAAATTATCCCCAAAAAATCCCCTATTTCCGGGTTTTAACTTAAGCTCAGTGGCTTAACTAAGCACTCGGCTTCCGTTCTGGCCCTTTCTATTCCTGACTCTCATAGAGGTAAGACGTGCTCTCTAAATAAAAATATTGTTCACCGCTAAACACTTGTTTTGTTTTTCTTGTTCCTACTTCTTTCTTCCTTTGATTTCCGATAAACCTGATTCTCCAATTGCGCCCGGCAATTGGCGTTCCCCGAGTTACGAAGAAGAAACCAGCGAATTTCCTCCGAAACCAACAGCTATCAAGCTACCCTGCAACCCCCCTAACCATTTGGTCACATCAAGCCGGATTTTCAAAAAAAAAAAAATCATCGAAGAGAAAGAAGATCAACGCATTTTTTTCTACACGATCATTGTTGGTACCGATCCCCACGCTTCCCAAGCTTCACACTTCGACACATTGCTGCATCGCTACTACATTTAGAGAACACGATATTAAATCGGAATTGGTGTTGGTCAGGTGCGTACAGTATTTTTACTTATCAGTGCGAGTGTTACCGAGTATATTTTTTGCGTAAATTAATTTTTTTCTTTCTCGTATTCAATTTTCAATGCAATACGAGTAAATCAGAGATAATTTTACATAAAATATCATGTGCATATTACCTACTTGTGAAAAAATATATATATATAAATTCATCTATTCGTGTAAGCAATTTTCTCTCAAAACTACTTAAAACCGAGTGATTTTCCAATTATCCATTACATATTTCAAATTTATTTCATATTGACACGTATCCACCGATCCCACAATTTTCAATATGAGCAATTTAGATGCATTCATTTTCTCCGCAGATCAACTAGTTGAGTTTCGCGCCTCCTTTAAAGAAAAATCTATAGTTGATCATACTGTTTCGTCTTTGCAAGCATATAAGATCGAACTTAGAGATCTGTGGCTTGAGGTGGAAAAGCATTACGAACTGTGTGTGCGTTCTGATGAGGCTGCTAATGAAAGTCAGGAAGATTTCCTTGACATCGTTAAGGCGAAATATCGTTCGTCTTCGGATACTTATGTATCGTGTCTCGGTGAAATACTAAATTCAATTGAAAAATTAGAAGCAATAAAAGAAAGTCCCGTAAGCCCAATTTTGCCATCTCAAATCAATAATTGTTCCTCGCATTCCGTAAAGTTACACCCGTGTGATACCGAAGTTTTTGGCAGCTATCTCGAATGGCCCTCCTTTAGGGACATGTTTACTGCCGTGTACATTAAGCATGCTAAATTAAGTCCGGTCCAAAAACTTTTCCACCTTCGATCAAAAACAAAAGGTGAGCAATATTGTGAGCAAATTTTCCCTCATCGACGAAAACTTTGATGTCGCTTGGCAAGCATTAAAGGATCACTTTGAAAATGAAAGGGTTCTAGTAAATAATCAAATAAAAATTCTTCTCAATTTACCCCATATTCAAATTGAATCTGGTAAATTAATAAAAAAGCTGTAAACTGATATCAGTGATTGTTTAGTTGCTCTTAAAGCTCATGGTATAGACACCGATTCTTGGGACTCTATCGTGACTTTTCTTTGCTCAAGTCGTCTTCCAGAAGCGACGTTATCCCTTTGGGAACAGTCACTGACTCGTCCCACCGAAATCTCCTCATGGAAAGACATGAGTATTTTCCTTTCCAATCGCTATCGTGTTCTCGAGACTGTTTCTGATATGGCTATTTGCAATAAATCTAAAGAAGTTGTTGCCAAAATGCAGCAACCCCAAAATAATCCCCGTTCGAAGAACATTAAAACATATCACGGCAGATCCAATATAAACAACTGCAAGCTTTGTAAAGGTCAACACCCCCTCCGTCTTTGCCCGGAGTTTTTGAACATGAGTATTGACTCTAGAATTTCATCCGTTCGAAATCATAATCATTGCTCTAATTGCCCACACACATGCGGCTTGTAAAAGTAGCAATACATGTTTCCGATGTAAGAAACGACATCACACATTGTTACATCTAGACACCAGCCCTTCTACTTCCTTCAGTGAACCCGCAACTTCAAGGCCTACGCCAGCTTCTCATGCTGTCCCACCTGAAAATATACAGTCCATTCCAAATACGAAACACCAATCCCATTTTTCATCTAACCATCGGCAAGTTATTTTAGCTACCGCCATGGTGAAAATATCCCATCACGGGACTCAGTTCAATGCGCGGGCTCTAATTGATCCCGGTTCAGAGGTATCGTTCATCTCTGAAGAGATCCAGAACATCTTGAATCTGGCCACCCAGCCTATTCACGCACAAATTTCGGGTATGAGTACAACTATCACCGCCTCATCATCAAAACTATGCTCGTTTACTCTTTGTTCAAGTCGTAGAAATGATTTCACTCTCAATGCAAAAGCGTTGGTCCTTGAACGATTAACAGGTCTCCCTTCACAATCGCTAAACATTGGTGATCTTAAAAATGAAATTGATTTTCCTTTAGCTGACCCTTTTTTTGATCAAAGGTCCAAAATAGATATGCTCATCGGAGCTGACTTGTATCCATCCATAATACTAGATGGTGTCAAAAATAAAATATTGAACACTCTTATGGCGCAGAATACAGTTTTCGGCTGGGTATTACTAGGTCCCGTTGACTGTTCAACAGCGCATAACTCTTCTTACTCTACGTTTGTATCTTATTTCAATGAGACTTCTCTCGATAAGCAAATTGAGAAATTTTTGAAGCTAGAGGAATTGCCATCGAACCCCTCGCTTTCACTTGCGGATCAATTCTGTGAGAGTTTGTACGCAAAAACCACTCGGCGGGACTCTACAGGTCGTTATGTTGTGTCTTTGCCATTCAAAGAAAGCTTTCCCAATGAGATCGAAATAGGAACCTCAAGAGACATTGCATTAAAGCAATTCCTTAGGACTGAAAGGCGCTTATTATCCAAACATCAATTCAAAGATCCATACTATTCAGTGATCCGAGAATATCTCACCCTTGATCATATGGAACCCACAAGTTCATCTGAGGTATCAAAATCGAATAAAATTCATTCTTGTTACTTACCCCATCATACGGTTATTAAGCCGCAAAGTACCACAACAAAAGTAAGAGCTGTCTTCAATGCTTCAAACCCCTCTTCCAATGGAAGAAGTCTTAATGACATTCTTTATCCTGGTCCCATATTACAGTCCGACATAACCCTACTACTTTTAAATTGGCGATGCTTCAAATATGTTTTTAATAGCGACATCGAAAAGATGTATAGACAAATCCTTGTCAACCCTAAGCATACTTCTTTTCAGAGAATTTTGTTCCGTGAAACGTCACAAGATACCATAGGCGATTTTCAACTCAAAACTGTTACATTTGGAGTGAATTGCGCTCCGTACTTAACTATTCGAACCCTACGCCAACTGGCGGACGATGTTCAGAATTCGCACCCTCTCGCTTCGACCATTCTGCGGCGAGATTTTTATGTAGATGATGTACTGTCAGGTGGTCATGATATTCAAACAGCACAATCTGCTCAGCATCAACTAGTATCTGCTCTCTTTGTTCAGCTGGGTTCAGTCTAAGAAAGTGGACCTCTAATTCACCTGAGTTGCTAAGCCACATCCCAAAAAGGCATCTTTTTAATGAAGACTTTTTGCTAATCGACCAAAAAAGTTCGGCAAAAACTTTAGGTATCTGTTGGAAGAGCATTTCAGACACTTTTTCTTTCTAAGTCCCTTCAGACACTTTGCTGGGCTCTACCACCAAACGATCGGTTCTCTCTGTTATCGCTAAATTATATGATCCGGCAGGATGGCTTGCTCCAATCGTGATTTCAGCAAAAATAATCATGCAACAGATTTGGAAAGATCGGACAGAGTGGGATCAAAATCTCAAACCCTTAACACTACAAATGTGGCATTCATTTATAACTAACTTTCCTGCTATAAAGACAATCTGCATCCCAAGGTGGATTGAATATGCCCCTGGGCTCCAACCGAAATACATGGCTTTTGCGACTCCTCGGAAAAGGCATATTCTGCTACTTTATATATAAGAGTCCAACACAGCACATCTTCATTTTCTTGTCATTTGTTATGGGCAAAAAGTAAAGTTGCTCCCGTCCATTCAATCTCATTGCCACGCCTAGAGTTGCTCGGAGCAGTATTACTCTCGAACATGGTGCGAGTGGGACTCGAAAAATTGCAATTCATTAAAGACCATGAGATATTTGGGTGGACGGATTCCACGATTGTTTTGTCATGGCTGAGTAAACCACCATGTACTTGGAAAACGTTTGTGGCCAACAGAACTTCCGAAATTCAAACTCATATGAAGAACGCTTCTTGGCGCCACATTTCTTCTTCGGACAGCCCTGCGGATCTGGCTACTCGTGGTTTAACAGCCGATGATTTACGCGAAAGCAAGCTTTGGTGGCATGGTCCAAGTTGGCTGCAAGATCATCCAAGTAACTGGCCAATTTCAATCCCATCTCCCCCAGAAGAGTCATTGCTAGAACCAAAATCTCTTAAAACATTTGCTACAACCACAGATGATGACTTCGAACTCATCCTTCGAAGATTTTCCACATGGCATAGAGCAGTTCGTGTCCTTAGCTATATGTTTCGATTTTTTAAAGCAATTCGATTTCGTCAAAGGAAATATTCATCTCATTCGCTCTCTCCGGAAGAGATAATATATACCAAAAATAAAATGATCATGCTCTCTCAACAAATATTCTTTTCCTTAGAATATAATGCTTTACTTCAAAGTAAACCCATCCAACCCAATAGCTGCTTATTGAAATTTAACCCTTTTTTGGATTCCCAACAAATTCTTCGTATTAATGGGAGATTAACTTCTTCTACGTTAACGTATAATGAGAAGCATCCTATTTTACTTCCATATAATGCTTACTTCTCGAAACTAATCGTTGCATTTGTGCACCAACTTTCTCTGCATGGAGAGATACAGCTAATGGTTCGTATACTACGATCTGAATTTTGGATACCGAAACTGAAAAATTTGGTGAAGAAATCTAGCCATGATTGTAAAGTATGTATTTTACATAAAAAGAAAATGTGTACTCAACTAATGGGTACACTACCCTTGGAAAGAACAATATTTACGCTGCCCTTTACAAATGTGGGCATTGACTTTGCAGGACCTTTTCTTATTAAGAATTACTGCGGAAGGACTTGTCGATTGGAGAAAGGCTACGTGTGTCTGTTTGTGTGCTTTTCAACGAAAGCAATACACTTAGAAGCCGTAAGTGATCTGTCGACTCATGCTTTCCTTGCATCTTTTGCTCGTTTTGTTGCCCGTAGAGGTATGCCTGATCAGATATTTTCCGACAATGGAACTAATTTCGTCGGTGCATCCAAATCAATTCTACTAGATTTTCAAAAGGCACTCAAAGCTTACCCAAATGCCAACTTTTCTCAAATAAAATGGACATTCATACCTCCTGGTGCTCCGCATATTGGTGGGTTATGGGAGGCAGGAGTCAAAAGTTGTAAGGCACATATTCGCAAGACAGTAGGTAAAACTAAACTTACGTTTGAGGAATTTTCAACGTTTCTTGCACGTATAGAATCTTGCCTTAATTCCCGACCGATTTCCCCAATATCGGAAAACCCTTCTGACATTGTCTCTCTCACTCCTGGACATTTCCTGAGAGGTGATCCCTTACTCAGCGCTCCCGAGCCATCCCTGTCAGATAGTTCCTTAAATATTATTAACCGATGGCAAAAACTTAAGATTCTTCACCATCAGTTCAGCCGCAGATGGAAAGAGGAATATTTAAAGGAACTTCATAAACGGAATAAATGGAAGTATCCACAGAAGGATGTCGAAGTGGACGATCTAGTTGTCATTCGAGACGAACAGCTTCCTCCTAACGAATGGCGATTAGGTAGAGTGGTCAAGACGCATTTAGGCCCTGACCAACGAGTCAGAGTAGTAGACATTAAAACCCAAAAGGGACTCATCACTCGTCCTGTAGTCAAGCTTTGTGTTCTTCCGATAAATACAATTTAATCCTTGTCATTACACCCTCATTTTAATAGCAGTTAATATGCACTTGTGTTTTTTGTTTAATCTTTTGATATTGCTTATTTTTCATCGAATACTTAATGAATTATCTATGACTTATATGCCCGCTTATCGCACTTATACTGAAGAATAAAGTACGCAATTTACTAGCTATTAAGAAGTATGTACTCAATTGTAAACAACCAAATATTTTTGGATTAATTCTTGTTCATTATTATACTATCGTTATATATTTCTATACTATTATGATTTATAAGGAGTGAGTGGAACCCCTCCATAACCAAAGGCTCCCCCCTAATTTTAAGTTAGGTTAAGTTTCTATTGTACTGTTTAGCAGCGTATACTGCAAGGCGGCCAGTAATGTTCAGGTGAAATACCAATACGTATGCTGAAATCCTACTTTAATATTAACATGGAATAATAGATGGCACTCTGCTAACGTCTCATGTAAACTCCCCAAATTATCCCCAAAAAATCCCCTATTTCCGGTTTTTAACTTAAGCTCAGTGGCTTAACTAAGCACTCGGCTTCCGTTCTGGCCCTTTCTATTCCTGACTCTCATAGAGGTAAGACGTGCTCTCTAAATAAAAATATTGTTCACCGCTAAACACTTGTTTTGTTTTTCTTGTTCCTACTTCTTTCTTCCTTTGATTTCCGATAAACCTGATTCTCCAATTGCGCCCGGCAATTGGCGTTCCCCGAGTTACGAAGAAGAAACCAGCGAATTTCCTCCGAAACCAACAGCTATCAAGCTACCCTGCAACCCCCCTAACCAGTTGCACTTGATATTTCTACGGAATTTGACAGAGTTTGGCATCAGGCTCTTTTGTCGAAAATGCGTGCATTTGGCATCGATGACTCTCTTATTCAATAGATTGGAAATTAGCTTTCGGAACGTTCAATTGAAGTTTTTTGGATGGTTTCAAGTCTGATATTAGCAAAATAAATGCTGGTGTGCCCTAGGGTTCCGTTCTGTCTCCGACACTGTTTTTAATTTTCATTATTGAACTTTTTTCTCAGACAAGTTGTCTGCTACTTCTAATTCAATATATCCCTTTGCTTATGACAGAACTCTCTACTTTTCATATTCGTTCCCGGACTCTTCGACTGTAGAACGGGAACGGCAGCGTATATTAAGTACATTAAATTGCGATATTAGCAGCATAACCAATTGCGGAACCATCAGCAGACTGGGATTTAATGCATCCAAAACTCAAATCTGTCTGCAGTCATTAAAGCGAAATTGAAATAACCAGCCATTATCAGTGAACAGAGATGCTGGGAGTGAAATGAGTTCACTCCTTTGCTTACAGGAGGAAATCAAATCAAACAGAACGGTATGGAGTTAACTTTAAATCAAGGGCTCTACGCACACTGCATTACTTGTTTGGTTTTCGGGATCGTAAATGAAGAGTAACCACTGACCCTTGAAGAGGCCGCGAAGTAAGTAGTTCAGAGGTCTATGCCGACCGTTTTTATCATCTGGCCATGAGATTTATTGATGGTCATACTGAAGCAGATGGCGACGAGGAATTGGAGTCATTTGAAAAAATTGGAAAGGGAAGTTAGAAGCGGAATTTAGCGGATGAAAACATTGCCATATCCGGTTAAGATCGTGGCTTATATGATGTTCCTTAGTACTTTTTTTGAATAGTTTAAGGACTCCAAGTTGCGCATGAGCACTATAGATACCCCAAATTTTAACTTCAGCTCATCCTCAGGGAGGCTGGACATCATTAATTATTTTAAAAACTCCGGTGGATAATTGGTAGTTGCCTCTGTATCTATCACGGAATTGTTGGCGAAGTACATCATTGACTCGGCCTCGAACGTATCTAGCAGGAAATGTTTAATGAATTGAACTGTGTCACTTTTAGACGTAAGTATACTGTATCCGCAAAATCAAGAGTCTTCCTTCCTTTTATACCTACAATGCTTGAATAGATATTACAGATAAGTATATCCACTGTCGGTACAGTGTTACGCAATTTTGCGTAATTATTGTACGCCCTTATGCATTCATCGCAAACGATGAAAAGCCAGGCTTTAATAAAAGATGTTATAATAGATGCTTTATGGTTATTTTTGGAGATGTTGCATTAATATATGGCTAAGTTGAGAGGAATGTTAAAACATCAAGTTTACTGTTTTGTCACCCGATGACGCCATGGCCAAAGAAATTTTGCCTTCACTTAGCATTTCATTAAGCAGCAAATTTATGAGGAAAGTTTTTCCAGTGCCTCCTGCGAGGTCATTAGTATTTAGTATTTAGTATTTAGTATTTAGTATTTAGTATTTAGTATTTAGTATTTGGTATTTAGTATTTATTTATTTAGATCTACGATATAGATACATCAACAGATCAAAAAAAAAAAAACAAAATAAATAAATAGATGGTATATATAAGGTACAATAATTAAAAATTATCTTAAAGCTAACAATGTGAGTTCCTTGAATCTAGTTCTAGGTATTACAATATCGAGATGATCATATACCACATTAAATAATCTACAGCAAAACGTAACAGGCTCATTGGCTCCGTAAGAAGTGGAGTGATGAACTTCAAATAACAATGGTCTTGACCTAAGAACCCTTAGTGGCGCATAAATACCAATTAAAGAAAGTAAGTTTTCACAGTCAATGGAAAAACATAGTAAATTTCTAACGAACATAACACAAAGCATTTTACGACGAACTTCGAGGGAATCAAGACCCAAAAGCAAACATTTAGTGCGGTAAGAATAGTGGACATTGTCATTCTGAAAGAAACGGCGTAATGCAAAGCTCAAGAAGTTTTTTTGAACTTTTTCTATTCTATTAATGTTTTTCAACGAAAACGGGTTCCAAACAACACTACAATATTCCAGACATGGACGCACAATGCTTACATAAATTGCCTTGAGAGTAAAGGGATCCTTGAAGTCCGATGAATTTCTTTTCAGAAAACCTAAAGCAGAGTTAGCTTTTGACATTAATTTGTTAACATGGAGATCAAAAGTAAGTTTACTATCAAAAACAACACCAAGGTCTTTAAACTCAACTACAACATTAACTGATTGGTTTCCAAGACGATAATCAGGGGTTAGATTATATTGTGTTCTATAATATGACATGGTGGCACATTTTTCGATGTTGAGATGCAGATCGTTCATTTTCCACCAGTCAAAAAAATAATCTAAATCTCTCTGGAGTAGAAGACAGTCACTGCCATTAGAAATAGTCACGTAAAATTTTATATCATCAGCATACAAAAGACAATGACAAAATATTAGAATACTCGGCAAATCATTTATAAAAATGAGGAAAAGGGTTGGCCCAAGATGGCTTCCTTCCGGGACACCAGACACAACATTAATTTCAACCGAATATAAATGTCCGATTGAAACGAATTGTTTTCTCCCAAACAGATAAGACTTAAACCATGAAAGTAAAGGGCCAAAAAATCCGTAATACTCAAGCTTTTTTAGAAGGATACCCAAGTTAATTCTACTAAAGGCTTTCACGAAATCAGTATAGACTACGTGCACTTGCTTGTGCTTCTCGATGGAACCTAAGCTAATACCATCATACCATCGGCTAAAGGGAATATATATATTAATGACTGGCTATCTGGTGACTTAAAACATATTCTTAAAGAAGCTAAAACAGCAAAAAAGGAACTTAATTATGAATTTCTCTGGGTACGACGTGGGAAAATAATGATAAGACGATCAAATGGATCTGAGGTCAAATACATCAAGACTCTTGAAGATCTAAAACATTTATAAATACGTATCTAAATCTTTGTTATAATGTTGTGTAACGTAAATGACCTTTATGATCCAAGTAGTGCTCATGATTATAATGAAACTTATGTTAGTACTAGTTTATGTAATTCAGTCAGTGAATTCACAATTGTACATCAAAGTATTAGAAGCATGCGAAGGAATTTTGATAACTTTTGTGCTCACTTACATAATTGCTTTTCGACCATGCCTCAAATGATTGTTTTAACCGAAATCTGGGTATTTGATAACAAAGTTTCTAACTTTTCTATTCCGGGTTACAGTGTTTATCCAAATTGTAATGAAACTTATTCATCGGGTGGTACGGTTGTATTTATTAAAAGTGAACACGAAGTACAATAGGTTCTCACTCCAGTCATTGAAAGTGCAGATTGTCTAACTATAAAATTGAATCTTGGTAAGAACTTGCTTATGACTCTTATTTGTGTATATCGACTGCAGTTTGTCCCCAGTCATATTTTTCTTAAAGATTTAGAAAGTATATTGTGCTCTGTCAACTGTAGGAATGTTTGCCTGGTAGGCGACATAAATATTAATATATTTAACCTACCTACAAAGAATGTGATGAATATATGCTCCTCTTATCCTCACTAGGTTTTCAAGCGCTTATAAATTTACCTACAAGAGTAGATGAAAAATCAAAATCGTGCATCGACCATGTATTTCTTAAGTCCAATGCCTTAACCAATGTACAACCTTATATTTTGGAACTCAATATTACTGACCACTACTCTACTGGTGTTATATTTAAAAATGTCTTTAGAAATGACTGTTGTGGGAATAGGTCTACTCACACTGCAGATATTGGTGCGACAAAATTGTCTCAAATAAATTATTCCCAATTAATCCATTGTCTGCATTTAGAAAGTTGGGATTGTGTTTATAGATCGGAAAATCCCTCTAACGCCTTTTCATTTTTTGTCTAAAAACTTACGCAATTCATTAATGAATGCAAAATCACCACAATTAAGAAAAGATTTAAATAAATCAAACCCTGTATTACTGACAGGATTTGCTTTAAGATTGAAGAAAAGAATAAATTCTATGCAAAAAATAAGTATAAAATGAATGAACCTATAATTAAACATAAACACAAAGATTTGCAATCTAATGTGCGTAATCTCATATACAAGTAAAAACTTGAATATTATACCAATAAATTTGCGAAAAATCGGCATAATCCAAAAGAGCAATGGCGTATTGTTAATGACTTACTTGGCAAAAACACAAAAGAGCCAGAGTTAAAATACCTCAAATTTGGCAATAAAATCGTCAATGACAACCTAAATATGGCCAACAGTTTAAACGATTTTTTCAAAAATGCTGCTGAAAAATGTAAACCAGGTGTATCTATTGAACTCAATAGCAGCAATATAAAATTATTTACTGACAAATCGAGTCCACTTTCCTTCTATTATGGGCCCATTAGCAATCTAGAGCTTCTCAATATTATCAACAGTTTAAAATCTACGAACTCAAGTGGAGTAGATGGTATTAGTAATATGATTATTAAGAAGGTTAGCAAATACATAATAAATCCGTTGAGGCATATTATTAATGAAAGCTCCCAGTGCGGTATATTCCCGAATTGCCTTAAAACCGCTTTAATTATACCGATCTTTAAAAAAGGCGATAAAAGTAATCCTAATAACTACAGGCCAATAAGCTTACTCTCGGTGTTTTCTAAGATCTTCGAAAAGGTCATAGTAACTAAAATGCTTAGCTTTCTTGAAAAGACTAGGTTCTTTAATAAGTCTCAATTTGGTTTTATGAAAGGCAAGTGTACTGCAGATGCAATTGTTGTATTTTTGAAGCGAATTTATAATGCCTTAGACAATGACCAAAAAACAGCTGGACTATTTCTTGACCTTACAAAAGCATTTGATCTTGTAAATCATAACTTATTAATACAGAAACTCGGTAAGGCAGGTTTTAGAGGTAATATTTCTGAATGGTTTAAGTCATATTTACTTAATCGAAAACAGATGGTTATGGTAAATGGATTTGTAAGCAAGGAAGAAACATGTCCGAATACTGGGGTCCCACAGGGGTCAGTTCTCGGACCAATCCTTTTCCTTGTTTATATTAATTCTATATTTAGCCTACCTGTTTACGGTCATATAATTGGCTATGCTGATGACATAGCACTCTCATATGCAGACATTTCTCTAGCTACCATTCGAGATCAAATTATCTATGACCTAGATGTGCTCAGAACCTGGCTCAATTACCATCAACTTGTCCTTAGCACAAAGTCTAAGGCGATGTTATTTTTCCTATCCAACTTGAATGAAGTAATTGAAGGTATTATTTTTCATGACATTTCTTGTGACAAGATTAATTGCACTAACAATTGCTTTATGCTTGATTTTGTGAAGGAGTATAAGTATCTAGGAATTATAATTGACAGCAGATTAAACTGGAGGCCACACATCATGTCTCTAAAAATAATGTTATACATATCTTTGAACAAAATCTTTCACCTACGCAAGCTTATCCCGCATACTTTGCTCTTAACTATTTATTATGCCTTGGTTCAATCTCGACTTGAGTATGGTCTCACATGCTGGGGCTGTGCTTACAAAAGTAACCTAAGTCCTATTATTACAGTACAGAAAAAAATAATGAGAGTATTGCTACAATGAATCCTCGCTGCCACTTTTTCAAGAAAGGAAAATACTACCGCTACGTTATCTTTTTATCTATAAAGCGCTTAAGGTTTTCTTTATCAGAAGTGGTAACACTCACATTACAAGATATAGAATATATACGTTGCGAAATACAAATACAGTTGATGTTCCTAGAGTTTGCAAAGAGCACATTCGACGTTTCTTAACTTCTATACCGCCATCTATTTTTAATAAACTGCCGTCTGATATGCGCAATCTTTTACCACATGGAAAGCAATTCTTAAAACAATTAAAAGTATGGCTGCTTTCAAGAACTGAAGTGGAGTCTGTTCTTCAAGTAGTATCTTAGCGCTCTACTCATTTACATTTTAGGAGTATTGCTTCTATATTTTCGTTTTCACTTTACTTTTAATCTCGCTATCTCTTCTTACGGTCTCGTCTTCCTTGTCCTTTTCATTCGGTGCATTCTCGCTGTTTATTTCGTCCTTCTCCACCACCACTATTCGGCTTTAATAGTTATACTTTTAATTTGTTCACTAGTCACACGCTTGCAATTGGTTGTATTACACCACAAAGTGTGTTTTTATTTCATCATACATCACATATTTTAATAGAACCCAGACTTCGTTTAAGTTGTATTTTAATTATTACATTAATTAATTTATATTTTACTTACTTATCAACTAATTGATGTTCTTATAACTTATTTAAATATTATATAGTTATTATCTTGAAATAAAATTGTAATTGAAATTGAAAATTGAAAAATTGAACTGAACTAGGTTAGAGCAAGTCGAACGTCCTTTCCAAAATCCATGCTGAGAATCACTAATAAAGCTGCTTAAACTGAATACCATCCGTTCCTTCACTAGGCGATCCAAAAGTTTAGGTATAATAGACAGTTTAGAAACTGGTCTATAATTCGAAATTTGATCTTTTTTACCACTCTTAAAAATTGGTTTTATAAGCGAATATTTCCAATCAACAATAAATGTCCCACTAGCCAATGACTGATTGAAAATATGTAGCAGAGGGTAGCTAAGAGAATCAGCACAAAATTTTAAAACAACCGGGTAAAAACCATAGGAAATCCGGATTTTTACTGTCCTTCAAATCTTGTAATGCCAACAATACTTCGGATCTAATGAGTACCAGAGAGCTTGAGGCAGTAAAAGCTTGCAAGGAATCGAAATAACCCTCATTAAAAGAAGAAAGGCTATAGGAATCATAAATACCTTGAAAATACGACGTGAACATGTTCATAATATCTTTGGGATTACTGGATGATTTGCCTAGAAAATTCATAGTTGACGGAAAACCAACCAACCAACCAACCCAAAAGCACCTTGGGTTGGACATCAGATTCCTTTCCAAGCGTTGGATATAATTGTTCGAGAGGAACCTAGAAAGAAAAATAAATTCCTTTCTCAACCGAGCAAATAATTCATAATCTGATTGAGATTTAATCCTTTTATAATTCTTATGAACTCTGTTTAAGATTGAGTAACCGTTGGTTATACCATGGAGGATGAGAATTAACTCGTTTTCGCACTTTAGGCGTAGTATTATTTAAAACATTGAAAAAAATCTTCGAAAAAGCGTTAAAGTTTTCAGCCACTGAGATATACCGAAGTTCATCACCCCAGTACACTGACGCAAACTGATCACTCATTAATTTTAGATTGGAACTATTAAATTTAAAAATGAATTCAATCGAATCACTAAACAACATTTGATTATTATACGAGTAGACGTAAGTTTTGATTAAAATGATAATAGCATTATGAGACACAGAATTTCTCATCAAAGGTAAGCTAGAATTAACAGAAACATTCATATCATCAGATGCAAAAACAACATCTAACAAATTATTAAAAGAATTACGAACATTACTAAATTGGCAAAGATCTAATGACTGGATAAAATCCAGTGTAGTCTTTTCAACTTCCGAAGAGAAACGATACGGTAGTACTTTATTGCCATCAGAAAACCAATCGAGTTTACTAAAATTAAAATCACCAAGAACACAAATGTTTATGGAACGTTGGTCTACGAAAGTTGAATTGACTATATCTATATTATGTAAATGCTTATCATAAACAGATGCGGCACTATTTGTAGGAAAATAACTAAGAAATACTAGAAGATCGGGATCTCCAGCATTGGCAGCAGTCAGTCGAACGCAAACTTGCTCGATATTTAATACTCCATCTACCAAAACAATATCAATGGGAATGTCATAAGCAGTCAACTTGCGACGAACAGCAATCAAAACGCCACCTCCACGGCTATTGTTCAAATCAAACCGATCAGAACGGAAAACAGCAAAAACATTCTCATCAAATATTTCACTTGTATGAATATCATTATATAGCCACGTCTCACGTTTAAACGTTTAACGGAAATAAAGATCATTCGATGTTTGACCATAGACTATAAAAGATTAAAAAAATAGATGAAAAATAAACGTTGTATTTCCTTGCATTAAATAATTGTTTTATTTTAAATCAACCATCAAGTTGTAACTCGCGCCACTCACCCCTCAGTGAGATGAGGCGCACAGGGAAATGCTCTCACAGCCATCGATGCCCTCGAAGTATGGGGCGTTGTTCCATTATGTTGAAACCATATGCCTCCTAAGTCCGTTTCATCAAGTCCTAAGAAAAAAAACTTCTCGGGAATGTTCACATAAGTCTGCTCATTGTCCTCGAAAAACCATGGGCTGATAATCCCAGTTCATCCTTTCTGCACAGAATCAGTTTCCTTGTACGTTGTGACCAAAAAAGAATTGATTTCCGCGCAATATTGAATTGATTTTGGAAGGCGCGCTCGGTTGAAACCACCGAAATAGGCCTCTAAGGCTAAAGCACCCTGCTCGTTACTCCAACGCATGATGACGACTGAAATACAGGTGATCACGAGATCACGGACAGCCTTTGACTTCCACCAGCTTCAGAACTCCCATTTCAAATAACTAAGTTATCTTACCGCACCTTATACAACAATTTTACTGGAGACACGCACGTATATCTGTTTCATAATTCTGATGAAGATATTCAAGTCCAATTTGTGCTGGTCATAGAAGAGGGAGCAGTCTTTGAGGGAAAAGCTACTCATAAAATCTGTGGTATGTTGTATTTGTATGAAGGAAATATGCCCCCGACGATTTGATACAAATATATCGTCTCCAGTTGACCAAGGCCAGGCCAAACTACTATGTGTACAGAATTTTTTTTAAGCTACACTACACTAAACAATTCATTCACTTAAATGGGGTTTAAAAGTGCTAACTAGTGCGTTTTTCCCCCTAATACTCCAAATATGAACGAGTAATCCTGAATTTCTCCCACCTACACTTTTAAACCGGCCAGTGAATTTATTTCCATATCTCTTCCGAAGGTCAAAAGTCAATTTAAATGGATTTTGAGTTCGTGTGAAAATATTCGTAGCACTCATACATTCAAAAGTCAGCTTAATCTGACTTTACCCTTGAAAAAATCGCCATTAACTTGAAAACACTATTATGAGGCCAACTCAAATGACATTTAAACGAATTAAACCCTAGTGTCCGATGGAGGTTACAGATTCCATGAATTACCCTATACTCGTATGGTTGGGAAAAAATTAAATTTAGGAGACCATGATGGCACATGTAAAACTAATCATAAGCCCCTAATGCTTTGGCAAAACTTTTCCAATGTCCTTGCTCGGAATGTCCGAGTTGGTATGTTAGGTGGCTTATTTGGCTTACTTGGCAGAGAAATTTCCTACCTTAAATTTGTCATGGTCCGGTTATGTTGACCTTGTTGTAATTAGAAATTTAAACGTAAGTCAGTTTGTTTATTATAGTCGATGATGTCATAGAAGCAATCATCGGCAGTCAGGAGCCTTTTAATAAAGGCACTCAAATTGGAATCAAGGCTCTTGTGTGAAATAAAATTCGAAAACTTGAAGTTGATAAACTGTAGCTGATGAGAGTATTGAATTAAAATTAATGAGTTGATTTGAAATTGTTTTGATCTTAGAAGATACGAGTACCACCTTGATCAAAAAGTTCCCGTGTGGCGCTTCCATTATTCCGATTTGAGTTCTGTTTTTCTTGTTAAGTTTCTACATCTGTTGTTGATATTTCCTCTAAATCTTAGCGTCATAGCTTGACATTTGCAAAAGTTACGTAGCCAAGAGTACATCTATCTATGTGTGTGTTGGCGATTTTTTACAATTTTTGAATTGGATTTAAATTTGCAACAACGAATTAAATTTTGAGTCAAAAACGGATTTAATGGTGCGCGAACGTTGGAAAAGTGTTTTGGCAACGATTCTCTAAAGAAAACGGTCGTTTACCAATGGCACGAGCGGTTCAAAAGTGGTCGTGAGTCAATCGAAGATGATGAGTGCAGTGGCAGACCATCGACATCGCAAACCGACGAAATCATTGATGGAGTAAAAGAAATGTTGGTCAATAACCGCAAATTAACCATCAGAGAGATAGCGGAGGACTTGAACATTGCCTATGGATCCGTCAAAGACATTTTGGTTAATGATTTGGGTTTCCGTCGTGTAGCAGCAAAGTTGGTGCCAAAAGACCTCAATTTCATGCAAAAAAGAGACCGTGTTGAAGTCGCAAAAGAGATGATTTGCGAGGCTGAATCCGATCCCACATTCATCAAAAGGATCATTACTGGAGACGAGACGTGGGATTATGAGTACGACACGCAATCCAGACATCAGACAAGTGAATGGCGTTCACCAAATGAGCCGAGACCATAAAGACCACGTCGTTTTCAGTCAAAAAAGAAGGTAATGCTCACGGTTTTCATGGATTACAACGGTGTAGTGCATCATGATTTTTTGCCAGAAAGCCAGACAGTAAACAAAGAGTATTATTTGGCCGTTATGAGACGTTTGCGTAAAGCAATTCGCTGAAAGAGACCAGAATTGTGGGCAGATAACTCGTGGATTTTGCACCATGTTAACGTCGCACAGTGCCGTCATTATTCGTAATTTTTTGACGAAAAATGCAACAAATACCATCCAACAGCCACCGAATTCACCTGATTTGGCTCTCTGTGACTTCTTTCTGTTCAATTGAGTTAAAAAACCACTACGGGGAACGCGTTTCAGCAACCGAGAGGAAGTAATGGAAACATCGCAGGAAGCACTGATGGACATACCGAACACCGAATATAAAAAATGTTTCGAGGATTGGATCAAGCGCTGGCATAAGTGTGTTGCAGTCGATGGGGATTACTTTGAAGGGGACAATATAGATTTAGATGAATAAATTTGTATTTTTAATTTTCTGAATAAATTCCTTTTTGAACTTCTTGATCAAGGGATTATTATTATTGGCCCGGGTCTACCCCGGACAACTTTATTAAGCTTATTAACAAGCCAAACTTAAAACTAGACTTAAAAACTAACAAAGATATACTTAACCTAATGGGGCGAGGAGAAATGGTGGACGGGGGAGATGTTAAGGGAGTGGCATATTGAGTAGCGCTGTTTTTATTTCTTGTTTGCTGCTATTTAGGTCAAAGACTTCAGCGTAGTTGTTCGTTATACGCAACATTCTGGATATGGGTTCAAAGTGACCGTAGTTGGTGCGGTGAGTTTGGTTCAGAAAGAGTGGGACAGATCTTAGATTACGGGGATTGGGAGTGAATGCAATATTTTGCGATATTGTCGAGCAGTTGATATTTCCAGTCAGTAACTGGTGGATAAAAAGTACATCAGCGACTTCACGACGTTTTTTTAGGGTATGCATGCTAATTAGTTTTAGCCTATTTTCATAGGGGGGTAATCCATATGGATCGGCCCAAGGTAGACCACGAAGTGCAAAACGGATAAACCTGCGTTGGACTGCTTCTATTCTTTGAATGTGGGTTAGTTTATAGGGTGACCAAACTTGGCTGCAATATTCGAGAAGAGGCCTTACAAAAGTAATGTACAGGGACTTTGTAACGTAAGGGTTGGAAAATTCTTTTGACCAGCGTTTGATAAAGCCGAGTGAAGAGTTAGCTTTATTTATAATGCTGTCAATATGTGAGTCGAAATTCAATTCTCTATCACAAATTATACCTAGATCCCGTACTTGGGTAGTGGAAGGAATAGGCTCATCGCAGATGAAATAGTTTCTTGGAGGGGGAGGTAGACGTTTACGGGAATAGGTTATCGCTTGGCATTTGCTGACATTAAGCTCCAAAAAGTTTTGCTTGCACCATACCGAAAACTTATTCAAATCATCTTGCAGGCAATGGGAGTCAGAAGGCAATGAGATGACTTTGGAAATTCTCATGTCATCAGCGAAAATAGAAAGATTAGAGTTAGTTAAAATTAAATTTATATCATTAATTGTGAGGATAAAGATGATTGGACCAAGGTGACTACCCTGAGGGATACCAGATGTTGCTTTAATGGGTTCGGATATTGAAGATCTGAAGATGACCCTGTATTCTCGGTCTTCTAAATAGGATTTGGTCCATGCCACAAAATGAGGGGAAAAGCCAAGTTTTTTTAGTTTAAAGATGATGAGTTGGTGAGAAATTTTATCGAATGCCTTGCTGAAATCTGTGGAAATTGAATCGACTTCATCACCGTCTTCTAAAGCATGAAGAGTCCTAGAGACGAACTCTGTTAGATTAGTGGTCGTTGATTTACCTTTCAAGAAGCCGTGCTGATTTGTGCAAATAGTTGGCCTACAGTACGGAAGCAGTTGTTGATAGACTATGCTTTCAAAAAGTTTGGGTATGCAAGAGATTTTCGCTATGGGCCTATAATTATCGACTTCGGCTTTACTTCCTTTTTTATGAATAGGGATAATGTAAGATTCCTTCCATAGGAAAGGGAAAGTACCTGTTGAGACAGACAAGTTAAATAGAGCAGCAAGAGGAGGACCGAGATGGGTAACACACTCTTTTATTACAATAGCCGGAATTCCATCAGGGCCGGACGAGAAATCATCTTTAAGTTTGGTAATGTTTTCAGATACCAAAGTTGTTGTTATATTTAGTGAAATGGCTGACGTCTCAGGATAGTTTCTCATATAGCTAAAGTAGCTAGGATCGGGTTCAGCTGTTTTCTTAGAAAAGGATTTGTTAAAATGAGAGGCAAAGAAATTTGCAATGGTATTTGGGTCGGCAGAAGATTCACTAAGAAATTTAAGAGTAGATGGGTAGCCGTCTGACTTTCTTTTGGTATTAATAAACTGGTAGAAGCGTTTAGGGTCCGAGACTAAGCTAAATTGCATGCGGTAGAGGTACTCAAGGTAAAGAGACTCACAAAGTTCAGAAAAGCGATTATATACCGATCGATAATTACTGTAGTCGGAATCAGATCGAGTTCTTAAGAATTTGTGCCACAACTTGTTTCTGTTATTACGGAGAGAGCGCAACTCATTGTTGTACCAGGGAGGAGCAGATATGCAGTCCTTTCGGAAGGTATACGGAACCGATTGGGCAAAGCAGGAGAAAATTAACGAATAGAACGTTGATAGGGCAAGATCAATGTTAGTTGTCTCACCAATAAATTCAAAGTTAATGTTGCTGATGAGGTTTTTAAGTTTGTTAAAGTCGGTTCTACGGAAGTCAAATGAGAATGAATTTTCCGAATCGACACATGTGTTGCCATTTTCATATGAATATATAATTGACAAGGGGGGATGAAGGCGGTCTAGTTTAGAAAGAAGATGATCACTCCTATAAACGACACAGTTATCTGAATCGGATGTGAAGACAAGATCGAGTTGTCTGTTCATTGTGTTAGGTATTCCACTAATCTGATGCAGACTTGAGTTGGTTAGGCAGTCCACCATCAATATTTCTATTTCAGATGTCGAATTACGAGAGACAAAATGAGACGAATCATCGGAAGGCTCCCATATAAGGTGAGGGAGGTTGAAATCTCCTACTAGAACAATGCAATCTTCAGGTTATGCATCCTCAGTCAAAAAATCAACTGCGTGAACTACAGGTTGATAAGACTCAATGGGTTGAGATGGGTGAATGTAGCAATAAAGTACGTAAAGACATCGTTTGGGGAGCGTAATGTTGGCGCATACTAACTCAAAGTTTTCAGTGTGGGGAATATCGACAGGAGTTGAGTGAAAGCAGTTCCGGATTGCTAGTAAAACACCGCGGCCATAAGGATTATCAGCTCTTTCAAATCCATCTTTTCGAAAAACGTTGAAATTTTGAGGAAACAGCTCATGGTTTTTTATGTCTGGAATTAGATTTGTTTCAGTAAGAGCAATTAGGTCATAGGGAAACTTTTGAGAATTGAGATATACCGAGGAGATTTTAGAGCGCAAACCTCTTACATTTTGGTAGTAAATGGACAGGCATTGTGAACTGGAGGATACAGATTTCAGTTTGTTAGGAGCTGTAATAGTTTTTAAAATTTGAACGAGTTCTTTGCAAATGGGAAAGACGTTTGGAGCTGACATGCGAAGACAACGTAGAAAGATCATTATGAACTTCGTCCGAAGAGATGTCGAAACTCTCATGGTAGCGAACGAAAATTTGCATTAATTCCGCTGGCTTAATAGGAAGACCTTCTCGTTGAATCGAAACCATTATGTTGGTTTTGGTTATGCCATCAATGCAAACGGAGTTGGGTTTGTCGTGTAAGTAGGCAAGGTAGAGCCGAACATTTTCATAAATGCGGCGGTCTCTCAAACGAGATACTACATAACGACTGTCATCATTCATATCAGAAAATTTTTTAGTGAGTTTGACAGTTGGTGGAAGGAGTGGGTCAAGGTATTTTGGGTGAGAATCGGAGGCACGAGCGGATGATGAAGGGACAGGATGGTCAAGCACCCCGGAACTAGAATCTTGACTAGTGAGGGGGGTTGGATCAGGTGGATTGATAGATGAAGATGAGGAATGGGTGGTTGGGTTTAGTATATGGGAACTAATAAAATTAGGATATTTGTCGGATGGGGCATTGTTAGTTGCAACTTGGGTAGAAGGCGCAGGATCAAGGTTGAATGAAACTCTGTTTTGAAGCGGTTTTAAAGATTTGGTGAGGGGAGGGAGAGAATTTGGTGTAGCGACTCTGGTGTTCTTTTTAGATGGGGCAAAGGGGGGAAGGAGTGAGGAGAATCTTGGAAAAATATTGGTCTTAAATGACCAGTTTGAGTCGGGATGTTGATGGGAAGGGGCAGAATTGTTCGGGCTATGTTTTCTTTTAATAGTAAACTTATTATCTACCATATCCTTCCGTTGGGTGATGACCATCTTTTCCGTTATTGGTATGCCGTCCGATGATTTGAACATCCAATCGTATTTGGTGGGTATACGTATTTCAAAACACTAGCCGTTTTTGCTCTTGACTTTGCCAACTTGTTTACATTTGACGTCTTGTATACCGAATTTACTCCTAAAAAGGGCTTTGATCCAGGACGGGCTTGAGTGACGTGGGGCAGCTTGGAGGAAGAAAGTAGACAGTTCCGGTTTTTTGATCGCTTCAAAATTCATTTTATTTAATTTTTGAATTCTGTTGGTCCATTCGGGGAGAGTCCAGGATGTCCCAAAAGCCCTAATTATTGGCAATGGTCTTGGGTCGGGATTGGTGATCGAAGTTGCATTTATCGTAGAGGGTTGAACGGGAGCTTCGGTGGTAGCGGCTATTGAATGAGTTGGGGCTGAAGTGGTTGAAGGTGATGTATATAGCTCGTCGTGCAAGGATTTGTTACTCGGGCTTACTGCAGATGGAGGCGCATCCGGCTTACTAGAGATGTGCTTTAATTCCTCCAATATCTGCATCGTGGTTGATCTAGTGGATGCAGCTTCCTCACTAAGAAAATTGAGGTCATGTTGGATGGATCCGATGTTTTCGGTATGTTCAGCATGCTTGAGATGTAGAATAGTTGATTGGTCAGCCAATGTTGACATAATTTTTCCCAACTGAGTTGAAGTTGACTGAATCGCTGGTAATGTGTTTGAGCAGAGAGACTTATCGGAATCTGCTAATTTAATGATCTTAGAGTGCAGGGATTGAACAGCTGATTTTATGGCGGTTATGCTGTTATCGATCGAACAGTTTAGATTGTCATGGCTCTCTGAAATGAGTTTAGTTAAATTGTTACTGCTGAATTGAATTTCGCATTTCAGCTCTGCAATCGAGTCTGCAAGCCCAATTAGTTGCTGGTTATTACATTTTATAGCCAGCATTATATGTGCCAGGGAGATGGTCCGGCACTCTACACAAAAAAAGCTGAATATGCGCTTATACTCTTCGAGATGAGTTTTAGCGTTTCTACTCAAACCAATGCATATGGGATGGAATTTCTTTCCACATATCCCATTACATGTAATCATTTCCACTGTGTTAGTAGGTAAAGCGCAGTCAGCAAATCCACAGGAAGACATAGTTAAATTATTAGCAAGTAGGTTATTAAGTATTATTTAAAAAAAAATTTTTTTTGTTTTTTTTTTTTTTTTTAAGACACTGTGTTTTGATGACACTGAGAACGAAGTCACTGTGTTTTGATGACACTGAGAAGTTATGGTGTAAGTGAATGGGAACAGGTAATGTGGTTCGAATGGGGTCAAATACGAAACCAAAAAAGAAAAAGTCAAACAGAAAACAATTATTCACAAATTATCGCGGAGCGAAATTAAAACACGTCCGAACTTGACGGTGGGTAAGAAGACTATGATTAAGTGCACCATTAAAAAGTTTCAACGCAGCGAAGGAAAATAATGGAGGGAAGTAAGAGAGGTACCGATGTAAGTTGGTTTTGAATGTTTTCAGCTTATAATGACAAGAAAACAAAGTGGTGAGAATCGCGATATTTCAGAGTACTCTGAAAGGGCCCTGTATTTTGGTTGAAAGTCTGAAGGAGTATAATGCTATGTGCAATTTAAATGAAGCACTGGTGGTGAATACAGCGAAAGGGCAAGCTATCATCTCATATCAGTTTTGTCGCATAGTTTTCAATTCCTATCTAGCAAGTGCAAAGCGGTCATCAGAGCATCTGCTTATTCTAAATGTGTTATACACTCAGGCCAGATCACACGACGGAAAGAGTTTCCTATATCGCCTCAGGAAACCTATACATTAAGCAAAATTGTTGTGGGAAAATCGAATAAGTGCCATTCATGGATAATGCGTGGATCTTACAATTTCACTTAATAACGGCAGTATTGTGTTACTTTACATACGCTACTCTACTGTTCTACAACCAAAGAGCAGCGTCGTGAGTCCGGAAATGAATATGGAAAGTAGCAGACAAGAAACCATTAATGACGATTAAAAAAGCAGAGCCCTGTGACATGGCAGCATTTAGCGGATACCAGACTTGAAACCGTTCAAGAAAACTTGATTTAAACTTTCCGAAAGGTAATTTCTAATCCATTGAAGAAGAGATTCGTCGATCACAAATGCACGCATTTTCGAAAAAAGGGCATGATGTCCAAACTTGTTGAAATGGCAGATCGCCAGATTTATGTAGACTGTATTTCCACTTCTTGGTGAAACGTGCCATCAAATCACCAGTGGACCTGTTACTGCGAAAACCGTAATGCCGGTCATTGGAATGTTTTCATAGTTCGAAATATTTTATTAGGTGGCGGCCTATCAGCGTTTCTAATGGCCTTGGAAAGGAGGAACGAAAAAGGTTTGCCTTTTTAAGAGACTGACTGGACAAATGCAATTTTCCATCGGAGATAGTCTTAAAAATTACGATGGATGAAAAGGCTTATGCAGTCGTTTTGCTGGCGCGCAAGGTCATCATTTCAGAAGAAGGGAAGACGGATTTATGTAGATTGAGATCTACGAGTGCGAATGTGGATTCGTCCCATATAATTTTCGACGTGATCAAATGTTATTGGAGACATGACAAAAACTGGAAGCGTTAAGCTAGCTGTAAAGGGCACTGCGAACACGCTGGCTTTATCCAAAAATCAGACAACTGGAATAAGATCGATAGATAGATCTTTATTTCACGTAAGTTTTTTAATTCTTTCCGATAACTATTCAACATTCGCTCTTCTATGTAGCTTTGAAGTAGAATGGTGCCATGGAAGGTTAAGCATCATCTTGAGTATCTTATTTTGTGCCACTTGCAGTTTTTTAATGTGGCACTGCGCACAACTTCCCCACACAGGAGACCCATAAAGAAGTATCGATTGGAAAATTACTTTGTGTATGATCACTTTGTTTACCTTAGACAGAGCTGATTTTCTGTTTATAAAAGGTTATAATATCCTTGTTGCTACGAGTATATTGACCTTTTGTAGGGTTCTCGAAATATGCTCATGAAATGTAAGTTTGCTGCCAAGATATATACCTAAGTATTTTACATAATTGGACCAGATTATGGTCGATCCATGCAATTGCAGTTGGCTGTTCGGAAGGTAGCAAGGTTTTCTTTTTCGGGTAAAAAAGATAGCTTGCATTTTTTCACCGTTCAGCTTAATTTTCCACCTATTGTAATAGTGTTCTATTACTACCATCGCATTGCGAAGATTAGCCTCAATAGTGAGAGCAAATTCGTCTGATAAGAGCAATGCAGTGTCATCTGCAAACATTGCAACTTCACAGTTGGTCAAATTGGGAAAATCAGACGTAAACAAATTGCACAAAATTGGACCAAGAACAGAACCTTGTGAAACACCTGACTCAAAACATATCATACTTGAAACGCTACCATTGATTTTGACTTTAAAAGAACGACCTGACAAAAAGCTTTGAACTATCTTACACAGAAACGGAGGAAAGTTGTACATAATCATTTTATATAAAAGACCATCATGCCAAACGGAATCGAATGCTTTTTCGATGTCCAAAAGTATCATCCCGGTTGATTTTCCTTCTTGGCGGTTTTTTTTTTGACAAAATTGGGAGGTACTATGCTGAGGTCTAAAACCGAATTGCACGTCAGGATATATGTTACATTCTGTAACTATATTTGATATTTTTTCTTTGAGAATTTTTTCATATATTTTACTTACACTGCTAAGCAAACGTATCGGCCTATAACTTTCGGGGCTCACAGGGGGTTTTCCAGCTTTCAGAATTGGAACCATCTTGGCTATTTTCCAAGTATTGGGGAAGTATTGAATTTTCAGACATGCATTTAGAATGTCTGTTAAAAATTTCACTCCAGCTTTGGGCAAATTCTTGAGATACAAATTTTTTAGAAGATCAAATCCGCCGGACTTTCTTATATTTAAATTATCGACATGAAATTTTACGTCGTCTTCTGTAAGAAGTGCATTTGAAGGGGTGACAGGAATGAGGGTGTTGAAATCCTGGATTATTTCACTAACCAATGCATTTGTTGCTGGATACCCTAGGCTTGCTGAAACACAGTGATTTCTTAAAAAAGTAATCGCAAGGGCGTCTGCTTTCTCATCATATGTGTAATAGAAATTAGATCCATTTTGAAGACCAGGTAGTTGTTTGTTTTTATTTTTAATTATTCTAACTACATTCCAAAATGGTTTAGCGTTCTTATCTAGAGAATCAAGTTTTTCATTCCATTCCTCGTGGCGTTGTTGAGCTAAATGTTTTGAGATCAACTGGTTTAGGTGCTGCACATTATCTCGATAAAACATCTGCCGATATCTTTGCCAATTTCTTCTTTGCATATTTCTCAGTTTAATTAATTTAGCTAAATGAGGGGAAAGCTTTTTGTACAATTTATTGATTTTAACTTTTGGTATAGAGTCAGCTACGGCTTCAAGGATTAAATCATTGAAGTCAGTTACAACAGCATCTACTTCTTCTTTAGTAGATATCTCTAAAGAAAAATAAAAATAGTGATTCAGTTGCTATAAAAAATTAGTTGCATTTTCGTTAACTTACTCGGTAGTTCGGTGGTTAGCGGCGTCTGTCATCGTATCGTGGTCGTAGACACGGGTCGAATCCCGAGCTCTTTTTTATTTTTTTTTGTGTTGTTTTTTTTTTGTTCTCGCAAATTGTGTGAATTAAAAACAAAAACAAAGGGTAAAACGAAAGAAATCACGTGATGGATAGTGGAGAGCGTTCCGCTCTTCCCATAACGGGACTTATAAAAGGCAACATTACGGTTGCTGGTGCCATGGCGAAAGCCGTCAAAAGAAGGAGTAGGTTGAGAACCCCTCCTAATTTAAGACAAAAAAAAATGAGTGAGTTGAAAGGAGATACTCGTAAGGTTGGGTCCAGTATGAGGGGGGCAGTAACAACTTTGCCTCTCTGAAGAAATAAGCAATATTACCAGCAGTATATTAAAGCTGGAAGAAAAAGTGCTTGCAATTAAGCAGAAACAAACTGCTCGCAGGCAGAGGGAGCAATCAAAAGTAGAAAGCTCCCAACAACAAAAGCTACAACAACAACAGCAGCAAAAACAAAACCAGCAGCAGCAGAAATAACAACTGCAGCAAACAATACAGCAGTAGCAGAAACATCAACAGCTGCAAAAACAACAAAAGCTGAAACCGCAGCAGATGAAAAAACAGCAGCAGCAGCAGCAACACCAACAACAACAACAGCAGCAGCAGCAACAGAAGAAGAAGGAGAAGGTGCCTCCTATCAACACCTATAAATTAGAGGTAAATGAAACCAAGGACCTGTGTAAGTTGGTCATTGGTAACAATTTTAACATTAAGAGATTGGGGAACGATCGTCATGCCATCCACTGTAATACAGTGGAGGGCTACGCGGAAAGAGATAGGAAAGCTCCTAAAAGCAACGACGACGGAGCACTACTCATACACACCGAAGTGTGAAAAGCGGCAATCGATGTTGCTGAAGGGGTTGGAACCGTCTTCTGATCCTGAGGAGATCCTGGCACTGCTCAAAGAGAAGTAGTGCGAAGGACTCAAGTTTGTGGGGGTAAAGCCATTTACCACAGCTAGAGCCAGGCGGGAGAAACGGAGTCTGCCGTTCTTCCTGGTGCAGCTCAGTCCCGAAAGCCGTCTGGATAGTCTAAGGAGTATCAATGTCCTAGACTACTAGGTGGTTCACTGGGAAAAACTAAAAAGGAGCGAAGGCGTTATACAATGCGTCCGCTGCCAGAGGTTCGGGCACGCCACGTCGAACTGCCAAATGCAGCCTCGATGCGTGCAGTGCGCTAAGAACCACAGTTCCGAAGAATGTCCTCTGGGTGTAGACGGAGCATCCGATAGGTCGCAGCTCTCATGCGTGTTATGTGGAAACGTGGGACAGGTTTCAAACACCAGCCGTCACGTCCCAAATTTCCTACGCCCAAATGGCGTCTGGTAGGGGGGCTATGCCGAGAACAACGGAAGCTGCACCTAACATGCTAGCTATCTTGCTCGCAATCCAAGGGCAGATGGCTCAGCTGCAAAAGCAGGTTCAAGAACAGGCCAAGCGGGTGGACCAGATATACTCGCTGCTGCCGGGCCTAACGTAATACATGCCGTAATGGGTACGCACATGGTGGAGCAAACTTTGAAGGTCCTTGCGGTGAATGTTAATTCACTGATTAGGATTGAACGAAGAGCCGCGATGTTTAAATTGCTACAAGACCAAACTCCTGATGTGCTTTTCGCTAGCGAAACTAAGCTAACCGACAAGCACAAACTGGAGTACAATAATTATATTATTAGAAGAAGAAACCGGCCCAGATCCAAACGTGGAGGCGTCGTCGCGATCTTCATTAAAGAAGGTATAAAATTTCACAGAGTGTACAAGGGCGTGTTGCGCAGGTTCCGGGTGTTGGAGGCAGTCGTCATTTACATCCCGCTCCGCAGTGGAAAGCGGGTGTACTTTTCCTCTCTTTATGCACCTGATACTTCACAATCCACCCTATTCATTACAGAGCTCGACACTCTTTTTCGACTTCTGAGGCTGGAATCGGGGGAGAATTATTTTATAATCGGCGGGGATTTCAACGCTAGACACAGAGATTGGGGAAATAATTTGCCAAATACTAGAGGGAACCTACTACTCGATTGGTGGGGTCAGCGACAGATAACCCGTCGTTTCCCAGAGGCGGGTCTTATTTGGATCTACTGCTGTACGACGAACGTATACGACTGACAGGTACGAATTTACAAACGCTAAACTATCTGCGCACATTCGTGTATGACAGCGACCATTGCGGTTTTAGCACCGAAATTACAGTTCCCAACGAAATTGCGGAATTGGAGGAATTTGTCCAAAGATATTCTTACAACTACAGTAAGACTCGATGGACACGCTTCTACGCAACCTTGAGCAGAGCGCTCTCCTCGAATACGCTCCACCCACCGTCCAATAGGAATTTTTCAAACGAGGAGATCGACAAGTACCTAAAACAAATGGACGACACAATTAAACAAACTATGGACACTACAATACCGCGGTATCGACGTACGACTAACGAAGACCTGTTCCGCAATCCTACTATTGAGGCACTGCACCGACAGAAAAGTAGACTTCTGACCAGACTTAAAAACTTGTACAGACAGCTAACTGACAGACAAGATCCGGAGATTAGGACACTGAAGTCGTCGATTAAAAATGTGCAAAAGTTAATAAAAGAAAATTACAGAATTGCTGTAAGCTCATATTGGAACAACAAGGTTCGGGCTGTAAACACCAGCAACCCGAACATGTTTCCGCAAATCAATAAACTATTTCGGAGAAAAAAACAAAACGACCTTCAGTGTCTTAAAATAGCCCGGACAGCAGACAACGAACGGTTACTGACAATAGCAGGTATTGATCCAAATGAGGCCGCTGACGATGACGACTTCTTTGTGATCGAGGATCCACAGGTGAAGGTTGAGGCCATAGGGGTGGCTTTCCAAGAAGTATACAAGGCCACTGACACCATTGGCCCTAATTACGACCTGGACAATCGCGCCTTGGTACACAACTGCTACATTCGAAATGAAGTAGAGAATTGGCGATCCAACGGCTCTAGTTTCACCCTGTTTAGCGACGAATATATGGCAAATAATATCATTGCCAGGGAGGGTGACCTACCCCCATTCATTTCGAAGAAAGGACTCCATGAAATCTTCGACACAATCGGCTAAGAAATCAGTGGGGACCGATGGTATTCCGAACATCGTGCTTCGACATCTTCCTCTAGAAGCGGTGGACATCTACACCACCCTGTTTAATAATGCAATGAATAATGCACATTATCCAGCGCATTGGAAAACGGCGTTGGTTCAACCTATCCCCAAAAAGGGAAAGGATATATCCAATCCGGCGAATCTCCGGTCGATAAGTCTCCTTCCGAATATCAGTAAGGTTTTTGAAAAGGTAATCATTAGAGCTCTGTCTAGGTGGGTTGAGTACAAACATATAGTTCCGGATAATCAATTCGGTTTTAAGGCGGGACATGATATCTCACATGCCGCGTCTAAACTGGTGTCCGATATCCAATGGAATAAAGGCAAAAAACAATGTACTGGTGCCTGCCTTGTTGACTTGGAGAAGGCCTTCGACACCGTATGGTTAGAGAGTCTTTTCTATAAGCTGACTGGGCTGGGCATCAGTAAACCACTCTTGTACATTCTTTATAATATGCTAACCAACAGACAGTTCATCGTGAAAAATGGCGATGTGACTTCTGTTGGAATATTTCAAATAAAAAATGGTCTTCAGCAGGGCGCGGTCAATTCGCCGATCCTATTTAACATTTATACAAGCGATTTGATAGGTTCACTTCCCCATACTATTGCGTACGCAGACGATTTGGTAGCGTACAGAACAGGTCCAAAAATCGAGGTCATTAATACTCTCTTGCAGCGTGACTTCGATAAGATAAGACGATTTTGCGATGATTGGAAGTTGAAAATCAACTTTCAGAAGTCGGAAACCATTCTCTTTAGGACGCCGTTGTCTGGCGAAAGTTCTCAATCATTGGACAGCACGGACAGCCTCTTGTCTGTCGAAATGTAGTCAGATACCTTGGGATCTGGCTAGATCAGTTTCTGTATTTTGGCAAAAATGTAGATGCTACTCTGGCCAGAGCTAAAGGTGCTTTTGCCCTTACAAAGAGACTGTTTTATAGCAGCCAACTCGATGCGAGGGTAAAGGTAATCTGCTACATGGCCCTTGTCTGGCCCATGCTGGTATTTGGTTGTCCCGTGTGGTTCAATATACGAGCAAGCTTAATGGAAAAGATTCGGGTGTTTGACAGGGCTTGCCTTAGGGCTTTTCTTCGCTTGTACAGAACACCGGAGTCGGAGTACAAGAAATTTTATCCTAATGAGGTCCTTCACAACAGGGCGAACCTAATACGAGTGGACAACTTCGTAATTAAGCTGACTCGAAGGCACATTGCAAGAGCAATGACCTCGACGAATAACCTGATATCTGGGGCTTACTACTCCAATTACCTTTACAACGAGAGTGTGCGCTCTGAAGCCGTCACCGTTCCACTAGAAGCATTCCTCTACCTAGATCAGCTAGGGTTGATCCAGGAAGATCAGCGGTGCCGTTAATCTTCCATGTCGCTCGGAGAGCTGGGGACGGGCGACTCAACTACAACAGAGACGTCGCAAACGGCAGTGTGGATCGCCTCAGGTTCAGTAGGGCGGTGAGGAATCGCGATAAGAGGGATGTCGTTCGGTAGCAACAGCATATCTGGTGGTTGAATGATGGAGAAGATGTTTCGTCGTCGTTTCCGTCAATTACGGACCAGCCTCACTAATGAGGCAGAGCTGACCAATTTATTTGCTCTGTAAATAGCGGTGGCCAGCTTATAGGTTAGCATTTAAGAAACATATACATATATCAGTGTATACAAAGTTGTATACTGATATATGTATATGATTGTGTATAATGTCTATGTGTGTTTATGTGTGTATTGTACATTTAGGTTAGGTAGGCTAAGGTCTATTTTAAGTTAGATATTAAGTTTTTATAAAAAATAAAAAATTATGTTTAATTAAGTTTAGTAAACAAATATTAATAAAGAAAATGTAAATAAAGTCGAAAAACATAGTTATAGGAATTTAGAGTAGCTTAGAGTGCCTGCGTGGGGCCTGTAAGTTAGTATAAGATTGTTAAGTAATTTTAAGCTAGAATTTAAGCATTTTTTATTAGTATGTAAGAGTTAGTGATTAAGAAAATAAAATGCAGTTAAAACTAAACTAAACTAAGATATTGGTTGCGTAATAAAACTAGGTCTATTTAAAATAAAAATATCAAGGACAGAAGGGCGGCCACGAGAACCATCTGGAACATATGTAGGATATAGAGGATACAAAATTGATAGTGGAAGTGATTCAATAAGGTCCGAGAGTAAATTCCCCCAAACATTGGCTCTTGTACAGCCCCATTCCTTGTGTCTACTATTAAGATCACCTCTTTTCATTTACACAGAAAATATTCCTTAAATCGTTTTTAAACAAATGTTTATTTTTGACAGACTTACGAGCACCAGCGAAATAGACACAGTAGATTTAAATTGTTTGATGATTTTCTAGTTCTACCTCTATGCCCGCATTTTCTACTAAACGTGTTTGAATAATTGGTAAGAGCGAATGTTGAATTGTTCTTCGTATAAGTATTGCAACACCTCCACCCCTTCTATCGATTCTATCTACTCGATAGCACTTAAATTCAGAGGTGGACAGATTATCATCATGCTTAAGCCAAGTTTCAGTTACTAGAGCCATATCAATATTGTTATTGTTTAAAAAGTTTAGGAATTCAATCTTTTTGCTGCGTATACTTCTAGCATTCCATGTTATTATTTTTATATTACTATCTACCATATTATTTACAATTAAGAGACAAAAACTTAGTAGCTAAATGTGTGATAACTTCAAATTGTTCAACTTTTGTTCTACATACAGATAATTTTGAAATCATTTCCATAGCTAATGAATTTAGCTCTTCAATAGTGAAAAGTGTTGAGTTGCTACCTGGTTGCATCTCGTTGGTGTTGGTTACAACCGAACTTGTTTGAGTCTGGCTTACCCAGGCGTTTGATGGTTGCGGAGTTGTGCGTGCAGTGTTACTCAGCATAGTCAGTACAGCATGTGGACGTAGTGGAAGCGGGGGAAAATCCGTCATAGAAGCAAACGAAACTCGTTTGTCAGCAGTGGGGGCAGGAATTGGATTTGAAGAAGCTGCGCGAGAATTAGGATTCCTCTTTCGTCTTACGTTCGCTTTCATTTCTAAGTACTTGGAACGGCTGATGCATGCAATATCGGTAGCTTTGTGGCTCTTATTGCAGTTGGCACATTTATATTGAGAAGAATTATTACAACTGGAAGTCATATGGGAACCAGCGCAGATCGCACAATATGTTTTTACGCGGCAATTACGCTCACCATGGCCGAACATTTGACAGTTGCGACATTGAGTTACTCTGCCTTTAAGTTTTCGGTGAAAACTCCAACTTACTTGCGTATGAAAGATGGAACGATAGTTTTTTCGTAGATCTCTTAGAGCAATTGAACTAGTTTCAAGAGATATCAAATAGATATAGTCCGTGTACATAGCTTTGTTTAGTTCGTATTTTTTTGTTACTTTTTTTATGCCGATGCACTTTAAACCGATTTCAATTAGTTCACTTTTAAGTACAGCAACATCAACGTCATTCATGCCGTATAGAACAACTTTAAATGCTTTTGCTCTTTGAAGGTCGTGTGAAAAAAATTTACAATCATTGTCTTTTAGCTTACCGAGCACACTCGTGTATGATTCGATTGATTCGCAGACTATCTTTATTCCGATTGAAATTTTTGTGATGAAATAGTCACTTATTTTAAGTGATTACATTAATTGGTGCACATAGCTATTCACTCGACTTTTGAATCAATTTTATGTGTGGAACATACACCTTCTTTTGCACTGGCGAAACAATTTCGTCTATATTTTCACTTTCTTTATCATCGTCCGGTTGACACTGAAGGGGACTCCAGTAGTTAAATCTATGAATGTTTTTACCGGACATACTAACACGAATCTTTTTGCCCGAGGACAGTCGATTGTCCTCGGAATTAGGTGATCGATCGCGTTTGGTAATGTTAATAGTTAATTCGATTACGAATGCGAGGTAGAGACGTCATGCACGGATGAAAGCTCCGGGTTGACTGTGGCTACCACCTCCCAAGTGCAATAGTACTTGGAGGCTCCATAATCGAAATTTGGTTTCAACTGGAATAAATTAGTGTACGGAGGAGCCTGAATATCTAATGTTGCGCTGCAACTTGTGCCTTGTGCTCTGTTTGTTTGAACTTATTTTTGCCAGAGTAAGAATTTAGTCGTAATAGGTAATAAAAATTATTTTCCATATTTGTCATTTTCTATCGTCAAGGCAATGAGCACGTTTCGCCTTGATCTGACTTTATTTGATCAAAAACCAGTTAATCAAAGAGAACTACGACCGAGCAATTCAAAGCTCTTTTATCTAATTTTAGTGGCACGGTATTTTTGGTTCGTTCTCATCGACTAGATCTCTTTCTCTATGGCATAAATTGAGTAACTCTGGCAGATCTAATCTTATCCTAAATTTAGTTGAACTCAAATGTAATGGCTTTTGCTGTTCAAGACCGTCCTCATCTGATAAAGTTCTGACCAGCTTAGGTTTTTCGATACACTAGACACAGATCTATAGGTTTTAAAATAGAGCGCTAATTTATCACCTCTCAGAATACATGCTTTCATGTTGTGGCCATTAATAAAATTGGAACGATACACGCTACAAAAAAAAAGTGAAAAGTAAAGTACTCTCTCGCCCTGGAATTGCTAAATTTGATCAGAAACTTAAGCTGTGCAAGTTAGTAATGTAAAGAACTGAAAACGTGCCGGTCGCGCAGGAAGAATTGAAAATATTGTTTTTTAATTCGAAGTGTGGCGGATTCCACGTCGATCTCAGGAATTAGGCAAAGCACAAATAACACTTCACCGAATTTAACAGAAATACTTAGGCTATAAAGCCTATAAGATTCAATGTAAGCAAGAACCGGCCATCAGCAGAAAATCCAAGAATAATTGTCTAGAAGCCCCTCTGGCCACAACGTTTCTTGACCGAGTCTTTTCTCGAAATGTTCTTCAAAATTGGCCTCCAAAATTCTGAGAACATACAGACAACTGTAACATCAAAGTATATAGTGATTTTGTCTACATCGTATTGGCTATGAGCTCAGACAAAGACAAGTCGTCAAAATCAAACGAAGAGTTACACATGCCCATAGCTATTTCTTTAGCGTAATATGACAATTGAGTAACAGGCCTCGTCAAGCCATACTAAGGAGGCTCAGTATAAGACGTTCATTCTCCTAGTACTGCCCTCTGACACAGAAGCACGTGCGCTGCCGGAAAGGACATCCCTTGTCGCAAATTTGTTAAATGGTTTTTAGTAGGGATGAAACGGAGCTTCGACTCCGAATCCGATATGTCAGAACCTGCAGTTTTAAATTGCACCTCCGAGTCCGACTCCGGTTCCGATATAATCACCACGCAGGTTTTTCGAACCACCCTCGGTAACGACCGACGAACACGAACGAACATGCATGAGACGCGTAAGCTAGTGATTGGTTGATTGATTGTTGGTTTAGTAAGCAGATAACTTTCCGTTTATTAACTAGACTTTATTGACTATGAAGTCTAAAACAAGTGTAATATGGAACTATGTCAGTGAAATTCATTCGGCGAAATGCAATGTTTGTGCAAGAAAATATTGCAGGAAAGGTGGCACCACGACATCGTTAAAAGGGCATTTGAAATCGCAGCAGGCTGATAAATATGAAGAAATTTTGAAACTTGAAAAAAACAAAAAAAAATAGAAAAAAGTGTCTCAACAACTCCATTAGAAGAAGCTAAAAAATAGGTATAAATAAATGCAATGGCACGACATTTTAAATAAGAAGCAATTTGCCATAATAAATCTAAAGAATTTGGTAAATTAATATCGGAAATAATCGTCTTAGACGACCTTCCTTTCAGTTTTATAGAAAGTCAAGGATTTCGTCGGATCATCCAAAATATTGTGCCAAATTACAATATGAAAGGATGACAATATTTGTGACGAATTATATTCTAAATCAAGTGCTAATGTACCTATCGTTAATAAGTTTAACGACACATGGAATAACCGAAGAGTTAGAATGCATAAGAATTGTATTACGAGTAAAATATCAATCGCTGTATGAACGTCACACTGGGTATATAATAGCTGAAGAACTTAGGCACGTGATGCATGATACAATTCACTGCTGTATTCGTGACGGCGGTGGGTCAAATATGGTACCAGCAATGCAGTTCACTAATATTCCTCATGTGAATTGCACTGTACAATTACAGCTTTGTGTTCGAAATGCTAAATGAAATAGCTAAATGCTGAATTACAAAGAATTCAAAAAGAGCAACTTAACCAGCTACTTTTTGGAGTAATTCAGGATTATAGTATAAGGTATTACCAATAAATTATCATTGAATTAAATTCTTCTATTCTAATCTAATCCGCTTTTATTTGTATTTATGTGGAACGGTACCCTTTACGAGGGTTGTCTGAAAAGTTTCCGACTGCAACGTAAAGATAGCGGCACTCGTCAATAAATGCTAGTGAGTGCTAGTTGGGCATCTTTTGACAGTTACTTACCGAAGTTTCAGTCATTTTGGACGCGCAGTTTTTAGTTAACAGTCGTTTGAGTGAGTCGATGTGTGTGTTTTTTGTGAAAATGGAAAAAATTGAGTATCGAGCGGTTATTAAATTCTTGTTTTTGAAATGCAATACGCCTACGCAAATCAAAAATGAGCTAGACTCTGTGTTTGGGGACTCTGCACCATCATTTACCACAGTGAAATTTTGGGCAGCTGAATTTAAACGTGACCATAAGAGCTTGGGAGATGATGAACGTTCAGGACGTCCAAAAACTGCAACCACTGACGATAACATTGCTAAAGTTCACCAAATGTTGTTAGACGATCGCCGAATTAAAGTGAGAGAGTTAGTAGAGGTTATGAAAATGTCCAAAGAACGTGTTTTTTACATATTAAATCAAGTTTTAGGCATGAAAAAGCTGTGCGCGTTGGGTTCGAATGAACATTTCCAACGCACTTTTGGAGCAGTTTTGGCGCCGATTAATTACTGTAGATGAAACTCGGATACACCATTATACACCCGAAACAAAAATTCAATCAAAACAGTGAACTACAAAGGGCGAGCCCGCTGCAAAAAAGGCAAAAACTATTTTTTCGGCTGGGAAAGTGATGGCGACTGTTTTTTGGGATAGTAAAGGGGTTATTTTAATCGATTATATTCAAAAAGGAAAAAACCATTACAGGAGCATACTACGCATCATTACTTGCCAATTATTACGGTTTGAACTGCTTGACCATCCGCCTTATTCACCAGATCTAGTCCCAAGCGACTTATTTTTGTTCCCTCATCTAAAAACTGCGCTCGGAGGACAGAGATTTTCGTTAAATGAGGAGGCAATCACCTTCGTGAACAATTATTTTGCAGATAAAAACGTGAAGTACTATTTGGACGGGTTAGAGAGATGGGAGCATCGTTGGGAGAAGTGTGTAGCGGTACAAAGAGACTATGTAGAAAAATAATCTCTTCTATCATTGTTCGATCGGGAACTTTTCAGACAACCCTCTTATATGATAGAAGGTTTGATTAAGATCAAATAATCGATCTGCTTATATGCTAGCAAGCAAAAAATTCCACAAATTTCACCCGAACAATGGTTACACCTCGATGGGTTGGTGACAGTGTTACAGCCATTTGAAGAAGGCACCAGCCATTTGAAAAAGCCAGTATTTCTTCTGTGATTCCTTTATTTCATCTGCTCAACCAGAACCTTCAAATGCAAGTATCCGGAACTAAACCGAATGTAATAATAATAATAATCGCAAGTTTAATTAATGACCTAAACTCAAGATTTGGTGAACTACACACTAATAATTTATTCGCACTTGCAAGATACTGAGACCAAGTGGAATCCCAATTATTGCTTTTGCTCGATAAGTTAGACTGTACTGAAACTACTAAACTTGGCACGTAGACACGGAGAAAAGATTGTGATTATAATGTTGTTGCAAACACCAAATGCAAAATGTAATCGCCACATAAAATCTTTTCATTAGCATTCAGCCAGTTTTTTCCTTTTTTTTTCTTCTTACTTCGTTCACGAGTTTGTTTCACACGCGGTAGTGTTCAATCCACTGAAATCAACTTAATCTAGAGTAAAACTTTAATTAACCTCCGACCAAAAAGCTCGACTACTCGTCAACGAACAACTTCCTCTTGTGGAAGTAGTAAAACGGAATTGGACGAATTATCAAAAGGATGGAAAGAGTAGTCGCACTCTCCATCATTTCGCCGTTCGTCTTGGTAACTAGCAAGACATTCGCGCCGAATTTCGGGTAAACAATCGGCAGCTAGGTCAACTCGCCACGCACAAAATTGTTAAATCAGATTATTTCGCTGCCCAGGTAGAAGACTTATTTGAAGAAAGTTACATCGACATCCTCGCATCAATCAAAAACGAACGCGATAAGCACCATCCGCCACAGCCTTCAGCGACAACTCCGTCTGCCGAAATATTAGCGATCGTACCACCTCCAATGATTCGGCAACAGCGAGAAGTACTACTCCCAGATGTGAAACTTTCAGCGGCGAATATACAGAGTGGTCAGCATTCAAGAAAGTATTCATGTCACGGATCCATAATAGTCAACAGCTTTCCGACCAGCAACGTCTGCAGTACCTAAAGGGTCATGTAAGCGGAGCAACAGCTGACGATATTAGACACATCACAGTTATTGGAGACAACTTTACTATCGCTTGGCAGTCACTAACTGATATATATGAAAACAACAAACTGATTTTTTACAAGCAAGCCATTGTATTTAAAGACGACCCTACCGCACTTCGGAGCTTTATCAAAACAAGTCGGTTCTGCCTTAACGCAATGCACAAACTCGATCCTTCAATCGACGAAGGACATCGATTATTAGTATATTAGATGCTGAAAAAATTACCTGCCAATATTTGTGTGGAGTTTAATCATGAAAATCGAAAGTCAAACACAATTCCTACATTTAAGAATCTTTGTATGGTGTTTGAAGAACATTATCAGATGATGATTACGTCGTCATCTGTTGTGAACTCACATAGTTAATCATCAAAAAACGAACACAACAAGATTCACACTCCCGTTAAGAGAGAGGTTCGATCTTTATTAGTGGAAAAGAAGTGGAAATGATAATCACTTTCTTCGCCGATGCCCTCCATTCCTTCAGTTAAGTTCAGTTGAAAGAAAATCAGTCGCGGAGAAGCTAAAGGTTTGCTTTAATTGCCTTGGTAATAACCATGTGCTAACAAAATCTCGCCATCACACACTCATTCTCGTCTCGTCTTCAGGAATGATAACTGATATCACATCAATGCATACGTCGGTTTCCACACCAACTTCCGTACAAACAACAATACCTGAATGTGAAGTGCTTCTGCCTACTGCAGCTGTAACTATTTCCAATACAAATGGGCATCAACTCACGCGCCTTTCTGGACCAAGGGTCACAGGCAAGTTTCATTACTGAAAGAGCCGTTCAACTTCTCCAGCTTCCTTGTAGAAGAACTTACGTCACAGTCAACGGATTGGCTGCTAGCCAAACCATAGAAATTCGCCACTTCGTAACCATAACCATGACGTCCAAGGTAGATCATCGGTGCAGTTATAAGGTCAATGCTTTCGTATTAAAACGTCTCGTTGGAAGATTATCTGCGAAAAGATTCTCTATAGATGGTTGGTCTCATGTCAACAATTTGGAATTAGCTGACACGAAGTTTTTTGTTCAAAACCAAGTCGATTTGCTTATTGGCAACAATGTTTATGATTCTCTTATTTTGTCAGGAACAAGACGTCTGTCAGAAACATTGCACAACTAACTACAGTAGGGTGGATTACTTCGGGGAAAATAAGCAACTCTACCCCACTCATCACCGTTTCTTCCATGCATTTATCGATAGAAACCGAAGAGATGCTAAATAAAATATATGACTTAGAAGGTTCATCGAATGAACAGTCGACTTTGGCAGATGTCGACTTATGGTGTGAACAACATTTCAAAGAAAAACATAGACGCTTAGGAAATGGTCAGTACCTGGTTCGCCTCCCGTTCAAGTCAATATTTGACCCACAATAAGTGATTGGGCACTCACGTCAGCGAGCATTTAATCGTTTTTTTATTAATTGAGAGGAAGTTACAATATAAAACGAGATGAGGAATATTTTCGCCTTAACCAGATGCACCATGTCGTCACCTCTGCACAGCATCACTCAAATGTCTCTTCTGAAGGAATCGACGTGTCATGTTGTTACATTCCTCATCACCCCGTTATTAAAGATCAAAGTACGTCAACGAAGTTATGGGTTGTCTACGACGCCTCTGCCAAAACGGACAACGGGAAATCATTAAATGACATTCTCGCTGTGGGCCCACGTTTGCAAGACGATCTAACAGATGTGTTTCTTCAATTGGCGTTTGGCGTTTCTTCAAGGTGGTCATAGTAGCCGATATCGGAAAAATATATCGTTGCATTAAGGCTGACTATGATGACGCACAATTTATTTTATGGCATTCCTCACCGTCAGATAAGATTCAAGAATTCTTCTGTGATGTTGTCATGTTTGGTTTAGCTCCATCAGCTTTCCTCGCTATCCATACCCTCCACCAGCTTGCCGAAGATGAAGCCCAGAACTTCCCATTAGCAGTTGATCCAGTAAAACTACAAATGTATTTTGATGATTTGCTGGGTGGCAGCCACACTGTGCAAGAAATGCAAATAATTCGATCACAGGTGGAAGGAATGCTTCGCAACGGTGGATTTGAGTTACGGAAATGGGCAAGTAATCATCCAATCATCCTTCAAAACATTCCAAAAGAACACTGTGAGACTAAGGATTTGCTGAGCCTAGATAGTAATACATAGGTAAAAACCCTGGGAATTTTCTAGAGTCCAAAACAGGATAACTTTCAATACCGATTTAAAGTTGACTCCGTGAATTCCCCAGCCACGAAGAGAACCATGCTGTCTACCACTGCTCGGATGTTTAATCCAGCTGGCTGGCTGTCCCCCGTAACAATCCTTGCGAGGAACCTATTGCAAAATATTTGCTCCCGTAAGTTAAAATGGGATGAACCCATCCCAGACGAGCACCAACGTCAGTGGAAAACTCTCCTTCATGACTTAGGAAATGTGCGGCATCTGCAAATTCCTCGATGGCTAAATACGAGAAGAGACCACAAATCGCTAGAACTTCACATATTTTGTGGCGCATCGAAAATAGCATACTAAGCGTGTGCTTACACCAAAACCATAGATATTGCATCCGTCAAGGACTGTAATTTGTGATCCCATTACGCGCTGAGTTAACAATTCCTCGGGCAGAGCTTCTTGCAGCCATTAGGCTGTTCGAAAAAATAAAACGATTTCTTCCAACAGAATTGAAAGACTTGGACACTCATTTCTGGTCTGACTCAATGACTGTACTATGGTGGATAAACGGAGATGCAGAGAAACATAATGTATTTGTCGCCAATAGGATTCGTAAAATTCTGGAAAAATCACGCCCAAATCAATGGCGCCACGGAAGGTCAAACGAAAATCCTGCTGATTGCGCCAGCCGAGGAATGTCTGCACTAAGATTGACCTGTCACCGACTTTGGTGGAAAGGGCCAGCATTTTTTTTTTACTCTCAAACACGGAAAATCTTACATTGCCGGACTCGTCGAAGTTGATCGAAGCCGCATAAAGGAGACAATTGAGAAATCATCGAGTGCTTTTCGCATAGCTAGAATTGTTGCTTATTGTCACCGCTTCATCTCGAACTGCAAGGTAAGGCAAAAATCAGTCCAACAGGTTGAGTCACTGATGGTATACGAAGTACAACAAGCTGTTTTATCCTTCGCATTGGCCTTTAGTGGGTCTTTACCTGATAAAAGCAATCTGCAACCACTAAACCCTTTTTTTGAATTAGAAAATACTTTAATACGGCTTGGAGGACGCCTACGGGACTCACTCCTCCTATCAGCCAAAGAAAAGTTTCCAATTATCTTGCCAGAAAAAAGTCATTTCACTGAACTCATCATACGTCACAGTCACATGATCACGCTCCATGGAGGCGTTCAATTGACACTGAATCATGTACGAAAACAATTTTGGATCGTCCATGGTCGCAAGGCCATAACCCAAGCATTTCAGCGATGCATCATTTGCTATAAAAGTCAACCAAAACTATTATCTGAGATGATCGGAAACTTCGTCCTGCTCGTGCATTTGAATCAACCGGCGATGATTATGCCGGACCATTTTGCATAACTCCGAGTAAAGGAAGAGGCATAACATCAAGGAAGGATTACGTCGCATTATTTATACATATGTCTCGTAACGAAAGCAATACACTTGGAGGTAGTCAGCGATTTGTCATCGGAAGCCTTTTTGGCAACTTTGAAGTGATTTATCGGAAGACGTGGCTTCTGTAATAACATCTTTAGCGACTGAGGAACGAATTTTGTAGGAGCAAACAAATTATTGCGAGCAGACTGCACGGCTTACCGGAACTTCATCACAAGACATACAATTTCACACCTAAACGATTTACATATCCAGTGGCACTTCATCCCCCCATCTGCGCCTAATTTCGGTGGACTGTGGGAGGCGGGTGTGAAGTCCGTGAAGACCCACTTGCGACGAATAATCAACAATCAAATATTTGCATATGAAGAGTTTTCCACCATCATGTGGCGCCGCTGGAGCGGTGAATATTTATCCCGACTACAGAATCATCCAAAGGGGTAGAGAAAAAAAAAATGCCAAATGTTCATAATAATCAGCTTGTCCTACTCAAGGACGAACGACTTCTTCCCAACCACTGGCACCTGGGACGCATTGTCGATGTTCAACCTGGTTTAGACAACGGCTAATGGTAACTTCAAAAGAGCTGTTACGAAAATCAGCGTGCTACCAATAGAAGATACGGCATCGGGGTCTCCAGGGCTCGGCTAACTTTCTACTTTGAACATGTACTCTCGTTTCAGCATTTCATCATAATCTATTCGCAATAGATTATCCCGGGGAGGATGTTGCAAACACCAAGTGAAAAATGTAATCGCCACATAAAATCTTTTCATTGGCATTCAGCCATATTTTTTCCTTTTTTTTCTTCTTACTTCGTTCATGAGTTTGTTTCACACGCGGTAGTTTTCAATCCACTAAAATCAACTTAATCTAGAGTAAATTTGGTTTTTCTTTTTTAATAATTTTGATAAACTTTAATTTGTAATTGTGAAAGCTGAAAGGAGTTCTTTCTGCTACGAATTGACGCCCCACGAGTCGTCCCAACAGCTGCAAATAAAAGGTCAATTGAATCGGATGTGCCCGCCACTAATTCTCAGTGTCGAACGTTTCAAAGCACGTCCGTCAGTTTCCATTCTTGTCTGGCCAATATTCTCATGGACAGTGATGAAGAGAGCAGGATAGTTCCGAGACTGAACTGCTGCTGGTATCATTTGGACAGCGCTTTTAAATGAATATAGTAGAGAAAAGTGTCTCAAGTGGACAGAGGTTTTGAAGACAGTCGTGTGACAATTTTTGTCGGCTCCACCAGGGTCTGTTCCAAGCGGTTTGATTTATAACCCACTACGGAACAGATTGGATGGCGACAAATCAGCTAAGTTTTATTTACCCATTTTAAAATTTAACTATTAGTCTGTAATTTTGTCTATACAAACAATATTATTGTTGAGTGACAATTCAATTTCGTTTTTTTTTATTTTGCTTTTCTAATAAAAATTGAATTCTCCAAATTTTATTTTTTAATAATTTGAGTCTGCGATTCAACTCTGACTCCGTGGAGGTCGGTATGAGGCTTCCGACTCCCACTCCGACTCCGATAAAATCACCTCCGTAATATCCCTGGTTTTTAGTTCCGTTTGGGTTGGTGGGCTTGGGAAAGAAAATATGTAAGAGCGACATCTGCGATGTATACGGTGCCGTTGACCTGATTCGAAAAGTATGCATCAGTCGCCTAAGCTATTTTATGGAGATTTAAATTTAATTTAGTGGGGGCTAATGCCTTAAAAACTTAACTTAAAAACTAGGACTTAAAAACTAACAAGAGTTAAGGGTTAGGAAGTAATAATGGTGGAGAGTAGATCAAACTTAAGACAAGAAGTGCTCAGATTAAAATCAAAACGGGGGGAGGTTTAAATTGATCTTACGGAGCATGTGGGAGATTGGTTCGTTAGAGCCATAAGAGGTGCGGTGGGTTGGGATATAGAAGAGACGAGGACAGCGTAAATTACGAGGGTTAGTGTTGAAAGAAATAGAATTGTAAAAGGAAGCGCAGTCCACAGAACCGGAGAGCAGTCGATGAATGAAGAGAATGTCATGTCTCTGCGTTTTTCGAAGGTATTCAGGTTAAGAAGTTTAAGGCGGTCGCGATAGGGAGGTAAGATAAATGGGTCACTCCAGGGTAGTCCACGAAGAGCAAATCGAAGAAAACGACGTTGAATGTTCTGAATTCGGGATATATGAATTCGCTGAAAGGAGAACCATGTGTGGCTGGCATATTCAAGGAGGGGCCGGACACGGGTAATGTAAAGTGACATTGTCACATAAGGGTTTCAAAATTCGTTAGACCACCGTTTGATAAAACCGAGCGATGAGTTGGCTTTAAAGATTATCTCATATGCGAACGGAAGTTAAACTCTCTATCGTAAAATATAGTGTCATCGGCGTAAATGGATACGGAGCAGTATTTAATAATCTTCTCAATATCGTTTGTAGTTAAAATAAAAAAGAGGGGACCTAGGCGGCTGCCTTGTGGGACACCAGAAGTGGCTAAAAATGGAGTTGAGAAGGCTGACCTAAAGCGAACGCTATAGTAACGGGTCTTAAGATAAGAAGATATACATTTTAACAATATGGGGTCAAAACCGAGGGAAGACAATTTGAAAAGGATCAGTTGATGTGATATTTTATCGAAGGCGTTAGCGAAATCTGTAGCAATAACGTTAATTTCGTTGCCATTTTCTAGGGCTGAAAGTGCAAAGGATACGAATTCAACTAAGTTTGTAGTAGTTGATCTACCTTTTAGAAATCCGTGCTGATTGGGTGATATAAGTGACTTGCACTGAAAGCTTAGAACTTCATATAAAAAACTTTCGAATATTTTAGGTATGTGAGAAAGCTTAGCAATGGGGCGGTAGTTGGTTACTTCATTTTTTGTGAACCGGGGTTATGAAAGAGGTCTTCCAAACTTAGGGGAATTCCCCTTGTATGAGGGACAGATGAAATGAGGAGGAAAGTGAAAGATTGGAGACACACTTTTTGAGAAATATTGCTGGGAGCCCGTCTAGACCAGATACAAGTTCATCATTGAGATTTTGTAACTTTTCTTCGATAAGGGTGGGATCAAAAGGTTGAGAGAGGTTGGGAAGGTACTTGAAATATATGGAGTCGGGTACGAAGAGGTTGTCTGTAAATGACTGTTTAAAAAAGTTTGCAAAATTGGGGGGATAACCATCTGATTTTCTTTTGTAGTTGACGAATTGATAAAATGTCTTAGGATCGTTGATAAGGTTGGTCTGCGCTGTGTCGAGAAATCACTGATAGAGGCAGCTATAGAGCTGGGTGAATTGCAGGTAAGTTCCATGATGGTTAGAGTAGTCATAATAAGAATTGGTGCTAAGAAAAACTGCCCATAATTTGTTTCTTCTGTTTCGTAAAGAGCGAAGTCTTCTGTTGTACCATGGAGGGGAAATAGATGATGTTTTATGCCGTGAAAAGGGGACACAGAGAGAAATGGAATTAAATATTTCACTGTAGAAAATGGAGACAGCATCAGATAAGGATAGGTTGGTAAAATCAAAAGAACATTTGCTAAGATAGGTATAGATTTTGCAAAAATTAGCTTTATGGAAGTTGTAACAAGAAATGGTAGTTGAAGAAGTGGGCTGGGATGGAGAGTTATGGAAAAATGAGCGAAGAAGAGGGGAAGGAAAATAGTCGACAGTTGATAGGATAAAGGGGCATAACGTTACTGTGGAGTTAATAGGATCACTAGTGAAAATAAGGTCTAGTTGAATACAGATAGAATTAGGGACGCCACTTACTTGGCACAGGCTTGAGTCAGTTATGCTATCAATGAAAAGACAATCCTTGGATGAACTGGCGTTTGCCGCGGTAAAAAATAAGTGATCATCCGATGAAAACTAGTTTAGCAGGGGCAGATTAAAGTCACCAAATCATGGAGAATCAACTTTAGGGATGGCAGGATCATTAAACATAGGGTGATCGTCGTCTCGGAAAACATTATAGAAAGATGGAAATAGCTCCTGGCTCTTTATGTCGGGGATCATATTGGTTTCTGTAAGAGCATAGACGTCGAAAGAGAGACCGTGTGATTTAGACAAGACAGCACGAGTTTTAGAGCGCAAGCCTCTTACGTTTTGGTAGTAAAATATGTAAGAGGTAGTTTGTTGAGTGGAGGAATAGGGGAGTGTAGATGACATGCAGGCAAGGAAGGAAAGGTAGGAACCAAAAAATTTGTCGTGGTCAGCTCGGCTGCGCTGAAGGTGAGAAACTCTTTTAGAGTGTACATAGCTGCGGAAAGCAGCGAGGTTATCCGCAACCTTTTGAGGAGGTGTTTCGAAGATTTTGTGGTACCTGTTGTAAAGCTTTCTGAGACTAGTTATATCCGTAGGAAGGCCTTCCTATTGGTTGGAGACCATGAAACTTGTTTTGGTTTTTCCCTCAAAGCAAACAGACTTCGGACTTGTCGTAAAGATATGCGAGAAAGAGACGTATATTTCCGTATATCTTTTTATCCCTTAGCATAGAGAGCGCGTAACGGCATTCTGAGGCGTATATTAACGTTAGGCGGCGAAAGGGGATCAAAAATAGGGAGTGGGACCCGTGAAACCGAGGGAGAAGGCGAGCTAGAAGCGGGATTTAAGATATGCGAGCTGATAAAGTTTGGGTATTTGGCTCCTCTTGTAAGGTCGAAATTGGGAACACAGTTCTTAGTATTCGTGGGAGGGGGTGTGGGTGGTTGAGCAGTGACAGCATCAGGCGCAGGGGTTAAATTAAATGAAACGCGTTGGGGCTTGATTGGAAGAGAGGCACTTGGTGCTTTTGTGGAGATACGTGAAGGGGGTTGCTAAGGGATACAAACGGGAGGGGAAAAATTATAAAATATTTTGGTTTTAAGGCTCCAGTTGGGGTCAGGTTTAGGATGTGGATGGGGAATGGGTTTGGGTGATTTATAATTATCTTTTGATGAGACGTTGCTTCGTTTTTTTTCTACGCCTTTGTTGATTGGTTGATCCTTCCATTTGGAGACCGACATCTTTCCTAGCTTGAGGTTGGTGTTGGATGAGTTAACAAATAACCATTCGTATTTAGCCGGTAAATTAATTTTGTTTTTGTGGTGAGATGTTGGGAATATTGTGCATTGGTTGATGGTGATGCCATACCTCTTATTGAAAAATTCGGAAATCCAAGCAACATCTGCATAATTTAGAGCACCTTTGATGAGCAGGGTGGTGAACATCTGATTCGTTGAGCGGAGTCGGTCTAGCCTGCCTTGTCACTCTGAAGGTGTCCACATCGTATTAAATTGTGTAACAAGTTTATGTGGGGTGGCGACAGGAGGGGTTGGCGTTAGAGCAATTATATCACCATTGGATTATTGGATCGATGGGCTGGTGCGAGGATTTGGAGGTTGGGTTGTCGGCATTGGATGTGGCAATTATTGGGCTGTGCGTACGAGTATATCAATGCTCCGGACCAAAAAGTCTTAAACTCCTACTTAGAGGGATACCGCAGTAGAAGTAGACCTCGCCTTAAGTAGCCGTCACATGTAGTAGGAGTTGGTCAAAGTCTGGCCTATCTGAAGACCAATTCCACTCCGAACTATAGCCGGTGTTAAGTAAGTAAACAACATCAAAGTAAATGCTCTTTTTTTTCTATCTATGTATACATATTTACATATGTATTCCACTCGTATAATAGCACAGAGTAGTGCTTTGTAACATGACCAAATAATAATGTTTGAAAAGAGACTCAAATTAAATGATTTATCATTAATTGCCATACTGTGTCTCTTAAAGTGAATCATTAAGACAGAAGTGACTTGTGCCAGAATCTACACACCACACACTCTTGTGCTCATAGTTATTCGAACACATTTGTTAGAAACCACATCCTTCATGTAGATGTAGAAGTCGTGTCCTTGAAACCGAAATTTCGAAATATCAAGCGCACACAAAATTCTTTTTCTCCAACTCCAGAGTTAGTGGATATTAATTTAGAAAATTCCAGACAAACTTCCCACATAAACCTCTCCACCGCTACTGGGAGGTCCTTTCACCAACAAACTGTCTGTCGGAAAGCGACATTTTTGCCCCGAATCATACCCTTTTACTCATACTCATACCGTGTACCCGGTTTATCCTTTCATTTATTTATTTTCTTTTTTATTTTGTTGTTGTTCTTTCAGTATGCAAATATACAGTACACGAGAGATGCGTACAACATGCTCCAGCATCCTGTATCACTACATATGTCAAATCCAAGAAGTCCAAGGGTGGAGGCGATCTACTGCATCACTGGGTCGAAGGCAATTGCTATGGGCGTTGCTCAAAATGTAGAAAACGTATAAAAGCATACCATGGCATTACAGGACTGACGTGTCGTTGGTGTCACATGATGGTATGTATCGGGCACATATGTCCTTTTTCCTATATCAAACATTTAATAACTGTTCCTTTGACATTCCACATAAGACAGAGTGTACTCGAAAACGCATTAAATTCAATTGATCTTTGGCAGAAAGTGTTGAGAAAAATTGTGTCCTTTTTTTTTTTTTTTTTTTTTTTTGTCATTCAAAGGTAGAGAAGGACACGGGTATTATGCATAAATCGAAATCGATTGATATCCGGCTTTTCAATAAGTGGAAACAAAAGAAGGATTGTGCTAAGTGTTTTTATTGCTACTTTAACCCTTTTCCAATTGCCTTTGAAGCGAGAAAAGAATTGTGATTTCCTTTTGGGAATTTGACAGTTTGCAACCCCGTAACACAAAACAAGCAACACGAGCAACATGCTTTCTCCAAAAGGTTACCAAGGGGTGATGGACAAATATGATTAACTTTTAGAGATTGACTTAATACAACCGAAATAGAGAGCCTCCAGAGAAGTAATTTTAGATTTCATAGGGTTGCCGTGTCTTTTGCAAAATTATATCTGTCACACCCTCGTAAAATGTTGGATGTGACTCTGGTTGTACAGTGGGGTTTTATTTCTGGCTATGTCGGTCTCAACTGCTTAATATAATATATAATAAAGTCAAATATGTAACTAAAATAGAACCGGAAAGTCAAATCCCTACATATACCCTACATATAAATAGACAGTTATTATTAGGATTATTCCAACTTACGTCGATTGCATTCGCTCTGCGACCTCTCTGATTTCATTGATTTTATTTATGTTAGAAGAACTTTAAACTTATTTGCGTGTCATACAGCATTTACTCGTAGCTAAACCACTATTTCGAAAAGAAAAGTAAGGTCCTGCGAGCCGAATTTAATTGTAGTTCTTCGCCGAACTTTAATGTTCCCACATTCTAGAACTTGTATTCTTTTCTTTACATCGTATTCTGCAACGAAGTTGTGGGTTCATGTCGGACACAAAAAAATGCAATTAGTCAGATATGAATGCTTCCGAAAGTGCACCGAGGGTGGATTTGCTTACTCATGAAATGCCGCATGGGAGCAAACATTTTCTACTACAGCTAGTTACTTACTTACTTATTTGGATGGCACCAGGGTCTTAGCTAACACACTTCTCCAGCTAGCGCGGTCTTTTACCAGCTGCCCCCAAGGAAGCCCTCTGAGTTTAGGGGTTCTAAGGGTCCATGACCTAGCCATCTAAGCCGGTTAGTTCCATCTTTCCTGATAAGATCATCATCGTTGTACAGCCCGAACAATTCACTGTTGATATCTCTTCTTCATTAACCAATGAAGCAAATGGGATCGAAAATAACCCGCCGTACTTTCCCCTCAAGGCGTCCGAGAGCATTTTCATCGGCTTTCGTTAGTGTCCAAGCTTCTGTGGCATAAAGAAAGATTGGAATGATCAGTGTCTTGTATAAAATCTTATTGGTTGCCCGATTGCGTTCTAAGCCCAGGTTAGGTTAGGTTAAACAGGGACATGATGGATATCCCATCACACAAACACCAGGCATCAAACCGGGCCCATCGCTATCCCTGTGGAATCAGTTGAATTTGTCTTCAAATGGCAAAAAAAAAAAGCTAAATAATCTCCCTGGTGAAATACCTAATTTCCCTGCAAAATCAAAGAAGGCCTTTGAAGTTCGTGCCGTCTATTTCCTCGAGGTTTTCGAAAAAGTATTTCCCTAAAAATTTTCTTCGACTCCGCGATATTGCCTCGTATTCACACAGTATGTGTGTTATGTCCTCAACAGTTTGCCGATCACCGCAGAATCTGCAAATTTCCGTATCTGAAAATTTGAGTCTCTTTGCGTGTTGCCGCAGGAGACAGTGTCCTGTCAGGATTCCTATTACTGATTCGTGTTGAATTTTATTAACGTCTTAGATTTTTTGCCGTTTGCCGTGTGTCCTTCAAGACTTGACCACCTTAGGTTGGCAGTCTTTGTGATGTTTTCCTGGATAGTGCCCCTCGCTATGCAAAGGGGTGGTTTGATGTTGGCTACCTCACTATTGTCAAGTAGCCCTTCTTTTCTTGCAAGCTCGTCCACTTGTTCATTTCCTTTAATACCGCAGTGTCCTGGCACCTAGCACAGTCTTACCGGACTGCAAAATGCCTTGAGTACTGTGCGACAGCCTCTGACTGTATCAGAGTTGATTGCGGCTTGGCTATAGATGTAGATAGCGATATCTCTTTCGGATACCGATCTCATCTGCATTAGCTCAGCCGCTCTGAAAACAGTCAGAACCTCTGACTGGAAGACACTGCTTGCGTCCGGTAGTCTTATAGATACTCTTAGCTCTGGGTCTTCTGAGAAGATACCAGAACCTGTTCCTTCCTCTGTTTTTGACCCGATTATTGCATTTTTTTTCCCAGTCCTCCTTCTACGGATATATTATATTATACGGGATGTCGAAGTCGACCTAGGAAGGAATTTCATCCGCTAGAATTGGATTGCCTGGCAGTAGCGCAGCTAGAACCGTGACATGTTCAAAACTACTGCTCTTGAAGTAACCCAGATTAGTGGATCGCATCGCACTGTTGCCAAAAAGTTTGGTCATCTGTAAATCAAGCGGTATTAGATGCAGAAAGGTCTCCAATGCTGCCGTAGATGTCGTACGGAGCGCACCTGTAATGGCTATGGAAGCCGGTCTTTGAACCGCCGCTAATTTTCCATAAACTGTTTTCTTGTTTGTTGCTTTCCACCATACTTTCGTAAAAGAAATCTGAGCCTTGACCAGATCTCAGTTAACGGTATAGTGATTGTGTAATCCAAAGAAGTAAAATATCTTGGAATGGGTCTCGATAAAAATAAATTAGAAATCACATATTAATATCGAAATTACCAAAACGATGAGGGCTTGCCATCGTATGTATAGTAAGACCTGGGGATTAACTCCAAAGGTTACACATTGGATATCTAAAATGATGATATGCCCCCTCATTACCTACTCATCAGTAGTATGATGGAACAAAACAAAAGAGAAATTTACCATACAAAAGCTGCAGCGGCTCACCGATGGAATTTATACATGCCCCACAGCAGGTATAGAAGCCTTCATTGGTTTAATGCCACTCGATTTCTTTATAGAAAATATGGCAATTCGCAGAACGGCCAGGCTACTACAAACAGGAGAGATTAATCACACAGATCGAAAAGCTTGACATGATCTGCGCGACAAACGACCACCTACCTAAGACTCTTTGCTTTGGCAATAAGTTCAGTATGGTAATCCCAAGCCGAGAAGTATGGAACTACAAAATCCCCATCTCAAACCTTGAAGGTGTACGGATGGATTAAGGATGGATCCACCCCGGTGATGCTGCCATATTTGGTCCAAACACCAGAATTTCGCAACCAATGGGAAAGTGTCACAGTGTATTTTAAACAGAAATACATTCCATTAACGGACAGTCAAGCAGCCACAAAAGTATTAAACTCTAATCTCATTGACTCCAAATCAGTCATGTACTGCTTCAATACACCACAAGATCTCTTCCATAAGAACCAAGTAAAATTGACGGAAATGCAGTAGCCGACGAACTGGTCAGAAACGGTTCAGCTGATTCTTTCATCGGCCCTGAGCCGTTCTGTACTATCTCGTATTCGGCAATAAAGAGTTGGGAGAACAAAATGTGTATATCTCATTGGAAAAACATCCCAGGCTAAAAAGGCCATCAAACCATTTCCGAAAACATCGAAAGAATCCCTACAATTCGAAAGGGATGGTAGCAGTAAATTTCTAGTCTGACACTGTCATCTTCGATATCACCTACACAAAATAGGTCTTATTGACCAAACTGAATATCGTCATTACATGGAAGATAACCAAACTGCGGAACACATTTTATGTGAATGCATGGCTCTAAGTGCCTTAAGGAGATGACATTTCCTCAGAGAAATTTTAATCTCTGGGGAAATTCTCAAAATCTCCACCAGAGAGATTCTCAATTTCATCAAAACATTTGAGCCTTCCTTGGTTTCGTAATACCGATTGTGTTGTACAAAAGATCTTTTAAGTGACAGTGCCCTCACAATTGGCGGATCTATGGCGGATCCATGAAAAAAAAGCCGAACCTAGGCTCTAAAAGTGTATTCATTGTTGATGTCATTCTATGGAATACAGACTGTTGAAATCACTAACTGAGGCATCTTTCACCTTAACATATCATAAGTTGTCCTGAAATTTGAATAACTTAAATCCTATGAGCGACAACGCCAGCCTTTATACCGATGTCTGGTCACTAAGCAGACCGTGCTCCCATTCCTCGCTATCTGAAATTCCACAATAGCTTTGAACTTTTATTACACCACGTTTAGCTGAATTCTGCTATCATCTTTATGTCATACTGACTGCTTTATTGATACAGTGATATGGAACTTACTTTAAAGGTTCATCTTGTACGACTGTTGGCATTAAAATAAGCGATTCTGACACTGCCTGAGAAACTACCACAGGTGTATCTGTTTCATTTATCTGGTTGTCAAAATATGTTTTCTCCTTACCTAAGCTTCGAACTCGATACCGCACTAAAAAAAGTTTTCTTAGATACATAAGTTCGAAAGCAGCCAACTCTGGCTATAACCCTATTGACAGGATTACACGTCAGCGTTTGGCACAACTTTGCTCATTGGAATTAATGCTCGAGTGATTTTTTTCGCTTGTTATTGCGAAAAGTTTACCGAAAATCAATATAGAGACGTCATTATATAGTAAATATACTCGTACCAATGCCGTCGTCTTGAAATCATTATACTGAGTAAACTTTATTAGTTTGTGATGATCCCCGTAGACAGGATTCCACCTCCAACACATGGATAGGTCCTCAATATACATTCGACTATTTACTGAATATCCAATCATAAAGTTAAATATTATTTCGGCTCCTCTTTTTCAAATGTTTCATTGCGGGGTAATTAGTAAAATTAGAATATGGGAGATTTTTTGTAGGGGTACGGTACAACAATTCTATTTAGAGTTCCCTCATTATCATCTTATCCTCCTAATAACACTCGTTAGCTACTTAGACTACCTAGTTAAGACAAGTCGAGAAAATATGTCTTCTTTGGCAAAGTCGAAAGTAATTTGAATTTCAGACTTACGCTCTTCTTTCGGATCAGAAAAACCATTTCTAAGGATACAATGAATGCGTCGTTTAAAAAGCGGGTCGAAACATGCAGAATACGACTATTACTATCGACAACAGAAATAGTGCTTACTTGTACGCATATTCATCAAATGAGCTAAACTAAGGCAAGAAGGTCCATGACATTTGGTATCTATTCTAAATTTTCTAATATCAGTCTCAAATGGTCCTCCGGTTAATTACAGAGACTACGTCTTTTCCGTGGCGTAGTCTGATAATAAACAAGGACAGAACAATAGCTGGCCTTATGTAAATGGATATCAGACTTGCGACTGATGTACAACTCTACAGTCTTCAGACTTTTAGGGGTCTTACTAGTAGCCTACTTCTGGCACCGTAAGAGTCAGGAGATCCTAGAACTTCGGAGCCAGCTTGACTTGTTAGAGGTAGGCCTACTTGTGGGAGCGTCATGGTTACTATGGTTTAAATCGCTGGAATAGTTTCCCGACTTTCGTTAGATTAGCCAACAAATGTAGCAAATATAGGGCGCCATGATGGAGGTTTTACCTAGGACTCAACCTTCAGCAAGAGCTACATGGTACTGATCTGAATGGGGTTCCCCAGCATGATCTTAAAACCAAAACTAACAATTATTCCCTATTAGGTCAGGGTTATGATTAATGCACCGCTAAACATCGTGTGTAATGGCGCAGCTTACATAGTAGGCTCCCACATCAAGTAAGCGACTTCATCAGTTTAATATGTCACCCCAGAGGAACGAAACGACGAAAGAAAGCTTTTCCGATCTTTCTGATATTAAATGCAAGCATTACCCTAGGTCCGATAAGGCTAGGTTAGGAGGCCTGGTAAGAAATTATAGTCCACTCCACTCTCACAAAATGCAGGTGCCAACACTACCAAAAAGCTATTAAAACCTCAGAGACGAACAAGTGCACTTAATACTCGTAGTTGAATAGCAACCATTACTGAGAATATGCTAGGACAACTTCTCCAAAGTGAATAACAGTGCCGATGATCAAATAGACCACTAAATCTTGACAATAAAAGCCAATAGTTCCATCCACCTAACGACGCTGTTTTAGTTGACAACACATCTAACGAGTTCCTTAAACTACTAGGAAACGATTTGGTGAGGAGGATGCACCAACTTATCCGCAAAATATTGCTGAAAGTAAGTAAGTCCGATGAAGGGAACCTCAAAAAACTCTACCAAATCTGTGAGCACCTTAAGTCTCTATTAGCATCCTACATACTTGGTCGAAATCAGTGCAGGAAAGTCAACCGCAGACCAAATTTTCCCAATACGATCTTAAATTTTCACGAATTTCATCGATGTGGTACATATTTTTATTAACTTTAAGGCCACCTATGATAGATTTTATGAGTATTTAGACGAGCTCTGTAGAGCAAGATGTAATTTTTGTATCCTTACTAAGCTTGTGCGAATGTTTGACGATGGAGAATGCATGCGACACAAGCGCACAGAAATCAAACGAAGAATAACCTAGGCAACCGCTTTCTGCATTTGATTACAATGACTACGATTGATCGGATATACTCGTATATGTAGATCATAATAACCTTGTGTACCTTGCGCAATAGAGCAAGACATCGACTCAGATGGCGCACGCGATTGAAATGCGCTTTCAACCAACTCGGCATGCATCACTGGAGTCAGCTAGCCTGTGATTGACTTGGTCCGCTTAATCTAAAACACAATCGTGTTAAGTAATGCCTTCGGTGTTCCAGAGACCTTTTCAACTAGATTTGAAGCTGGGTTTTCTTGAAGACTCCAAGTTTTTACCCCGATTGTTACAATTTTCTCGATCACAGGCCTACTCTCTGCTTCTTTGCTATAGCGCTTGTGTGAGCACGTGGTTTGTTATCCTTTTCTGATGAACACACTCATTACCATACCACTGGCCATGTTTCAAGGGTTGATTCGACAACCTCTTTAATGATATTGCCGCCATGGTTTCACATATCCTTTGCGTTTTTTTGTTGCACATATGCCAGAATGTTTCTCAAACTCTGCAGACTCTGGCTATTCTATCTATGTGCTTACATTTGCAGTAAAGATGTAGAGCCGACTCTCGTCTGTACGCATAAATGCATTCGGTATGTTGAATGCGTGTCTAGAATTGATCGCAGCCAAATCATTTTTATCAAAAGTGATGCCATCTGATGATAACCATCTTGCTGAAACCATTCCCTAGAAAATCAAGTAGTCCTTACTCTAAAATTTTGCATATCTGCACGATCCAGTAGTCGGACGGAAGCCAACATCTGCTGTCATGACTTAAAGGCTATGCTTGCCTACTGTTTCAATGTTCACAATTTATAGTGAACAGGCCAAAAAAGCCTCAAAATCCCTCTGAATAGTCTCCAATTTCTGCATGTATAAATTTTAAGGAATTGAGGTACACAGCACGTATACGTTCAAAGTACAATCTTCGGATTCATAATACGTGGAGGCCTTGAATCGTGATTTGTCTTAAGGGCTAAATAGGGCGGTTACCCGCTGTCTATGATCTACACGGTGACCAATGATTGTATTTAGATTGCTCTAAAAATCCTTATAGAATTCAATTCTAAGTAGACCGGTCTTATGCCATAAACAGCACCGTTAATTTTTTGGAGAAATTTTTCCACCAAACCTACTCCTTCTTTTGCTAGACTTTGAAATGAAAAAATCAATTAGGTTGACAAGAAATCTCTCATGCGATTATGGGCAGACACAGATAGAATCGATTTTACACTCATGTCCCTGTTAGGTCCCCTCGATCCCTCGATTCTGTGCCGGTAGCATCTTGTCAAAGTTGCAGCCAAGTGACAAAGTTGCCTTTAATGTACCCGGACCACCCGTGGATTTTTTTTTATAATTTACGCTTATGACACCCTTATGACACCCTTTTACTGTTGGCTCTGGCGGGTGGAAAGATAGAAAGAGGAGAAAAGAAAACATTGTTCTGATGTAGTAGTTTGTAGGTATATTTGGTTTCGATATTAGCTCTCCGGGGGTGGAAGCCCAAATAGGACGGAGAGTTTTTTCTTCACAATACCATGGTGTGATAGTGTCGAATTGGACTGGATCAAACTTGGCACAAGCATAATGCCACCAGCGCCTACACCAATCACACGATACCATTTGATCGCCATCTGCGATCCAAACCAGGTTGTGTGATATGCGTAGCGTAGAGCATATGATTGCGAACAACTCAGACGAACAACCCAGCGTGTTTGCGCATAATCCCAAGCAGATAAATAGATCCAAAGTACAAATACAAATACAAATACAGTACAAATACCAGTCAAAATCAAAGTACAATTAATATAGAACATTTCTAAATAAACTAGCTAAAACAAAATTTCCACCACGCGGTTTTAAGTTGTCTGACGCAATAATTTTCCTTGCTAGTGGCGGTGTTTTCTGCTGCAAAAAAGGAGAGAAAAAAATTAATGTACAAGCGGTGCTGAATTTATAAAGCTGTACTTATAAAGCTGAATGCATGAAGGCTGAATGCAGTCGGCTTGGGCTGTGTTTATACTTTAACAATTTTTAAGTATCTAAATTAAAAAAAAGTAACTGTGGCTCGATGACAGTGACCAAATGGTAAACTATTATTCATCACCTCGAAAAAGCAACAGTTGATATAAGAAGGTTATCTTTCACCTGTTAGACGTGGCTATTTGGAACTCTTTTTTCATAATGAAAATGTTTACAAACAAAACTACTTTACTTGAATTTAGAAATGAGTTAATAAAAGATTTCCTCTCTATATCGCAAGACTTGAAAGATGGAAGGTAACTTGTTAAAACGGGGGTAAAATATGGTGGAATATGATAATCCCCAAGTCCTAACAGGGAACGAGCCACACTATCGGGACAATATTCCGAATCCCAAGGATCCTGCAAAGACATATTACATTAGATGCCGACAGTGCTTGAAGAACAAAATCAGGAAGGAGACCAAATATTTATGTAAAACATGTCCCTTAAAACCACCTTTGTGTACTGTTCCTTATTTTGAACTGTTTCATTCCCAACAAAATGGTTGAAATTCAATAAATTTATCATGTTCTTTTTTTATTATTTTAATTTTTTTTATTTTCTTATTTGAGGGCGGCATATCTCGCTTTGTCCCAGAATATGGAAAAAAATGTAAAATGTTGATTAGGTGGGACAGAGCGGCCAACGCTGCTTTTTTTTAAATGAATAACTCATCCATACTCGTAACTCCCATTTACGGGGGTTGAGTACCGAGTCGCCCACCGTCGAGTTCACAACTCCACCAGTGCACTCGTAATATTGTTGTGTGCTGTGCAAAAAAAAAAAAATACAAAAACAAAAAACAGTGCAGTGCAGTGACTGAAAAGAAAAATATCACACAGTGCGGGTATCCCACCTCACCCGCTCCTAGACGAATTACTGTTGCTTGCACTCAGTCACTACCGTTACTGTATTTACCATACGGTGCGGGCAGTGGCTGAGTGTATGTAACAACTGATGGATAGCGGGTTGTGAGTGAAAATTTTGTTGGTGCACTGTTTCATATTGTTGTAAGGGCAGAACACCTACAACAATTTGATCCGGTAAATCAATATTAGAATTTTCACTTCGCAGCCTTGCTTAGTATCGTCGGTGTTTGTGTTTTCTGTGTTTGTCTGTGATTATGACTAGGGAATTCAGGGTAGACGTAGCCAATATACGCGGGCTAAAAAGTAATCACTTTTCTGCGTACGTTCACGTTTGTAAGTACAGACCAGCTGTTTTGGCACTTAGTGAAACACAGGTAGATCCCCGCCCACACCTCTCAGATCATTCGGATCTGAAGCTACCTGGCTACGAACTAGTGCCATTATTCTTCTCTCACCGCGGTCTCGCCATTTATGTGCGTAGTGATGTAGCTTACCAAACTCCACCACAATGTGATCCATGTTCCAATCCGGAATTCAAGTTCATGTGGTTAAAATTCCATCTCCGTAAGCAAATTATACACTACTGCTTTATTTATAGAAGCCCCAAACTGGACAGCAATTCAACCTTTAACGAGTTTGATGCGCTGTCTGACTCCATTCAAAGAATTGTATCCCTGTATCCTCATACTGAAATCGTTATTACAGGCGACTTCAATATACACAATTCTGGGTGGCTTCGACATTCTGGACAGACAACACCCGAAGGACGGTGTGTTGAGATTTTCGCTGCGGAAAACAACCTAACGCAGCTTGTAAATGAGCCCACGCGAATACCATACGTTGATAGTCATACCGCCAACACCCTGGGCTTGTTTTTAACTTCTCACTCTGATAAGTACACCATTGATGTGCTCTCCCCTCTAGGCTCGTCGGACATTGTGTCATATCAGCTAATTCACCGGCTCAGCTCTCGTACACCGACCACACAGTTAGAGAAAAAATTCCTAAAAGAACCGTATGGCAATACGAGAAGGCCAACTGGAGCGGTCTTAACAGCTTCTTTAGGAATTTTAACTGGTCGTTATGCTTCCTCGATAACGACGTGGATGCCACTGCTGATATGATTACTACAGACACCATTCTCTTTGGAATGAGATCCTTTATTCCTCATCGGATGAAGAGTATCAAACCAAAAGAAAAGGCATGGTACGACTCGAGCTGTAAAGAGGCCGTCAGGGTTAGAGAAATGTTTTTTAGGTCCTACAAGACCAACCCGACAGAGGAAAACCGAAAAAAGTTCAAGCGAGCCAGAAATGACTGCAACGCCTTTCTTAAGCGTGTGAAATTCCTATACGACCAAAAACTGAGGCAAAAAATACTGCAATGTCCCAAAGGCAGTTAAAAATGTTGGTCGTTCGTCAAAAACATCAGAAATTCCGCCTCATCCTCCATCCCAACGCTCATTTACAATGACATTGCAGCTGTCAGCTCTTTGGATAAGGCCAATCTGCTTGCTGAACACTTTGCGGCCAGCTCAACACTCCCAGATTGTGCTTTGTCTCCGCCTACACTTGAGTGCGCCGAATCTTCAATGGGACGAATCTACTTTCAAACTCGTGTAGTGGGAAGAGTACTTAAAGATCTCAATATACATAAATCCGCTGGTCCAGATGGTATATCTCCCCTTCTTCTGAAGAGGTGTTCTTCCTCGCTGGCAAAACCACTGCGTAAGCTTTTTCATCAATCCTACACTTTAGGACTCTTCCCGAGCAGATGGAAAACAGCATTTGTCCAGCCCGTCCCTAAAAAAGGCGAATCATCTTCTCTCTCCGCCTACAGACCCATTGCACTTACGTCTCTTCTTTCCCAGGTCATGGAAACACTGATAAATCGTCAGCTCATGAAATATCTCGAAACACGAAAACTTCTCAATGACCGGCAGTACGGTTTTCGTAGCAACAGGTCCACTGGTGATTTGATGGCATGTCTCACCGAAAAGTGGAACCAAAGCGTACATCAATCTGGCGAAAGCAAGATAGTTGCGCTTGATATTTCTAAGGCATTGGACAGAGTTTAGCATCAGGCTCTTTTGTCGAAAATGCGTGCTTTTGGGATCGACGACTCTCTTCTTCAATGGATTAGAAACTACCTTTCGGAACGTTCAATTCAAGTTGTCTTGGACGGTTTCAAGTCTGATATTCACAAAATAAATGCTGGTGTGCCCCAGGGCTCTGTTCTGTCACCGATACTCTTTTTTAATTTTCATTAACAATCTCTTATCTGCTACTTCTAATCCAATATATTCCTTTGCTGATGACAGTACTCTCTGCTTTTCATATTCGTTCCCGGACTCACGGCCCTGCTCTTCGGCTGTAGTACGAGAACGGCAGCGTATGCTAAGCTCATTAAATTCCGATATCAACAGCATAACCAATTGGGGAACTATCAATAGAGTGGAATTTAATGCTTCCAAAACACAATGCTGTCTGCTGTCTTTAAAGCGAAATTTAAACACCCAGCCATTATCTATGAATGGCACTTGCATCGTCGAAACCGAAAAACTTTCCATTCTTGGTATGTGTGTCAATGACAACTTACGTTGGAATGACCACATATTTGATGTCGCCAAAAATGCTGCGAAATGTCTAGGTTTCCTCAAGCGATGTAAGAAATATTTTACCCCCTCTGATCTGGCCTCAATATATAAGGCATTCATCCGGGCAAAATTGGAGTACAAATCCCACATCTCGTCAGGTGCTAATAAAACATCTCTGCACCTGCTAGATAGGATTCAAAACCGTGCGATAAAACTTATTGACGATACTAATATCAGTCAATCAATGGACACCCTCGAACACCGACAAAATGTCTCGTGTCTCACTTTGTTTTATCGCTATTTCCACCACCAGTACTCCACTGAAATCGCCAGTAGCATTCCGCCCATTCAAACTTTCAACCGTAACACCCGTCTCGCTATGAATGCTCATCAGTATACCCTCAAGCCCATTTTCGGACGTACTCTAAAATATCGTGATTCGTTCTTAAGCCGTACAAGTCGCTTATGGAATGCCCTGCCGATCTCTGTATTTCCTGGTCGTTATAACTTGGAAACATTTAAAAACAATGTACATCGGTACCTCTCTTTTCTTCCTCCCTAAATTTCCTTTGCCCGCGCTGTGTACAATCACTTTAAGGGTACTCAAACCCCTTGAGCGCGCGGTCATTATACAAAAAAAAAAAAAAAAAAACCTAAACTGCAGCCATTTGCACAAAGATTTCGAAAAACTTACTGATGTGCTGTTTGATTTAAAATCAACTGATACACAGCGTGACAAGGCTTTGGTAACATGAGTGATGATATGTGTAACACTGTTTCTTTACAGTTACTTAAAATAATAATGGAAAGCAAAACTGTCCCATCGCATCAACTTCTCGTGTTATTGACGCATTTATGAAAGCTACCTTCATGTGTTAAGTGGAACAATAATTCAATTTAGTTGTCTTGCTCGGTCGGCTGGCAATCGGAATAATTTAAAAAATCGATTTAAGCTGTGTTGAGATAGTTTTAAATGAAAGTACAATGCAATCTATAAACTAAGTATGGAAAAAATCGGTAGTCGCACTTGTGAAAATTGCCTCCATATTTGCCAAAATTGCCTGTTATGTGTGTGGCCAATATATTGTAATGGCCCAAGAAATACTTCTCAACTTTATTTGAATCTATATTATGTACGAGAATATAAAAATCCAGTGTCACATTGTCCGTTGGGAATGAACTCCGAAGCTATTTTCCACTCTGTGTCTAATGGGTCAAATTTACCATATAGGATAGTTTTTAACTCAATTTATGTCCTTAATAATTTGTTATTGCAAATCAAATTAATTATGTGGTAAGTTCCACTACTGTTAAACATGGCGGTGTAAATTTGTTACTTGGCACAACACTGTACTATCTTCTGTTATCTAGGTTGGGCTATCATCCAATAGACGGCGCCGTAATGTGTATGAATATTCGGTTGTACACTTCAAGTACCTTTTGAAAAAAATAAACCCTTACGATCACAAAACAAACAAGAAAGTTAGTTCAATGAACTACTACGCGCACGGATAGATGATTAGACAACTAGATCAGGATAACTATATCCTTCGATATCGTCAGCTGCACCATCAATACGTTGTGGATATCTACGCTAAGATCGAAAGCGAATGTTTGCGATTTATTCGATACAAGCAGGCTAAATTACAATCGGAGGAGCACATCCACTTACGGGATTCTATTGTCGGAAGCATCAATGGAGATTTAAACACCAATGACATCGGTAATGCATTTATTTTACCTTCCAGCTATATCGGGATTCCACGGAACATTGCAGGAATACATATGAGATGCGATGACTTACGTACGTCATTACGGTCGTCCTGATTTTTTTATTACATTTACATGTAATCCAAATTGGGAGGAAATACAAACTTTGCTATTACCAGGCAATGCATCGCCATGATAACACTGCACGTATGTTTAAACAAAAATTAAAGTCATTGATTGATTTAATTGTAAAACATTCCGTTTCCGGCAACACACGATGTTGTCCGTATTCGATTGAGTGGCAAAAGCGTGGCTTCCCTCACGCTCACATTTTAATTTGGCTTCAAGTTAAAATCCATCCAGAAGAAATCAATTAGATAAGTTCAGCCGAAATTTCGGATCCATAAATTGACCAAGAGTTGTTTAATATTGTTACCAGTCACATTATCCGTGTACTTTAAACATGACATCGCCATGCATGGAAAATGGAAAATGCAAGAAGTGTTTCCCAAAGCAATGTATTAATGATAGTATCACGGACATCGACGGTTATCCATTGTATCGCCGCAGGAACGCTGAGAAAGGTGGCCAAAAATTCACAATGCGAATACCAAATTCTACAAATCTAATTGAAATTGACCACCGCTTTCAAAAACGTATAAGACTCATATTAGTGTCGAGCTTTGCAGTTCTGTAAAACCCATAAAGTAAATTTGCAAATATGTTAATAAAGGCAGTGATTTGGCCGTATTTGAAGTACATGACATCGATAAAAATGACGAAATAGCACGATACCAAATGGGCAGATACATAAGCAGCAATGAAGCGGTCTGGCATATTCTAAGCTTTTCCATACACGAAAGAGACCCTTCTTTCCAACATCTAGGAATACATCTTGAAAACGGTCAACGTGTATATTTGACTGAAGAAAATGTTCTCCAAAGAGCACTTGAGCCACCAAAAACTACAATGACTGAATTTTTCACACTGTGCCAAACACCTGATGTTTTCGGGCAAATTGCAAAAACATTATTATATACCGATGTTCCACGCTATTTTACATGAAACAAACCAGGTAAAACATGGCAGCCATGCCAAGAAGGACAACCACATCCTTCAATCGCAAGTATATTCAAAGCCAAGACATTGGGACGACTTTACGCAGTACATCTAAAACAACGTGAATGCTGTTTTTTGCGTTTGTTGTTGGTGAATGTTCCCGAACCAACGTCTTTCGAATTTTTGCGATTAGTTAATGGCCGAGTGTTCAATACATATAAAGACGCATGTCGCGAGTTGCAATTGCTGAAAGACGACAATCATTGGGGCCTGACACTTGCTGATGCAGCGTTGACATCCACGCCGAATAACATTTTATTTGCAATTATTTTGACGACATGTTATCCAACACAATCGTCCACTTTGGGTGAAAAAAACAAGAATCATATGACTGAAGACATATTGCCCCGAGCTAGACAAACAGACCAATGTCCAAATATAGATTATACGCCAGAGTACCTATATAATGAAGCTTTAGTGCTGATCGAGGATTTATACATTTTAATTTCAAGTTTACCACTTACTCATTATGGTATGCCTCCACCTGATCGCTCGGCCAGCGACTTCGTGATTTGCAACGAGTAAAACAGTATAACGACGTTGACTTAGCTACCGTTATTACGAATAATGAGCTATTACTGACAGCTGAACAAAAAAATATTTATAATCGGATTATGCTGACTGTTGATGCTGATCAAGACGGCCTTTTTTTCTTGGACGCACCATGTGGAATTGCATCGTCAGGCATTGCTGCCACTTTGTCAGATGGTGGGCGAACGGCCCATTCAGCATTCAAGCTGCCATTACACATTCATAACAAACCAAACACAATACGTAACATTAATAAAAAGGCAGAATGGCTGCAGTGTTGCAAAGGAGTTCCATCATAATCTGGGATGAGTGCACTATGGCTCATAAACATTCACTCATCCCTTACATTTTTTTTTTTTTTTTTTTTTTTTTTTTTTGTATATATAATTTCCGCGCGCCTAAGGGGTTATGATACTCTTTTACTGTTGGCCCTGACGGGCGGGAAGATAGAAGGAGGAGAAAGGAAAACATTGTTCTGATGTAGTGGTTTGAAACTCAGGTATATTTGGTTTCGATATTAGCTCTCGGGGGGTAAGAGTCCGAATGGGACGGAGAGTTTTTTCTTCACTCGGAATGATTCGAAGGTTATCAATTTTCACGCTTCTTTTGTACTTGAGACTCTACAACAGCCAAATTTACATGTCAGTGTTATGCCTTCACACGCAGATTTTTCTGACTGATTTCCAATTACACAAATGAAAAACTTGTCATGAGTAGGATTCGAACATTGACCCCCCTGAGTGAGAAGCGATTGCTAGTACCACTACCCCACGGCCACCCCCTATAAGGGGGTGACTATAAGCAAGCTTATAGAGCGGCACTGCAAAGAAAAACTAAAGCAGTTAGTAAGCTATAAGAATTAAAGAGGAAGGACGATATGGACATTGAAGAAAAACATGGTCTGGATAGAAAGCCAGAAGATAAAAGGGAAACTTCACGATCACAAATATTTAAAAAATAATTCTTTGGTAAAAGAATGTGGAGGAGAGGAATTTCTTGAGGAGCATTTCTCACTTCTTTATAACCTTATTATTTTCGACATACTACGAGTATATAAACTAGATAAATAACAAATACTGCGCGACTGCTGACACGCGCCAGAAATACTCTACAACATAGCTACCAGTAATTCCCAACAAAATTCTCATGGGAACTTGCATACTCATATAAGGCCAGCCATGGCTCTATGGGTCGGGTCTATAGTACGTTTGTTTGTCCTTTCCAATAAAACACAACTTGTTTGAGTAATGTCTTTTTACTTCAAGGTCTTGTTATCTTGTTATCTTGAACTAACTTAGCATAATACCTGGAATAATAGAAAACATTATACAATGAAAAGTTGATAGATAACTGTTATGTGTTGCTGGTTGATTTCTGTTGCTGTGATGTTCTATGCTGCTTATCTTCTTGTCGTTGACAAACAAAAGCCAAGCCAAGCCAACATGTCGTTATGCTGAAGTTTTATGTTAAGTGTTGATAACAGTTTTGGTGGTGTTACCAAGTAATGTCTAGGTATTATACTTTGACGATGATAACAATGAGGATGACGATGCTGACGTTATTACTATGAACGTACCTCGTGCATTGTGCACTCACCCACGACTCTTGCTTTACCGCTCACAGCTCATTCCTTCCGATTTCGTGCCCCACCATGCGCGTTACCCCCTCTATTTTGTTACTAACTCCCAATCTGTCGCCTTTTCGTTTCTCTCCCATGGCTCATACATACTTCCCGCGATGCCGCACTCCTGTTTGCTGTCGCTTTTTCGTTTTATCAAATTTTTGGCATTCACAACGAGGTGGATTTTAAGAATTACTATAGTTTGAAGTAGAATAACTTTATTGGCTACGTAGGAGTACTACTGGTGGAAATAGTGATACAACGTCGTGAAACAACGAACGTTTCATTCTTGTTGGATAATATCAGTGTCATTTACAACCAACGTGCAAAAGGGACTAAGGATTCATTTTATTTTGGTTTTTCGTTTCATCGGAGTTTAGAATCACTTGCTGTCGCTTTTTCGTTTCATCGGAGTTTGAAATTGCTGCCCAATGAGCGATCAAAAGTTTAATTTCAAAAAGAGTACAAGAATCGCAAGACCGAGGAAAGACGCTTATAAATTGTACCAGAACGTAAAAAGAGCATGTCAGGTCTATAAAGTATGAACGTCAGTCTGCAGTGACCGACAAAGAAACCTCAGCATTCTGTGCCCGATGTTGAAGAAGCGAGGCCCTCTAGTCTGTGCCAACTTTAGGGGTATCAGGTCTTCTGAGGATTGCTTACAACATCTTCTCCATCGTATTATCTAATCGCCTAAAACTGTTTTGCAATCAATTGATTGGTTTTTATAAGTGTGGTTTCTGGAATAGAAAGTGTTCACTATCGACCAGATTTTTACATTATCCGAGATCTTGGCAAGATCAAAAGAACACAGCTGTTAAGGAAGTTTTGAAGCAAAAGAGTGTCAAAGATAGGTATAGCAGCAGATCAGGGAAAAAGGAAGTATCATACGAGTACATAGTTATATAGAGAGAGAACACACAAAGTCGACGACTCGGACAACACATCACAATGGACAGATATCACTTCTAGGGGTAGTCAAGGTATTTGCCTTCGCTCCGCAGTTAATATAGGCTGAGCCAAAAGATAGTGTGAATGTTTTTTGTTAAATAAAACATATCTTTTGTGAGTAATAATCATGTATCTTTACTAAATATTAAAACTCGTTTCATGGCAATTATATATGGAACACAACTTCCTTCATATAACCAACATGGCTGTGATTGCAGGCCAGTATTTGCAAAATAAGCAAGTCAAAGTCCTCAATTTCTGTTAGAATTTTGTGTTTGAATTCTTGATTTGTTTTTGGATTGTTGATTTAGACCTAATCTTCCAAATAACCTCATAAAAGGTAGTCTAATGGAGTTAAATCGCAAGATTTCGGTGGCCAGTCAACTCCTCCCCTGTACGGAATAATGTGATCTTTAAATTTCGTCCACAATGAGTTGTTGTTGAAAACAAAGTACCGTTATAAGAATTTAGAGTAACTTAGAGCGCCTGTGTGGGGCCAGTAAGTTAGCATAAGATTGTTAAGTAATTGTAAGCTAGCATTTAAGCATTTTTTGTTAGAATGTAAGAATTAGTATTAAGAAAATAAAATGCATTTAAAACTGAAAACTGAAACTTGAAAACAAAGTTTATTCACATTAAGTTGATAGAATTTCGGAAGAGAAAGGCGGCCAACATCTGTGTTTAACATCTGCTGCAACGGTCTTTTCATCATCTTCTTCGATGTCAAACACAAAAAAATGACCCAACGATGCTGCTTACACCAAACACATCAACAGCTACTATTTTTGTCTCCCCAGCATCCTTTGATCAAAATGACGAAGTCATGTGTGGTCCAATGGAGCTTTCATTTGTGTTTCACTTGGATTTTATATGGGTGTTAGTGCAGATCAACGTTTAATCGATAATAAATCGAGGTGATTGACTCATTTTGAACACTTTTGCTTTCAGTGGTGATGTTCTGACGTTGAACATCATGTAGATGTTGAAATATTACTTGACCTTCGACTGAAACACTTTCTTCGAAACCTTTAAACACTGAGCGAACTCCGTATTCAGAAAGGGAATTATGTTGAACCAAAAAATGACGGATCTTGCGAAATGTAACTTTCACAGAACGCCGACTTTCATAATAACTTTGAATAAGAAAAATGCGTTGTTGTATGATAAACGACTAGATGACTACAATTGCCTTAACTTGTACTTGACATCTATCATAAAGGTCAGCAACAATATATATGCCATTTGACGAATACTAACATACAATACACCATCTACTGACCCACCTTTTATAAACACCGATATCATCTAAGAAATCATTCGAAGAGTAACTCTTGCCAATCGCTTGCCAATGGACCCAGAAGGCAATTGAGTAGTAAGGCGCCTTTAGGTCAAGTTAGGTTAGGTTAGGTTAAACAGAGGTGTGATAGATATGCAATCACACAGACACCAGACACCAAAATGGGCACATCGCGATCCCTGTGGAACCAGTTTAATTTGTCTTCAAATAGCAAAAACCTACACAATCGCCCTGGTGAAACACCCAATTTTCTTGCAAAAGCCAAGAAGGCCTTTGAAGTTCGTGTCGTCTATTTCCTCTAGGTTTTCGAAAAAGTGTTTCCTTCGACTACGCGATATTGCCTCGCATTCACCCAGTATGTGTGTTTTGTCCCCAACAGCTTGCAGATCCCCGCACAATCCGCAGATATCCGTATCTGACAATTTGAGTCTCTTTGCGTGTTGCCGCAGGAGACAGTGTCCTATCGGGATTCCTATTACTATCCTAAGCTTATCCCTGTTTAATTTTATTAACTTCTTAGATATTTTTTTGGACCACACACTCATTTCCGACCCCAAAAGATTCTTTCAGTTCATCAGAACTAAAAGAAAATCGGATAACTATCCATCATCCCTAAATTTTCTTGATAGGTCCTCGGGCGATTCCCAAATTATTGCAAATCTCTTCGCAATCTTTTTTGGCCAAGCGTTCGCCATCCATTCCCAAGAGCCAGACCATTCTTACTTTTCCCACTTAAACAGCTGCCCACAGACAACTTTGGAATCGGTGTCTATAACTTTAGAGCAAGTTAGAGATAAAATAATAAAACTCAAAGATGATTATTCTGCTGACCCTGATGATCTTCCCCCTATATTTTTAAAGAAATGTCAAATGCATCTAGCCCAACCTCTTACAGCTCTCTTTCAGCTTTCTATCACCCAGGGATTATTTCCATCAACCTGGAAAAGGTCGTTTATTATTCCCCTACATAAAAAAGGTAGAAAAGACAATATTTCCAACTATCGACCAATTGCTAAGTTGTCCTGCATACCTAAGCTTTTTGAGAGCATTATCTACGACATAATGCTTTTCCATTGTAAATCTATTGTTTCCCCAAACCAGCACGGATTTTTCAAAGGCAGATCTACTACCACCAACTTAACGGAATTCGTATCAAGCACTTTATGTGCACTGGAATCTGGAAGCGAAGTTGATGTGATTTCCACCGATTTCAGCAAAGCCTTTGATAGAATTTCTCATGATATAATCCTTCTAAAATTAAAGGCTCTTGGTTGCCAGATAAACTTTATAACTTGGGTTCAATCCTATTTAAATGAACGACTTTACTATGTTCTATTTAGGTCCATGGTTTCTGACCCAATTAAAGCCTCCTCTGGTGTACCCCAAGGCAGCCACCTTGGTCCCTTATTATTTATTCTGACCATTAATGATGTTGCTTGTATCATTAAAAATTCATACATATCTGTTTACACAGATGATATGAAAATATTTAGATATATATCATCTTCCTCAGACAGCCTACTTCTGCAGCAAGATCTCGACAGGTTTTGTACTTGGTGTCAGAAGAATTTTCTTGAGCTTAACGTCAATAAGTGTCAGGCTATAACTTATACCCGTAAACGCCTCCCTACTTCACCTCGTTGTTATCTAATCTTTAATCTGCCTGTTCCCTTAGTGAATGAGTTGCGTGATTTAGGTGTTATATGCGATAAGCAACTAAATTTCCGTTCTCACATTGATAGTATAATAAAAAAAAGCCAAACCTTCCCTTGGCTTTATCAAGCGCTGGTCTAAGGAGTTTTCCAATCCTTATGTTACCAAATCTCTTTACATAACCTTTGTTAGGCCTCTTCTGGAATATGCCAGCCAAGTTTGGTCACCCTACTACAGAACTCACATCCTCCGGATAGAAGCTGTTCAACGCAGGTTTTTACGGTTTGCTTTACGTGGTCTTCCCTGGGATGATAGCCAAAACTTACCACCTTACACTGACTGGCTGAAACTTATAAATTTAGCCGAAAAGTTGCCGACATTCTCTTTATTCATCAAATCTTAGTAGGTAATATCGACTGTCCTTCCTTACTTCAAATTATTTCTTTTAACACCAATCCCCGCAATCTTAGGTCTGTGCCAATTTTCCGGCTCAATCTTCACAGAACGAATTACGGACACCTGGAGCCAATGTCTAGGATGCTTCGCGAAGTTAACGATGTACTGCCTCTCTTCGACTACCATCTCAGCAAACTCTCCCTCAAGAACATACTTATTTCCATCTATGCCTCACGTCCTTATTTTCTTTAACCGTTCCCACCCTTTAGTTTTTAAGTGAAAATGTTAGTTTTAAGTATATGTTTGCTTGCAATAAGCTTAATAAATCTGTCCGGGATTGACCCGGGCCGCAAAATCAAAATCAAAAGTCAAAGAGCCTTGTATACCCTGTGTCCTTCAAGATCTGACCACCTTAGGTTGGCAGTCTTTGTAATTTTTTCCTCGATAATGTCCCTCACCGCCTTTTAGATAACCAGAATTCTCTTCTATCGAACGGAGGTATGGACTTTGTCAGGAAAGGATGAAGAGGTCGTTGGTCGTGATCTGGTGATCTATAGTCCTCCTTCCATCGAAGGAGAATGGTGTTAGGTCGAAAGTAAAAAAAAACCCCAAGATTTAGTTTTAACAAAATAAATTTATTGCTTTCGACCTCGACGGTTCGATTTCTAGCGAAAGACAAAAAAGCTCAGCCAACAAAACTCGTTTCCCTTAGTGGACTGTACTAGATTAAAGAAAGTAGGTAGCGACATTTACTTTAAGGATGTGATTATATTGCATATTTGAGTTGAGATTGAACAAATGGAAAAGGATATCAATTACAATTACAATTACAATTATCTTTATTGAGACTTTAAAAATCAATACAATTATTTTTTGTACTTATACAGGATTGTAGCCGACTTGTACAGTATATGCCTGGCTAAACAGAGTTTAGAAATACAGCTTCGTGAGCTTTTCTATCAATATACATACATGTATTATTTGTAACAATAATCGATTTTATGTATGCTTGCTCCCGGCATACTTTAAGCTACTTTTAACAATGACTAGATAAAAGATACATAGAACGAAAACGAAACAAAACAACACACACTAGTGACATGTGCAATCAATTTAAATATTATTTGATATACCATATACTCGTAGTAGTATGATCTCCTTATGCTCTAGTACAAATTTCAAATTAATCTTCTTAATGAATAATATATAAATGCTTGTATAATCAAAAGCTAATTATTAATTTGAAATTAAAGACTTACACAATATAGAACATATGTACATACATAGCATATATGTACAGTGCGAGTATATGAGGGTATTTCAATGTTTTTGAGGACACTTATGTTATCCTCTCAAATTAGACTGTGACGCTTTTACATAAAATGGTAACATAAGGCTTCTACCAAGATCTTGTTCAATATGATGGATGGATCTTTCATTAAGGAGATTAAATGGTGAAAGATAGTAATTGTCGTCCAAACCCTCACATTTGTTTGAGTCCAGCAAAGATTTTATTAGTGCATTTGGATGGAATTCTATGCGTTTAAGTTTTCTTAGGGTAAGGTTAATGAGGTATGTTATAAGAGGTGTTACTTGACAAGTGTTATACAGAAGTTTATTTGGATACCATTTTTTATCGAGTCTTCTATACTTTCCACAACAGAATCTAAGTATTCTTCTCCCAAATTGTTCCAGTTCTTTTGCTACTGTGGGGGAGATTGTAAACCATGCACAGAATCCATATGCTAATATAGGTCTTATAAGCGTTTTGTATACCAGTAACTTTGTGTTTGAGGGCAATGCTTTTGACTGCAATAAAGGCTTTAGCGAAGCGGTAACAGCTTTAGCTTTCGCTAATGTCTTTCTAGCATGTTTGTTAAAAAGAAATCTGTTGTGGAAGTATACACCCAAGTATTTCAATTCTGACCGCAGCGGGATGGAATGGCCATCGTTTTGCAAACTCAACGTTTTGCTCTCTTTCACAGCTAAACGATGGCCTTTTCTACTAGAATTGCGAAAACAAGTAATGCCACATTTCTCTGTGTTTATTTTAAGTCCCCATTTTTTAAAATAATCTAACAGCAATGGAAGCTTCTCCTTGATTTTATCGAGAGCATTTTGAGGCCTCGCATCGCTAGCTAATATTAAGGTATCGTCTGCAAAAAAAAATTCACAAGGCGCTCGTTCAGCATTTAAAACACCCTCGTATGGAAAATCGTAAAGAAATATGATGAACAGAATCGGACCTAAAATGGACCCCTGTGGAATCCCTGACAACACCGGGAATAGTTCTGAGTACTCAGATTGTATAACTATGGATGAGAAACGGTTTAGTAGGTAGTTGTAAAGTATTCGAATGAGCCATGTGGGAAAGTTTAATTTCATGAGTTTAAAAATCATGCCTTTATGCCAGAGAGAATCGAAGGCTTTCTCAAGGTCAATGTCCAACCCAACTGTACACTTCTTATTCCTTAAGTTTTGTATGATCTTATTACATAACAGAAGTTGCGCGTGTTCTGTCGAGTGCTCCTTCCTGAATCCGAATTGGGTTCTTGGAATCACATTTGCCTCCTCACAGAAAATGTTAACGTGTTCAGCTAATATTTTTTCAAACAATTTTCCTATATTTGAGAGCAAGGATATAGGACGAAACTCCTTGATTTCCTTAGCAGACTTTTTTTTTGCTACTGGCAAAAGTTTGGCTTTTTTCCAAATTGTAGGAAAATATCCGTTATTGATACAGTGATTGAACACAGAAGACAAAATTGAATCCAGTGTATGGCAGCATTTTCTTAATATGAAATTAGATATCTCATCTATGCCTGAAGAATGTTTGTTGTTAATGTTGGCCCTTAAAACCTGTATTTTGTCAGGGGTGGTGAAAGGAGGTGCATTGGGGTTGACCGAAAGATGAGATGGCGAAAACGTGGTGATGGGGATATCATTTCGACTAGCACAAAATTCTGTAACAGTGGACAGCACTTCATTAGTCAGATTATTATTGAAATTAGGTATTTTGTCTAAGTAGACAGAGGAATAAAAATCTTTAAAAGTATTGAGCTTAGTCGCAGTATCCACTAGCTCCACGCTATTATGCGTCAGTATGTCGCTTGAGATGTTCGTACCAAAAAATTTTCGCCCAGTTATTCTGTCGATCTCCTTAAAAGCTTGAGGAGAAGGTCTTATTTTCTGTAGTCTTGACTTGAAGGTAGAATTAATATCTAAGTTTATTCTCTTACTAATGATTCTACTGATGCATGAAATTCTTGACGACAACTCGCGATATTCCTGATTTATTCTGTTAAGGTATCTATGATATATTCGTTTTATTTTTCTGAGCCAATGGGAACGTATTTTAATTAGTTTCATTGTAAGAGGAGAGATGTTGCTGTACTTAGATTGTTTAGGTGTACATACTACCGAATGAGAATCGATATTTCTTGTCAGCGCTAAATTAATTTCGCCGATGAATGTGTCTATTTCTGCATTCGAAAGGTTCCTGTCTGATGGTATGTCTAGTCTAGAAAGACTATTATGAAGATCTAGTCTGAAGGTTTTCCAGTCAGTGCTTTTAAAGCTTCTGTAAGTGACTGGCGGTAGCAACAGAGGTGTGAAGTTGTCGACTCTTGCCTTAAGGGAAATTCCGTAATGGTCAGATATTGTAGGGAATGTCGAGCACAAATTATTGTTATCTGCGCTATTCAGAAAAGATGACAGTAGGAAAAAGTCTAACACCGAAGAGGAACGTGGGAATGTTGGGCTATTAGGCGAAATGAAATCAAGATTTAAGAAGGGGCCGTTGTAAAACCAATCATATATCTTGAGTCCATTGCCATTGTGAACGCTATCTCCCCAGTGTTGATGGCGAGCATTGAAGTCCCCCCCAAGAATCATTGCGTCAAAAGTACTTGCTACGGCATATAACCTCTCGAGCTCTCTTAGTAAGCTTCGGCCAGCGTTACTAGGAATATAAATATTTCCTAGAAGCATCCGTAAATGTGTTCCTTCTAGGTTTTTGAAAGTAATTGAGGCTAAGCAAACAGAAAAGATATCACTGTAGAAAGGAACAGGATTATATTTGAGTTTTTCGTCCAAGATTATTGCAGTTCCCCTGCCGGCGTGATTCCGAATGATGTTAAAACTTTCAAATTTAGGTTTGTGTCTTGCTTGTAGTCTGGTTTCAGACAGGAAACAAATTTGGGGTTTTTTACTTTTTAATATTTTTAAGAGTTCAAATCTACGTTCGTGGGAAATTATTGAATTAAAATTCATCGATATAATATTTAGGTTTGTTCTGTACATTATACTACAATTGAAGCAACAAACTCTAGGCATGTAAACATTTTTTCTTCTTTTGATTTAAGCTGTTGATACTTTGGCCAAAATTGCCTGATTTTTATCAACAGGTCCCTAAATGAAAGGTTAAATAAGTTAATCGATTCACTAAGAAAGTCGCTCAGATTGCTTGTCTGTACAAATTGATTGTTTGCCTGTGTGAGTCCTTTTGAGTTTTCTTCATTGGATGCCATTTTTGCTACATCAGCAAAGGAAACGTGTGGCCTTATAAGTTGATTAACGTTCTAATGTACATCTCTTATGTTGGTTACTTTTATCAGCTTTGCAGTATGAGACAAGGCTTCCTTTCTTTCCTTATATTTTATATATGATGGACAGTTTATATCACTAGCTGCATGCCCTGATTTATTGCAGTTAATGCACTTAAGTTCAGGAACTTCCTGATTTATTTCCCTACATTTTTGGTGCGACTCAATGCAAGACTCAGAATCATGATCTTCTCCACAGAGAAGACAGCGACTACTATAGGCACAACAGTCTCCAGTGTGACCAAATCGTTGGCAGCGGTAGCACCTAATAACCACCCCATTACTTTTCTTTTCCCAGTACACCCTTTGGTGCAATAGAAATCTAATATTTATTAAATCCTTGATGGACTCCCCAACCTCTAATTGGATAACAAATATATTCAATTTAATATTTTGGGCTTTTGTTCTAGCTATAAAGAACTGGCTTATTTTACAAACCTTCACATTTGGTGCAGATTTCTCCAGAGCTATACGAATGTTGTCAATAGGTGTATCCCCATTAATGCCTTTCAGTAGTATAGAAGCCTTTTTGGTTTCTTTGGGAGAGAAAGAATATGCGCCTATACCAGTCTCGCGAAGTCTATTTATAATTAGCCCATGTACACTCGCACTATTCACATATACCTTAGTCTTATGATAACTTAAATTAACGAACTTATACTGGATATTAGAAATATTACATTCGGCTGCTGCCAATTTAATTAAGTTAGTTAGTAATGTACAATTAGCACCAAAGATATATATGGGTGGGCAAAATATAATTTTGTTGGATCTATTCGATTCAGTATTTGTTATTGTAGGCCCTGTTTGTCTCTTAGTATAATTTCTTCGAATATCACTCACGTCGTTCACTAGGGAACAGTTGTCCATGTTGTCCAGGTCTGCTAGCGGGGAGAAGGGATTGCTATCCAAAGTAGATTTCTGATGACTGATTGCATGTGAACGACCAACGCCGTCTCCATTTATTTTTTTCCTTTTTCCGATATTCGCGTTGTAGGTGCTTGCAGATCGCTTCAGGTTTCCAATAACTGCTGTCCACTCAGTCACATTTGAATTATTATTGACTTCTCCCATATTTGTATTTTGGAGAGCAGAGATTCCTCGCATGTTTGTCGTGAGTCTCTGAGTATTTACCGAGAGATTATTATTTGCGAAGGAGCTGACATTAGGCTGCACATGTTTGATTTTATCACCAATTGATGCACTTGCAATAGAATTAATTTTATTCTCCAGCGTAGGGGCTGGAGATTTTTTAATCACTTTATCACTTTCCACTTTTATGAGTCTCTGTCTCTTTAAGGAAAATATATGTAAAGTATAACTACTTGCGGTTGAACCGTCGGTATAATGAGCAAAATTGTTTAACTATTGTGTCACACGTCTGTTCACTCCAGAGTCGATTATTCGTCCCCACTTATGAACGTACATCTGGAAAAGGATATCTAACTTAGAAAAGGCACAAAAATCATCGGTTTGGATAGTCTTCGAATCAAACATCAAGGGAAAATGAAGCAGAGGAAGAAACCACCTCAGGTGTAGTGCGCCAGTGGAGAGGGACCTCAATCAACTTGGCGTGCAAAATTGAAGAGTGATATTGGTTGAGGACCAAGTCCACCTTTTTTTCCATTTCCTGCTTTATTGCTGTTTGTTCAACCAAAATGGGGGAAAAAAATTTCTTCATTAAAGTATGTACGCGTGTAGTGTACTTTATTTATTATGCCAACCAAATTTTCAAATTAGATTGCATCTAAAACTAATAAACGGCTAATATTTTCATAACTTTTTGAATAATTTCATTTCCATGACATCGGCTTGGTAGTTTTCTATTAATTGATCACCACAAATTACAATAATTCAAAATTACACAACCACAACGAGAATATATTCCAAACTCAATCATTTGTCTGGTTAAATTGAAATCTCATTCCGAAGAAGAAAACCGCAATCGGTTTTTATTAATTCATAATTAAATTGATCCCCACGATTTAATATCAACCAGCTTTGGGTTTCGAGTTTTTCTGTTTGGTTTTCCTTGATTTTATTCTACGAATATTGCTACCAGTAACTGTAATACAATTACTTTGATTCCTATCCAGAAAACCTAATTACAGGAAATGAATATTCAAAAAGTAAATTAGAAATTTTCCGGAAACCTATTTCCCACTACCACAATTTGTAATTTCCATTGAACAAACTTCATATTTTCTAATATCCTGGTTGGTGTCCTTTGTCTTTGTTACAGTCTTCGTTTGAAACATTGAAATCTTAAATGAAATCTTCTTTATTAACACAATCCGCCGTAGGTGGTATCTGTTGTGGTGACGGTGAGTTAGGCTTCAAATCGGCTGGCATCGATGGCAAAATTTCAGTTATGCTACAAAGAAATATGAACTATGGCAAGTGATTCTGAAGAAAATTCTGCCTGACACTGGCATACATAAAGAACTCTCAATGAACAACTGGGGCTGACTGAAGAAAGAAAGCTAAAAGCCATCACCATCCGTTTTTCTAACAAGGTCAGGGATTCAGGTGTCGTTCTGGATAGTAAACTCCCAGAAACTAAACATGTCGCGTCAAAAACCTTCAAACAGCTGTCGGCTTTCTGGTAATGTAAAGTAGAATTCGGCAAGACATGAGACTTGTCACCAAGAAGGGCCTGTCGAAGTACGTTACTATGAGAAGACCAATTATGTCCTGTACTTCGGTTGTCTGGTGGAACAAGCTTTTCGGTAAATATGCCCCTGCTGCTCTTAGCAGACTTCAATGAATGGTCTGTTTGCAGATATACTTTAGGACTAGGTCTGATCTAACTCTTGAGATAACTTTTAAACCCATCTTGCGTCTAAAAAGAACTGGACTTTGCAGTGGCACTCGAGATTTGATGACTTTGCACCTGCCTTTTGACTCTTTAACTTATGCACATTAAGTACTCAGAAATGGTTTCAGCCAGAATATGAACCAAGAAAGGAATTTAGTCGATTCTTCATATACGAGGTGTGTTCACAAAGTGGCTTTTGAAATGTTTTTTTTTTTTTGCTATGTTGGTACACATGTCTCGGACATAAGTTCACAGTTTCAAGTATATAGCATACTTAGTTTGACAGATAGAAAGGTTAGACGTGTTTTAGTGTGCTCCGCGATTTTCAATTATTATAAAAAATAGAGCAAATAATTTGCATCAAAATTTCGAATCAAGTGCTCTAAAACACTTCAAATGTTGACAATGTTTACAAGTGATACAAGTGGTACAAGCTCTTCCAAGATAGACGAGAAGATGCCAATGACGAATCTCTCTCTGGACGATCCAGCACATAAACAAAAGATGATAACGTCGAAGCTGTGAAGAAAATTGTTTTGGAAGATCGTCGACGAATAACCATAAGAAAAGTTGCTGAGGATGTTAGCATATCGGTCGGCTAGTGCAATTTTTTCGGATGTTTTTTGCATGAGAGGTGTGTCACCGAAGTTTGTTCCGAAACTTCTTAATTTTGATCAGAAGAACCATCGCACGAGCATCGACTTGCTGAAAAGGGTCATAAATGGGTATTGGCTCCATGCTACTTTTTCCTGTTCCCAAAAACTGAAGAGACCTATAAAAGGACGGAGATTTGCAACGATTGAGGAAATAAAAACGGCATCGCTGGAAGAACCCAAAGCTATACAAAAAACTGCTTATGAGAAGTGCTTCAAGGATTGTAAAAAGCGTTGGCCCAAGTGTATTATATCTGAGGGGGATTACTTTGAAGGGGACAACATTTATATTGATGAATAAAAAAACAATTTTTTTTGAATACACCTCGTCTTGCTCTAAAAACATTCTATTCTGCTGCATTCTGGAGGACGAAAACATTAGATTTCACTCTTCATTTAGGAAACCTGCATCTACCATTCAATCGAAAATATACGCAATCATGATGACAATGGAACAATGTTGTGGAGAATCAGTTGTAAGGTCGCAAGCGCCTGCATCTATAACTATAGCTAAGTTTCGTTTAAGGTCTCGATGAACGTCTCTCCAGTCTGAAGTCTGGATTTTCTGAGTCTTGTTTGTATCCCATGTCACAATTATATTGCAGGAAGTGAGATCACCGATAAACTGGGCAAAGCTCAGAGAAGTGTTTCTGAGAATTCAAGCATGAATTAGTGTGTCGTTACTCCCTTAGTGTGGCTTGCGGTAAGACTTGCCGGCGTATTTAGCAGCAGCAACAATTTGATTGTACTTGGCCAAGCATTTTGAACGGCATGGAGCTCCAGTCTCAATGAATGTGTCCTTACTTTCGCCGGACCAGCCATTGCTCTTGGCAGGTAAATGTGCCTCGATCAATTCTGTGACGTTATCGATTTGGTTGACCTTCAACTGCAGGCAATTGCAGGCCTTCTTCTCGAATGCGGATGGGATTGGTGTCAGAATTGGTATATTGACAGTCATGTTGGTCCAGGTATCCCATTGATCCTGATCGAAGGGATCTTCAATGCTGGTGATGGGGAATTCTTTGATGAATTCTTGGTACAAGTTGGTCAATTTGTCGGGGGTCAACCACAATGACTTGTTCCTTTTTGGGGTTCTTGAAGTCCAAATAATATCACCGTCCTTGTGGAATTCATAAGCAGCAGCAACATCGACTCTGCTGGTGTATCCACCCTTGGTGATGGCATCCTGAATCAAAATTAAAATTTCCTTGTTGAAATTTGTTGGGAGCGAAACCACCCTCATCACCGACAGCGGTGTCATCCAAACCGAACAAGTGATGGTACACTCCAGAGGTGATTTCCATTACCTCAGTGAATAAGCTAGCACCATTTGGTGAAATTATGAATTCCTGCATGGCCAATTTGTTGCCTGCATGACTGCCACCGTTGACGACATTGATAGCTGGAACTGGCAGAATGATGTTCTTATTGCCAGCCAAATCGGCCAAGTGCTTGTACAACAGTACTCCCTTCTTGGCAGTGCCAGCCTTAGCAACAACCAATGAAATACCCAAGATAGCATTAGCTCCGAACTTTGACTTCTTCTCGGTACCATCGAGCTTAGTCATGAAGTTATCGATCGCCTCCTGTTGGATAACTTCCAAGTTAGCCTTCAAGACTTCTGGGCCCAAAGACGTGTTAACACTCTTAACACTCTTGCTATGGTAGTTGTTCTTCTCCTCATCATGGAGTTCCAATGGCTCATGCACACCAGTGGATGCTCCAGATGGTACAGCTGCACGGAAAAATCCCAATACAGTGGTGAGATCAACTTCCCCGGTGGGATTGCCACGGGAGTCAAGGATTTAACGAACTAAGATCGACTTGATTGGAATCTTACTTAGACGGTAAATGATATTATTTCAAGTGAAAGAGTGTACGAAAATAATTTCTCTAAAAAATTGTCTGCACCCAGAAAATCTTTCCAACCAGATTTCTCGAGTACTAACCGCGAACAACAGTTCCGTACTAACTTGTTCCTCTAGCGGGGAGTCAACTTGGTTACGAGGTAATGTTGGTCTAGTGGCGTCCAACCAAATCGTTGATTTCATTAAAGTTATGGCTGTTTACAGTGACTTTGTACTCTGTTCTTTGATCTGTTCTCGTTGACTCTTCATTAATTGCTATAAGCGTTTACAATAATATAAAACGACTGTTTAAGTTCGCAATCTTCAATCTAAGACCAGAGTTAGTAACTAGTAGCATGCCGAAAATGAAGCAAAGTATTTGCTAAGATCCGGTGATGATTATGCAGGCGTTGCGTTTTTTTTTTCAGAAATTTGATGCTAGTTCTCTTTTCTAGTATTATATGAGAATTGGTCTAACAGTTATAGTGCTAACTCAGCGCATGACAACCTATAGCCTTCTTGGACAACTAGAGACTAACTAGGCTAACTAATTTCCTTCTGAAACATTTTCCTTCCAGTTCAGTTTGCCATCTTTAAGGAGAAGAAATTCAGATAAATACTGATTGGCTTGGGTGGGATTATACCTGGCACATACACTCCTCTTGTGAAAAGGGGTAGCTCTATTTTAAGTGGATTGACGCCAACGCCACAAAGGCGTGTGCAGGAAAAAATATGTCTAATGCATATTAGATGATTTTAAAGAGTGGAGTTGTCTTCATAAGCTACCACATCACACACTGCTTCCTATAAGTGATAAACAGCTCGTTCGAAATATCCATACGTGGGGAGTGAGTACAACTTCTTGGATTGTTCCTTAGTGACAGTGTTGGCACTAATCAATTAATTTGATAATCAATTAATTAATCTGATTAATGTCAATCAGATTAAATTAATCATGATTGAAAAATCATGATTGGAAAAGTAATCGTAATCATTATTATTGACATTAATCATTAATCAATAATCATATTAACTTGGTTATAAAATAATACTTTCATCAATGTTGTCAACAGGAGTGTAGCGAAAGTACTCGTATCAACCGTGGGGCGATTTTTGTAGAAATGCCAACTTACCTTAGGAATTTGCCGATTTCAAAACGCCTTAGATCATGGAAAAATGCGCTAGAGAGAAACGGGTTTAAAATAAATCGTTCAAAGACGGAGCATTTGACATGACATAATGTTAGACGGAATAATTCTTCGGAAAAGCACTATCTCAAAATACTTAGTGTTGACTAGATTTAGTCGGCTGGTTCGTTAGCAACAAAAAAAAAAAACAACACATGCGATACTTTGTAAAAAACTTTATATTCACTTTGTGGCCTTTATTAACTCGACCGAACTCTGATGAGATTCCAAACGAAAAGAAAAAGATTGAAAACCGGAAAAGCTTACAATTGGCGAGAAAAAAAAATGGCGGCAAGTAATGAAGTGGCAAACGTACTAGATCATTGATTGACTTGATCAAGTACGATTTCACCTAAACATTACCGGCCGCCTTGGCGCGTAGCGCCTAAATTACATATAAATGAAAAAAAAAACATTAGGTACGTAACCTTAAACTACTGCAGGAGGTAATAAATTCAGTGACATGATGAAATAAATGATTTTATTATTGTAGGTACAATTAAACGCAATCGGAATATATACTGAATAATAGACGTTAAGAATTGCCAGGTGAGATGCTCAGGTAGCATTCTTCAAGGAATACCATGTATCAATTACGTTCTAGAATTAAAGAAGGGGAAACCAAGAGTGTAGTGGACGTGTGGATGGAAATAAAGGAAAAAGGATAACAAAAAAATCGTTTTAATCGGATGGGAGAACGCAGAGTTTAACGATGGGACGTGTGAGTGCACCCACCTGAGTTTTGATTGTTGCCACCCTGACCCTACCGTCTGGTCCTGGAAAAACGCGAACTACCCTTCCTAACCGCCACTCGGTAGGCGGCAAGTTTTCATTTCGAACAACCACCAAATCATTGACTTTTACGTTTTCGTTCGGATGTTTCCACTTGTACCTTTTATGAAGCTCGGCTAGATATTCCTGTTTCCACCGACGACAGAATTCTTGGTGCAGATACTTCAACCTTTCCCAACGATTGATTATTGATAAGGTTGGATTTTGAATTTCAGGTTCAGGATGAGCGAGCAAGGGTGCTCCGCGGATAAAGTGCCATGGTGTTAGGGCGAGCAGATCCGTTGGGTCGTCGGACACCCGTGAAAGAGGCCTAGAATTTAGACAGGCTTCAATACGGCTCAATAAAGTCACGAACTCTTCGAAAGTAAGTCTGGTCGTAGAGGCGGTTTTGCGAAAATGGGTTTTGAAGCTCTTAACGCCGGCCTCCCACAAACCGCCCATGTGGGGAGTTCCCGGTGGGATAAAAACCCAGCTGAAGCCTTGTATTCCATATTTCGAACACGTGAGGGACGGCATTGATGCATGCAGGCGTTTAAAATCCTTTTGTAGGAGGGCATGGGCGCCTACAAAGTTGGTACCGTGATCCGAGAAGACCTTCTTGGGTAAACCTCGTCTGGCGACAAATCGAGCAAATGCTGCGAGAAATACTTGGGAAGAGAGGTCACTAGCAGCTTCCAAGTGGATAGCTTTTGTCGCAAAACACACAAATAGGCAGGCATAGCCTTTTGTAATACGACAGTTCCTACCACTGAAGCTTTTTATTTCGAATGGACCTGCGAAATCAACCCCCGTATAGGTGAATGGGGGTGAAAAGGAGCACCTCTCTATTGGAAGTGCTGCCATAATTTGCTTTCGCATTTGTTGACGATGCACTGTACATGGCTTACAGTTCCTAATACACGATTTTATAAGATTTTTCACTTTAGGGATCCAGAAGGTTTGACGTATCAAGCGTAACATCAATGCATTACCTCCATGAATTGAAATGTCATGAATGAAGTGTACAATCAGATGCGATAAGTGTGATGAGTAAGGAAGAATGATTGGGTGACGTTCGTTGTAAGGTAAAGTGGAGCGTGCTAAGCGCCCATTGACTCGAAGAAGGTTATCAGGATCCAACATTGGAGTCAATGAAAGAATGGAGCTTTTATTTGGTATTGGTTTACCAGCGGACAACAATTGACGTTCCTTTTGGAAATGTACGCATTGTGCTAACAGTATTAACCGAATTTTGACAAAATTAACTTCAGCCGGTGAAACCTCATGCGTAGAAATTAAATCTGATTGTGGTCGTCTCGAAATCCGGTGGAAAAAACGAAATATATATGATATGACACGCAGGGCACGAGGAAGAGACGAAAATCTTCCCAGAATCTCTTCGTGATTTTGCGCAACTGCGCAAAAGATGGGTTTGATTTCTAGGTTCTCTTCTGGAACTAAGGCTGGAGAACTTACCGGCCATTGATCCTCTGCCTCTCGTAGCCAAGATGGACCCTTCCACCAAAGAGAGCTAGCCTTAAGATCTTGCGGAGTAAGTCCACGGGTCGCAAGATCGGCAGGATTCTCCACTGAGCGAACGTGCAACCAATTGCTACTGTCAGCTCCGAGATTATCAGCTATTTTAGCCGTGCGGTTGGCTACAAACGTTTTCCACGTCCGGGGTGGCTTCTGTAACCATGCCAGCACGATAGCTGAGTCGGTCCAAAGAAAAAGTCGGAAGCTGTTAATGGGGAAAGTTGGTAGATAAGCCTTGATGAGTTCTGAGAGAAGAACCGCCCCACATAACTCTAACCGCGGTAACGAGACTGGCTTAATCGGAGCCACCTTTGTTTTTGAGCAAACGAGATGAGTCTGTACTATTCCGTCGCGATTTGTGACCCGAATATATAATGCCGCGGCGTACGCTTACTCTGATGTATCACAGAAACCATGCAGCTGCGTGGATGCGGAAGGACTGTACTCAACCCAACGTGGTATTTTAACATTTTCGATTTCTGGTAACGTAGTGATGAAAGCGTTCCATCTAAGGCAAATGACCGGGCTTAGGGGCGCATCCCAGTTTGTTTGATCAACCCAAGTATCCTGCATTAGGATTTTTGCTGTTATGATGATAGGGGCTAGCCAACCCGCTGGATCAAACAATCGCGCGATTTGGGAGAGCATTTCGCGTTTAGTCGGCGATTCACAGTACTTGACTGGCTGTATGGTAAAATAAAAGTGATCTTCCTTGGCATTCCAATGCACACCCAAGGTTTTAACTGTACTGTCGACATCAAGGTTCAGAAAGGTTTCAGTGAGGATATGGTCTCGTGGTAGATGCCTTAAAATGTATGGGGAGTTTGAAGTCCATTTACGAAGTGCGAATCCAGCAGCTGCAAGCGATTTTATCAACTCAATTTGAGCGGCTTTTGCTGCGTGAAGATCGTGAGCACCCGACAATACATCGTCAACATAGAAGTCCCTTTTGAGAATCTCGGAGGCCAGAGGAAACTCATGAGCCTGGTCTTCCGCCAATTGTATCAAAGTCCGGAGAGCCAAATAGGGGGCACAGTTTACACCAAAGGTCACTGTCAGTAATTCGTAATCCTCAATTTCACTTTGTTCGTCTTTACGGAAGAGAATCCGCTGAAACGCCGCATCATCGGGATGTATTAAGATTTGTCGGTACATTTTCTCAATATCTGCGTTGAATACAAAAATACGGAAATAGAAGATCATTCAAGCTCTTTCCATTGCTGGAGGCATTTGAGGCGTTAAAAACGACTCGCAACTTGGTTGACACACTTTCCGGTTTAATGACAGCATGGTGGGGTAGATAGAAAGAAGATACCGAGTCATTTCCGACCTTCTCAAGAGGAGAAACTTTGCGCATGTGGTTTAGAGTAAGATACTCGTAAATTACTTGGGTATACTGTGATTGTAAGGTGATATTCCTCGACAAGGACTTTTCGGTACGAAGGAACTGCTTTAATGCAAGGTTTCTAGACATCCCCAGTTTCAGCTTCGATGGCACTTCAGGCCGAAAAGGAAGTCGAACGACATACCGTCCGTCGGGTCGCCTTGCAGTGGTTCTTTTGTAAAAATCTTCGCAGTATTGATCCGCTTCTGACCTATAAGTGTAAGTGTTAGGAATCTCCTCTAACTCCCAAAACTTTTTGAGTTGCTCATCTAGCGTATGATCAGCAAGGGACACCTTGGTCGTGAATGAGGAGACATTAGTAGATAAGGGCCCAGACAGAATCCAACCGAACACTGTCTTCTGGGCGACCACATTGGTTGACAAGTGCTTTAACCCCTGTCGTATGATGGTTGGGTATAAATCGGCTCCTAGGAGAAGGTCGACCTGTGAAGATCGGTGATACGTGGGATCGGCAAGATGAAAGTCTGTCAAGTGAGCTATCTGAATAGGATTGAAGGAAGTAACTGGTAGATTATCAGTAAGCCTCTTTAAAACAATCGCTTGAACAGTAAGGGGTGACGATGGCTCTTCATGATTCACCAAATAAAAAGAACAAAGCTTATTGGCGCTAGCAGCATGTGAAGCGGATATACCGGAAATTGTGGTATTTATCGGGGAAACAGGAAGGCGAAGCCGTTTTTGTACGGCGGATGAGATGAACGATACCTCCGACGCAGGATCAATGAGTGCTCGAATAGTATGGGTAGTGCCTTGGGACTTTATCTGCACTAAGGCAGTAGCGAGAAGCACTTGTTTTTGGATGGATGTGACAAAAGAATGGTTGTTAGATTCCAGGATGAATGGTTGTGAAGTGGACTGTAGTTGTGATTGATTGAATGATGTCGTCTGGTTATTGATATTTGCTGTTGATGGAACGATAGAATTATTGGCTAACGGTTGATGTAGATGAGGAGTATGCTGCTTACCTTCCGGGTGTAGCATTGAATGGTGTTTACCCTTACAAAACGTGCATGTAAATTTACTGGTACAGTCCCCTGCTAAATGATTGTAGGCTAAGCAGTTAAGGCAAAAACGATGTTTTAATACGAACTCCCTTCGAGATATGGCGTTCATTCTTCTGAATTCAGGACAGTTGCGAAGTGAATGGTGTGACCCACAAAGCTTGCAAGCAAAAATGTTGGATTTGATGTGATAGGTGCTCACACCCTTGTTGGTCTTAGATGGTGCTTTGCGAATAGGTATCACTGATGCTGACATATCAGCTATTGATTCCAACACTTGGTATCTACAGTTTAGAAACAGATCCAATTGACTCCACTTCGGTACCTCTGTTGGGTCTTTAAGGGATTGTTCCCAGAGCGCTAAAGTGAGAGGGGGCAATCTACTAGAGCATGCGTACACAAGAATTGGATCCCAACTAGTTGTGTCGATTTTGTGGGTGTGTAACGCTGTTAAGCAGTCATTGATGCTGCGTTGTAGGGCTTTGATGGCCTTAGCAGACTCTTCACTCTTTAACGGTAGGTTACAAAGAAGTTTGATTTGGTTATTTACCAAGAGACGGGTGTTTTCATATGTTGAACGCAGAGATTCCCAAGCGAGTTCGAAACTCGTATTGGTAAGTGGAAATTTGGACACAATATTGTGAGCATCTCCTGATGTCTTAGCCCGCAGGTGAAAGAGCTTTTGTACATCACCTAACTTGGGGTGTTGCCGATAAACTGCATCGAACATATCCCGAAAGGAAGGCCATGAAAGATAGTCGCCACGAAAAGTTTCAGTGTCGCACGGTGGTACCTTGATACAGGGTTGATAGGCCGTTTCGTTGGTACCCTTTACCGCGGCTTGGGGGTGTGAGGTGGTTAGGGTCTGAGGTAAGTTGTGGTTTTCCAACCGGGGTTTAAGCCTGTTCTCTTGATCAATGAAAAGCGTTGAACACGCGACGAAGGTCTCACTCGACAAACGATACTTTGCATCGATAATGCTCATATCTAAATTCTGGCTCCCTTCCTCGGTATCTGCAGCACGAGCACAACTTGCATGCGCGGCCTTTATTGCGGTCCACAGTTCCTTTAGTTCCTGTTTACGTGTCTCTATGCGAAGAGTCGGATAGTTCCTTGGCGGCAGCATAATATTTGACCAATTGGTCCGCCGCGTAAATGAATTCAAGTAAGAGGGACATGGTGACACAATCGTAAACGGAACTACAACGCTTTGAACTGATAGCAAGGGGCTCGTTGGCAAAAGAGCGATTTGTTATGCTGTTCGAAATATGGACGTGGTTTCTCAATGTACTGATTTCTTTGTTTGCTTTGAGAAAATATCAGAGGAAAAAGTTAGCTCGGTGAGACGAAAAAATTAGTACTCCCAAGAGAAGGGGAGAAGGAACTCGAAAGTTTTATCTGACGAACTAAAAGTAGTGGAAACAACTGACCGATAAGTCTGAATAACAGTTCAACCGACAGAGCACTTGAGATCATAAGATTATCCCGTTAAGCAGTGAAACCGAAACACGTTGGAACCGAACGGTAAAGCAGATGACATAAATCAAAAAAACCGAATTAGGTAAACCACACTTAAGCTTGTTTTACTATTCTTTAAATATAATTTATTCGTATTGGTGTTTGCTTTTTTACAGAAAATGCTGTCGGTATACCTTTTTGAATGGATTCACGCGTAAATTTTAGACTGGCAACCCTTTTTGTGCACAAACAATATAAATTCCGACAAATATTAATTAAAATTAGAATATACATATACTCGTATAGATAGATTATTATAGATATATTTTTCACTGAATTTACCACCTACCTGTAACAATATGTATGTATGATATTAAAGTTGATAACAATTTTGAAGATGATGATGATGATGACGACGAAAGGGCTGATGCTTCTTGAGGGATGATGACGGGAATGATGATGAGAATGATGATGAAAATGATGATGAAAATTATGATGAAAATGATGATTAAAATGATGATGAAAATTATGGTCAAAATGATGATCAAAATGATGATGAAAATTATGGTGAAAATGATGATCAAAATGATGATGAAAATTATGATGAAAATGATGACCAAAATGATGATGATACGTATCTGATGTGCTGCAACTGGTTGCGCTGGATTTGATGGCCAAGATGATGACGAGGATGATGATGATGTCGAGCTGATGTGCTGCGACGAATTATATATGTGATGGCCAAGGTGATGGCTAGGATTATGATGATGTCGAGCTGATGTGCTGCGACGAATTATATATGTGATGGCCAAGGTGATGGCGAGGATTATGATGATGTCGAGCTGATGTGCTGCGACGAATTATATATGTGATGGCCAAGGTGATGGCGCTGATAACGAGAATGTCGAGATGGTCTAAAATTTCGAAAGCGGGATAATTCGGCTCGCTTGGACCAAAATGTTGACTAGATTTAGTCGGCTGGTTCGTTAGCAACAAAAAAAAAAACAACACATGCGATACTTTGTAAAAAAACTTTATATTCACTTTGTGGCCTTTATTAACTCGACCGTACTCTGATGAGATTCCAAACGAAAAGAAAAAGATTGAAAACCGGAAAAGCTTACAATTGGCGAGAAAAAAAAAATGGCGGAAAGTAATGAAGTGGCAAACGTACTAGATCATTGATTGACTTGATCAAGTACGATTTCACCTAAACACTTAGGATTAATCGTTAATATGAAAGCGAAATGTAACGATGACGTAAACCACAGAGTGACGTTTTGAGACCGAAATAATTCCACTTGAATTGAATTGAAATTGAAACCACGGTTGTTCGACCAGCTCTTATGTGTGGTTCACAGTGTCTGCTGGAGTCACGAAACGCGATGCATTAGATATACGCGTATAATAGGAAGTCTACAAATAAAGAATATGGCAACCGAACAACTTGAGTCAAATAGAATTAGTTGGTATTGCCACATTAAAAGAAGATCCCCAGAAAATACCGTAAAGTAGGCAATATCAACTACGGTCCCACACCACACGGTAAGAAAACGAAATAGGAAACAGAATTCCTGGATTGTTCAGATTGCAAATGCCCCTGGGGCTAACCACTAAAGCGAACCAGGACCTGTGTAGTATGCATACGCGTTCTGCGATCAGTGACATTAGCCAACCCCATAAGCGGAGGCAGCAGCGATACAGTAAAAATGGGAGACTGGTTATGCATAAGGTCGTGTAACGAGGAAAGGGCTAGTAAAGGTATAAAAAGAATAAGAAGAAGCATGCATGCAGCTTGTATCTTGAGCCAAAAACGGGCAGGAGTTTCTTCTTAGAGACCATCAAAGTCCGACACCTACTTTAGACCACAGTGCCGACTTGACTCAAATAAGCCCAGTGCTGATTCCAGATGTTCTTCTCAAAAAATAAGCCGGCAGATAGGTCGACCGAGAACCAAGTATTAGTCGACTTAGGCTAAATCGGAACAACTTCAATGTTGTTAGTAGTGAAGGTCCAGCTTATTGAAATAAATCGGTGCCGACTTCGTAGTAAATGTTTTTTTTCCAACTGTGTATAAAAAGTTTGCCGAGTATAAAAAGTTTGGGCGAGTGCAACACCCTCGCTACGCCCCTGGTTGTCAATTCAATGTAAAAGAAATAATGGAAAATGGTGGCACACCGGCCGATAGTTTAATATAGTTGCAATTGTCTAGCAAATCAAACTTTATTATCGGCCGACTCGGAGTCGTTGCAATGTGCGCACTTTCATACATATTGAAACTGATAATCAGCTTAATTAGAGAGAGATTAATTTGGACACAGGTAAAAGTTAATCAAATAATCGAATTAACGATTAATTTTAAAGTTGGTTATAATTGATTAATCTTACTAATTTTTTTTTTGATTACATTTTTAATCATTAATTTTTAATCGTTAATCAGATTAATTTTGGGCCAACACTGGTTCGGAATTTGAACCAGCAATTTCACTTATAACTCTGCTGTTGAGAATGAAGTTTATGTTATTTACGAGTAGGTGCAGACTCAGTCATTTGTGTCTTCTTGAAGTGATGATCGAGGAAATATCAACATCGTGGAAAGGTCCTTCGAAATCAAGGAAGGTGTTATTGGACAGTGTTCGTTAGTAAAGGCCTCACAAAATTTTAAGGTCAAACTTTCGTTTGACAGTTATTACGAGGAAAGGTGCCACCCTGATAAGGTCAGGAAATTTTACCTAAGTTGAGCACATAAACTACTTTTACTTCAGTCTGATTAGAAGGTAACCTAAACCGGCCTTAGGAATACACAGTAGAATTTTTTTATGGCCTGGAAATCATTTTACTGCTGGATAGAAAAGAAACAGAAACAATGACATCTTCAAATGAAGTGTGAGATGGATGGCAAGAGTGAGTATTCATAAACAGATCCAAGTGTTTCTTTTCTAAGTCAAACCAGGTATCAGAGTCGGATGTTTGCACCTGCTGTAGTCTCGACGAGTCACTTGTACTGATAATCGTTTCGCACCAACTGCGCCTTCTTTACTTCTCGTTTATATATCTTTATGGTAACTTTGTTAGTTTCGCAGCCCTATTTTGATCTAGATGGTATAGCAGAATCGAAGTCCTCCTTATTCATGCAGCCGATTTACTAAAAATCTTTAGTTCATCACTGAGGGCGCTTACTTTCTGTCCTTCTGTCTAACAGTGACAGGACGAGATAAATATATGATTTAGAGATTAAATGACTTTAGTGTTAAGTGCATCGAGCCCTAACTGGGATATTGGAATGGAATTGGAAGCTTTGTGCAGAAGAGATTTTAGTTTTACCCAACTAAATTAAATAGTGTTCCTAAGGACATGATACTTTTGAAAGAACCTTTCAAGTCAGTGCCATAGGGAAGCAAAAATCGATCGATTCTTATGATGATGATGAGTGTGCTACTCAATTGCTTTCATGTCGTCCTCCACTTATCATAGTCCTGAATCATTGAATCTCAACAATGATTCAAGGCACATGTAGTAAATAAATTATAAGAAAAAAAAAATCGAGACTCTTACAAGTACGTTCTCCACATTATTAACGCATACCTATGTCACCATAGTTCTGGTGTGGAGAATCTTCTTATTTCCTCCATTGTCGTCCAAAAATATTCGCTCGAGTTGCTCTGCCATCATCCCTTTCTTTCAATCTTAATTAATACTCCCGATTAAATAGCAGGAAATGAATCTAATTAACCCATACCCGACATGTAGTCGATACTTACTAGAGATACATCACATGCATACTTAAACTTGTAGTACCTCGGTACGTGATACCATGAAAATACCTACAACAACTCCAATCTGTAGTGCTCACATCATATTATTTTCATCATTTTTTTTTTGTTTTTTTTTTTTTGCAGTTACACAACCGATGCGCATCATCCGTGAAAAAGGAATGTACCCTGGGCGAGTATGCCGAATTAATTGTCCCACCTACAGCTATCTGTCCAGCCGTACTGGATAGGCAACGCTCGGTTAATCAGTCAACCAACTTCAAGGTAATTTAATCCACCTTTGCATGCTTTTGTATTCGAATTCCCATCCAGTTGTGTTCGTTTATTTTTACGTATCCGTATCACCTTATATTTGTTGTTTTCGTATCTTTGTTTTGTCCTTCCAACTAATATTTAATCGCCCACGCAAAACTAACTGTGGTTAAGGTGACTAACTATTTATTTTTTTTCCTCTTTGGAAATGTATCTATTTACTTTGAAAAGCCATCTCAAACACAGGTAACACACTTCCAAATCACCCCATCAGAACCGGGCTGTCCGCTTTTAGTATTTGTCAATCCGAAAAGCGGAGGACGACAGGGTGATCGGATTTTGAGAAAGTTCCAGTATATGCTAAATCCACGGCAGGTATATGACTTGTCAAAAGGTGGCCCCAAAGAAGGTAAGATATGAATACTGTCTATTTTCGGTGATGTTCATTTTAGTTTGCTAATGGTTACGGTACAATATGTTTGACAAGTAAAGCATGGATGATAACTATATTTTTAGTGATTTGAGGAAAAGTTTTAAAATTGAGTATAGGTGGCGAATACGTAACATTTTTAAGTCAGAAGTGAATGTATTGTTTAGCTGATTGGAGTTATTTTAATCCACTTGTTTCGTTTAAATAGTTGGTGATCTTCAGCCCGTAGGCTCGGTACATCTCAGCCACTTTATACGAGAAGAATTTCGTAGCAGTTGTGAGTGATAATCATATTTAAGCTACGATACTTGGACATATTCACGTGTATCCGAACAAAGAGCAGAAGCCCTAGGAGGCCTCAAATCGAATATTACTACTGTCTAATGGGTGACCAAATTGCAACGATAGTTTTCCCAATTGTTATGTTTCAGCAGCTGTCAAAGACACCAATGAAAACCAGCTGCCAAAATATTTAGTAAGGGCAAGCCTTACTAATTTAAATTAATTTCATTAATTTCACTTGTCGAACGTACGGAAATTATTAAAAAATATCAAAATCCCGACTCAGTTGTAAATATGCAACGTGAATTTCGTCGTGAGGTCGGTCGTCATCATGGCTTCAGTGTGCAGGCAATTCGTCGCACCGTGAAAAAGTTTGAGCGTAAGTACACTCTTTTGGATTTTAAGCCACCAGTCAGATAGAGATTGGTGCGAAATGAAGAAAACATAGCTGCTGTAGCGGCCAGTATCGAAAAAGACCCAGAGATGTCAATTCGGCGCCGATCAGCTGAATTAGGCATCACCAGAGAATAAACCCGGCTTATTTTGCGCTTGGATTTGGGCCTAAATCCGTATAAGATTGTGCTGACGTAAAAATTGAAGTCGAACGACCATAAACAACGCCGTGAGTTCGCTAATTGGGCGCTGGAAATCTTGGTAGGAGATAAGGATTATGGTCTTCTCGGACAAGGCCCATTTTTGACTCAGCGGCTATGTGAACAAGCAAAATTGCCGTTATTGGAGCGAACACAGTCCACAAGAGTTCGGCCAAGCACCAATGCATCCACAAATATTGACTGTTTGGTGCGGTTTGTGGCATGGCGGCATCGGCGGACCTTATTTCTTTCGAAATTAGGAAGGTGACACCGGTACCGTCAATGGTCTTAGGCAAAGAGCAATGTTAACAGACATTGTGTGGTCAGAGCTCGGCACGACCACCGCCCAACTATCAAGGCTTCGCCCATTAATGACATTAATGTAATAAAAAGCGGGGGCAGAACAAAGTACTGGACTTATCGTAAACAAATGACGCTACCGATGGTTGCTACGATTTGATCAGTTACAAGCGGCCGGCCATAGGTCTTGTTGGCGGAAGGACCACCGGTAGTCCCTACCAGGACTTAAATCACGGTAGCATGAGATTCAGGAGCCCTCCGGATCTGGTACGGGCCTAACTTGTTGAGCGTCATTGTGGCTGTGGTTTAAATCCAAAGTCGCGGGAAGGCTCTTCCTTGGTTTGACCCAATGTGGAGTTTCAATATGTGCCGTAAACTTAAGTCTACGCGACAGGTGTTTACGTTAAAAGCTAGAGACTTTGTCAGAGCTTGGCAACATTGACGCTACATGCCATACAAGCGAAGCAACGCTCGAAGTTGTGAAGGAGAAATTTGCCTACTGAGTCATCTCACGGCGAGAGTTCATCAATTGGCCACAGCGGTCATGCAATTTGAAGCCACTTGATTATTTTTTCTAGGTCTACGCCAAGTCCTCAGTCTACGCTAACAAGCCAACCACTTTGTATGAGCTCAAGACCAACTTTCAACATGCTATTGCCGGAATAACGCCGCACATATTGGACCGAGTCATCAGTATTTGGACCGACCGCTTGAAGCATTGCCAGCGAAGCCGAAGCGGCTATTTGAACGGTGTGCTATTCCACACATATTGGCATGAACATAGTTCGAAATAAAGCCAGAATCAGTTTTATGTCTCACAGCGTTGTTGTTTTATTTAAATATTTTTTCCTATCGTTCTTATCTGGCCACCCTTTATCAGCGCAGTGAAAATCTATTCGGGCAGGCAAAATTTGTACTATGAATAGAATAGGGTGAAGCAACCGCATTTATTAGATGCGAATTTGTCGTCAAATGAAGCCTTAGACAAGAAGTTTCGACCTTTAAATATGTGAATGCCCGATTAAAATCAATTAACGTATCTAAACGGTGACCAAAAATCCACGCAAGAAGTAATTTTGACAGAAACCACCGGTTTTTAATCAAAAATTTAACATTTTTATGAATGGCTTTGTGGGCACATACGCACTCTTTTGTTGAGGTTTTCCATGACAGTTTTGCGTAAATGTGGTTGAATTTCGTTGATATAGCGCTCAATTTTGCCTTTCAGAGTGTGGGTGGTCGTCGACTTCTTAGCATAAGCCTTAGACTTCAAAAAACACAAGAGAAAAAACTCCAACGCATTAAGTCGCATGATCTAGGCGATTCTAATGACCAAAAGGAGAAATTACAAGACCCGAAAATGGCAGTAATTGAATTGTTTGTTGAGCTGTATGGCATGTCTTCATGAAACCACATGTCATCCATATCCACATCTTGCAATATAAGCACAAACAAATGGTGTCGCGATAGCGACAATTATTGTTACTGCCTGACCAGCCGCATTTTCAAAGAAGTATGGCCCGCTGATGCCCCCAGCCCAGAATTTTCGCCAAACCGTGACACATTGTGATTTTGTGAACCCAAAATTCTACAATTTTCAAGACATTTCAACAAAGCCATCAAGATGAAATTGAGTCTCATCGTTGAAAATGATTTTGTTTGAAAAATCAGCATTGACTTGTTTTTGTTCCATAATCCATTCAATGGGGAGTAGACTTCAGTTCTTGAGTTAATTGCATTTTGTGTGCATGAAGATGCAAATCTTTTATGAGAATACGCTATAGAGAGCTTCTCGAAATGTCCAATTCTTGACAACTGTGCCGAATCGACGTTCCTGGACTCAGACTCAGGAATACTCTCATAAACTGCTCTGATATTTTGTATTATCCGACTTCTTGAAGGAGGGCCAGAGTGTACAAGATCACTAATTGAACCGGTCTCCCTGAATTTTTTAATTAATATCTTAAGAGTTGATGAAGGAAAATCACTATTCCGACCATATTTTGTACTAAAATTCAGTACTGTAGCTGGCAAAACTTCAATATTTTTAAAATATTGCTCAACAATGAAAAAGGATTATTCTTCCATGTAACGCTCCATTTTCAATAACTCTGAACTGGCAGCTGTCACTCTGTCTTTTTTTTTAATTGGCAACACTTTTCCGCATAAATGGTGCGAAATTCAGATCTTGCGTGAATTTAGGGACACCTTTTAGTACATGTTTCATATTTCGTAAAGATCTTGACGCATAAATGGCATACCAATCCCATGACTATCAAAACGATCAGCCATATTGTGTATTGCGATCAATATAGCAAACAGCTAGTTGTGTGAACTTACTGATCAGGCAACAAATTGGACGCGAACTGTGCTTTGTCGCATTTAAGGCACAAACGTGGACCTTCTTGATATCAATATACAGAAGGAGTAGTGTAAAAAAGTTCAGTCTTTGTCAATCAAAGACATCACATCTGATATTCTGGCGTTCACCTGACGTTAACCCTTGTTTGATGAACAATTCCAACAAGCTGCCACCGCTATAGAAAATCATGAGAGCTGATAGGAAACTCTACGAGTAAACCAATGCGAGTTGGACATAAATTTCTTCGAAAAAAAACAATGAGCTAAAAAGACGTCCAATCGAATAAAAACATTTTTGGTGTAGACATGAGGTTTGAGTTTTGTATGGAAAACCAAAAGTAATAGCCAAGGACAAGAAACTAAACAAATGACTCTAAGAATAAACATGCACACCTAGCAGTCTATCTTTAGTCACAGTCGATTCTGGTTTACTCCTGCAGGATGTTTAACAGTGGAATGCTAACAGAAATGTAATCATATAACCAGGAAAAGATTTGGATGGCAAAATGCATTCTAAAAACTAATTATGCTGATGGATTTGGCAAGCATATGTATTGAGTAAGCGACATAAGTCAACTCAACATAATCCTTGACAATTCTCAAGGCGTCTTGGATGCAACTGTCTTTTCTATCTGCTTATACAAGATTCTGTCTTCTTTATTTAGATATAAAAAATAAATTTATTGTTCCCGGGATAGTACGAGGAGACCCAGACTTAGTCCCTTCTGGTACTACGGAGTACTAACTAACTACTAACTATTTCACTAGAGGGTCGAAACTAGTTGAATACCAAAAACAGGAAAAAGTAAGCTACTTTTCCGTCATCACCATCCATTCATCGGGCAATGACAAATCGCGGAAAGAAAATTTTCTCCCTGTCATTGGAAGTCATCACGAGCACTAGGAAGGAAAGAACAGAGACTCCTAAGAAGAAAAAAGGAAGAGCACGATAAACTTGATCGAGGTCTTTCTGAAAATTGAAGGTCGGAAGTTTTATCAAAACACAAAAAGAATATGCCAACAATAGAGAGCCCAGAATTAAATCTGCAACGATGGAGAAGCAAATCCCACTGCAGAATCATAATCGATGCTGAGAACCTGGAAGATTATGTTAACCGGTGATGACGAACAACATCATACCCTTAGATGACAGTACTCTGTGCTTTTCACATTCATTCCCGGACTCACGTCCCTGCTCGTCGGCTATAGAACGGGATCGCCGGCGTATGTTAAGCTCATTAAATTCTGACATTAACAGCATAACTAGTGTTCCATAGAAATCACCAGTATCAATCCTACAAACTTTTAACCACAACACTCGTCTCGCTATGTTGCTTAAGGTTTGAGGATAGCCCACTGTCGGACGTACTCTAAAATATCGTGATTCATTCCAAAGCCGTACAACTCGCTTATAGAATGCCCTGCCCAGCTCTTTATTTCCTAGTCATTATAACCTTCAAACATTTAAAACCAACGTTCACCGGTACCTCTCTTTCAATCCTCCATGTGCAAACATTTTAAGGGTACTTAAATCCCTTGAGCGAGCGCAAAAAAGCTTAAGAGTATAGAACAGCAGATAATGTTTGAATACATAGCTTAGCTTTAAAATCTGGGACGACGGAAGTCTGCCCGGCGAAAGTAATATCGGAATCAATTGGCCGATCCTTAAAAACAAAAATACCCTGAACTGCGCTAACTACAGGGGAATAATCTCCTCAACATCGCATATAAAATCCTGTCTGCCATATTATGTGAACTCCAAAGACTGTGAAGTAAACAGACTGATCACCAATTATCAGTGGGTTCTCAGGCCAAAAAAGTCCACCATAGATTAGGTTTTCACATTACGGTGGATCCTGGGAAAGACCCAAGAGTTGAAAATCAATACACGCTTAAATGGCAATTGGGTGGTAAACGACGAAAGAGGATGAAAATGTAATTTTCGGTACGTCTCGCCGATGCTGACCTCATTAAAAAAGCTTTGATGGCTAGGTCACCTTGTGAGCATGTGACTCAAAGTGTTGCTATGCATAAAAGGTGGCACATATTACATCGCAATTTGAAACGATGAACTCGTACGAGAAATGTGAAGAAAAAAGTGAGAACAGCGGAGATGAAAAAGTTACGTATAGCAGCGAGTAATGAACTACTACCAGTTGGTATTATCGTGTTCAGTGAATGTCATCCGAAAACGTGATTTGTAAAGCAAAATTACAAATACAGACTCGTATCCTTACAAATTCAAATGTTCTTAAAGTGAATACTCGTAAGACACCAATAAATACCACTCACTGTCAACTTGTCAAACATACTGTATAACACAATTTTTAGTTTTATTTACTTTCCTCTCGCCTGTCATAGACTCTACTAACTTTGTTTGGTTTCTTCTTTTTGAGTCGTTAACCTTATTGTGCGTATTCCGTTTCATGAAACAACAAAAAGGACTTACTTTGTTCAAGGATTTACCGAATTTCAAAGTCATTTGCTGTGGTGGTGACGGAACTGTCGGTTGGGTCCTGGAAGCCATGGGTATGGTCTATTTCTCTATTACTTTTATTTTTTGCAATATTAACATATTCTTGTCATCTGTAATTAGATAGATTTTGTTTGACGTAAATATTTTTTCTTCTATTTGTTGTGTTGTTACAGATTCGATACAATTGCAATCACAACCAGCAATCGGAGTGATACCACTGGGGACAGGAAACGATTTAGCAAGATGTCTACGCTGGGGTGGTGGTTATGAGGGTGAGAACATCCCAAAGCTAATGGACAAGATTAGTCGATCGAATATTGTGATGTTAGACCGATGGAGAATAGAAGTTATTAATAACGCACCAATAGAGGAGATTCTAAAGCCAAAGGTGAGTCCTTATCTAGGACGTAATAGTGCTCTGTTCAATAAACGGTAATTAGTTAATGTCACTAATACCAATAGTGTTGAAAGGAGCAATTACTTGGGGATGTTGTTGATGGATTCTGATTTGATTTGGCTTACGAGTGTAATGCATGAGTCCGGTGAAATGGGAATTGGAAGATATCTAGGATGTGCGCAGTGATTATAAATAACATTTTGAGCAAATGGTTTGGTTTTTCTCCTGGTTTTCCTAATGAAGTACGTTGACTTTGAAAAAATATCCGAAAAGTCCCTATGCCACGCGGTTCAATACAAATGGATACACATTTTCCTCATCCTCTGAGGATGCTAAATTGTTAGCTATTTGTGTGTGTTTTTTTTTTTATTCATGTTGAGAGCTGTAAACTTAAGCATTTCCATTAAGAGATCATTTGTACACATTTACTGGCTTTAATGTTTTCGACGTTTCTTTACTGAATAACAAATTATTGTACTTTAAATCTACTTGAGCACTTTCCATGTGTATATAATTGGGATACCTATGCGGATGGACAATGTAGGCAAACATTTATTCAATCATTGTTTCTGAGGTAGCACTCATACATCTCGCAATGCCTTTACTTCAGACAGCAGTTTGAGCCGTCATATCACTCGGAGTTAAAGAATTAGTTAAAACCTCACAACGAAATGGACTCGATCTATTAAGGGAATAGAAGCTAAGGCGTGCGTTGTTTTGACTAAGACCATAGTTATACATGAAGTTGGCAATTCTTAATCACTAAAATTCTGGCACCCTATTGGTAGACATAGAGAGTCAATAATGCTTGTACGCCATCCTGTTCAGTTTTTCAGTTTTAAATGCATTTTATTTTCTTAACACTAACTCTTACATTCTAACAAAAAATGCTTAAATGCTAGCTTACAATTACTTAACAATCTTATACTAACTTACTGGCCCCACGCAGGCACTCTAAGCTACTCTAAATTCTTATAACTATGTCTTTCGACTTTATTTACATTTTACTTAGAACTATTTATTTTGAATACTTAAGGCTAAGAAAAAATATTTGTTAAGAAAAACTTAGCATATGGACATAATTTGTTATTTTTTATAAAAACTAATATATAACTTAAAATAAACCTTAGCCTACCTAACCTAAATGTACAATACACACATAAACACACATAGACATTATACACAATCATATACATATATCAGTATACACCTTTGTATACACTGATATATGTATACTCGTATGTTTCTTAAATGCTAACCTAAACCTATGTAAGCTGGCAACCGCTATTTACAGAGCAAATAAATTGGTCAGCTCTGCCTCATTAGTGAGGCTGGTCCGTAATTGACGGAAACGACGAAGAAACATCTTCCCCATCATTCAACCACCAGAAATGCTAATGCTGCCGAACGACATCCCTCTTATCGCGATTCCCCACCGCCCTACTGAATCTGAGTAGATCCACACTGCCATGTGCGACGTCTCTGTAGTTGAGTCGCCTGTCCCCAGCTGTCCGAGCGACATGGAAGATTAACGGCACCGCTGATCTATCCGGGATCAACCCTAGCTGATCTAGGTAGAGGAATGCTTCCGGTGGAACGAAGCCGTCAGAGCGCACATTCTCGTGGTAAAAGTAATTGGGGTAGTAAGCCCCAGATATGGGGAAGTGAACCTATCAAGTCGCTTGTATAAATGTTGAACAGGATCGGCGAATTGACCGCGCCCTGCTGAAGACCATTTTTAATTTCAAAAATTCCAACAGAAGTCACATCACAAGAGTGGTTTACTGATCCCCAGCCTAGTCAGCTTACAGAAAAGACCCTCTAACCATACGGTGTCGAAGGCCTTCTCCAAGTCAACAAGGCAGGCACCAGTGCATTGTTTTTTGCCTTTATTCCATTGGATATCGGACACCAGTTTAGACGCAGCATGTGAGATATCATGTCCCGCCTTAAAACCGAATTGATTATCCGGAACTATATGTTTGTCCTCAACCCACCTAGACAGAGCTCTATTGATTACCTTTTCAAAAACCTTACTGATATTCGGTCACCCTCTCTTGTCATGACATTATTTGCCATATTTTCGTCGCTGAACCGGGTGAAACCAGAGCCCTCGGATCGCCAGTTCCCTATTTCATTTCGAATGCAGAAGTCGTGCCCCAAGACGCGACTGTCCATGTCATAATTAGCGCCAATGATATCAATGGCCTTGTATACTTCCTGGAAAGTCGCCCCTATGGTCTCAACCTTCTCAACCTTCGATCACAAAGAAGGCGTCATCATCAGCGGCCTCATTTGGATCAATGCCTGCTATTGTCAGTAACCGTTCGTTGTCTGTTGTCCGGGCTATTTTAAGGCACTGAAGGTCGTTTTGATTTTTTTCTCCGAAATAGTTTATTTATTTGCGGAAACATATTCGGGTTGCTGGTGTTTACAGCCCGAACCTTGTTGTTCCAATACAAACTTACAGAAATTCTGTAATTCTCTTTTATTAGCGTTGGAATATTTTTAATCGAAGTCGTCGATTGTCCTAATCTCCGGGTCTTGTCGGTCAGTTAACTGTCTGTACAAGTTTTTGAGTCTTGACAGAAGTCTACTTTTCTGTCGATGCAGTGCGTCAATAGTAGGATTGCGGAACAGGTCTTCGTTAGTCGTACGTCGATATCGCGGTATTGTAGTGTCCATAGTTTGTTTAATTGTCTCGTCCATCTGTTTTAGGTAATTGTCGATCTCCTCGTTTGACAAATTCCTATTGGACGGTGGGTGGAGCATGTTCGAGGAGAGCGCTCTAGTCAAGGATGCGGAGAAGTGTGTCCATCGAGTCTTACTGTAGTTGTAAGTATATCTTTGGACAAACTCCTCAAATTCCGCAATTTCGTTGGGAACCGTAATTTCGGTGCTAAAACCGCAATGGTCGCTGTCATACACGAATGTGCGCAGACAGTTTAGCGGTTGTAAATTCGTACCTGTCAGTCGTATACGTTCGTCGTACAGCAGTAGATCCAAATAAGACCCGCCTCTGGGAAACGACGGGTTATCCGTCGCTTTAAGACCGAGTCTGTACATGACATCGTGCTGACCCCACCAATCGAGTAGTAGGTTCCCTCTAGTATTTGGCAAATTATTTCCCCAATCTCTATGTCTAGCGTTGAAATCCCCGCCGATTATAAAATAATTCTCCCCCGATTCCAGCCTCAGAAGTCGAAAAAGCGTGTCGAGCTCTGTAATGAATAGGGTAGATTTTGAAGTATCAGGTGCATAAACAGAGGCCAAGTATAGCCGCTTTCCACTGCGGAGCGGTATGTAAATGACAACTGCCTCCAACACCCGGAACCTGCGCAACACTCCCTTATACACTCTGTGAAATTTTATAACTTCTTTAATGAAGATCGCGACACCACCTCCACGTTTGGATCTGGGCCGGTTTCTTCTTCTAACAATCTAATTATTGTACTCCAGTTTGTGATTATCGGTTAGCTTGGTTTCGCTAGCGAAAAGCACATCAGGAGTTTGGTCTTGTAGCAATTTAAACATCGCGGCTCTTCGTTCGATCCTAATCAGTGAATTAACATTAACCGCAAGGACCTTCAAAGTTTGCTCCACCATGTGCGTACCCATTACGACATGTGTTGCGTTAGGCCCGGCAGCAGCGCGTAGATCTGGTCCACCCGCTTGGCCTGTTCTTGCACCTGATTTTGCAGCTGAGCCATCTGCCCTTGGATTGCGAGCAAGATGGCTAGCATGTTAGGTGCAGCTTCCGTTGTTCTCGGCATTGGCGCCGGAGAAGCAACATTCGCTTGCTGTACCGTAGCCCCCCTACCAGACGCCATTTGGGCGTATGAAATTTGGGACGTGACGGCTGGTGTTTGAAATCTATCAGGTGAACGTTTGACCTCCACTTTCTGCTGCCGACTCAATTTTGCTTTTTTAATGTCGGTGAACTTAGGACTACCCCGATAGTTTGCGGTGTGTCTCACGTTCCCACATAACACGCACGAGAGCTGCGTCCTATCGGATGCTCCGTCCCTACCCATAGCACACTCCTGGTTCTTTGCGCACTTCACGCATCGAGGCTGCATTTGGCAGTTCGACGCGGCGTGCCCGAACCTCTGTGAGCGAACGCATTGTATAACGCCTTCGCTCCTTTTTAATTTTTCCCAGTGAATCACCTGGTAGTCAAGGACATTGATACTCCTTAGACTATCCAGACGGCTTTCGGGACTGAGCTGCACCAAGAAGAACGGCAGACTCCGTTTCTCCCTTCTAGCTCTAGCTGTGGTAAATGGCTTTACCCCCACAAACTTGAGTCCTTCGCACTACTTCTCTTTGAGCAGTGCCAGGATCTCCTCAGGATCAGAAGACGGTTCCAACCCCTTCAGCAGCATCGATTGCCGCTTTTCACACTTCGGTGTGAATGAGTAGTGCTCCGTCGTCGTTTCCCTTAGGAGCTCTTTAACTTTCGCGTAGCCCTCCACTGTATTACAGTGGATGACATGGCGATCGTTCCCCAATCTCTTAATATTGAAATTATTACCAATGACCAACTTACACAGGTCCTTGGTTTCATTTACCTCTAATTTATAGGTGTTGATAGGAGGCACCTTCTCCTTCTTCTTCGTCTGCTGCTGTTGTTGTTGTTTTTGTTGTTATTGCTGCTGCTGCTGTTTTAGCTGTTGCCGTTGTTGTGGCTGCTCTTGTTGTTGTTGTTTCTTTTGTTTTGCTTTTTGTTGTTGTAGCCCTTGTGCTGACTGTACTTTTTGTTGCGACTGCTTTTGAGCAAGCTGCGACTGCTGTTGTTGTTGGGATAGCTCATGCTCTTCCCTCTTCCTTCTGACTATTTGCTGTTCTTTTATGCTGCAGCATTTTGATGTTGCTACTTATGGACAAGATTTCCTCCTCTTCATCGTTCGATTCGCTTGCTGCCGCCAATGAAGCGAAATTGTTTAAGACCCTCAATCCACCAAGCTTTTCAGTGGACTTTGGCAGGGTGGGACGCTGTAACGAGTTAGAGGTTGGCTTTAGCTTCCTCTTTCTCTTTGCCTTTGGCGTTTGGTTCGAACCACTCGAAGCCTCGCCTGGTATCTCCGCAGATCCCGCTATTGTCATAGCGGACCGCTCTCCACAATCCATCAATTGATTTTTTGTTTTTTTCACTTCACTTATTATTTAACAAAAATTAGAACAAATGTCTCCCGATGGGAATCGAACCCAGGCCTCGGGATCGTCACACCAAATATGTTGTCGCCCAGGTCTTTACCACCTCGGCACAGAGCACTTGTAAATTCACTGGCTAAATGTATGCTTCTTATTTTCCCGCACTTTTTAAGCCGAAACAAAAATCACTTCTAATCTCCGTGGAGGGATATGAACGACTGACGCCATCCTGTGTAAAGCTATACAATGCATTCCAGTTTGCTCTAGCTATTACTTAACCCTCTAATTCCCGTAGTCACTGTAATGAAAAATATGATTGTTTTTTAAGCTAATATTGTAACAAATGAACGACAAACACTATTGACTTCTGTTTAACGACTACTTATTGAACAAAAAAAAAACGGTTTAGAGTGAGTATAACATTGAGAAAGAGCTAAGGGAATTAGAGATGGGAAATACTAAAGTACAATTTAATGCATACATAACATTCCTCCCAAATTAATAAAAACTATATTTAAAAATTCCTGTTCCTAACCATACTTCTAGTCCGAACTCCTTGATTTTGCGTAACACTACTATACCTTTATTTTGACTATCTTTTGTTGAATAATAAGATGATGGTATAACTGCGTACACATTAGATCTGGTATTGTTTCTTTTAAGTTGATTTATGTGAGCCTGTTTCTGTACTTTGTTCACTTTTATTAAATATCTATACGCACTAATGAAATCCATTTAACAGTAGAAAATCTTTTCATTCGCACTAAATTCACATACCTTAGGTATCTAAGTTAGTTACTACTACCCAATTTGTTACCACAATTTTTCTTTTGTTCTTTCCTCCCACGCTGATTCAGATTTTCGCGTTAATATATCAAGGGACGTACGCGGTTTGAATTGGAAAATCATGTTAGCTGGCGAGCTAGGTGTTGTTCTATACTTCATTTTTTTTTTAATAATTTGCGCGCGCTCAAGGGATTTAAGTACCCTTAAAATGTTTACACACAGCGCGGGCGAAGGAAAACCTGGGAGGATGGAAAGAGAGGTACCGGTGAACGCTGGTTTTAAATGTTTCAAGGTTATAATGACTAGGGAATAAAGAGCTAGACAGGGCATTCCATAAGCGAGTTGTACGGCTTAGAAACGAATCACGATATTTCAGAGTACGACGGAAAGTGGGCTTGAGGGTATACTGATGGGCATTCATAGCGAGACGGGTGTTACGGTTAAAAGTCTGAAGGGGCGGAATGTTACTGGCGATTACTATGGAGCACTGGTGGTGGAAATAGGGATAAAACAGAGTGAGACACAAGACATTACTTCGGTGTTCGAGGCTGTCCATTGTTTAAGTGATATCAGCATCACCTATGAGTTTTAATTCACGGTTTTGAATCCTATCTAGCAGGTGCAGAGATGTTTTGGGAGCACCCGACCAGATGTGGGCATTGTACTCCAATTGCGGGCGGATAAATGCCTTATATGTTTAGGCTTGATCAGAGGGGGTGAAGTATTTCTTACATCGCTTGAGGAAACCTAAACATTTCGCAGCATTTTTGACGACATCGAATATGTGTACATACCGAGAATGGAGAGTTTTTCAGTTTCGACGATGCAAGTGCCATTCATGGATAATGGTTGGGTATTTAAATTTCGCTTTAACGACAACAGACAGCATTGTGTTTTGGAAGCATTAAATTTCACTCTATTGATAGTTACCCAACTGGTTATGCTGTTAATATCAGAATTAACATACGCTGGTGTACTACAGCCGAAGAACAGGGACTTGAGTCCGGGAACGAATATGAGAAGCAGAGAGTACTGTCGTCAGCAAAGGGAATATGTTGGATTAGAAGTAACAGACAAGAAATCGTTGATGAAAATTAAAAAGAGTGTTGGAGACAGAACGAAGCCCTGCGGCACACCAGCATTTATTTTGTGAATATCAGACTTGAAGCCATCTAAGACAACTTGAATTTAACGTTCCGAAAGGTAGTTTCTAATCCATTAATGAAGAGAGTCGTCGAACCCAAATGCACGCATTTTCGACAAAAGAGCCTAATGCCAAACTCTGTCAAATGCCTTGGAAATATCAAGTGCACCTATCTTACTTTCGCCAGATCGATGTACGCTTTGGTTCCACATTTCGGTGAGACTGTTGCTACGAAAACCATATTGCCGGTCATTGAGAAATTTTCGTGTTTCGAGATATTTCATGAGCTGACAATTTATCAGCGTTTCCACGACCATGGACAGAAGGGACGTAAGTGCAATAGGTCACTTAAGATAAAAATCAATCTATCTTAAGTTGCCAGGATTCTTTCATCTTATGTGGATCTAGCATTGCTTTCGTAATCGCATTTTTAAAAGTTTGAACTGCTCTTTCTGCACTTCCATTCGATTGTGGATGGTAAGCCGGTGACTTAAGAGCTAATATGCAATTTAATTTACAAAATTCACTAAACTCCCTTGATGAAAATGCCCGTCTTTCGTGTCGCGTTCTCGGTCTCAATCTGGCATGGTAATCCAAACATGGTAAACAATGTTCGCAGTTCCTCAATTACATTTTGTTCCATTGTCGACTTCATACTGATTGCTTCCATCCACTTAGAAAACGTATCAAACATTATCAATATTTTCTGTCCACTAACCATGCAAAAATTAATATGTACTCTCTCTCAAATGGTGGCTTCTGGCCAATTTGTGAACACGACTGGCTTTGAATTCCGTATTGTTTGGCAAACTGTACATTGTTTTGAATACTCCTCAATCGCCTTATCAATCCCTGGCCACCAAACATGCGAACAGACTTTTACTTCGAACTACTCCAATATGTTGATCATGTAACATGTCTCAAATAGTACTTCTTAAAACCGTTGGTTTCCCCAGGCGCTCTCCATAAAATAAACATTCAGTTTCCGTTCCTAGCGATGCACTTTTAATGTAATAAGATTCCAGTTCTGATGCAATTACTTCTGGCCACCTATTTGTGATTATGCAATTATAAACTTGTGTTAGTGTTCTATCTTCCAACCTGGTTTTGCTTATACTCTGTATATTTAAAGGAAATTTAAATATACCATATTCATGGCATTTATACTATCGACTTCTACTTCTGTACTCAGAAATATTGCCCATCTTTGAAACCGATCAGCAGCCACTCCCATAACATCCTTTTTATCACCAAAGATTGCCCTTAATAGTTGATGATCACTATGTATTGTCAAATGAAGCCCATAAATGTATTTATGGAATTTTTTACCAGCAAAAATGATTGCCAGAGCTTCCCTATGGAACTGCAACTGCAAATAATTCCGTTCAGCAGCACTAAGAGTACTAGATACTCGTCAATGATGTGTGATAAGACGCCTCCTACTCCATATGGACTTGCGTCTGCTGATATAATAATTGGTTTTGTTGGATCATAGTGTGTTAGAACATCAATATTCGTAACCAAATTTTTACTCCTGTTAAAACACTTCTTATGCCCAGCTTGTGTTCTCTTTGGTTAACTCATATAAACACTGTAACTGACTTGTATAAATTCGGTATACATTTGTTATAGTAATTAACCATTCCTAGATAAGATTTCAGCTATAACGTACAACTTGGTCGGGAGCATTTATTACTGCCTCCACTTTACGAGAGCTCGGTCTCAACCCTTCACCTGTAATACAATATCCTAGATGATCAATTGAAAGAATTAACATTTATCAAAATTAACTCTAACGTTATATTCTAACAACCGATCAAGAACTTTAACTACATTCAATCGGCATTCATCCTCGGTCTCCCCACCGACTAAAATATCATCAAAATATGCGTGGACTTTTTCTAACCCTCTTAAAATGTGATCCATAATCGAACAAAATATCTGTGGCGCAGTTTTAAGCCCAAAAACTAGTCGTGTAAATTGAAATAACCCCACATGCGTATTAACTGTAAGAAACTCTCTTGATCTTTCCGAAATAGAAACTTGCAAAATAAGCAGCCGTTAGATCAAGTTTTGTGAAGATTTTCCAACCACGCATTGAAGCCAAAATATCGTCAATGCGCGGTATAACACTATACTCCATTTCAACAAACCAATTTATTGTTCACTTGCAGTTCACACACAATCGTATTGATCCATCACCTTTGTTTACAACAACTAACTCTAATTCAAATTGTGTAGATTTGTGTTCAACACTGGCAACAATATTGCCCATTGTTTTAACTCTCTGAACTGAAATCAATTTGAACGCCTTTTCTTCATACAAAATTTGTTTCTCAGGAAAATGTTTTTCAAAATCGTTCCTATGAATAACAGTTACACACGCTCCTGTATCTAACTCAAATTGCCAATTCTAATTTTCTACATTCAAATTGATTTTAAGCGCGTCGATCTTAGGAGATTTTAAATTATTAATATTATTAAATAATTCATATCTTCCCTCCTCTTCATCCTCATCATCAATTCTCCTAACAGCACCTCGGAAAGCTCTCTGTCTGCAAAATTTCTGGATGTGTCCCTCTGTGCTGCAACGAAAACAAACCACTCTTTTACGAATTTTGCTCGTTGCACTGGTGCCCGCTACTTCACCACCATTTGCTATTTTACTTTTGGTTTCTACTCTGCTCCCCGTCGTTAGATCGTGCACGTCCGTCTGCATTATTCCGTTCACTCTCCCGCTAGTTCTGCCTTAACTTTCTTTGTTGTTCAAAGCTTTTCTGCAATACATTCACTCCGCTCTCTTCTTCTTTTATCATTCCACCACAGATAATAAATCTATACAGATGTCTCATCGCTGTAGAAAAAAATGGTTCAATTTTTGTCGGCTAGCCGACACTCGTCCAGCCGACACGAGCTTTCGGAATAAAGCAAAGCTTTTTTATTTTCGCTCTTTCTTGCTTTGTTTACTGAGAGATTTTTTTTTTTTCTCTCACCACAAGTTATGGGTAGTGGCAAAAAGAATATGAGAAACAATTACATGGGATTTGTGGGAAGGGGTATGAAGACTTGGCTGTTTGTTTTCATTCGACTGCAATAGGAAATTATGTAATTTTTCATGAATTGGTATTTTGTTTGAGCGTATGGGTGTGTATGTAAGAAAGAACAATTCAAAGGCGGGAAAAGTCGAATATTTCTTTACATTTTGTAATTGAAGTTTGACGAGCAAAATATTATTCGTGTTATTAATATGCAATGCAGATACACCTGCTGCTGAAACGCGTTGCCCGTAGTGGTTTTTTAACTCGATTGAACAGAAAGAAGTTACAAGGAGCCAAATCCAGTGAATTCGGAGGCTGTTGGATGGTATTTGTTGCATTTTTTGTCAAAAAATTACGAATAATGATGGCACTGTGCGACTGTGCGTTATCATGGTGCAAAATCCACGAGTTTTCTGCCCACAATTCTGGTCTCTTTCGGCGAATTGCTTCACGCAAACGTCTCATAACGCCCAAATAATACTCTTTGTTTACTGGCTGGCCTTCTGGCAAAAATTCATGATGCACTACATCGTTGTAATCCATGAAAAACGTGAGCATTGCCTTCTTTTTTGACTGAAAACGACGTGGTCTTTTTGGTTTCGGCTCATTTGGTGAACGCCAAATCACCTTCGTGAACAATTACTTTGCAGAGAAAAACGCCAAGTACTATTTGGATGGGTTAGAGAGATGGGAGCATCGTTGGGAGATGTGTGTAGAGTTACAAGGAGACTATGTAGAAAAATAAAAAAAATAATTTGAGAGAAAATGTCTTGTATCACTGTTCGGTCGGAAACTTTTCAGACAACCCTCGTACATATATATTAATTTCAACCATGATGACTCGGTAAAAATTTAAAGATCCTGACTGGGAAGTTGTGATGCATCCACAGTATAGTCTTGGCATTACGCCGTCAAATTATCATTTGTTCCGACCCCTGCGACACTCTCTTGCTGGCATTAAATTGGCTTCAAAAGAGGCATGGGAAAGCAAGAGGAATGGTTACGAAATATTGTTAGTAAAAATTGTTATTTGAGAAGGAGGAAGACCGTAAACGAAAAGATTCGTCCGGGTATTCTTCGCGCTGTAACTCTTGAAGAGACAAGTAAATAAAAAGAAGCAAAGTTCAAGGATCAGTTGCACTCTAATAAATCGCTCCTCAATACGCTTGAGTGCTAAACAAAATTGAATAAAAATATTTATGTAAATATAGTAATCATCATTATATTTCTACGTTCATTATTTGATCGTTAAGAAACAATTTTTAACATAAACTAAAGTTTTTCATTCATTATTCATTTTGATTGTAACAAAAGAAATTAAATTAAATTAAACATGGCTGTCTTATTTATATATAATTTTCTTCTTTTTTTGTGGAAAATCTAACAAAACAAATTAATTATATTGTATTTGCTATATTATAATATTTATTTTCACTTTTCTTTTCTTCAATTTTCACCACATCATCTATTTACTATTATTTATTTACTCTTCCGGCCAGGAAAATCTTGGAAACAACTAGCCAGTTCCAAGTCAATACCTACCACCTATGCTTATGACAGCCTCCATTGTACTAGGTTTCATAATGTGATGGCCTAATCCGGGGTCCCAAGAAAACTTATCCGGTTGTGTCGCATCATACTAGAAAATTTGCGATGCGCCTTACGGCTTGGAAACAAAACCTCAGAATTTTTCCAAACCTCCACCGGATTCCGGCAAATAGATACGCTTTCATAATATGGTTTTTTCAAACTCATATTAAAATACTCGTATTATGTAACCGCAGGTATAAGCACAATAAATATCTGCCCAGCTGTTGGGACACGTCATTGATATAGACTTTTCAAGGTGGCCAAAATCTGCTGCCATTGTAAAGTATATTTTATCGAGCAAAGATAACCCCGTCATTTACCAAATCGTACAATTTGTCACTGTAAATGCTCATTACTTTAGAGGAGTTCCTCTTCCTCTGGGTTAATGCAAACTGAACAAATGACACCTTGTCGAAGATTACCACCAGAATAAGCCTAGGCAACCGGTGCTACTTCAGTCCGGTTTAACAAATTAGATCCAAAGTCTCTACTCCAAGGAACATTGATTTTGCTAGTTAAAATATGGCTCATTCATGGCTGTCGAAAAAATATTTCCAATATTTTCCTTACTTACTTAGGTGGCGTTACAGTCCGGGGTGGACCAGGACCTCAACCAACAAGCCTTTCCACCTGGCGCGATCTTTCGCCAGCTGTTTCCAGCGGTGCTGCACTCCAAGTTGGTTGAGATCCCATTCCACTTGTTCGAACTCCCATATATTTGGCCGTACATTACTGCATTGTCCCCGAGTCTCGGAATTGAAGATTTTCGACCTTTACATACAAATATTTTGCGTAAAAAAACTCCCTTTTACATAACTTGAAAGAAAAGGGGGCAAATATGTACTCGTAAATAACATATACATACATACTCGTACATTTTCCGAATAAGTTCGATGTTGCTCAATGCTTGGAAATTTATCAAATTTTGTAAGTACTTAATGTCCTGTGCACAAAATTAAAATCGGGAAATTGGTCTAGCGCTCATGTACATACGTATATCTTCAAACCCATAACATGTATTAGCCCTTAACACCTCGTGCTTCAAATATCAACCACTTTTATAGTGTGGTGCAACGTCATACCCACCCCCTCCAGCACGTCCACATCTTGGACCATCAATCTCATGATCTTCAAAATTATATTCCTACCCCCATTTAATTTACATTGCATAACAAGTTAGAAACAAAATAACAACCCAAGTAAACCGGTTATGCTGGGCAACGTCAACGTATGTTTATTTATTTTATTTATTTCTTTCCTTCACGTATTGTTTTTGCACGATAAACGACTTAGCATGCGTGAGTGACAAGTGGCAAGAGCAAAAAGCGAAAAGAAATAAAATGATTTTTCTGCTCTTTGCAGCTTTTTAAAAAAGCTTTTTTTTTAGTTCGATTTCATTTTCATAGGACAAAACTTCCCATATGGATGAGACATCTGTATAGATTTATTATCTGTGATTCCACGTTGTTCGACGTCATCTCTACAGCGTTTTCAATTGAGACTCGGAACGAAAATTCTGCGGAAATTTTTTGTACTATATCGACTATATAAATTTCTGACAGATCGTTGGCTCGAGCAAATTCGTATGAAAAGTGAAAATTCGGTACGGAATAATATTATTAATTTTGTTAAATAAATTTTTGTTTTCAAATACGTGTTGGCTTAAAATGTTGAGTAAAAAAACACGAGTTTCGAAGTAAGTGCTTGTGAAGTGTTTAGATGGGATAGTTTAAATAGAATCGTGCTTTAAAAAATGTAAACAAAGCATTTGTTAAACGCGAAGAAATTGTTTTTCTTGTTATTTCTTTATTCAATATTAAGTTCGTAGTGAATAATATAAAGTGTTTATTTAATATATTGTTAAACAAGTCAATAAAGATAGTAAAATGCAACTTAAAGTTTTCATAGATGGAATCCTATTAATGTTACAGCAATATTATTTCAAGGGGAATGTTTCCGCTGGTGAAACTGAAAAGTTGGTGCAAATTGGTTTGGTTTTTTAGTTATAGTTGAAGTAGGACCAAGTGCAAGAGAGTAATTGCAACCAGATTTCAGTATGCTTTCACTTTCATCAAACGAAATAATCATTTAAAAATATTCTGCTATGAGTATATGAATATACTCGTACATACACATGTGTAGTATTCCAACTATGCGAATTTTCAGCAGCATTTCACTATTTTATTGATTTGTTTAACCATATATTTAACAAAAAGACACTATATTGCACAGTATTCACTAAATATTTAATAAAAAAGTAACAACACAACAATTTGTTCGTGCTTCACAAGTGCTTTGTTTACATTTTTTAAAGCACGATTCTATTCAAATTAACCCATCTACACACTTCACAAGCACTTATTTCGAAACTCGCGTATTTTTTCTCGACATTTCAACTTTATTCTGATCAGACAAAAATAAATTCTTTAACTAATTTATTTATTTTGTTCCACACCGAAATTAAACTTTACACATGATTTTGCTCCCAGCCAAAATCTGTCCAGTCGTGGAGGTACAAAAAATGTCACCAAGGGGCGCTGAAAGCACTTTACCGGGTGTCAATATGTGTTGCCTCCTCAAAAGTTTTCAATTCGCTTTCACCAACAAATCGTTGTTGGATTCTTTCATCTCCAACGCCACACACAAATTGTATCGTTGTCTAGGAATTTGCCGAATTCACATTGCTGCGCCAATGGCTTTAATTCAACAACGAACTCCGCTATCTCTTCGTCAGCTTTGTGATTGCGCTTAAAAAACTTATAATACTCAGCGATTATATTCCTTTTTGGCTTAAAATTATCAGTTCATTTTTGTTTTAAGTATTTGAAGGGAAAATCATTTTCTATCTTTGGACTTGTACAATTCAGGTCCTCCCAGACTACACAAAATTGCAACTTTTTCCTCTTCTTTCACTGCGATTGTTTGGGCTTTTTTGACCATCGACTAGGGTGGGCATTTCACCCTTGCCCTCAACAGATTTTATCTTTTGCAAATACTGTTCCAGGGCTTCGTTGCCAGCGCGACGCATCCGAGAGAAGTGCTCCATGATGTATGGCTGAGGGTAGCCGTATACGGTCGTGAATTGGGGCGGGAAGAACAAATTCGGATGAGCGACATTTGGCGACATGTTCGGAGCGCTCTGATTTACTGCGGCTGCAGCAGAAGCTTGAACGTGAGCATGCGCTTGGGCTTGCGCTTGAGCCTGGGCTTTGGCGCGAAATTTATTCAAATCGTTTTGAGATGGATTGGCGAACGACATAACTGGGGGTGCCATTGAGCCGTTCACTTGCTGCGGAAGTTTTTTAACTAGTAGAAGGGTATGTTCCGGTGATTGTGGGGTGAGTTTCGGTGAGTTTCTTCTGCCTTTGTTGATTACTAGGTTGTTATTGTTGTTGTTGATGCTATTGTTGTTATTGTTATTATTGTTTTGGGATACAGGTGATGTAGCTGAAGGTGGTAACTTTTAACTGATGACTGTGATGTTTGGAGATTTATTGAACGCAATCCCGTTCATTTGCGCCGAAGCTAGAGACTGTAGTGGGGTAGGTGATTTTTTATTATAACTCTTCTTTGGGCCGGTAGTTCGATGGGCGATGGGGGATTGCAGCCCTGAGAGACCATTTGGAAGCAGAGAGTTCAATAAATCGCTAGGACGTTGATCCGGCGTTGCCTGGGGTAGAATATGACGGAACTTCTTCGACGCTGGCGGCTCGATTGAGCTATTTGGCGAATTATATTCAGGAGTATGTTTCTTTTCTGCAGAATTCGGAGCACTACCAGGAGAACGTTTTTCAGGACTTGGAATTTTCTTACCCTCTCCAGGGGACTGTAATAATTTATTCTTACGTTCGATTGGGCTTAAAGATGGAATCTGCTTACATGCTGGTTGTAAAGCTGTTGTCGCTGCAGGTGATGTTTTTGCACTCATCATACTCCGGGCAGGTGGTGACGACTTTGCGGCCATGATACTGTGAATAGTCACTGAAGTTAATACTGGTGGACTCAGGTTTGGATTGGGATTTAAATTCTGATTCTGACTGTGATTCTGATTTTGATTCTGATTATGATTGTGATTGTGATTTTGGTGCTGATTTTGATTTAGCTTCTGTTGGGGTTGGTTTTGATTCATAGGTTGCTGCGGCTTAGCTGGCTGTGGCTGGCTTTTATTATTATTTTCCACAGCTGGTTGGTCGGGAAGTTTTAAAATTTCAATGTAATTGTTGACTGGACTCTTGTGCTTCGGGTACGAGGCATTATTGGCTTGAATTTCACTATCTTCACGAGTGATTTTGATCGATAGTGACGGCGGAATGTTGATATTGCAAGAGTTAAGCAATGTCTTAACTTTCAACTGTTTCTCTGGTGGATCTTCAATTGGACTTGGACTCTTGGCAAATGGATAGACACGTTTCAATTGTTTCTCCAAAATAGTTGGTTTCTCCTCGGATTTCTGTGGAGACTGTGACAGCGGTGCCTGTCAGTTGGTGCAGGTGCTGATGCGGGTGCAGGTGGTGAAGATCGGTTATTGTTTAGATTTTCAGGTTTCTTTGTAGGTGGCGCTGGGAATAAACTCGAAAGTTGATTGTTGTTTCCACCTAAAATACTTTGCAAGAAACTAGAGCCAGTGTTTGGTTTCGGAGTGTGGGTTGAGTGGGAATATTGTAATTGGGCACATACTGAGACGAACTGGGTGAATATATGGGTGAGTTTGGAGTGTACATAGGGGTGCGAAAACCTGGTGGAACCTCATTACCACGAGATTTACTCGCATTGAACAGGGCGAAATTCAAGTAATTGGAAACATTGCCATTTTTGCTGCTATTATTCGTTGCCGGTGACTTAGTACCTGCTGGTGGAGGTGGGCCCATTGCTGGGGATTTAGCACCGTAAATCTTTTTCTTTGGTCCATCCGAAGTAGGTATTGATTTGATTTCTGTTCCAGCGTCTTTAAGAATCTTATTCACATCATTGGGAATGTTTGCGAATGGATTTGGTTTCCCTCCCTTTGGTAGAATTGGTTGGAAACGCTTTGCAACCGGGGTTCGACTACCTGATGTGCATTTTGGTGAACTACTCATCGGACGTGGCATTAAACAGCCAGGTGGAGCGAATTTTACAGGCAATTTGTTCGCATTTGGCTTCTTCATCGGTTGCTCACTGGATGGTGGTTTCATGCCATTCTTTGGTCGAGTCGGCAGAGCAGGTGGTGCCATTGTTGTATGCTTCGGTGGATTGGACTGGACTGGACTTGGCATCGATGTTGGGGTTAAAACTGGCATAGACAATGGTGTAGGTGGCGGCATAAGTTTTTCATCAACTTTCTTTGAAAGTTCTTCTTTCTTCGAATCAATTTGTTTTTGTTTCTCATCTTTGTTCGACTCCGGCTGAGAGAGGTGCAATTTAATCTTGAAGTCTTCCGGAGTGAGCGTCGGAGCAAAGACACACTTAGGCTTCTTTGGATTGCTTTTAACTGGATCTTTACTCTTACGTTTCGATGGCAAATTCAGTGGCGGTCCCATTAGGGATGACACAGGCGTGGAAGGCACTGACGGCTGAGAATAAGAAACTGGCGACAGAATCAATGTTAATGGTTCGATTTTTTTCTCTTGCTTCACTGGTGATTTGATATCTTTCTTCTGGGTGAGTGCAAACGACTTCAAAAACTGTGACTGAGGGTCTTCAACAACAGCCGGTGGTGATGGCGTTTTCGTGTATTTTGGACTTAGTGGGCTTATTCGTTCGGCTTTAATAGTCAGTGGAGGAACGGTTAATTGTGAACCAACATTGTTTTTTCTGAATTCTTTCAGTGCCTTGGTTAGACCTGAACCCTTTTCTTTTTTGGTTTTTACCTTCCATTCTTTTTCCGGTTTTACTGGTTTTACAATCTCCTTACGCTGAGGATCGGACATGTTAATTATGGTGACACTATTCTGCTTAGACAGATCGATCTTCAGTTTGATATTTTCCACTTTCCGTTCGTCCTTCTCGGGAGGTGAGGTTTCCTTTTGTTTGTGAGATTTACTACTACCTTTTGCAGGGGTTTCACCATTCGGCGATGGCAGTGATTTTGACTGCTTGCTGGGTTTGCTCACAAGAGTAATTTTCAGCCTACTGGTCTTTTGTGACACGGTTTCAGCCGGAGACACGGCTATTGGAGTGGTTGCTGGCACTGGGCATTACTTTACCTAATTTCCCTTGCATTTTATGTAAATTAAAAATCACTTTTAACTTAATATATATTAATTGGTTAAACATTATATAAATGGTTTCATTGTTATATATATAGTATGTGTGTATGTATGTATTGGTGTATGTATACCACCTTGATCAAAATATTCCCGGAATTTATTCAGAAAATTAAAAATACAAGTTTATTCATCTAAATCTATATTGTCCCCTTCAAAGTAATCCCCATCGACTGCAACACATTTATGCCAGCGCTTGATCCAATCCTCGAAACATTTTTTATATTCAGTTTTCGGTATACTTACTGCGATTTTTCCATTACTTCCTAACGGCTGCTGAAACGCGTTCCCCGTAGTGGTTTTTTACCTCGATTGAACAGAAAGAAGTCACAGGGAACCAAATCAGGTGAATTCGGTGGCTGTTGGATGGTATTTGTTGCATTTTTCGTCAAAAAATTACGAATAATGATGGCACTGTGCGACGTTGCGATATCATGGTGCAAAATCCACTAGTTTTCTGCCCACAATTCTGGTCTCTTTCGGCGAATTGCTTCACGCAAACGTCTCATAATGCCCAAAATAATACTCTTTGTTTACTGTCTGGCCTTCTAGCAAAAATTCATGATGCACTACACCGTTGTAATCCATGAAAACCGTGAGCATTGCCTGCTTTTTTGACTGAAAACGACGTGGTGTTTTTGGTCTCGGCTGATTTGGTGAACGCCATTCACTTGCCTGATGTCTGGATTGCGTGTCGTTCTTATCCACGTCCACGTCTCGTCTCCAGTAATGATCCTTTTGATGAATGTGGTATCGGATTCAGCCTCGCAAATCATCTCTTTTGCGACGTCAACACGGTCTCTTTTTTGCATGAAATTTAGGTCTTTTGGCACCAACTTTGCTGCTACACGACGGAAACCCAAATCATTAACCAAAATGTCTTGGACGGATCCATAGGCAATGTTCAAGACCTCCGCTATCTCTCTGATGGTTAATTTGCCGTTATTGACCAACATTTATTTTACTCCATCAATGTTTTGTTTTCGATGTCGATGGTCTGCCCCTGCGTTCATCATCTTCGATTGACGCACGACCACTTTTGAGCTGCTAGTGCCACTGGTAAACGACCGTTTTCTTTAGAGAATCGTTGCCGAAACACTTTTCTAACATTTCCAACGTTCGCGCACCATTAAATCCGTTTTTGACGCAAAATTTAATACAAGTTCGTTGTTGCAATTTTTAATCCATTTCTAAAATTGTAAAAAATCACCAAACACACCGAGATAGATGTACTCTTGGCTACGTAACTTTTGCAAATGTCAACCTATGACGCTAAGATTTAGAGGGAATACCAACAACAGATTTAGAAACTTAACAAGAAATACAGAACTCAAATCGGAACAATGGGAGCGCCACACGGGAACTTTTTGATCAAGGTACGAGTAGTATATGCATGCATGCATGTGTGTTTATAAGTATTGATTTATGTAGAGTAATTTGTAAGCAAAAGGAAGAATTATTTGTTATGGAACTTGTACCAACACTTTACATGTAATCCTATTTTACACTTAGACCACATTTTCCGTTTGCGTTGGTGGCAGTATCTGCACCGTCATTGTAAGCAGTCTGTTTCCAGATGATTATCACCGCTACCCATCGACCTTACCTCACTAAGCACTCTAATTCATACAGGAAGAATCACGGCTTTGGGGTTTCCCATATTTTTGTATATATATTCCTTTTGAATATATATTCCTTCTGAATATGTATTCCTTCTGAAATCACAATACGTCGAGTTGTGTGTTGGTTGCCTTTTTATAAGATATGCATTTTGACACGCAGCATCAAGGCCAACAGCAAACAAAGGGAATCACCACTTTTTGCCATGAAATCCTACTCTCAAAGAGTCAACGTTTTCATCAAAACGGTCAACTCCATCCATGCAGTCGACTCTCGATAATTCGAAACTCAAGGGACCTTGCAAAAAATTGTCGAGATGGAACGAAGAACAAAAACGAAATAATTTTTATTTTTTTGCTTCAATAACTTGCAGCGTCGTTGGTCAAGAGCATTGTCTATGACAACAAATACCTCGTCGTCCACTTCCGTTCTTAGTAAATATTGACGCCATGTACACAACAATGACTTTGCCCCCTTTGATGTGACGGGCGGAATTGGTTCTGCTTCCAATTCTTCTTCATCTTCGCCTTCATTATTTTTGCTTGAATTTGAAGCTGCCAGAATTTTGTCGTCACATAGAGAACTGCAGACTTCTACATACATCATCGTCAATATGTACAAAATCATCGAAAGTCGCAGATTCATCAAAGTTAGGAAGAAGGCTCCGTCCATCCTGCAAGATAGAATGATCCAGTTCTCCCCCCTCATGTTGCAGTTGATTCACTGGCTCTGTAATAAATTCGCATTTCTTAAAAAAGTTTGAAATCGCTGTCGATTTAAAGTTTTTCCATGCTTTGTCAACCATGGCATGTTGGCTCTTTGTCCATTTTCAATACTATCCAACACTATCATCACTACTTCTTTGCGGTACAAAGTTTTAAAATTCTGAATCACTCCCTGGTTAAGGGGGTACAATTTAGAGGTGGTTTTAGCAGAGAAAAATTTTAGATTCACATTACTGAGAACTTGCGGATTACTCATTGAACAATTCTGTGGTCATCCACGCTTTTTTATTGGAGCGATAAAACGTAGGAAATGCTTTGATACCCGTGAAACATTTAGGGTTAGCAGGATTCCCTATCATAAGAGATTTTATTTTTTTGTGCCCAGTTCATGTTTACTGCAAGTAATAATGTTAAATGTCATCGTTCGATCAGGAAGACACTTAAAACAAATAGCAGTCTCATCCGCATTGAACACATTCCATGGATCGTAATTTGTAAGCAACCCGTCTAAGTCATTTTTCCATGAAAACCATGAAAACCATTTTTGAAAACCATGTTATGCCGTTTTTTTGAAATTGGAGAGCCATCCTTCAATACCCACTAACTAACAGCGAATGACTTAGCTTTCTCCTTCAGCATGCAACCTCCGACAGGTACGTTTTGTCCTCTGCATTGATTAAACCATTTTTATAAACATTCTTCAAGACCGGGACACACACCGTGCGGGTTTCGCTTCCTCCCTCTGTTGTCCCACTTAGGCACAACGACTTCCGCAGACTTTTGATGACAGAATTTACCCCTAGGCTTCTTTTTCATATCTTTGGAATTTAAAAGTTTTCACGAACAGTTCCTGTACCACCAACATTTTGTTCTCCCAAATACTTGAGCAATGGTAGTCCAGTGAAGAAGTTGTCAAAGTACAAGTTGGACAGGCCTTGTTTTGGTGGTAACCTAGGATGGTGTTCTAAAATAACTGCGACTCCTAAGCCATACTCTGACTCTAAGCCATACTTGACGGTTGGGCCCGAAGCACCTTTATATAGTTTACAGTTGACCAAATATCCGAAATGAGTAGCCGCTGACCAAATTTTATACCCAAATCGTATAGGTTTTCCGTGAATACGCTGTTTTGTACCATGTTTACCAAAGTATGGAACTATAGTTTGTGACGAAACAGGTTTACTGAAATTCGCAGTACCTAAAATTCTTGTTCAACTTCGTAAAATAGTCACGAGCCTTGGCAAATTTGTCATTGACTGGTAAGGAAGTACTATCACAGAGATGTAGATATTGTTGGTTCGGAAAAAATCTATTGCACCTCTTACTGTGAGTGTAACTTTTTATTTCCCCGAACATTCTTATATATTTGGGGGACAAGTATCCCGTGAGCAGCAATATTGCAACATACACTCGAATTTCATCAACTGTAACATATAGAGTGTGATTTCTTTGTAAAGCATACAGGTTGCTCATATCGGCAATAAGTTGTACTAGTTCGTCGCTATAGAGCAGTTGAAAGCATTCCCTCCCTGGCTGTCATATTCTCGCAATCTCCTTTACCACAGAAAATAAAAGATGTATTGTTTGACCATTGCTTAATTGTTATATCTTTCTTTTGTCTTTTCCTTAGTGCAGATACTAGTGCATATTTTCTTTTTGTCCTCCTTCAACATACTGTTGAAAAACAGAAAGTTTATTTTGCACCTCTACTCTGGAGCGAATCATGTGAATTGGAAGATGAAGAATATTCGTATCATTTTCATCTCCGCTGTCTTCATCAGTCAATTCCCCGTCATCCGGAGGGAATAGAATAGCCCGCGCTATGTGTAAGCATTTTAAGGGTAGTTAAATCCCTCGAGCGCGCGCTCAAATTATAAAAAAAAAATGTCTTCTCCGGCTTCACGTAGGACTCGAACAAGAAGTAAACATTGAATACAAATAATTTGTACACAATCTGGTCTATCAGAGTAACCGATCAGAGAAAACCTCCGATTTATTTGCCGAATCGTAGACGAAACATAGATGCGTACCGACGCATGTATTTGACATTCAATTTGTGAAAATAAAACATTTCCAAAAATAGTTAAAGAATCACGGATACCGTAGCGATATTTTTGGAAGATATGAACAGACAACATTAAGCAAAGAAAAAAGGAGATTTTTGAGAAATGTATCAAATATTCGAGTATTTCATTTTGTGAAAGTACTCGGAGATGATTCTTCCATAATTTTTACTTACAGCTTCAAAAAAAATTCGTTTACGCAAAAATTCTTCTGAGTACCCATGCTTGCGAAACTTTTGTCACATTTGTTTTGACGTCGGAGACAATCACAGTCGTTCATACACCTCCGCAGAGTTTAAACGTGTTCGGCTAGAAGGTGAGAAGTTGAAAAGTTGATTCCCTTAATTTAGACATTTAACGAATTAGATTTAGGCTCCAATTAGCTGAGTGATAGTGTGTTCGCTTGAGACAGCAAAGGTAGTGGGTTCGACTCCGCGTCGTATAAAAACTTTTTGTTTTTTCTTCTTTTTTATTTGAAATTAGAAGATATATAATAAAAACAGTGAAAGTGTTACTAAGTGTTGTAGTAAACAGCACGCGATGGATTGTGGAGAGCGGTCCGCTATGCCAATAGCGGGACCTGCTGAATTGTCAGGTGAGGCTTCAAGCAGTGCAAGCCAAACACCAACAGCTAAGCGACGGAGAAAGCTAAGGCCAACTTCCAACTTAGTCCAACGTCCCTCCCAAACAACTTCCTCTGTAAAACTGCTTGGTGGAGCGAGGGAAGAGAATAGCTTCTCTTCATTGGCACCGAGCGAGTCAGAAGATGAAGAGGAAGAGATGATGGCCATAAGTAGCAGCCTAAAAGGGTACTGGCCATCAAAGAAAGGCAAATGCTTAGAAGGAAGAGGGATGAGGAAGAAAAATCCCAGCAACAACAGCAGAAGCTGCTTGCTCCGAAGCAGAGCCAACAACAACACCAACAAAAACATAAAAAACACCAAGAACAACAAAAAGAGCACATGCCACAACAACGGCATCAGCAAAAACAACAGCAGCCACAAGAACAGCAGCAGCAGCGACAACAACAACAACAACAGCAGCAGCAGCAGACGAAGAAGAAGGAGAAGGTGCCTCCTATCAACACCTATAAATTGGAGGTAAATGCCCCCAAGGACCTGTGTAAGTTGGTCATTGGAAGTAATTTTAATATTAAGCGATTGGGGAACGATCGCCATGCCATCCACTGTAATACAGTGGAGGGCTACGCGAAAGTGAAAGAGCTCCTAAAAGAAACGACGACGGAGCACTACTCATACACACCGAAGTGTGAAAAGCGGCAATCGATGCTGCTGAAGGGGTTGGAACCGTCTTCTGATCCTGAGGAGATCCTAGCACTGCTCAAAGAGAAGGAGTGCGAAGGACTCAAGTTTGTGGGGGTAAAGCCGTTTACCACAGCCAGAGCTAGGCGGGAGAAACGGAGTCTGCCGTTCTTCTTGGTGCAGCTCAGTCCCGAAAGCCGTCTGGATAGTCTAAGGAGTATCAATGTCCTAGACTACCAGGTGGTTCACTGGGAAAAATTAAAAAGGAGCGAAGGCGTTATACAATGCGTTCGCTGCCAGAGGTTCGGGCACGCCGCGTCGAACTGCCAAATGCAGCCTCGATGCGTGAACTGCGCAAAGAACCACAGTTCCGAGGAGTGTGCTCTGGGTAGGGACGGAGCATCCGATAGGATGCAGCTCTCGTGCGTGTTATGTGGGAACGTGGGACACACCGCAAATTATCGGGGTTGTCCTAAGTTCACCGACATTAAAAAAGCAAAATTGGCTCGGCAGCAGAAGGTGGAGGTCAAACGTTCACCTGTACGGTTTCAAACACCAGCCGTCACGCCCCAAATTTCCTACGCCCAAATGGCGTCTGGTAGGGGGGCTACGGTACAGCAAGCGACTGTTGCTTCTTCGGCGCCAATGCCGAGAACAACGGAAGCTGCACCTAACATGCTGGCCATCTTGCTAGCAATCCAAGGACAGATGGCTCAGCTGCAAAAGCAGGTGCAAGAACAGGCCAAGCGGGTGGACCAGATCTACTCGCTGCTGCCGGGCCTAACGCAACACTTGTCGTAATGGGTACGCACATGGTGGAGCAAACTTTGAAGGTCCTTGCGATGAATGTTAATTCACTGATTAGGATCGAACGAAGAGCCGCGATGTTTAAATTGCTACAAGACCAAACTCCTGATGTGCTTTTCGCTAGCGAAACCAAGCTAACCGATAAGCACAAACTGGAGTACAATAATTATATTGTTAGAAGAAGAAATCGGCCCAGATCCAAACGTGGAGGCGGTGTCGCGATCTTCATTAAAGAAGGTATAAAATTTCACAGAGTGTACAAGGGAGTGTTGAGAGTGTTGGGAGTGGTTCCGGGTGTTGGAGGCAGTCGTCATTTACATACCGCTCCGCAGTGGAAAGCGGCTGTACTTGGCCTCTGTTTATGCACCTGAAGCTTCACAATCCACCCTATTCATTACAGAGCTCGACACGCTTTTTTGACTTCTGAGGCTGGAATCGGGGGAGAATTATTTTATAATCGGCGAGGATTTCAACGCTAGACATAGAGATTGGGGAAATAATTTGCCAAATACTAGAGGGAACCTACTACTCGATTGGTGGGATCAGCACGATGTCATGTACAGACTCGGTCTTAAAGCGACGGATAACCCGTCGTTTCCCAGAGGCGGGTCTTATTTGGATCTACTGCTGTACGACGAACGCATACGACTGACAGGTACGAATTTACAAACACTAAACTGTCTGCGCACATTCGTGTATGACAGCGACCATTGCGGTTTTAGAACCGAAATTACAGTTCCCAACGAAATTGCGGAATTGGAGAGTTTGTCCAAAGATATACTTACAACTACAGTAAGACTCGATGGACACGCTTCTCCGCAACCTTGACAAGAGTGCTCTCCTCGAACACGCTCCAACCACCGTCCAATAGGAATTTGTCAAACGAGGAGATCGACCATTACCTAAAACAAATGGACGAGACAATTAAACAGACTATGGACACTACAATACCGCGGTATCGACGTACGACTAACGAAGACCTGTTCCGCAATCCTACTATTGACGCACTGCACCGACAGAAAAGTAGACTTCTGACAAGACTCAAAAACTTGTACAGACAGTTAACTGACCGACAAGACCCTGAGATTAGGACACTGAAGTCGTCGATTAAAAATATTCAAACGCTGATAAAAGAAAATTACAGAATTTCTGTAAGTTTGTATTGGAACAACAAGGTTCGGGCTGTAAACACCAGCAACCCGAATATGTTTCCGCAAATAAATAAACTATTTCGGAGAAGAAATCAAAACGACCTTCAGTGTCTTAAAATAGCCCGGACAATAGACAACGAACGGTATTCCGAACATCGTGCTTCGACATCTTCCTCTAGAAGCGGTTGACATTTACACCACCCTGTTTAATAATGCACATTATCCAGCGCATTGGAAAACGGCGGTGGTTCAACCTATCCCCAAAAAGGGGAAGGAATCCGGCGAATCTCCGCTCGATAAGTCTCCTTCCGAATATCAGTAAGGTTTTTGAAAAGGTAATCAATAGAGCTCTATCTAGGTGGGTTGAGGACAAACATATAGTTCCGGATAATCAATTCGGTTTTAAGGCGGGACATGATATCTCACATGCCGCGTCTAAACTGGTGTCCGATATCCAATGGAATAAAGGCAAAAAACAATGCACTGGTGCCTGCCTTGTTGACTTGGAGAAGGCCTTCGACACCGTATGGTTAGAGGGTCTTTTCTGTAAGCTGACTAGGCTGGGGATCAGTAAACCACTCTTGTACATTCTTTATAATATGCTACACAACAGACAGTTCATCGTGAAAAATGGTGATGTGACTTCTGTTGGAATTTTTCAAATTAAAAATGGTCTTCAGCAAGGCGCGGTCAATTCGCCGATCCTATTTAACGTTTATACAAGCGACTTGATAGGTTCACTTCCCCATACTATTGCGTACGCAGACGATTTGATAGCGTACAGAACAGGTCCAAAAATCGAGGTCATTAATACTCTTTTGCAGCGTGACTTCGATAAGATATGACGATTTTGCGATGACTGGAAGTTGAAAATCAACTTTCAGAAGTCGGAAACCATTCTCTTTAAGATGCCGTTGTCTGGAGCCTCTAGGGATACCAGAAAAAATTGGCGAAAGTTCTCAATCATTGGACAGCACGGACAGCCTCTTGCCTGTCGAAATGTAGTCAGATACCTTGGGATCTGGCTAGATCAGTTTCTGTATTTTGGCAAAAATGTAGATGCTGCTCTGGCCAGAGCTAAAGGCGCTTTTGCCCTTACAAAGAGACTGTTTTATAGCAGCCAACTCGATGCGAGGGTAAAGGTAATCTGCTACATGGCCCTTATTAGGCCCATGCTGGTATTTGGTTGTCCCGTGTGGTTCAATGTACGAGCAAGCTTAATGGAAAAGATTCGGGTGTTTGAGAGGGCTTGTCTTAGGACTTGTCTTCGCTTGTACAGAACACCAGAGTCGGAGTACAAGAAATTTTATCCTAATGAGGTCCTTTACAACAGGGCGAACCTAATACGAGTGGACAACTTCGTAATTAAGCTGACTCGAAGGCACATTACAAGAGCAATGACCTCGACGAATAACCTGATATCTGGGACTTACTACCCCAATTACCTTTACCACGAGAGTGTGCGCTCTGGCGGCTTCGTTCCACCGGAAGCATTCCTCTACTTAGATCAGATATGGTTGATCCAGGATAGATCAGCGGTGCCGTTAATCTTCCATGTAGCTCGGACAGCTGGGGACAGGCGACTCAACTACAGCAGAGACGTCGCACACGGCAGTATGGATCGCCACAGGTTCAGTAGGGCGGTGGGGAATCGCGATAAGACGGATGTCGTTCGGCAGCACCAGCATTTCTGGTGGTTGAATGATGGAGAAGATGTTTCGTCGTCGTTTCCGTCAATTACGGATCAGCCTCACTAATGAGGCAGGGCTGACCAATATATTTGCTTTGTAAATAGCGATGGCCAGCTTACATAGGTTTAGGTTAGCATTTAAGTAATATATACATATATCAGTGTATACAAAGGTATATACTAATATATGTATATAATTGTGTATAATGTCTATGTGTTTGTATGTGAGTATTGTGTATGTAGGTTAAGTAGGCTAAGGTTTATTTTAAGTTAGATACTAAGCTTTTATAAAAAATAAGAAAATGTCCATATGCTAAGTTTTTGTTAACAATTTTTTTTCTTAGCTTTAAGTATAGAAAATAAATATCCGTAAAGAAAATGTAAATAAGGTCGAAAGACATAGTTATAAGAATTTAGAGTAGCTTAGAGTGCCTGCGTGGGGCCAGTAAGTTAGTATAAGATTGTTAAGTAATTGTAAGCTAGCATTTAAGCATTTTTTGTTAGTATGTAAGAGTTAATGATTAAGAAAATAAAATGCTTTAAAATGCGGAGACAATCGGAAATATAATCATGGCATGCATCGGAATGCATCGCGTGAATTTGAAATGCGTTGCTGTTATTTTGACACTTTGCAGCCATACATCGCACAAGAAAATTTGTTTTTGGAGGTTTGTTCGATTAGGTCATCGAAACAGATACCATGATACAAAATTCGTAAAAATCGGAGAAATCGGAGGAAATTCCGTTCCGATCGGTTACGATGATAGACCAGAATACGGCTATACCTTATCCAACAAAACAAGTCAGTACAGGGCTTATGGGAAAACTTTTTTTCTAACAATGGTGCCTGTAGGTGGACTCAATGGCACATTACCACTGAAACACAAAGGAAGCCACTGAACTTTATGTACAATTCTTGTTGTAATTATTTTCAGATTTAACCACAGCCACCCTGCGACTTGCTTGCCCGATAGCCGTGGGCAGAATGATCAAAAAACCACCATTCGTCATTACTGCTGGCTGTGAATTGAAAATAAGCTCATCAAAGCAGTGTTACCATTCTCAAATGTTAGCACATCGTTACTGATTTTTCAGTGTTATTGTTACAAAGCATATGGGATTTGAAGCTTTTGAGAACACAAAAATGAATTTGTGTGTAATAATATGTGTGGTGGTGTTGTCATTTGCGTTTTTTTTCTCCTCTTTTTGAGAAACCGTTAAAATGTAGTCAAACCATTTTTTTCGACTTTGTATTTTAAATTTTATTCGCGCGCTATTTTAATGCATTTGCAACAAAGCAGTGCAATAAGTGATCATATTATTGTTGGACTATGTGCGGTTTAGTGACATTGTGTCAAATTAATAGTGATTAATTATTTTTAAGCAACTGTGTTGTGGCTAAATAGAAAAATGGCTACAAAGTCTTCAAAGGAATTACGAGTGCAGAAAAGAAACAACAAATTGTTAATGCAATTAACAAATTTGAATGGACTTCTTAAAAATAAAACGGAATCCGTGAGAAAAGTAGCTGATGTCTTTTCTGTTACAGAACGAACTGTATATAGGTTTTTAAAGGAAAATGAAATTAAAGGCCACAATTCGCCTTCAAAGAAGAAAAATAATTCTGGTCGCAAAAGCAGTGTCGATGATTTTGACAAATGTGCCGTTAGGCGCATAGTCCATCAGTTTTTCATGGATAATGATTTACCAACGCTCGATAAGATATTGCATGAAGCCCAAAAAAATGCAAATATTACAAAAATAAGCAAATCAACTTTACATACAATCTTAAAAGAAGATCTTAAATTTAAATTCGTCAAACGTCAGCGTAAAAACTTGTTGTTGGAAAGAAGTGATATTATTTCATGGAGACGAAGGTATTTACGCGAAATAAGAAAATTTCGAGAAGAGAAAAAAAAATACATATATTTTACTTATGAGACCTTGCTCAACGAGGGACATACTCGGGAGAAAGTGTGGGTGGATCCATCCATTACAACACCACGCCAAGCTTTCAATGAAGGGTTGTCAACTGGACTGCGATCACCATCTGGAAAAGGAAAGCGACTAATTATAACCCATATTGGAAGTTCTACAGGTTTTGTAGATGAAGGGCTGCTATGTTTTATTTCAGGAAAAACTTTAGACTACCACGAGGACATGAATGCCGAAGTGTACGAGAAATGGTTCACAGATATTTTAACGCGCCTGGAACCCAACTCCGTAATAGTTTTGGACAATGCTTCCTATCATTCGAGAAAGAAAAATAAAACACCAACCACTTCCACTAGAAAAGATGACATAAAAAAGTGACTGAGATCTAATGCTATAAGTTTTCAGGATGATATGGTTAAAACAGAGTTGCTTGAAACCGTTAAACGTTTCAAAGCCAAGTATGAAACCTATGTCGTGGATGAAATGGCTCAAGCTGCAGGACATAAAGTCCTTCGCTTGTCGCTTTATCACTGCGATCTGAATCCAATAGAATTGGTTTGGGCTCAAGTAAAAGGATTTGTAGCAAGCCAAAACAATTAATTTAAAATGACAGAAATTTAATTATTATTAACAACAGCACTTGTAAGAGTTGACAGTGAGAAATGGCACCGATGTGTGCAACACGTTGAACAGGTTGTTGAGCCAAAAATGTGGAATATGGACGTATTCGCCAAGGAAACAGTCGAAAGATTAGTAATAAATATAAATGACGATAGTAGCAGCACTAACTTTTCATCAGAATAATAGATTTTAATATTATAAATTAACGAAGTTATTTTTACTTTAAATTAATGAAATTTTATATTTACATTATTTACATTATACTTTACTATATTTATTATGAATTATATTTTTGTTTACTACATTTATCATGAATAAATGAAAATACATATATTTTTTAGTTCTTTTTTCTGTTTTCGGAAATTTTTTTTTAAACAAACTAAAAAAGGATTAGGCCTACTGGGGATACCCTTAAAAAACGCGCCACCGCTTGGTGGTGAGGAAAAAGATAAATGAAATTTATATCGTTCAGCAATATTTTTATTTGTTTATTTTAAATGGGGAGATGGTAGCCCTAAGCGAAATGCTCTTTCTCCTTGTGGTGATTCATCATATACACCGTGGCAACCCTATGAGAGCTTTAAAGAGGGACACATTTATGCATATTATTGCAACCAGACTAAGAGGCAAATGTCCTATCCTCCCTGTACTGACATTAATTCTTGGATAAACTATAGTTTCGTTACAATACTTCCCAGTTTCACTTGTAGGTGACACTACATAATTAAACTGTTGGTGTTCCAAACCAGCGTGCAATTTTTATAATAAAATGTATCAGTATAATAGGTAGGGTATTAATTTAGAAAATCCAACAAAAACAAATCAATGCTTACCGTTTTTCCGGTTTTTTTGTCTTAATTCGGATTTTAATAGAGCGGAACACACAAATACCAGAAAACTTCAAAAGCGCACACAAGAATTTAATGAAACTGACAGATAACGCACAGAATGTGTTTGAAAGCAAAAATTCAGTTTTTTTCAGTTTTAATGCATTTTATTTTCTTAATACTAACTCTTACATACTAACAAAAAATGTTTAAATGCTAGCTTAAAATTACTTAACAATCTTATACTAACTTACTGGCCCCACGCAGGCACTCTAAGCTACTCTAAATTCCTATAACTATGTCTTTCGACTTCATTTACATTTTCTTTATTAATATTTGTTTACTATACTTAAAGCTAAGAAAAAAAATTGCTAACAAAAACTTAGCATATGGACATAATTTTTTATTTTTTATAAAAACTTAGTATCTAACTTAAAATAAACCTTAGCCTACCTAAACTAAATGTACAATACACACATAAACACACATAGACGTTATACACAATCATATACATATATCAGTACACACCTTTGTATACACTGATATATGTATATGTTTCTTAAATGCTAACCTAAACCTATGTAAGATGGCCACCGCTATTTACAGAGCAAATAAATTGGTCAGCTCTGCCTCATTAGTGAGGCTGGTCCGTAATTGACGGAAACGACGACGAAACATCTTCCCCATCATTCAACCACCAGAAATGCTGGTGCTGCCGAACGACATCCCTCTTATCGCGATTCCCCACCGCCCTACTGAACCTGTGGCGATCCACACTGCCGTGTGCGACGTCTCTGTTGTAGTTGAGTCGCCTGTCCCCAGCTGTCCAAGCGACATGGAAGATTAACGGCACCGCTGATCTATCCTGGATCAACCCTATCTGATCAAGGTAAAGGAATGCTTCCGGTGGAACGAAGCCGTCAGAGCGCATACTCTCGTGGTAAAGGCAATTGGGGTAGTAAGCCCCAGATATCAGGTTATTCGTCGAGGTCATTGCTCTTGCAATGTGCCTTCGAGTCAGCTTAATTACGGAGTTGTCCACTCGTATTAGGTTCGCCCTGTTGTAAAGGACCTCATTAGGATAAAATTTCTTGTACTCCGACTCTGGTGTTCTGTACAAGCGAAGACAAGTCCTCGCTTGTCTTACAAGCCCTCTCAAACACCCGAATCTTTTCCATTAAGCTTGCTCGTACATTGAACCACACGGGACAATCAAATACCAGCATGGGCCTGATAAGGGCCATGTTGTGATTCACACACCACATAATCCCAGCACTTGCTATCACAACAATCCACTAATCCAGCTGCATATGCATTTTCGGTCAAGTTCATACCCGAGTCATTCACCGAAATTCAACGCCGCACGTAAATATATGCCATACGTGCTGGTGTACATTCGCCGCACTACCGAAATACGACGCTGAACATGTTTCGTATTTGGGTCAATCCCAGGAAACAATTAAAGAATAATTATGAATGGGATTGCACTTACAATGTTCGGAGTGTGGAAGTGAATGACAAATGGGATGACATTTGAAACCGACAAAAGAAAAACCACCCAAGCTGCAAAATAAACTGGAACAAGCGGTGAATGATCGTAAGTGTTATGGGAATGGTTGCGCAAGCCGATTTGGCTACGCACAGAAAAAGGTTATAAAAGAGATACGATGCGAAAAGAAATTCAGTTTTATTATTAGACTAAATAAAGACGACAAGGTTGCAGCGACGCTAAAGACGGCGGACCTTTAGTCATTAAAAATAACATAAAAATAATAACGTCTTTTAATTTAAACTCCGGAGTTAGACTCTTCTCTCGTTCGATACGAGAAAGCACGGTCTCGCGACGTTATAACATTTGGTGGCAGCGGTGGGATCCTACGATAAACGGATCCAAACTACCACGGACAAGAGCCTAAAATACTCTTGATGCGTACTGGGGCTATACACCAGAAAATAAAAGCACTATAGTGTAGTGTAGTGAAGTGAAAAGCCCACACATATAAGTCCTTGCGAACTCTAGTAGAACTAGACGCAGAGGCAAAACGGTGGCAGTGTAAAAGACCAGGGCAACAACAACTATAGGGCGCGAAGCCTACCTGGCAGAAATACGTACCAGAAGCAGCAGCAGAAACAACAGAAGCAGCAGCAGAAACACCAGAAGCAGCAGCAAAATCAAGAGAAGCAGCAAGAACGGTAGTGACAACAGAAGGAACGACAACAGAAATTTCAAAACCACAAGGTATTAGGTCATTATTGTTTTATTTTTTTTTTCTCTCAATATATATATATAAAAAAAAAAATATATAAATAAATTTTTATCTCTATCAAAAATATCTTTTAAATAAAGATACATTTTTGTCACATTTTTTTTTTAACTATTTCATAATCCCAGTCAAAAAAAGGGAACAATTTCATTTGTTTTAAAATTAAATAAATAAATAATTTAAAATTAAATAAATAAATAAGTTAAATTTCATTCTTTTTAAATTTAATTTATCTCAATCTCACACATATTACCACACGATTTAGTTTATATTTTAGTCACCATTCCCTTTAAATCCACTTGCTGTTCACTTACATCTCCCATCCCGATTTCATTCCGTGAAAATTCTAACGCGAAAAAATAAGAGCACAATAGAGCTCTTCAGAGTTCTACCTTTTGCTCTATCCGAAAATCATACGAGTGTTGTATCACCATCACAAAATCATAAAATGGCTTTAAAAATCTCTCTTAGCGACGTGTTCAGTATAGTACCAACCTTCGATGGCAATCCGGCATGTCTCAATAAATTTGTAGCGTGCGGCAATACTCTATTCACTTACATCAATGACAAAGCGCAACACTCTCTTTTTCTGGACATTATTAAAACCAGGCTTCAAGGTCCGGCTTTTGATCTTGTCCAATACAGGTCTTTCACTAAATGGAAAGATATGGTGTCAGTGCTAGAGTCTCAATTCAGAGAACTCAAGTCACGGTCCTCCGCCCAGAATGAGCTAATAACAGCCAGGCAGAGACACCAAGAGTCCGTCCAAGAATTTGGAGACAGAATTATCACGTTATTGTGTGCACTCGACACGGTCACATACAGTTCTATAGCGGAGATACCCGTAAGAGATTTCCTTATTAAGGAAAATACAAACCTGGCAGTACAGACTTTCGAGGATGGACTTAAATGCCCCAGTCTCAAGATCCTGGTGAAGGCTCAAAACTACCAAGATCTGAAAACTGCGGTCAGCTATGCTATCGGACAATCTATCCGATTAGAGCCTGTCGTTGGACTCACAAGCACGCCCATAAAACAGAAGTTCCAAAGTGTGGTCAAATGCCAGACATGTAACAAGTTGGGGCACACCTCAACTAAATGTTACATGAACCAGGTTACGCACTCTCGACCACCCAACCATCGGCCTGTCTGCCAAACATACAACAAAATAGGACATACTTCCGCCACTTGTTACAGGAATACTACGAGTAATATTCCGAATTTCATTCCGCAACAAATAAAGAGAGAAGTTCAACTGATAAGATGCGGGTATTGTAACAAACCAAACCACTCTCAGGACGAATGTAGGATGCGATTATCACATGAGAAGCCTCAACAAGGGAAACCAAATCCCTCAAGTTCCTCCAATAACCAAAACGTGAGATTCTTCCATGTCGGGAAACAAGAAGGCTCAGGAAGCAGAAGCCGGCAATATTACCCGAGTACAAATGAAAGCCGATGTTCACAACGCCCCTCACTAACCTATCAAATGTTCATATCACTCTGTCCCAAACGCCAAGAGCCAGTGATACGAGCCAAATTTCACCCCATAGTCGACAAACAACTAGCTACATTCCTAATCGACACAGGCGCTGACATAAGCCTGGTAAAATCAAACATTGCGAAGGCATTTCAAACTAAAAGGAAGTGTACTATATCGACCATTGCGGGAGCTTCACTAAATACAATGGGGGAAATCTTGGGAACGCTAGAATTCGAAGCAAACGAACAAACGATTTCTTTGGAACACACCTTCCAAGTAATGCCTCCTTGCATAGATATGGAATATGACGGAATAATCGGCAATGACTTTCTCAGTAAATTTCAATGTCATGTCAATTTGGACAATAGAGAAATCAAAATAACGATACAAAAGGAAAGCATAAGGAATAAGCCTTTAATAGAAGATAGTAACTTGGGAAAAATAACTAATACCATTCCCAAAGTTCAAGTCACAGGAAATGTTGACGTTTCTGATTTCACAAACCCGGTGTATCCTCGGAACATCAATGTGAACCAAGAAAACGCAGAAAACGAGCCAATAGTTTATTCCGTTTGTCTACGGGCCGGAACAAGCAACTCGTCTTATCAACACCTAAATGGCAATCGAAAAGTAAAAGAAAAATACGCAGCAGAAAGTAAGCCTATAACACAGAACCCGGCCAAAAGTAGACCGGAGACACACAAAAACCCTGCAAACAATAAGCCAGAGGTACGACAAAGTCTCGCCGAATGTAAGACAGAGACAGCTAAAAATGCAAAGGTTCGCAAACAAAAACAAGACGTACCCGTAAATAATAATAATACGGTGACACTTAAACCAAGGATGCAGCAAATAATTGAGGTCCCTTTCAATGATAAATCGCCCAAAGAGCAAGATTTAATGATACGTAAAAGGTTAGTCAAACCCAGTATTTATATAGGAGATACCCTAACTAGACCCACAAATTCCAAAATCAAGGTTTTAATGATAAATACTTTAGAGACGAAGCAAAACGTTCGGTGCCAAGATATAAATTTTCAATGGGATCGGCCAGAAGACTTTGAGGAAATTTCAAACAAATCTAGGGATACCATTAAAAAAAGGTTAGAAAGATTAGTATCAGTACTAGATCCTGAACACTGTAATAGTGAGGAAAAAGAGTCCATACTGACAATCTGTAGGGAGTACAATGATTTATTTTATCTTGATGGCGATCATCTTACCTCAACTGACACCATCAAACACCGCATAATAACAGACCCAAATAAACCTCCCCAGTTCGTAAAGCCCTATAGGCTACCTGACGCGCAAAAGAGTGAAATTCACAAACAAGTGAATGAAATGCTTCATGAGGGCATTATCACACCCAGTGCCAGTCCATGGAACTCCCCCATACTACTTGTTCCCAAGAAACCTATGAAACTCCAACCTTTATCCTCTACTCGAAAACATAAACAAATCGTGTTGGTAAAAAAAAAAAAAAAAATAAATAAAATAAAACAAAAATCAAAAAAATAAAAAAATTTTTCAACAGAAAAATATATACGAGTATATATTAAAATAGGAACATTCTTATTATATGTAACATAAAAGTTCTAAAACAAATTAACCTAAAAATTGAAGCATATGTAGTATAGTAGGAATATAAGTATATAATAGGAATATAATATATATATATGATAGATTAATAAATCTATTAAATTAAAATAAAAAAATATATATATCAACATTTTAAAGGAATTGTATACTTAGACTAAGAAAAAAAAAATAATAAAATTTATAAAAACACTATATACAAAAAAAAAAAAAAAATCAATTACATTTATGCAATATAAGCGAATATTCTCTAACAAAAAAATGTATTCCAATCAAAAACAAAAACAACACATATATATATGTATACTATAAAAGAAACATTTTTATTATATTTAATATAACATATAACTTTTAATTATATTTAAACTAATTAACTTAAAATTAATAGAATACACATGTACGAGTAGTATAACAGATATATACGAATATCAGATAATAATATACAAATCATGTTTTTGATTTAAATGATCATTAAAAAAAAAAGAAAAAAGAATGTTTGTATAATAGGAACGAGTAATGCAGTAAGATTTGATTTATGTAAAACATAACATTTGTAAAACTATATTTTCTTTTCTCATCGATCTCTACAACCACAAATAACCAGTCACAGAAAATTCGAATCCTTTCAGGAAGAATTTTCTTTTTTTAAGGGGGATGGGATGTTGTGATTCACACACCACATAATCCCAGCACTTGCTATCACAACAATCCACTAATCCAGCTGCATATGCATTTTCGGTCAAGTTCATACCCGAGTCATTCACCGAAATTCAACGCCGCACGTAAATATATGCCATACGTGCTGGTGTACATTCGCCGCACTACCGAAATACGACGCTGAACATGTTTCGTATTTGGGTCAATCCCAGGAAACAATTAAAGAATAATTATGAATGGGATTGCACTTACAATGTTCGGAGTGTGGAAGTGAATGACAAATGGGATGACATTTGAAACCGACAAAAGAAAAACCACCCAAGCTGCAAAATAAACTGGAACAAGCGGTGAATGATCGTAAGTGTTATGGGAATGGTTGCGCAAGCCGATTTGGCTACGCACAGAAAAAGGTTATAAAAGAGATACGATGCGAAAAGAAATTCAGTTTTATTATTAGACTAAATAAAGACGACAAGGTTGCAGCGACGCTAAAGACGGCGGACCTTTAGTCATTAAAAATAACATAAAAATAATAACGTCTTTTAATTTAAACTCCGGAGTTAGACTCTTCTCTCGTTCGATACGAGAAAGCACGGTCTCGCGACGTTATAACAGCCATGTAGCAGATTACCTTTACCCCCGCATCGAGTTGGCTGCTATAAAACAGTTTCTTTGTAAGGGCAAAAGCACCTTTAGCTCTGGCCAGAGCAGCATCTACATTTTTGCCAAAATACAGAAACTGATCTAGCCAGATTCCAAGGTATCTGACTACATTTCGACAGGCAAGAGGCTGTCCGTGTTGTCCAATAAGCGAGAACTTTCACCAATTTTTTCTGGTATCCCTAGGGGCTCTAGACAACGGCGTCCTAAAGAGAATGGTTTCCGACTTCTGAAAGTTGATTTTCAACTTCCAGTCATCGCAAAATCGTCTTATCTTATCGAAGTCGCGCTGCAAGAGAGTATTAATGACCTCGATCTTTGAACCTGTTCTGTACGCTATCAAATCGTCTGCGTACGCAATAGTATGGGGAAGTGCACCTATCAAGTCGTTTGTAAAAATGTTGAATAGGATCGGCGAATTGACCGCGCCTTGCTGAAGACCATTTTTAATTTGAAATATTCCAACAGAAGTCACATCACCATTTTTCACGATGAACTGTCTGTTGTCTAGCATATTATAAAGAATGTACAAGAGAGGTTTGCTGATCCCCAGCCTAGTCAGCTTATATAAAAGACCCTCTAACCATACGGTGTCGAAGGCCTTCTCCAAGTCAACAAGGAAGGCACCAGTGCACTGTTTCTTGCCTTTGTTCCATTGGATATCGGACACCAGTTTAGACGCGGCATGTGAGATATCATGTCCCGCCTTAAAACCGAATTAATTATCTGGAACTATATATTTTTCCTCAACCCACCTAGACAGAGCTCTATTGATTACCTTTTCAAAAACCTTACTGATATTCGGAAGGATACTTATCGACCGGAAATTCGCCGGATTGGATATATCCTTTCCCTTGAACCACCGCCGTTTTCCTGGATAATGTGCATTATTCATTGCATTATTAAACAGGGTGGTGTAAATGTCCACCGCTTCTAGAGGAAGATGTCGAAGCACGATGTTCGGAATACCATCGGTCCCCACTGATTTCTTAGCCCTGATTGTGTCGCAGATCTCATGGAGTTCTTCCTTCGAAATGAACGGGGGTAGGTCACCCTTTCTGGCAATGACATTATTGGCCGTATTTTCGTCGGTGAACCGGGTGAAACCAGAGCCCTCGGATCGCCAGTACTTCAAATTACGTCCGGAAGAGTGCTTGAGAATAAACCGATGAGCACTCATAGCGATACGAGTGTTATGGTTGAAGGTTTAATGAGACAAAATACTGCTGGCAATTTCGTTGGAGCACTAGTAGTGAAAATAGCGATAGAATAAGACAAAGCAAGCACGTGGGTGTTGGAGAGTGTCGATTATATGGAACATACCGGCGTCACCTATAATGTAAAGCGTACAATTTCGAATCGTATAAAATAAGTGGAAAGCGGTGGTTTTGAGTGCAACTGATCCCAATTTTTGGCGTATTCATCCTTTCTATATTGAGATCAAATCAGACTAAGTGGGGTATTTCTTTCAAGAAACGATTATATTTCGCAGTATTTTCATTGAATATCTGACTATTCCAACATAGGTTGTCAGTGGCACGTAAGCCAAGAGTTGACAATTTTTGGGTTTCGACAATACAAATCCCTGTTGCCTGTTTAAATTTCACTTTAATGATAGCAGAAAGCAAGAATTAAATTCCACTCGGTTGATAGAGAAGAAGATAGAAGAAGCATTAAAAAAAATAGTGTTCAAACCGTGGGTACGCAACTTGAATTAAACATTAAATTGAACAATTCGAATTCGAACAATCCATTGAAAAATATTGTAGATTCATTGATTTTAACTGCGCGGATTTTGACAGACAAAAGTTATTATGCCAAACTGTCATTTGGTTTTGTAGTTTCCAGGAACATATTTTCAAAATTGCCCCCCTCTTTAATAGCGGATTTATGGTAAAATATTTAAATGCTGTTGCTACCACATGACGGCGAAAGTAATCCGATTGAATGAACGTGCTCAAGGGCAAGAGGAAACACAGTCTGAAAGCGTTGAGCTGCAGAGTGCGTGAAAAGCAAATATGACTTGTTCAAAGAGCTAACGGCTGGAATTTATTTACAAATGAGCATTGTAATGGAGGACGAGGCAGGATTCCCTGCGACCTTGGGATACTGTAGTATTCCTAGCCTCAGTTGTCGCTTGTTCCTAGCACGTTTGAACTTTTTTCAGTTTTCCTCTGTCTAGTTGGTCTTGTAACGAAAAAGCAGTTCTCTAACCCTGACATCTCCTTAGAGCTCGAGTCATACCTTTCCTTTGGTTTGATAGTCTTCATGCGATCTCTTTTTAAAGAAAGTAGTGCTTTTTAATCATATCAGCAGCAATCATATCTACGTCGTTATTGAGGAAACATAAGGCCAGCTAACGAATCCAAACAAGTTGTTAATTCTATTCCAATTGGACTTCTCGCATTGCCAAACAGTTGTTTTAAGAATTTCTTCTCTAATAAAATAATCCGTGAGGAGGTAAAGTAAACGAAAGAGCTTAAAGATAGTTAGCTACATTGCTCCTTTAGTGAACCACAACTCATCAAGTCACCACCAACTTTCCGCTACCCAAAGTGTTAAATTGGGTAATTGTAGATTCATGTGTGGAAATAGGTGAGCTGTGTGGAAGGATATTTGCCATTCCGAGTTGAATTTTACTCGGCAGATCCAAGTAACCAGCTAAAAGTCTCGAATAATAACAGATTCGTTGTAGACGACCCTGGCAAACGATTAAAAGACAACGATCTTCAGATCAGCGCGTGGAATGTTCGTATGCGCGCGCACCCGAACAATTAGTGGAGATCCTTGACTACTATAAAGCAGACAAAACCGCCATCAAACAGTGCGATAGGATGGAAAACTGCGATATCTGCTATGGAGCTTCCTACAGATAACCAGCGTGATAAGGACAGCAGTTGCAGCATTTATTCGAATGCGGATTCGCCATAAGAGAAATACCTATGGAATGTAAGCGAACGCCTAATAATGATCCGTATAAAGGGTACGGGCCTTGTAAATACCCACGCCTCGACAGAGGAGAAGGACAACCTTACTAAGCACTGCTTTTACGGGCACATCGATAAAACCTACAAGCAATGTCCTACGTATGATATGAAAATCTTTCTTAGCGAGCTATGTAAGGAGTGCATCTTTGGTAATACAGTGGGGAAGTACAGCCTCCACGCCGTCACCTCAAGAAACGAACACAGCGGGACATAATATGACTGTAGTCAGCACGCGGTTTCTACTCCTTGATATCCATAAAATGACCTGACTGTCTCCCAATCAACAAACCGTCAACCAAATTCATCATATTGCGATCGACGCAAGGCTCTCTTCCAGTGTTTTGGGCGTCCGAATATTCTGAGTAGCTAACATCAACTCGGATCAATACCTTATTATAGAAAAGGATATCCGCAACAGTTTAAAACCACCGAACCATTGTGAGAAAGTTTAACATCGAACGGCTACAACAGCAAGAGACCGCCAGGGCATTTTGTGGTCCAGTCTACCTTAACCTCTCGAGAAATCTGATGCCGCCAGCACCAAACATAGAAGGCCAGTGGCATCACTGACAAAGAGTAATCAGAGAGACCGCCTCTAATGTTTCAAGCCGCCCCAACAAAGAAAACACTGGTTAGATGACGAATGCAGACAGGCAAACCTGGAAAAACAGGAGGAATATAAGCTCCCAAGAAGAAAAAAGAAAGAGCACGAGTTGTGATCGATTGAGGCCATAGAGCAGTGCCACCAGAAGAATGAAATGCGGAAGTTATACCAAAAAATAAAACCAACATGCCAAAAATTGTAAAGCTCGACCAGAAATCTGCAAGGATTGAGAAGGAAACCTCATAGTAGAAACACAGTCGGTTTTGAAAATCTGATGACATCTCACCGTTAGGCAGAATGAAACATTCAACCTAAACGAATTCAGACAACATTTCCGTCCACCCAACCAAGATGAATTCAGGACAGCCATTTCCAAGTTTAAGTCCAACAAAGCTGCTGGACATCAACTCATCTCCTCTCAAATAAGGGAGATCCCATGAACTGCGCCAAAAACAGGGAAATAAGTATCCTCAACAGCGCATATGTATATAATTCTGTCTGCCGTATTATGTGAACGCCTAAGACCCCTTGCAAACTGTCTGACCGGTCAGTTTCAGTGTGGTTTTAGAAAAGGAAAGTCCAACATTACAGCGGGTCTGGGAAAAAATGCCAAGATGGGCAGCCACAACTTTGAGGTAGTAATAGAGTTCATCTACATCGGCTCAGCTATCAACTCCGACAACTACAGCTCTTCGGGTAATTTTCGGTCCCATTTGCGTGAATGGGGAATGCAAGAAACGTTGCAACAGCGAATTCTATGGGCTGTACAGCGATGCCTACCTCATCAGAAAAGCTCGGATAACCCGGCTTAGATGGTAACCTTGAGCGCATAGACACCAGCGTCGCAACCCGGAAAATGTTCGTCTCCAACCCAGAAGGAAAACGCCGTAAAGGACAACCTGGAAGGAGACCTCAGCGAAGTTCGTGTGCGCAACTGGAGGCATCTGGCAAACGATCTCGCTAGCGGAAGAGGTGCTAACATATCTGGTCAACCCCGGTTTGTAGGGCCAGTACGTAACTCAGCGCAACGTAGCTTCGAATGGTCGCACTTTTCTTTGGGAATCTATGCGTGATCCATTACAGCATCCTCTCTTTCTTCTCCTTCCGTCTTTCTTCTCCTATTTTAACAGCTTTCGGATGTGGATCACTGAGTCCCCGCCAACTTGCACCAGAAATGACTGAATATTACCCAAAATACTCGTACTAAAAAGCTTTAGTCAAATCAGTCTGAACATACTCATATATCAAGCTTGAATATCTCTCTTGAACCTTTGTAAAGAAACCAATTAGTTTAAAGACATTCCGTATTCTGTAGCGTTTATAGACGCTAATCCTACCGAAAATATAGGTCAACCCGCACTTTACAAGCCCTTAAAACAAAAATCTCCTCCCCAATTGATTTTTCCAAAAGCCCAAAATCCACTCTCTCGATGTATACAAGGATGTCTCCTTCACTTAACCACGATTTACATTGGCTCATAAACGACAGAAAATATCCGGTTACATCCACCTGACTAAAGGACATTCGGTTAGATTTAGAAATTCGTATCTATATTGAGCTTGGCAAATCTATTGGGAGCTCAATGCTCAATACTATTACAAGGAATTCGTTCACAGCTATGATATCTTTAACGAGGGACATGAAAAATCTCTTCTTCGCCGTTGACGTAATCAATATCCTTAAATCAAACAAAATCAATTGCCTTCATCACTCTCGTCCACAAAAATGAAAGGAAGTAACAGTCTGAGTGTGGTGCCCTAATAATGCCTCCACATCTTTTCATCCAAGTGCCTATCTTCCAGGAAGCTTGTATGGTGAAGTACAAAAAATAACTGACGTCGTCAGATCCATGCAAATTTTTGACATGACAGTTATCGAAAGCCTCTCAGTTTTTACAGTGTCGACCTCATCCACTGTCACGTCTTTCACCAACAGCTAGTCACACCTATTTATTTATTTTATTTTTCTTATTTCTCGACTGAGAGTTTTAGTCAGCAAGACCTTATATCCAATCGATTTGGGTATGGTTGCAATGCATCCGTCAAGATTAGAATTTTACACCAGTTATACATTTTTGCACACTCTTCGGCGAATGAAAGCAGGTCTATGAATACATTTACCACTTACCAGCGTTTTCAAGATTGTAGTTACTCTAATCCAGCTTTTTTGATTAGTATGTAATTTTGTTCTTTGTTTAATTAATCTAAAACTTACTCGCCCTTTTTGTTGTAAATTTATTGCTTTAGTTCTAACTTCTTTGGAGTTTTCTGGGAACTATGGGTTTTGACAGTTGTTACTGTTGTTAAAATTGTTAGCAGATACGAGTACTTCGATATTGAAAATATGCTGTACAAATTCACAACGATTTTTGAAGTGCTCTTCTTATTGACAGCGATAGCACTTCACCGAACTTTACATTGTTTCGTCCACTTCTTATGTTTGAACTATGTTTTCCATTGCCCATTCTCTACCTTTGATTATTAGGTTTCGAATCCATCGAACCTCTCTGCACTACTTGTCTTTAAAAAACTGCTTGATAATTTGCTTGATGTACCATAACTGGTCATCAAACTCTGCTCTCATAGGTACCCGCCTTCATTTCGAAAAGTGTCCAATTTCAACGATATACCTGATTTTGCAACTCCGTAAATCGCTGTCTGGCATGCCATTAGATCTCCTTAGCTGTTGGCTCTCCATGTCAACGCTTTTTACTTTTTTTTTTATTTTTAAATTGTATTGTTTATTTTTCAATATTACCTCAAATTTTTGACAAAAATGCTTAAATCTAATTTGACATTGATAGTTACTTATTCTAGCTTACTGGCTCTTTCCGAACGCTCTAAACATAACAATTTCAATCAAAATTTGCCTTACAGTCCTAAAAACTGTCTTACAATTAATCTTATCTATTAGCTATACAATATATATAATATATAGAATTTCTAAGAAAATAGGTTTATAAAAACTTGCATACCATATCTTTTAAATTTTGAATAAAACTTAAAACTATGGCCCAATTCTACTTGACCTACCCTAACTATAATCGGGGTGGTGAGAACTCGTAGCCTCTCATCATCCCAATTGCGATTTCGGGCGCCTGGCGTTCGTTAAAATGAGGCGGCACCTCTGAGAAGTGACCCATGATTTATGGCATTCGTCAACATCGAGCACAAGCATCACCGAGATTTAACCAATGCCATAAATCATGGGTCACTTCTCAGAGGTGCCGCCTCATTTTAACGAACGCGGCCTTTCCACGAGATGCCCTAACTATCCTTAATCTAACATACAACTAGGAGGAGTATGTTACCTTAGTAACGAACCGACCTAGAATTGCGAGCAAACCCTCTCCCCTTCTAGAAAGCTTTTCGGCATCGATCTGATCCCTGTCCGCAATCGCGGGACTAAAACGGAGGAGCTCCTAAGCATTGGCAACATACCCGTAGTAGATGAGCCGCTTGTCCCACGCACCGCGGTGGGTGTGGTACATATATTACCGAGATACCATCCCTGCTTTACACTAACCCTTTAGCATCAATATGCAGAAATGCCTCTGGCGGGATAAAACCCGATAGAAATGAGCTCTTGTGGTACATTTCATTGGGGTAATAAACCCCAAAGATCGGGCTATTATTATTGGTCATTGCTCTTGCAACGTGTCTTCGAATCACCTTAATCAGGAAATTGTCAATCATATTCAGATTAGCCATATCGTAAAGGACTTTGTTTGTACTCTGATTCTGGTGTCCTATGCTAGCCAGCATGAGCGAGGGAACCTACTAGATCACTTGTGTAAATGCTAAACAGTATCGTAGCTATCACAGCCCCCTGTGGTAAGTCGTTTTTAATGTCAAAGATCTTGCTCGAAATGACGTTGTTGCATTTAACAACGAACTTCTTTCCCATAAGCATGTCGTAAATCATATATAGCAGCGGTTTCGGCATGCTCATCCTGCTCAACTTATTGAAAAGCCTCTCTAACCATACGGTATCGAAGGGCCTCTCAAAGTCAACGAGGCAGGCACCCGTACACTGGTTCTTGCATGTATTCTATTGTATGTTGGAGACCAGCTTTGACGCAGCATGAATAGTGTTATGCTTCGTTCTAAAACCAAACTGATTTTCCGGAATTATATTATTTTCCTCAAATATGAGGCTAAAGATCGCATTGCAGTCAATGGCCAATGTTACCAGACCATTATCAGAGATTATCTCTTCGGAAATATGGACGACATTGGTCACGATAGTGCTGCTCGGTTTTACGACAATATTATATCGCGAAATGGACCAGTGAATTGATCCCCGACATGCGGATCACAGCTGACCAGACGTGGGCATTTTACTCCTATTTTCAGCGAATTAATGCTTCACATATTGAGCTCAAATCAGAAATAGTATAATATTTCTTACATTGCTTAAGGAAATCTAAATATTTCGCAGAATTCTCTGGCATAGTTGAGTCGCCGATCCGCAACTGTTCGAGCGACGTGGAAGATTAGCAGCACAACTAATTTGTCCTGGATTAGCCCTTTACTATCTAAATAGGGGAACGCTTCTAGGAGATTGAATCCATTAAATATTTTTTAATTTTTTTTTTTGTGGCCTGGGTCAACCCCGGCAAGCATATTCTTAAAACTAACAATTTCACTTAAAACTAAAGTGGTAAGTTTTGGCTATCATCCCCGGGAAGTCCACGTAAACAAATCGTAAAAATCTGAGTTGAACAGCCTCTATCAGGAGGATGTGAGTTCTGTAGTAGGGTGACCAAACTTGGCTTGTATATTTAAGAATATGCCTAACGAAGGTTATGTAAAGAGATTTGGTAACATAAGGATTGAAAAACTTACAGAGTTGTCTGTTTTGTACCATATTATCAATGTGAGAACGGAAACTGAGTTCCTTATCGCAGATAACACCTACGAGGGGCGTTCAATATATTCTCGGTATCGATATGAGGGAAAATGCGAATTCAATTTAAATTGTTTTTATTTTTCAATATAATCTCCCCTAACATCAATGCATTTGTTACATCTTGAGATAAGCTTTTTTAAACCCTCAAAAATATAAATTTCCTCTTTCTCTGCAAAATACCCATTTATTGCCGACTTGAGTTCTTCATCATCAGAAAATCTTTTTCCACGAAGACATTTTTTCAAATCCGGAAACAGGAAATAATCACTAGGGGCAAGGTCTGGACTATAGGGTGGGTGTTGGATTTCTTCGAAACCACAATCTCGCGCAGCAGCCTTGGAAACTCGCGCCGTGTGAACAGGAGCGTTGTCATGAAGAAGCAACACACCCGCTGCGAGTTTACCCCGTCTTTTCTTTTTAATTTCCTCCCGCAAATTATGCAAAGTGGAAGCGTAGGATGTGGCGTTGATGGTTTCACCTTTTTTTTGTACTCAATGAGCAAGATTCGCTTTGAGTCCCAAAAAACGGTGGCCATGAGCTTCCCGGCAGACGGAGTGACTTTGAACTACTTCGGGGGGTCTGTTCCTTTTTTATGCTACTGCATAGACTCTTGTTTGCTTTCATTGTCATAGTGGTGGACCCATGTTTCGTCCCCAGTAACAATTCGATCCATAACACCGTCCGCGTTCTCACTACACATCTCCAAAAGCTCTCTACAGCATGCGATTCTCACTTTTTTCTGAGGCGCTGTGAGCATTCGTGGCCCCACCTTGCACTGACCTTTGAAAGGTTAAGATGGTCATGAAGAATGGTGTGAATGGTACCAATTGAAAGCTTGGTGATCTCTGCCATCATTTTCGCCTTTATTCGGGCATTCTCAAGAACAAGTTTTTCGACTTCTTTGATGCTTTCTCCCGTACAATCAGTAGCCGGGGCGCCGGAGCGGTGTCGTCTTCAATGCTCTCTCTGCCTCTATTGAACTCACTTGACCACTTTTGCACAGTTGATAATGAAGGTGCGGAACCCTGGTAAACAGCCACCATCTCTTCATGAATAGTTTTTTGACTTTTTCCTTGCTTAGTGAGAAATTTAATTACAGCGCGATGCTCAATTTTCACCATCATCGTCTCAGTTGCCATTATGATTCTGTTTAACTAGAGATAAAACGCGAATTAATAATCACATTTATATGAAATTTTACATGAATGCACTAAAATAATAGTATTACTTGATAAGTAAGTCAATTTATATATACAACCACAGCTTCACCCAGATACCGAGAATATGTAGAACGCCCCTCGTAAGTCACGCAACTCATTCACTAAGGAAACAGGCAGATTAAAGATTAGATTGCAGCCAAGTGAAGTAGGAGGGCACTTACGGGTATTAAGTTATAGTCTGACACTTACTGACATTAAGCTCATTCTTCTGACACCAAGTACAAAATCTGTCTAGATCTTCCTGCAGTGGTAGACTGTCTGAGGAAGATGATATGTATATATCTGAAGATTTTCACATCATCTGCACAAACAGATACTCGTATGTGTGAATTTCTAATTCTGCACTCAACATCATTAATGGTCAGAATAAATAATAAGGAACCAAGGTGGCTGCCTTGAGGGACACCAGACGAGGCTTTAATACAGAACATAGTAATGTCGTTCATTTAAATAGGATTGAACCCATGTTATAAAGGTTATATGGAAACCAAGAGCCTTTAATTTTAAAAGGATTACGAGTATATCATGAGAAATTCTATCAAAGGCTTTGCTGAAATCGGTGGCAATCACGTCAACTTCATTTTCAGATTCCAGTACACATAAAGTGCTTGATACGAATTCCATTAAGTTGGTGGTCGTAGATCAACCTTTGAGAAATCCGTGCTGGTTTTGGGAAACAATAGATTTACAAAGAGCACACTCTCGTGATATAAACAGTTGGGGTGAGAAGCCTCGAGGATTAGATTGCTTATCGAAGTCATTGTTCATGCAATGTGTCGAGTCAACTTAATAACGAAATTGTCCACTCGCATTTATTGTGCATCACTGGGCAAGTGTTTGAAAAGATTGGTTTTGAATTTGTTTGCATTTGTCACTCTCCTGAGTGTCGTGGGTAATGAGTTCCATAAACGAGTGACGTGGACAAAAAATGTGCGTTCAGATTGTAGACAATAAAATCTGGACTGAATCAGAGCAACTGTTCTTTGTGAGGAGGCAAGTTTTAGTCTGCTGTATAAATACTCTGACTGACGAGTCGAGTATAATTCAATGGAGTGGAATTAATAACCTGAACGTAATAAGGTTATCAAAACTGAGATTCATTATCTGATGAGAACAGCTAGATATATGGTCATAATATCCTTTGTTAAAGACGTACATTGCCAAATTGTTATAGTTTTCGTCGAGTATTGTAGTCAACATTTCAAAAGACTTCACACCCATACAATAATATAGGCAAGAGTAGCGTATTAAGAAGTAGCATCCTAGTTTTAATGGGCACAGAACTTTGGGTGAGTCATAACAAACGGAGACCATTATAACCTTTTCCAATTGTGACAGCTACATGATCGGTTCAAGATCATTGAATACTATCTCGAAGTTTCTTGCAGTATGAACGTATTCTATTGAAGATTGTCCCAATTTTATGGGCAGGAAACTGGATTTATCCGTAATCTGTTTATAAATACATAAAACTTTCGATTTCGCTCAGTTAATGGACAAGTTGTGCTTTATTTTCCACCTTAACAGCGCTCTGTTAACCACTTTCTCGAATACCTTGCCAATATTCGGAATCAAAGTAATTGACCGAAGATTAGCAGGGTTAGTTCTAACTTTATCCCTTTTCGGGATTGGATTAACATCTGCTGATTTCCAATACCTCGGATAATATGCATTATTCAGCGCATTGCCAAACAGCGTAGTAAATATATCCACTGCTTCCAAGGGTAGGGGTCTTAATGCGACCTAATGGAATACCGTCTACTTCCAACGACTTTTTGTTTTTCAGAGACTCAAAGATGCAAAGGAGTTCATCTTTTCGCACGAACAATCCATGTCAATGCCATAATGATCAGCGTTATCATAAACCACAATACACTAGAGGCATACATTCTGCCCTTGCGGCGCTACTCCGGCTGGTCATCTCAAGTAGATACTCTTGGAGCATGATAATAGAATTTGTCCCTCTTAAGAGCTCTTTCCTTTTCTGAGGAACACCTTGCACTAAACATTCATTTATTTGGCAGTCTAATCCTCCGAGCATAATTAAATTGCCGCATGTCAATATCCCAACCACCACCCTCCTAAGGAGTTCAAAGTTTCGCTGATTTAAATTAGAGTGTGATGCTCTTCTCTGGATAGACTTCCCTATTCATTTGTCTTCTTAGCTGCCTCCGTCAATATTAAGAAATATAATTCCAGCTGGGGATAGTCTGCCGAAAATCTTTAAAAATTCAAACGAACATTATGAAGTCAACCGATAGCCCCAAGAATGCCCATCACTCCCCCATGAAGCACAGAAATAATTGATTCTGAAAATCTCTCATCAAAAAAAAAGAAATTCAATTATCTCTGGCACGGATCCTCTTAGATAGCAAATCTACTGTTAAAGCAACATAAATCTCTAAACTAACAAAAGACATCACTCTCTTTTGCATGATTTGATTTAAATTCTTTTTTTTTGTCTCTTCCCTCTTCTTTAGGTTATTCTTCATTCCAACATCCAAAAAGTTATTGAATTATCCCAGCGGGTAATTGTGGAGAAGTCCGTGATTGAATCTTACGATGAAATCAATCGAACAAACGACACCAATACCTCACCCAATGAATTATCCAAGGAGAACAACACAAGGAGCATATCAACGTCAACAATTCAAACCAAAATTCGAGAGGAGCATAACCATTTCACCAGTACTACTAACAATACTCCATCGGCGGCAGCGTCACATTTGAAAATGTCACCCCTTCGACTGCAGCGACATCATGAGACTACTCGAACAGATGAATCCGAAGCCATCAATGATTCAACTGAAACGGATCCAGATAATCAGAATAACAATCAAGTGACAATGCCAGGATATTTATTGACAGAAACATCAACTCTCTCAGTCCCAAACACTCCGACCACACCAATCAGGCCGACAACGCCAACAATTCCGACCAATGTCGATGCAAATAGTAATCCCCAACACTTGCCGTCAGAACAGGGTGCTCCGGTGCTGATTCCTTCCGATGACAATGGAAATCAAAATGAAAATGAAAATGGCAACGACAATGACAATGTCAGTGACAATGGCAACATTACCACCAGTGGCAACATTCTAAACATTCCAATCCAGAAACCAATAAAAGTTCAATCGGAAAAGGATTGCTGTGCTCCATACAACATCATCAATAATTATTTCTCTGTCGGAGTGGTAAGTTCTTGTATCAATCTAACAGATTCTACATCTCAGACGAAGTCAATTCATTTTATTCCAGTTTCTTATAATTTTGTTAATCCTAAGTGCGATCCAGATAAGTGTGCGGGCAGCCTTAAGCCTAATATTTATATGTGAAGCATTTATTGTATAATACATGCATGCCGCACACGGTATCCGTGTCTGTTCATCGATCCGAGATAGCCCCTTGTCATATGCGAGCAGTTGAACTCGGTTTTCGAATAGGTTCACTGGTTTTCTGTGTTTTATTTTTTTGGCATTTCGAGAAGAAAATTTAATTTCACGTTTCGGTAGACATAGACGAAGTCAATTACGGTTCGATTGGTGCCTTTAGCAATGGAACTCCACTTACTGATAATGATGATCATCACTATAATAATCATTATGGTCAGAATGGTTGAGATACAGATTCATGAATGAATTTGTCTGTGGGGCTCTTTGATTATTCAAATACACATCCTAATACCACCACGAGAACTATGGTAGAAGTAAACTTGAACTGGCATACGAGTATGTACGAGTAGGATAAATATTCGGATATACGAGTACGAGTATATTTTTCCGCACAAAAAGTTCGACAATTGGTTTTGAGGTACCGTAAATAAGTTTCCATTTGTTCTGACGAGTGTGCATAATAAGGACACAGCATACAGGTAGTCTTAATTGGAAAGTCAACTAATTATTTAGATGAATGTGTGGCGAGGCAATGTCAGGGCAAATAAAACTTTCTAATCAGATGCTGTAGTATCTGAAAATTATAATTGCAATCCCTAGTAAGGGAGAGCCAAAATAGGAGGATGTATACCATGGTTTCACCACACAAACATAATGGTACATATGTATATGTGCATACATAATTCAATTTTCATAGACTTCTCCTGTATCCCCCCCTTATATTAAGTTAGGATAGGTCAAGTGGCAGCGCACATCGAGTAAGCTTAATGCTGCCAGAGGGTAGTAGCTGAGGGCAGTGGTTTCGATTAACTCTTCGTGTGTACAACTGCTGCAAAAATTGTTGATCCAGAGCCTTTAATGATGTCAACCAGGATGCTTAGACAAAACCTTTTTACAGATAAGAGACTCTCAGTACGCTCTGATCCAGCTTAGGGGCAGTTCCAGGTTCTGCCTACTGAGACTTGACTTCTGCTTTCGAATCCAGTTTGAGCATGAATTTAAATGTAGCAAGTGACACTTCTTTATTTTTAGGGGATTCTTAGGGAATACCTAGTTCATTGGCTTTACGGTTTCCCCGAATATCTCGATGTCTATATGCCAGCAAATATGCACCATCAACTGTTTAACCACCTCGTTGAGAAATGAGTGGCAGTTAAGAGAGATATAAGAGCTATTTTCCTGTCAATCCAAAGGTAGATACTCCACTTAAGCCAAGACAACGTCTCTGGATTCACTAAAATTTGCGCTTATTACTACAAAGCTATGGTGGTTTGGTAAATATACTTCTTCCCACCTTATGATTCTTTCTTAAGCCGTTGGTGTAAATAAAGGGTGACCAGATAAGAACGATAGGGAAAAAAATTAAATAAAACAACAACGCTATGCGACATAAAATTTATTCAGGCTTTATTTCTAACTATGTTCATGCCATTATGTGTGGAATAGCACATTATTCGAATGGCCGCCTCGGCTTCGCTGGCAATGCCTCGAACGGTCGGTCCAAATATTGATGACTCGGCCCAATATATGGGGCGTTATTCCGGCAATAGCGTATTGAAAGTTGGCCTAGAGCTCGCCAAAGTGGTTGGCATTCCACCGTGTCCAACTCAATTCCTAAGCGCGTATCTTTCAATCTAGATCCTCCTCCCAGTCATTTACCAAACCCAACATTTCCTCATTCCACTCATACAAAAACGGCATACTCCAACTGTATTCGCTCCCATACTTTAAATCCCTCCCCATGTTCTAAGCTAGACTCCCACCCTAATACCACACCACCTTCTTTCTTAGACCCCATTCTTCCTCCAAAGGCAAAGTTAACCAAGCACCTTATCGATTCTGGGGAAGATGGCCGATATGTTCTTTCTCGTTTAAGAGACCGCAGATTATATGATAATGTTCGCTTATATCTCGCCTACCTACATGACAAGCCTGACTCTGTCTGTATCGACGGTATAACTAAAACCAATGCAATGGTTTCCATTCTGCAAGAAGGCCTCCCCACTAATCATAATGATCTGCGGCAACTTTTTATACGTTTTCATGAGCAATTAGATATGACTCCTGATGACGTGGCTAATGATCTCTCTTCTTTCGCGTCTCATGTTAGCTCCAAACGGATACTATACCTCCAGAGAACACGGTCTAGTTTCAAAAACTACCATCGCTCCTAACCCACCACACAATTCTTTGCCGAAGCCTCACAAATATCTGTCCCTGTATTATCAAAACGTAAGAGGATTACGAAGTAAGATTTCTGCTATATATCTTAATTCGCAGATTCTGCCCTACGACATCTTTGCCCTCACAGAAACCAATCTCACCCCTGATATTATGAATAATGAATTATTTTCCCAAGACTTTGATTTACACCGTGACGATGGTCTAGATAAAGAGGAGAATTTATATGGCCGTGGTGTACTTCTAGCTATACACTCTCGTCTCGAGTCTAGATCCTTTAAAAAATCGTCCACTGCATTCTTCGAATTCGTTTGCGCTAGAATTCCTATTTGCAAACGCAACCTATATATTTGTTGCTGTTATATTCGCCCCTCTCAACCAATTCAAGGTTACCAGCTAGGTGTTGATGCAAACGACTGCATTTTTAATGCTGCTGATCCCAATGACGTTGTTATTTTTTTAGGTGATTTTAATCTACCTAAGCTTCTATGGACTCAGACTGATCAGTGCTACTATACTGCAACAAATCCTACCTCTGATAAAGAGAATCTTTTCATCGACTGCCTAACTGACTCTGGTCTATATCAATTAAGTGGTGTCACCAATAACATCGGCAGACAACTCGACCTAGTCTTCGCCACTGATACAAATAACTGCGTCGTTTTAGAAAGTAAACATCTGCTTTCTAAGTTGGATAGTTACCACCCTCACCTTTCTCTTACGCTGACATATGACAATGGTTTTAATCCCGTTCCCTATGAATATTCTTACAGTTTTAATTTTCATAGGGCTTTCTACGCCAAACTGAACAACCTCCTCAGTATGGTCAATTTTAACTTTCTCTACAATAACCCTAACCTTACGGTTAACGATGCTCTTGCATCCTTTTATACCGAAATTTTAAAATGTCTCTCCCAATCTGTGCCTTTTTTACCCAAAAGGCATCCCTCATCGTCACCATCGTGGTATAATAAAGAGCTGCGATCTCTTCGTAACAAGAGAAATAAGCTCTGATATTCTTACTTAAAATCGCGTTCCGACACCGATTTCTTCTACTACCAGTCTGCCGAAATTAATTTCTCTGTACTTTGCCAAACTCTCTATAACAACTATTTAAACCGAATGGACCAGACACTCTTTTCCGACCCCAAAAGATTCTTTCAGTTCATCAAAACTAAAAGCAAATCGGATAACTATCCATCATCCCTAAATTTTCTTGATAGGTCCTCGGGCGATTCCCAAATTATTGCAAATCTCTTCGCAATTTTTTTTGGCCAAGCGTTCGCAATCCATTCCCAAGAGCTAGATCATTCTTATTTTTCCTACTTAAACAGCTGCCCACAAACAACTTTGGAATCGGTGTCTATAACTTTATGATCTTCCCCCTATATTTTTAAAGAAATGTCAAATGCATCTAGCCCAACCTCTTACAGCTCTCTTTCAGCTTTCTATCACCCAGGGATTATTTCCATCAACCTGGAAAAGGTCGTTTATTATTCCCCTACATAAAAAAGGTAGAAAAGACGATATTTCCAACTATCGACCAATTGCTAAGTTGTCTTGCATACCTAAGCTTTTTGAGAGCATTATCTATGACATAATGCTTTTCCATTGTAAATCTATTGTTTCCCTAAACCAGCACGGATTTTTCAAAGGCAGTTCTACGACCACCAACTTAACGGAATAAAGTGCTTGATACGAATTCACTGGAATCTGGAAACGAAGTTGATGTGATTGCCACCGATTTCAGCAAAGCCTTTGATAGAATTTCTCATGATATACTCGTAATCCTTCTAAAATTAAAGGCTCTTGGTTTCCAGATAAACTTTATAACTTGGGTTCAATCCTATTTAAATGAACGACTTTACTATGTTCTGTTTAGGTCCATGGTTTCTGACCCAATTAAAGCCACCTCTGGTGTCCCTCAAGTCAGCCACCTTGGTCCCTTATTATTTATTCTGAACATTAATGATGTTGCTTGTATCATTAAAAATTCATACATATCTGTTTACGCAGATGATATGAAAATCTTCAGATATATACTCGTACATATCATCTTCCTCAGACAGCTTACCACTGCAGGAAGATCTAGAATGAGCTTAACGTCAAAAAGTGTCAGACTATAACTTAATACCCGTAAGTGCCCTCCTACTTCACTTGGCTGCAATCTAATCTTTAATCTGCCTGTTCCCTTAGTGAATGAGTTGCGTGATTTAGGTGTTATATGCGATAAGGAACTCAATTTCCGTTCTCACATTGATAGTATAATAAAAAAAAAGCCAACTCTGCCCTTGGCTTTATCAAGCGCTGGTCTAAGGAGTTTTCCAATCCTTATGTTACCAAATCTCTTTACATAACCTTTGTTAGGCCTCTTCTTGAATATGCCAGCCAAGTTTGGTCACCCTACTACAGAACTCACATCCTCCGGATAGAAGCTGTTCAACGCAGGTTTTTACGGTTTGCTTTAGGTGTTCTTCCCTGGGATGATAACCAAAACTTACCACCTTACACTGACCGACTGAAACTTATAAATTTACAACCCCTTTCTATACGCCGAAATGTTGCCGACATTCTCTTTATTCATCAAATTTTAGTAGGTAATATCGATTGTCCTTCCTTACTTCAAATTATTTCTTTTAACACCAATCCCCGCAATCTTAGGTCTGCGCCACTTTTCCGGCTCAATCTTCACAGAACGAATTACGGAAACCTGGAGTCAATGTCTAGGATGCTTCGCGAAGTTAACGATATTCTGCCTCTCTTCGACTACCATCTCAGCAAACTCTCCCTCAAGAACATACTTATTTCTACCTATGCCTCACGTTCTAACTTTTTTAACCGCTGCCACCCTTTAGTTTTTAAGTAAAAATGTTAGTTTTAAGTAACATATGTATTTGCTTGCAATAAGCTTAATAAATCTGTCCGGGGTTAACCCGGGCAGCAAATCAAAAGCACAAATCATGCTAGCGTAGACTAAGGACTTGACGTAGCGCTAGAAAAAATAATCAAGTGGTATCAAATCGCTTGACCGCGGTGATGTCCCAGTTGCCAAATTTCTCCTTCACAACTTCGAGCGTGCGTCGCTTGTATGGCATATAGCTCCGTTTTGTTAGAACCACAGCTCGGATATATAAATATTGTCGCGATATTACCACACAATGTCGGTTAACATCGCTCTTTACCTGAGACCATTATCGGTAATGGTGTCACCTTCCTCATTTCGAAAGAAATAAGGTCCGATGATGCCGGCATGCCATAAACCAACATACGTTGCGCATAGTTTCACATTTTTCGTGTCCTTCCAAAGAACTGTGGTAATATCGACACCGTAACCTGTCGAATTAACCTCTTGCTGCTTTTTTCAGCTCTTCACTCTTATCGGTCGGAAGCTTGCATTTCGGTACTCAATTTGCTCTAATTGTACCTAAACTATATATGCCACGAGCTCTTAGGTACACCAAAAGCGGCAAAGACGTATAAAACCCTAATATAATATATTATATGGTTAACAAAATTTGTAATACTTTGTGACAATCTGATGACAACATTCCCTGTTGTCTCAATGTCTGGAGTGCCAGGCAAAATGATGTCGTCATTTTTTGCTCCTGTATAAATGTCGAATCTGTACGAGTAGCCGTTGCTGTCGCATAAGACAAAGAATTTAACACCCCATGGATGCAGTTTGTCTGGCAAATATTGCCTCAAGTGATGCGCCACTTGAGCACATTTTTTCGTCAACACAGAAACGAGCATTCTTTGGAATTGAATCAAACCGCTCAATCAAATAAGTCGCAACTTTTCTTATACGAAAAATGGGATCGTACCCAACACCACCTTTCTTTACTCGTTTAGATTCGTCGTTTAATGATAAATATTTTTTAATTTGTTCAAATTTGTTTTTTGACATACAATCAGGTATGTGTCGAAACCCTTATTCGCTCCAGTGAGCTTCGATGTTTGGGTAACGAAAAATCGACATAAAAATCAGAACTCCAATATACCTTCGAAGTCCATGTTTGTCAATGTTGAATTGGGTGTTGAATTTTCTATGATAGCACCCCAATTTGTTTCCAGGGATATCATATCGATAAGATGGTAGTTGAAGAAATATGAGAAAAACTCAAAAGGTGTTTGAAGTTTTTTTTATTTCAGGTGGCAAATGAGTTTTCCCTCTAAACGCAACTTCATTCACATGTAGCTGCATGCATATTTTTCGCCATAAAATGTCTTTGAATTCCGATGAATCCTTTCTGATATTTACTAGATCTAAACGATATATTATGAAACAAAGACGAGTTATTTATTTTGGGATAATGTTTTTTTTTAAATACTAACCACCTCCGTTAAAGCCACCAGCTGATGACATAATTGAAGGGCCTGAAGCTTGTTCGGTAGGTAACGGCGACTGAGCCCTTTTCTTTGGCTTTAACGGCGTTGTCACTTCTGGTTGTTGCTCTTGTTGCGTTCCTGCTGATGAGGGAAGCTCGATTAGAGCTTCAGGGTTTGCCACTTCTTCGTTTATAACTTCTTTTGACACTTGCGGTAATCGGTCAGTCAAATTCAAGCTCAGATCGTTCACATTCAAAGACAGATTAACAGCATTCACAAATAATGAAGTATCCATGAGCTGCAAGCAGTCACGAATCATTGCGCTGTCTTTAGGTTGGATTTTATTACAACAGTAATCCGGATTTCCAATGTCATCATAGAAGATTTCGTAATCATCATCGGTTTCATATGAATCCATCAATATTGCAATTTCTTCGTCTTTCAAGGCAGATAGATTTTTTTTTTTTTTTTTGACTTATCACAAGCCTTGTTTCTATCACTTCGACGAGACTTTATTATTTTACTAAAAAAAGCATAATAAATTTTAATTCTAATAAACAAAACAAAATAACACTCATAAAATAACACAGAACCAATAACACATGGGTGGACAATTTTTCATAGCTAAACCACTAAAGCCGTCTGGAGACGGTCTTCACAAAAACACAAATTTTTTTATTTCACAAATCAAACAAAATATGGAAATATAAAACCTCATTACTTACCAAAAATGTTCCCGTGTTGATTTATTTATTGGAAAGTATATTTTTTATTAATTTAATTTGAACAAAATTCACAATTAATTTTTCAACTTCTTTGCACCAAATTCTTGATAGAAATGACAACATCTATACAACTATTCTACTCACAGGATTTAAACTGTTATTGTTGTAGAGGTAAATTTAACCCGCAAGAAACTTATTTTGAGGGGAGACCGGAAAAATAATTCAGATAGAAGAGAATTCGATTTATACGAAGACCATCTGTAGACAGTCTTAGGGGTTTAAGGGTTAAATGCCACTTCAAAAAGAAATACTTTAATAACTTTAATTATTGTGGGGTGACATTATTTTAGTTGTAGATAAATTAAAAATTAACAATATCTAAAAAATTACAGAAATTATAAATGAAAAAAGAAAAAAGAAAAATAAAAACAGGCAGTGCGAAAATAAACAATTATAGTATGATCGAAACCAAGAAGCAATGCTTTCATTTTATTTAAAAATGTACGAGAAGTCGTCATGATTCTTATGTCATGATGGTTGAAAAGTTTAAAAGATTCAACTGGGTAGGAGTTTCTAAAGTGCATTGTGCGGTAAGCTGGGACTTAAACAATATGACGGTTGCGTAATACGTAAGTTGCGTGTATCAGATATAGGACTCTCTAAATAGCCACCTCTCATAAAAAAGATCTTAGAGACTCTACAATAAAACAAGTGCCTTAATGGCAGTATTCTCAAGGATCTAAATTGTTAAGATTATATTAATAATTTTTGCTATCCACTGTGTTATAAACTTAATGTATATTTTTAGACAATCAGAATATGTAATTTTTCCTTAATAAATTTTTTTTCTTCGTTAACTTTCAAACGGTAAGCACGTTTTTTGATTTGGCTCTACAGATTATGGGACCAGGACTTCCAAAGTGCGAGTAAAAGAATATAGTATAATCGTATTAGATTTCGGGAATCACAAAGTTTTTTTGCAAGGAAATATTTAATTTCGGCTTTGCATTGGCACTACTTTGCTGAGAATCTAGTATTGTAGAATTCAGTTTTTAGTTTAGAGACTTTTTTTGCTTGAACTAAAATGGATTGTGACTTCCTAAAAATCGACAAATTAGTTTCTGGAGAACAATGGAGCACCTGGAAGTTCCAAGAGAGTATTTAGCTAAATGCTAGCAGTTTATTTGAGGTTGTAAACGGGGAGGAGCCCAAGCCACTTCTTACTGCTGCATGCAAAACTGAAGATTTTAATGCCCTCCTGGCATCCTGGTCGCAAAAGGACAGGAAGGCGCAAAAAATTATTGCTACGACCATTGGCCAGCAACCACTGATGCACATGCGGAACAGTAAAATTCGGGCTGTAAACACCAGCAACCCAAATATGTTCCCGCAAATAAATAAAATATTTCGGAGAAATAATCAGAACGACCTTCCTTGTCTTAAAATCGCCCGAACGACGAACAACGAACAAATACTGGTAGCAGCGGGCATAGATCCAAATGAGGCTGTTGATGATGACTTCTTTGTGATCGAGGATCCGCAGGAGCAGGTAGAGGCTATAGGAGCGACTTTCCAGGAAGTGTACAAGGCGAATGTTATCATTGGCCGGAACCACGATCTGGAGAGTCGAGTCCTTGTGCACAATTTCTACCTTCGAAATGAAATTGTGAATTGGCGATTCGAGAACTCGGGTTTCACCCAGTTCAGTGACGAGAATATGGCAAATAATGTCATCACCTATGATAGGGCACTACCCCCGTTCATTTCGAAGGAAGAGCTCCAAACGATCTTCGAATCACTTAGAAGCAAGAAATCAGTGGGAACCGATGAAATACCGAACATTGTGCTTCGAATACAATGCAATGAATAATGCACATTATCCGGCGCATTGGAAAACGGCGAATCTCCGCTCGATCAGTCTTCTTCCAAACATCAGTAAGGTGTTCGAGAAGGTGATCAATAGAGTCCTGACTAAGTGGGTTGAGGACAAACATATAGTTCCGGATAATCAATTCGGTTTCAAGGCGGGGCATGATATCATTCATGCGGCGTCGAAACTGGTTTCTGATATCCAATGGAACAAAGCCAAAAACCAGTGCACTGGTGCCTGCCTGATTGACTTGGAGAAAGCCTTCGATACCGTATGGTTAGAAGGACTCTTTTTCAAGTTGGACAGGTTGGGAATTAGTAGACCACTGCTGTATATTCTTTTCGATATGCTCTCCAGTAGACAGTTCATCGTGAAGAATGGCGATGTGACTTCTGCTAGAACATTTAACATTAAAAACGGTCTGCAACAAGGTGCGGTAAATTCGCCGATCCTATTCAACCTTTACACGAGTGATCTGATAGGTTCACTTCACCATGCCATAGCGTACGCAGACGACATAATCGCGTACAGATCGGGTCCAAAGATTGAGGTCATTAATACACTTTTACAGCATGACTTCGACAAAATTAAGCGATATTGCGATGACTGGAAGTTGAAAATCAACTTTCAGAAGTCGGAAACCATTCTGTTTAGGACGCCTTTGTCTGGGGCCTCTAGGGATACCAGAAAGAATTGGCAAAAGTTCTCGATCATGGGGCAGCACCGGCAGCCACTTGCTTGTCGAAATGTAGTCAGATACCTTGGGATCTGGCTAGATCAATTTCTGTATTTTAACAAACATATAGATGTTGCTCTGGCCAGAGCCAAAGGTGCTTTTGCCCTTACAAAGAGACTGTTTTATAACAGCCAACTCGATACGAGGGTGAAGGTAATCTGCTACATGGCCCTTATCAGGCCCATGCTTGTATTTAGATGTCCCGTGTGGTTCAACGTGAGAGCAAGTTTATTGGAAAAGATTCGGGTGTTTGAGAGGGCTTGTCTTAGGACTTGTCTTCGCCTATACAGAACACCAGAGTCTCAGTACATAAAATTCTATCCTAATGAGGTCTTATACAATAGGGCGAACCTAATAAGAGTGGACAATTTCGTCATTAAGTTGACTCGAAGGCACGTTGCAAGAGCAATGGCCTCATCGAACAACCTGATGGGGCTTACTACCATAATTATATGTATCACGAGAGAGTTCGCTTTGACGGCTTTATTCCTCCAGAAGCGTTCCTTTTAGATAGCAAAGGTCTGATCCAGGACAGATTGGTGGTGCCGCTAATCTTCCACGTCGCTCGAACAGCTGCGGACAGGCGACTCAACTACGACAGAGACGTCGCACATGGCAGTGCGGAGCGTCTCCGGTTCAGTAGGGTGGTAGGGAGTCGCGACATGAGGGATGTTGCTCGACAGCACCAACACTTTTGGTGGCTTGTTGAAGGGGAGGATGCTTCGTCGTCGAACTCCTCCGGTGATATTTAGCTTCATGTGAAGCAAGGTGGGCCAGCCTAATTTGTTTTTGCCCATGGCCGGCTTACATAGTTTTAGGTAGATTTAAGTTAGATTTTAAGAAAAAAAAAAAATATAAAATGAAAAAAAAACAATACATATATATATACATATATTTGTATATTAAGTATATAAGTTAAACTCTTACAATTTGATTTTACTAAAAAAAATCTTTATTCGGGCAACGTTTCTGCCTATCAAAAATACAATGACCATGAGAACTTAAAATCTAAACCTTAAATACTCTCTTACTGCTAAATCAGCACATCGTAGTTTCTCACGAACGGAACTTCAGAATTGCAATCGTTGCAGGTGTCTGGTGTCATCGAATGTCTGCCTGGGAACTGATGGGTTGCGCGTGTTAGATATCGGTGCGCGTGTTGCTGACTCAGTTTGCACTGTTGATAGAATTATTCGTTAACTCTTCCGCCCTTAAATGTGAACGCCCTCGTTCACTTAAAAAAATGGAATTTCGTTTATGCGAGATGTCATCGAACTTGATTGAAGGGATGAGCCTTTGGTTGCTTGTATTATTACTGCTTCTGAGGCTTCTTCGGCTTCCTCAATTTTAATGTTGGGCTTGTTAAATGGTTTGGTTTTCCTAATAGTTTTCATTAGTATGATCAGGATAATGGTGACCAGGAAAAAGCATGAACCTAGACTTAGGGTGGTGCTGGTCTTCAAATCAGTTTTTAACAACTTGATGTCTTGGATATTTGTTGTATGCAAGTCTTTAATCATTTCCAACGAGAGTAACTCCTCGATTTTTGGGTTTATAGAGGCAGTTTGGAGGATGGCGGGTAGTGGTGCATGATGCGTTACTTCAGCTGATCTAAATGTTGTTTTCCCGATCCGAATGCTGGTATTATGATGTTTTATTAAAAATGTTCCGTTCAGTGATACTTGGTCGTCATTTATTGTGATTATTCCGTTGTACTGATTCAGGAACAGGATGTCGGTTGCTAATTCTTCAATTAATTGTATGTGTTGATTGTTGGTCGCGTTACATTTGGCTCGAATACATCTAACTAAGTTTGGAATACATGTTGTATTGCTTATATTTACAATATCAGATTTAGAGCAGATGGACAGATTATTTATTGATTTACAATGAGTACTTATGCCATAAATTTCGTCTTTACATTTAACTATTTCATTAAAATTAGTCTTAATAATTTTCTCTTTTTGTTTAATTGCTCGTATCAAAATTTTTTCACAATTTTTTTCGTTAACAATAGGTAAGCTTACTATATAGATTAATACTGAATTATTAAATGCAATTTTGATTTCGGAAAATTCAATAGCTTCTTCTATGTTTTTAAAGGGGATCTCTTTGTTTTGTATAATTTTGTCTATTGTATTTATTTCAATATTTGATAGAATATAGGAGTTTACAACGTTAGCTTTTGCCCAGTGTAGAGCATAACCTATGTTTGTTATTTCTTCCTTAACTAAATCTAACTTATATTTAACGTTAAACAGAAATTCTTCTAACAATCTGTCATTATTCTTTACGTATTTGTTTATTTCATTAGTCTGGTTTCTTAATTCATTTAACTTATCAATTACTAATCTATTTATGATTACTTGCCTATTGTTGTTGTCCAATACGTTATTAATTTTTTCCTGTATAATTTGGAAGTCATGGCTATCTGGGTTGCCGGATATCCATTTCCAGGCACTTCCTATAAAATCCTTTTCTGGGGATGGTTGGGAATCAAACGTTTAATATGTGATCTGATAAGGGATATTTCTTCGGTGAGAAGGTAATAACTGGAATGTGAGGTTTGCAGGTTTGCTCTTAAAGATGACTATGGTATCAATGGCTAGTACGAATTTTGAAAGCTCAATTTCGTGTATAATTTTGAATGTTCCTGTCTGAAGTCGGCATGTTCCGGTGTTAATTGTCAGTAGTTGTGCGTTCGTATAGTCTAGTATTTGTACGTTTGCCAAAGAAGTATGAATGAGGTATCTGAAATAAAGAGAGTTAGAAAAGATTTTTTAGCTAGGTTTTTATATGGGACTTGTGGATTTCTTTGCCTGATTGGGTTATTACTGTAGTCTTTTTATTCTCTTTGACAATTTCTTTAGTATATTTTTTTGTCGGTTTAGAACCCAATCTTTTATTTTTCTTGACGTAGATTTCGTCGCCGGGTGAGAAATCCTTAATTGGGGGTTTGTTTTTATTATGATGGGTGGCCGTGGTGTAGTGGTAGTAGCAAACACTTCTCACTCGGAGGGTCCAGGTTCGAATCCTGCCCATGGCAAAATCAGTTTTTCATTGTATAATTGGAACTCAGACAAAAAAATTCTGCGTGTGAAGGCATAACACTGACACGTAGATTTGGCTGTTATAAGAGTTTCAAGCAATGAAAAAAATACTGGGAATTATATCTCGAATCACTCTGAGTGATGAAAAAACTCTCCGTCCTATACGGACTCCCACCCCTGGAGAGCAAACAAAGAAACCAAACACACCTGAGTTTCTAAACCACTACAAAAACAATTTTCCTTTCTCCTCCTTCTATCTTTCCGCCCGGGTACCCTTAGGCGCGCGTAAATTATAAAAAAAAAAAAAAAAAAAAAAAAAAAAAAAAAATGATAGGCCAGGTCAGTATCTTGTTTCGCTTTTAACCGATTCTTGTTCTCTGCATAGGTTTTTTGAATCTGAGCCGCGTCGGAGCCAGTATTCCTGCTGAAAAATAAATCTACCGGTTTTTTCTTTGTTACGGAGTGAACTGAAAAGTTGTAAGCGTTAATAGCCGCTTCTAATAGTTCCGTGAAGGATCTGTGCAGCTGTTCGTTCTTAAGGCATCGCATGATTTCCGCAAGGGTCGAGTGAAATCGTTCCACTTGACCATTTGATGTGCTCGTATAGGGAGGTGTTTTATGCACCTGAATACCGAATTCGTTTTCGAGCATGAAGGTTATAGGAGTGGAGCTGAATGACTTTTCGTTATCGAAAACTATGGTTTTAGGGATACCGTATCCAAAGATGATTTCTCTCAGTGGCTTCCTGATGTCTTCTATCGCCTTTGATTGAATTTTTTTGACTTGGACATATTTGGAAAATTTGTCTATTGACGTGAGTACCAAGTTTCCCTCGGTTGAGAAAATATCTACGTGAATAATCTGCCCCGGATATTCTGGAATGGGTGTGGCTTGGATTTCTACTTTGCTGGGATGGCGATCATATTTATTTTCTTTACAGACCGAACAGAGTTTAGTTATTCGTTTAATTTTGCGAGACATAGAGGGGAAGTAGTATTTTTCTAATATTTGTACCTTATTTTCGCGATCGTTTCTGTGCGCGCGTTGGTGTGTGTTAATGATGATTTCCTCCTGCTTGCTTTCGTCAACTATGTCTTCGACTAATGTTCTGGAGAACTTAATACGGTAGTTATTGAAATGGTCCTTATAAATTTCCTGTATTATACCCATAACTCTTTCTTCTGTCTTAATGCAATTGGTAACTGTGGGGTTCAATACTTTTTTTAAAATTTCAATTAGATTGTCGTTATTATAAAAAGGTTCTGTGATTATATGACGATGGTATGTGGGGAATACTATCTGAAATTTTTGATTAGAGGGGTTGCCAAGGTTTAAGAAAATCTGGTTTTTAAAAGCATTAATAGGACAGTCGGTGCTATATATCAGGTTATGGGAAGAGCTTTCATCGCTGTGTATGGTTGGTGTGAGACTGTTTACTTCTGCTCTAATAGGTGGTCTTGAAAGCGCATCTGCCACGACGTTCATTTTCCCCGGCTTGTACCTAATTTCGTGATTATATTCTTCTAATAGTGCTTTCCATCTTTTTAATTTGGTGTTGTTGTTCTTGTTGCTAAGGGAGTATGTGAGGGGCTGGTGGTCGGTGTAAATTAAGACTTTTGTCGAACCGTATAGATAATTCCTTAGAGTATTAAGAGCCCAGATTATAGCGAGCATTTCTTTTTCATTCGCCGCGTAGCTTTCCTCGGTTTTATTTAATGTTCTGGAAATGAACGTAATGGGCTTATTATTCTGGGATAAAACGGCTCCTAGAGCGTAATTTGATGCATCAGTTACCAATTCAAAATCTTTCGTGAAGTCTGGGTATATCAAAATTGTTTCCTCTGAAGTCAAAGAATTTTTAATTTTTTGAAAAGCTTCTTTAGCTGCATCGTTAAGATGAATGGTTTTTTTGCTTGAAAGGTTTTTGGACAGGCGTCCGTCCTCCCCTCTTAAAAGAGTCGTTAGGGGTTTTGCCAATTTGGCATAATCCCTAATGAATCTTCGATAGTACCCTGACATGCCCAGAAACGAGCGAAGTTCTTTCAGGGTTTGAGGATATGGGACATTTTGTATCGCCTTAACCTTTTCTGGGTTCGTCTTTATTCCATCAGATGAAATGACAAAACCAAGGAATTCCACACTTTGTTTATAGAATTCACATTTGTCCAGTTGTACTTTCATGTTTGCAGCTTGTAGCGTACGAAAGACTGTCCGGACATTTTGTTCATGTGTTGACTCGTCTTGACTAAAGATGATTATGTCGTCTATATAGACGTAGCATATTTTCCCAATATGCTCTCGAAGGATGTCGTCAAGTGCTCTCTGAAAAATTGATGGAGCATTTTTGAGTCCAAACGGCAATCTCGTGAACTCGTACTTGCCGTTATTGACCGAGAAGGCCGTTTTTCCAATATCAGATTCTTTTAACGGGATCTGATGAAATCCGCTTTTTAGGTCGATTACAGTGAACCATTTGTTTTGGCCAAGCTGTGAAAGGACCTCATTTATCTGTGGGATCGGGTATCGGTCGGCCACAGTTATGTTATTTAATTTCCTGTAATCTATTACGAGCCTGTACTTTTTCTCACCGGAAGCATCGGGTTTTTTTGGAACAATCCACACCGGTGAATTGTATGGTGACCGTGAAGGTCTAATTATGCCGTTGTCTAACAGATTTTTTACTTGCTTCTCTACCTCATCCTTTAGAGACATAGGATAGGGGTAAAATTTAGAGTAAACAGGATCGTTAGATGATGTGTTTATTTCGCCTTTGACTATAGTTGAGTAGGTTAATTTTTCGTCGGGTTCATCGAAGAGTTTTGGAAAATCGTGCACAATTTTAGTTATAGATTGTTTTTGTTTTGAAGACATGTGGTTGGTTTCATTTATTCACGGACTGAGAAACTAGTTGCTTGATACGTATTTTTACTTGATTTTTAATAACCATGTAGTTATCTTGTGTATGTATTACTGCCGAAAGATTTTTAAGACTATCGTTTCCCAATATAGCATTGAAAGACTTAAGTTCGGGCATAAGGAAAAATTTTATTTTTATGTCTTTTAAGCCAAATAGGTTTACAAAGGTATGATGAGTAATTAATACATTTCCTCCAACGGAATTGGCATAGAAGGGGGTTTCATTAGGACAGGGATTTTTTATAAGCGAAGACTGAATGTAATTTTTATTGGAGCCCGTATCTACAAGAACCTTTAGAATCCGTCCGCTCTTCGTTGCGCATTCAAAATAAGGCAGCGAAGAGTCAGTTAATCTAAAAAATGAATATCAGTTAGTTCATTTGGACATTCAGGGTCTTCGTTTTCCGGATGATATCCTTCAATATACTCTTGGAGTGTTTCGCCATGCTCCTGAGTGTCATTTACTAACCGAGCTTCGTATTGTTCCATGTTGTGTTGTTCGTCTTCGTCCATTGTTGGCGAGGTGTCTACGTGATAGTTTCGTTGCATTTTAGTAGGATGTATTTGCTGTGAAGGGGGCATATGGGGTCGTTTGGGTGCTGGAATTGGGCTTGATGAGCATTCTGGTTCACTCGTTTGGGTGGTAATGGTGGCGGCTCAGGATGATGGAGCCTTCTGCTGGAATTGCTATTAGCTATAGCATATTGTGCTCGATAATTCTGGTTTTCCAGCTTCAAACACAAATGCAATGCTTGAGGAAGATCCACAGGCTCTCGGATTCCGAGGAGTCTGGATAAGTCTCCCTTGAGGCCTCTTATAAATGTGTCTAGGGCCTTATCCCGGTAAGTTTGCATAAGCAGGCTTAGGGACTCATTGTTGATGTCCATACAGCTGATCTTGTTAAGAATTAGCGATAAATGCGCGTACACGACCTGATAGAATTCCTGGATTGATAGTTGTCCTTGAACCAACGAGGTCATTTGATATTCTAAAGTACCAAGGTCTCGCTTGTCTGCATAATGCAGGGTCAAGCAACGGGAGATGCATTTCCAGTCCAGGGGCGTATTGTACGATTCGAGAACGTTATCCGCATTTCCTACAATCTTATTCCGAATTACGTTGAGTATGCCAAAATATTTTGGCGATCCTTTCATGGGATCATAGATTTTTAGGATCCTTTTGACGCTCTTGCGCCAGGAACTGAATTCTCCTGGTTGTCCGGAGAATTCACGCAAACTACGAACGATATCTGGAATCTTATCCAGATCGTTCAGATTACCGCTTTGTTCCGGTAATATTGATTGATCAACTCCGGAGAATTGATCCGCGTGCGGATTCATAATCGATTGTAACATTAATCTTCCTTCTGATTGAAGGACTTCTCGAATCATAGTGGCGATTAGTGTTTGGAGAGCAGGGGTTGGAACATGAGAACCTTGAGAGGTGCTTGGGTTATCTTGGGTAGGATCAGGATGCGTAGGAGGGTCGAGAAGGGATGGTCGTAGTATATGGTTATTGGTTGCCATTTTTAATTAGTTTTTCTACAGACTGGGGCAATGTGACAATGGCAAGTAATCAAGTTAATTATAAGTTTTTCACTTAATAGTTGATTTGATATCTTAAGTCTAATTAACTTAATTGATCTAGTTAAATTATTTTTTCCGTTAAAAATTTTAAAAATTAGAATTATAAATTTTCTAAAGTTAAAATAAATTTTTTCACTTAATAGTTGTTTTGATATCTTAAGTCCAGTTAGTTTGCTTGATCTAGTTAAATGATTTTTGTCGTTAAAAATTGTACAATATTGCTTACAGTAGAATTAGTTTCAACATCGCAGGGCGGCTGACAGCTATTTGTCTCCCTTTTGCTTTCGGCTACTAGGGGGCCTCGTTTCCCTGGCTAACTAGGCACTTCTTTAGGGCACAGTTTTTAAAACTTTTAAGGGCAATTTGTTCTTAGCACTTCTTGAGGGCACTTTGTTTCAGCACTTTTTGAGGGCACTTTGTTTTTGGCACTTCTTGAGGGCACTTTGTTTTTGGCACTTCTTGAGGGCACTTTGTTTTTGGCACTTCTTGAGGGCACTTTGTTTTTTGGCACTTCTTGAGGGCACTTTGCTTTTGGCACTTCTTGAGGGCACTTTTCGCGGGTAATGGGATCCACAACTTACTTTTTCCGCGGCACGGGGCACAGGGAACGTTTCGTACTACTTGAGGACTTTAATTAAGTTGGGTCCCTGCTCGGGCGCCAGTTAAACTCTTACAATTTGATTTTACTAAAAAAAATCTTTATTCGGGCAGCGTTTCTGCCTATCAAAAATACAATGACCATGAGAACTTAAAATCTAAACCTTAAATACTCTCTTACTGCTAAATCAGCACATCGTAGTTTCTCACGAACGGAACTTCAGAATTGCAATCGTTGCAGGTGTCTGGTGTCATCGAATGTCTGCCTGGGAACTGATGGGTTGCGCGTGTTAGATATCGGTGCGCGTGTTGCTGACTCAGTTTGCACTGTTGATAGAATTATTCGTTAACTTATATATATTATGTATATATATATATATGCATGTAGATGTAAGTAGGTTAAGTAGATTAAGATTTAGTTTTAGGTAGATTGTAGGCTTTTAGTTTTAAGTTTTATGAAAAATTAAAAAAAAATGTCCATATACTAAGTTTTTGATTAAAATTTATTTTCTTAGTTTTAGTATTAATAAATGTAAAAATAGAAATAAAAGTAGACTGTAAGATTCGTCGAAAGACATAGTTTAAGTGTTAGGTTTAACTTAGAGTGCCCGCATGGGGCCAGTAAGTTAGAATAAGATTATTTGTTAGTAATTTAAGCTAATTTTTAAGCGTTTTTTGTTTAGCATATAAGAGTAATTTAAGTCATATAATAAAAATGCATATAAAATGAAATGAAAAACCTGATGCACATGCTGATGTGGGCGAAATGAATTCGAAATGAAATCACAGGCTAGTGTTCACATGTTGTAGCAAAAGTTCTACACCTTCAAGAAAAGTGCAAACGACGACATCGCCACTCGTATAGCAAGGTTAGAGAACATAGTACAGCAGCTGAAGGAAGCGCTCGAAGAAGTTTCACAGACCATGGTGATTACGAAAATATTGATGACTCTACCACCACAACTCAATCATTTCTTTAGTGCGTGGTAGTCAACCGCTTTTGCAGATAAGACTCTTCAAAATTTAACGTCAAGACTTATAATGGAAGAAACCCGCATGGAAATGTATCAAACGCAATCATCGATGTCTACGTTTAATAACCATTGTTTACCTGAAGAACAAAAGGCGCTTGTCACACAAACTCACCAGAACAGCGGTGAAAAGAAAAGAAACATGCCCGAAGGCAAAAAAATGGGAAAATGTTTCCTGTGCAAAAAGAGTGGACACTGGAAAAGGGATTCTCCTCAAAAGACAAAATCAATGGTAAAAATTGCACAGAAGAAATTTGATGCATTAGTGTGTGATGTTTTTACAAGCAGGAATGGTGAAACTCATTCTGTTACAGCAGATGACTGGATATTAGACTCAGTTGCAAGTCATCACATGAGTTCCCGACGTGAGTGATTCCGGAATTTTGTTGAACTCGCAGAACAGAGACCAAATTTTTGCTCTCGGCAAAGGCAGCGTTGACATTTAAATCAGAAATGGTCAAGAAAATAATTACTAAATATACTCGTACATATACATATTATGTTCCAAAGATTAAGTTAAACCTTTTCTGACAACGCCAAGTGTGAAATAAAGAAAAATAAACGTGTTGTTGCAGTTGGAGTGCGTTACAGGTGATTATTTAAAATGGTGCTTCGTGTAATTGAACATAGCGACGAGGGGTCAACAAATGTTGCTGTCAAAGTGGATTCGCTTAAATTGTGGCATAAACGTCTGGGCCATTTGTGCATAAAACAGGTGAAAAGTGTTCTCAACAGAAGGAAGATTAATTATCAAGAAGATAAAAACAACGTCGATCGTCATTTCGAGAAAGTGATTCCTGTTCACTCCGATTTGTGCGGCCCCATGCAGCAGCGTTCTGTTGGTGGTTCAAGATATTTTGCACTTTTTAAGGATGATTTCTCCGACTACAGGTATGTTTATTTTCTTAATGAAAAGAGTGGGTTATCTGAGGCCCTTGACAGTTATATATGTGCAATCAAAATAGATAATAGTTACGTAGTTAAGACACTTAGGTTTGATAACAGGATGGAGTACAAAAATAAAGATGTAGATAATATTTTGCGACGATACGGTGCCATACAATCCTGAACAGAATGGGCGTGCTGAAAGGGACATGAGGTTCATCGTAGAAATCGCTAGGACTATGTTGCATGTTAAGAACCTACCACACAAACTTTGGGCGGAGGCTGTGAACACAGCAGTTCATCGTTTAGATAGATATGGTCCAAGTCCACAAAAACATAAAAGTCCATTTGAGCTTTGGTTTGGAAAACAACCCAGAATTGAGAATTTAAAGGTTTGCTTATTTGCTTATATCCCAAAAGAAAAACGACAGAAATGGGATAGGAAAATTGGCTATGAAGAAAATCAGAAAGGCTATCGAATTTGGTTGACTCAAACTAATAAAATAGAAGTCTCTTGTAACGTCTCTTTTAGGAATGGAAATCGTTCGAAAAAAGTTCGACTGAATGCATGGATGTGAATCAAACAAATAGAATAGAAGCAGCGGACATGAACATGATGACTATCATTCTGCAGAAGACGATAAAGATATTGATTCTGGTGCTGAAAATATCAAGGGAAATGATAAGGAGAATCAAATGGTCAAGACACCACCAAAGCGTATACTTCGAAGCCATACGAAGAACCAATACAAATACGAAGAATCTCTTGAATATCTTAGAAGGGCATGCATTTGTTTCCGAGAGTTATGGACCAAGAAATTATTATGAAGCACTGCATTCGAATGACGCAGAAAAATGGAGAACTGCGATGGACGAAGAGATCAGGTCGCTTAAACAAAATGGAACATGGGACTTGGTTCAACCTCCGAAGGGACGAAAAGTTATCGACAACAAATGGGTGTTCAAGATAAACCTTTCAAAAGACAAGAAAGTGGATAGATATAAAGCTCGTCTTGTTGTGTGAGATTTCACTCAAAAGAAAGATGTTGATTACACCGAAACTTTCAGTCCAGTCGCACGATTTACATCAATAAGTACGATTTTAGCAATCGCTGCTTCCGAAGGCTTAATATTAAAACAGGCATCAAGGTATTGGAATTTTAAGTTTACAAAACTACTAAAGGAATTCAATTTCAAACCAAGCACAGCAGATCCTTGTGCTTTTATACATCACAGCAGTGGAAGAAGGCTTATGATGGTCTTATATATCGATAATGGACTTATTGCAGCAACTCAAAAAGTATATGTTCAGCAGCTAATTTCATATTTACATCATCATTTTGAAGTCAAGATTGCAGATGCAGAATATTATCTTATTCTTCAAATAGATCAGCTGAAAAATGAATGTATTCATCTTAGTCAGTCAAGCTATTCTGAAAGATTGCTTCAAAATTCAATGCAGTCCAGTAACAACACCAGCTGAATTGTCGTCGAAAAGTGGACAAAGCAAAGAAGGTAACACATCGAAGGAAATCAAGTTTCCTTTTCGGGAAGCGGTCGGCAGCCTGATGTATCTGGCCATTGCAACTAGGCCCGATATTTCATATGTTGTTGGACTAGTATCCAGACATTTGAGTGATCCATCGGCTAAACACGTAAATGCAGTGAAACGTATTTTTGAATACTTAAAGGGGGCAGTCAATAAGGGTATTTTGTTAAAAACATTTACTTGTTACAAAGATGCTGATTATGCTGGTGACACCGAAAGTAGGCGGTCTACAAGTGGGCACTTATTCTCATAAATGAGATACCTATATCATGGGCATCGCAGAGGCAAAAATGCGTAAGTTTGTCTACAACAGAAGCTGAATACATATATTGCGGCATCAGAAGCAGTAAAGGAGATGACCTGGATGAAAAGTCTTCTTCTTGATCTGATTCCTTAAGCCAACTCAAGCATGATTTTGTAAAGAATTCTGAGTTCCACAGAAGGACAAAACATGTGGACATCCGCTACCATTTCATAAGGGAAAAATATATGGAAGGCGAATTCATTTTGAGTTATGTACCGACGGAAAAACAATTTGCTGATGTTCTTACGAAACCACTACGAAGAAACAAAATTTGAATCTTTTCGTTACTCTTTGAATATTGTGTCAATTTGATTGTTCTCTTTATACATCCATTCTAAAATGTACATGTATGTTTTTTTATGAACTTAATTGAATGAATTTATCCAAAATTAATAAGAAGTGGAAGTCTTAAGATTATATTAATAATTTTTGCTATCCACTGTGTTATTAACTAAACGTACAAATGTATTATAAACTTAATGTATATTTTTAGACATTCAGAATATGTAATTTTTCCTTAATAAATTTTTTTCTTCGTTTATGGCTCTACATAAACAATACCATAGAATTAGCTAGGCGATGAGCATTACAAATCCTACGTAAAGTGCATTTTTGCATAACGAGAAGCGGCTTTAGATTGGTAGTGTAAGCACCTCCCCAACAACTAATTTCATATTGCAGTTTTGAGTGGAAAATCCCATGATAAACAGTTTTTAGAAACCTATTTGAACAAAACTTTTGAAGACGATAAAAACTCAGAATTGTAGAACACAAGTATCGTTTCAAATCTAAAATATGCTCAGTCCAACTCATGTTTTGGTCAATTGTTGTGCCAAGGTACTTCAAGTTCTTAACAACTTCAACCTGAAAACACCTCGAGCTGCATAAGGAATTCGCATGGAAAGCTGGTTCGGCCGGCTTAGTGGAACAAGCACAAGTAACAAGGGTAAAGCGCGGGCAATCGCAGGAATGGAATTTGATAGCAATTTCTGTTGGTGCAAGCAAACCTAAGCTGAAAAACATTAGTTTGGTTTTGCTACTAGCCACTAGCCTGTGAGCAGCAAACCATACCCTTAGCAAATGGATATCATTATTTATATCTGCTACTAAATTAAAAGGGCTCGCTGAACCATAAGCGATGCCAAGATCATCAGCAAAAGCTGCGACTTTGCCTGCCAAATGTAAAGAAAAGAGGGAGATAATAGTTATAAAAAACAAAATAGGACCCAATACAGACCCTTGTGGCACAGCAACGTTAATTACCTCATAATCACTAAGGAAGTTTCCTATACTTACCCTTTGTTTTCGGTCTTTCAAATATGTCGCTAACCAATTATGGAAAAATCCACGAATTCTGCACCATTAATCTTGTCCAAAAGAATGTCATTGCAAACCATGTCAATCGCTTTGGTAATATCGGCAAAGACGACGGCGCAAAACCTTTTACCATCCAAGGCTTTGTTTATAAAATTGCAGAAAAATAGTAAGGCATCTTCCGTGGAACGTCCTTCCCTAAACACAAACTGCACTGGACTGAAAGTTCTTTATAAATGAGTACACATTCGCTTCTTGATAGCTTTTTCAAAACTTTCAAAATTGAAGATAGCAAGGAAATAGGCCTGTGATTGTTTTGAACTTTTCGACTACCCTTTTTAAAGAGTGGTAATATATCAGCACATCACTAAAAATACTCCTATTAAACAGATATGCTAATACGTCCACTAAGTTAGGCGCAATATTCTTGAGTACGACATTACAAATGCAATCGTTTCCACGCGATTTCTTCAAAAACGAAACTATTCATGTCATGCGTTCTTTTCACTAACTGAGACCAAACACAGGGGTTGCAAATTGTGTTAAATTTAGATTGAGAGGACATAGACCCAACTACAGGAAAGTATTCATTGAACTCATTGTGTACTGCTACGGGTTCCACTATTTCAGCACCTTCACTACACAGCAGTCGTTCGCAAATCTCTGGTGAGAATAGACGTCTTTCGTCTTTCGGCTTTTCGTAAAGAAAAAAAAAAACAAAAACAAAAAATCGGTTTATAAATATAAACAGTTAAAATTCCGTAAATTGACTCGGTAGCCCAGCGGTTAGCGGCGCCAGTCAACACATCGTGGGACACGAGTTCGAATCCCGAGTGAAGTTTGGAACTTTTTTGTTTTTTTTTTTCCTCCTAAAATTGTGAAAATTGTAAACCATCAGGCAATAAGAAGGAAAAACAACAAAAATCACGTGATGGATCGTGGGGAGCGCCCCGCCCTTCCCATAACCGTGGCGAAAGCCAGTAGAAGGAGGAAGAGGTTGAAATACCCCTCCTAATCTGTCAAAGAAAAAAATAAGTGCTGTTTCAACAGCTGAAGAAGATAAAGAGGAGGGGGGCTCCAACAGCTTCGCCTCTCTGGCGTCATCTGAGTCGGAAGACGAAGATGACGAAATTAACCACATAAAAAGCAGCATACAAAAGCTGGAGCAAACAGTGCTTGCTATTAAGCAAAAGCAAACTACGCGCAGACAGAGGGAGCAATCAGAAGTAGAGAGCTCCCTAAAACAACAACAACAAGAGCAGAAACAGCATGCCATCCACTGTAATACAGTGGAGGGCTATGCGAAAGTGAAAGAGCTCCTAAAAGAAACGACGACGGAGCACTACTCATACACACCGAAGTGTGAAAAGCGGCAATCGATGCTGCTGAAGGGGTTGGAACCGTCTTCTGATCCTGAGGAGATCCTGGCACTGCTCAAAGAGAAGGAGTGCGAAGGACTCAAGTTTGTGGGGGTAAAGCCATTTACCACAGCTAGAGCCAGGCGGGAGAAACGGAGTCTGCCGTTCTTCCTGGTGCAGCTCAGTTCCGAAAGCCGTCTGCATAGTCTAAGGAGTATCAATGTCCTAGACTACCAGGTGGTTCACTGGGAAACACAAAAAGGAGCGAAGGCGTTATACAATGCGTTCGCTGCCAGAGGTTCGGGCACGCCGCGTCGAACTGCCAAATGGAGCCTCGATGCGTGAAGTGACGCAAAGAACCACAGTTCCGAGGAGTGTGCTCTGGGTAGGGACGGAGCATCCGATAGGACGCAGCTCTCGTGCGTGTTATGTGGGAACGTGGGACACACCGCAAACTATCGGGGTTGTCCTAAGTTCGCTGACATTAAGAAAGCAAAACTGGCTCGGCAGCAGAAGGTGGAGGTCAAACGTTCACCTGTTAGGTTTCAAACACCAGCCGTCACGCCCCAAATTTCCTACGCCCAAATGGCGTCTGCTAGGGGGGCTATGCCGAGAACAACGGAAGCTGCACCTAACATGCTAGCCATCTTGCTCGCAATCCAAGGGCAGATGGCTCAGCTGCAACAGCAGGTACAGGAACAGGCCAAGCGGGTGGACCAGATCTACGCGCTGCTGCCGGGCCTAACGCAACACATGTCGTAATGGGTACGCGCATGGTGGAGCAAACTTTGAAGGTCCTTGCGGTGAATGTTAATTCACTGATTAGGATCGAACGAAGAGCCGCGATGTTTAAATTGCTACAAGACCAAACTCCTGATGTGCTTTTCGCTAGCGAAACCAAGCTAACCGATAATCACAAACTGGAATACAATAATTTTTTGCCTGGAAGCGGTTCCAGTACCACCCTTTCTAGGTTATCACCAGGGAGAGGGGCCACTTGGTCGTGGCCAAAGTAAGCCGATGCCAGCCAGTAAGAGCCTTTGGCAGTCTCTAGTCTGGCAACGGTTAGGTCGGGGTCACTGAGGTTGGGAAGTAGAAATACATTAAGGCTACGTTTCACTAATATACAAGTTCTAATCTTACCTTTGTCTCTTGTATAGAGCGGAGCGTATGTGGGTGTCCTAAGTCCACGAACCACGCCTTCTGCAATCCATGGTTCCTTCATTAGGATTATGTCTTCTGCGTTTTTGGAAAGACGCTGAATGAGTGCAGCCGAAGCCTTTTTTGAGTGGTAGAGATTAATCTGGAGAAACCGTATCATTGCTACAGTCTTCCAGAGTCGCCTCCACCACGGTGTTGTTGAGGTCCTCCGATTCTGAAGATGTGCCCAAGAGCTCATCTTCTATCTCTGATCGTGTAGAACCTCTAATTGCGTCGTCATCGGTTTCCAGTGTGTCAGAAGAGGAGACCGACGGCTTGGTAGTCACCTCGGACAGATTGGAGTCGTCGCTATCCAATTCTGGAAAGGATATCGACGCTCCAAGATCCGAGGTTGTGATGTCAGGTGTTAAAGGAGGAGGAGGTTGCTTATCAGCATCCAGCTCACCCTTTTTGTACACCCTTAAATGAATGGGCTCGAATCCGAACTGAATCATGCCTTTCGTCTGCCCCAGAGGATTAAGGGATTCCTTATTGATCACAATTAACGCGCATCTATAAGAACCCCTTAGTTCCTCCAGTTTCGCGACTTTCCAGTCATGAGTCGGAAGAGTCGGGTTGCTGAGCCGGATGATTTCCAGAATACTTTCTGGAGAGGAGGGTTCGGCTGGAATCCAGGTACGAGTTCGAGGTCTACTAGGAATGTCTTCCTTAGATACGACCTCGAGTTTTGCACCTGGCCAAATCTCTCCTAAACCATTGATGGCCTTGGTGAAGAGATCGAGAGATCTCTGGTTGGAGCAAGCGATGAGCTTGACATGGCCTTGGTGCCAGCCAGCGTCGCTTGTGATAGGAGGTGGTCTTGGGTTTTCCCGCATGATGTCCAAGAAGTTGCTCGAGAGCTTCAGCTTGACCAGTTGCCACCGTTCCGGTGTAATGGAACCGTCGGTATCGCTCCTGTCGATCACCGCGATCACCAATGCGTCCTTTAGGACTTCGTTGTAAGACCTCAGAGATCTGCTGTTGGATGGCCCAGGGGTTGTAGAACTGTGTGTTTTGGGCCTCTTGGAAACTGATACGGTTTCCTCCAACGATCTCTGGCGCTTAGAGGAATCTTTTGACGTTTAGGGAGCAGTGGAAGCAGTGGGAAATCCGTCTTTTAGGATGTTTTTAGCCCACTCAACCTTGCTCTTTATTTCCGCACTTCTCTCAACCTCCAGAATGGATCCGAAGGTTTTGATGATGCGTGAAGCATTTCGGAGTCTTATGTAGAGCACCTTAGATGGAGCTTGCCGATGCGGCTGAGCTCCAGATTCCTTCTTGGAGGGATGAGTTTTGGTAGCAGCAACAAGTCCGTGGCCTGCCACAAACTTGCTGCTGCTTTGGGAGGGGGAAGTGATAGGACCATGGCTTGCCACAGTCTTAACACTCCCTAAAGGAGTTTTGGTAGCAGCGACAAGTCCGTGACCTGCCACAAACTTGCTGCTTTTAGGGCGAGCATCCTTTGGTTTTAGGACTCGTCTGGAGAATTTCTTCTCGAGATTCATTGACCCTACTCAGCCTCTACAACTCGACAAGTTCGATGCTCGCGGTAGAAGAAGTTAGATATTAAGTTTTTATAAAAAATAAAAAATTATGTCCATACGCTAAGTTTTTGTTAACAATATTTTTTCTTAGCTTTAAGTATAGTAAATAAATATCCATAAAGAAAATGTTAATAAAGTCAAAAGACATAGATATAAGAATTTAGAGTAGCTTAGAGTGCCTGTGTGGGGCCAGTAAGTTAGTATAAGGTTGTTAAGTAATTTGAAGCTAGCATTTAAGCATTTTTTGTTAGTATGTAAGAGTTATTGATTAGAAAATAAAATGCGTTTAAAACTAAAAACTTCACTACACAGCACAATATTTTTGGAATAGCATAAAGTATTGGTGTTGATTATACTATTAACAACTCTCCATTCCTTCTTAGGGTTGTTTTGTGCATCGTGAAATTTGAGCAATATGTAGTAGGTGTTGCGACAGTTCAATATTTTCTTGTCTATGGTTTTTCTCATTTTCTTAGCCCGTTTTCTCAGATTGGAATTAAGTGGACATGTAATACACAGTTTACGCAATTTGTTTTTTAATTTAATTCGTTCCAGAAGAGAAGTGTTTACCCATGGCTTTAATCTAGTTTGAGCTATATGTTTGACAAAAGTTTATGTAGAAAAACTGATATAGTTTTGAAGAATGTTCCAAAATAATTCATCAGCTTTAGAAGCGTTGTCTTGGCATAGACTTCTTGCCATTATTCAAAACGAAGTTTTGTCAGTTTCAGTTTTTATGCATTTTTATTTTTTTAACTTAAATTACTCTTATATGCTAAACAAAAAATTAGCTTAAATTACTTACAAATAATCTTATTCTAACTTACTCGCCCCAGTTAAAGTTAAACCTAACATTTAAACTATGTCTTTCGACGAATCTTACAGTCTAATTTTATTTCTATTTTTACAATTATTAATACTAAAACTAAGAAAATAAATTTTAAGCAAAAACTTTGTATATGGACAATTTTTTAATTTTTTATAAAACCTAAAACTAACAGCCTACAAACTACCTAAAAATAAATCTTAATCTACTTAGCCTACTTACAAAACTATGTAAGCCGGCCATGGCTAAAAACAAAAATAGGCTGACCCGCTTTGCCTCAGATGAAGCTATCTATTACTTTATTACTTTAGGCATTCGACGACGAAGCATCCTCTCCTTCAACTAGCCACCAAAAGTGTTGGTGCTGCCGAGCAACATCCTTCATATCGCGACTCCCTACCGCCCTACTGAACCGGGGACGCTCCGCACTGCCATGTGCGACGTCTGTGTCGTAGTTGAGTCGCCTATCCGCAGCCGTTCGAGCGACGTGGAAGATTAGCGGCACCACCAATCAATCTGTCCTGGATCAGACCTTTGCTATCTAAATAGAGGAACGCTTCTGGAGGAATAAAGCCGTCAAAGCGAACTCACTCGTGATACATATAATTGGGGTAGTATGTTAAGCCCCGGAGATCAGGTTGTTCGATGTTCGGTTGTTAATGACGAAATTGTCCACTCTTATTAGGTTTGCCCTATTGTATAAGACCTCATTAGGATACTAGGACATCCAAATACAAGCATGAGCCTGATAAGGGCCATGTAGCAGATTACCTTCACCCTCGCATCAAGTTGGCTGTTATAAAGCAGTCTCTTTGTAAGGGCAAAAGCACCTTTGGCTCTGAACAGAGCAACATCTATATGTTTGTTATTGATCTAGCCAGATCCCATAACGAAGTTAAATATTAAGTAAGTCGTACCTTATATTGGTAACCGTCTGAGAAGAGAAGCTACCAGAGCGTTGCATTCCGCTTAGACCTTTAAACAAAATACCCGTCATACTCGTACAATGGTCAGTTATTTGTAAGTCAAAATTAACACCGATACAATTGCTTATCAAAATTTTTGCAAAACGGCCGAAAACATGATCAATGCATTTACTCAAAATTCGTCTTGTTATTTCATTGATAAAGGAGGAGAAACCATGCTCAGCAGTCGGGTTGAGAAGACAGTCAGACACACTGTTAGTAGAGAGGATGTCTATGGTGAAATCACCCAGAATGACCATATTCGAACCTTTTTTATTAATTAGAAAATTTGAAAAATCGTCTAGAAAAGATTGAGGAGATGTGGCTTGTAATCTGTACACACAAACAAATTCAAAATATATAGAGCGGAGACTACTTATCTCACACAAAACTCCTACACCACTAGCTGCGTACAGTTCATTTGTGTTAGCATAAAATGTTTAACCGGGAATAAAATAGTCTCCAGAAAAGAAAAGAAAAAGAAAAGAAAAAATCCATATCTCAGATATAAATATTAAATCTGGCAAAAATTCAAGGCTTCCAGATTGCAAACAAGAAGATCAAAATTTGGCCTCACACTATCGATTGGCCGAACACTTGTGGATTGTGTTTGCTCCAATAGAGTCAAAAATGGGCCTTGTCCGAGAAGATGAATTTTGGCCAAAATCCGTATCTCCGACCAACATTTCCAATTAGCAAACTCACTGCATTGTCTATGGTCGTCCGATTTCAATTCTTTCGTCAGCACAATCTTATACGCATGTAGTCCTAAATCCAACTGCAAAATAAGGTTGCCTCTCTGGCGATGCCAAACTAAGCTGATCTCTACCTGGGTTGTGGCTTAAGATCCAAAAGAGTGTACTCACGCTCAAACTTTCCCACGGTGCGACGAATTCCCTGCACGCTGAAGCTGTGATAGCGACCGATCTCACGACGAAATTCACGTTGCGTGTTTACAACTGAGCCGGAATTTCGACAAAATTTTTTAATAATTCCCGCACGTTCGACAAGTGTAAAACGATGCATAATGAAATGGCAAAATTTACTGAATATTTTGGCAGCTAGTTGTCACTGGTAGCTTTAACATAATAATGGAAAAAACTATGATTGCTATCTGGCCACCCGTAATATGCGCTACATGAATAGGTTCTGTTCTCCGCAAAAAATAACTCTTGCAGACTTCCCTGCCTAGGATTACGGCTGAATTCGTTTTCAGACATGGCCCCATTTCTTTTAATTTTAGGATGGTAAGTAGCCTGTAGACTGGAAACTCCTCCAATGAGAGGCAGCTTTTAGGCAAATAGTCTAATATGCTCAAAAATGTATAATAGACTCCTTGAAGTTGTAGACCGGAAAGGATACTCAACCAATCAATCTAAATAATTGTTTATAGCATTACAATTTTCCCTTGAAAAATGACAATGGGTCAGAGTATTAGAAACTTAACCGGATGATGTGGGATTTTGCTTCCCTATGTCGATCAGACACATGATAGCATCGCTAAGGCCATGTTTTAACAGATGCTTTTCAGCTTTACATGTCATTTCAGTGCCTGCGCTATTGGTGACAGCGACGTTTTTCTGCTTGTCACCCGGTCTCAGAAATATTTATCTTTACATGCGAAACTTTTTCCCACAAGTAGCTAGGGAAGGGGTGCTCAATTTGAAGTTCAAAAATTCGCCAGGTAACTAGGTACCATGAGCTATTTTAAAAATAGGACCTCGGCCAGGCTGATTCACGGCACTGATGCTACCATGATCTGTCTGACAGTGGATAAACAGAAAAACGATGGATTGGGGTGTAATCGTGGGGTTATTACCTTTTTGTTTCCGGTGTCTGGAGTTGAAGATCTGGTCCTATCTAAATTTCTACAGCACGACTAGTTTGTAATTTGGTATAAAACGCTGTAAGTTGATAATATGATTGCTATTGGCTAGACGATTCATTTCCTTCCGAAACAGTTCCCTGTAGTTGGTAGCTATGTATTTGCAAGCGTGTGAAATTTCAATATGACCAAAAGTTGAGACAAAAAATATAATGTACCAAAGTTAGTAAAATATTTTGGACATTTGTCAAAAACATCAGAAATTCTGCCTCATCCTGTAGTAGCAAGAGTACTTAAAGATCTTAACATACACAAATCCGCTGGTCCAGATGGTATATCTACCCTTATTCTGAAGAGGTGTTCTTCTTCGCTGGCAAAACCACTGCGTTAGCTTTGGACCCTTTAGGACCCTTTGCGAACACATGTAAAACAGCATTTGTCCAGCCCGTTCATAAAAAAGGCGAATTTTTTTCTCTCTTACAGACCCATTGCACTTACATCCCTTCTTTACAAGGTCACGGAAACGCTGATAGATCATCAGCTCATGAAATATCTCGAAACACGAAAACTTCTCAATAACCAGCAGTATTGTTTTCGTAGCATATCTCACTGAAAAGTGGAACCAAAGCGTACACCAATCTGCCGAAAGCAAGACAGTTGCACTTGATATTTCTACGACATTTGACAGAGTTTGGCATTAGGCTCTTTTGTCAAAAATGCATGCATTTGGCATCTATGATTCGCTTCTTCAATGGATTAGAAATTACCTTTCGAAACGATCAATTCAAGTTGTCTTGGATGGTTTCAAGTCTGACATTCACAAAATAAATGCTGGTGTGCCTCAGGGCTCCGTTCTCTCTCCGACACTCTTTTTCATTTGTATCAATGATCTCTTGTCTGCCACTTCTAATCCAATATATTCCTTTGCTGACGACAGTACTCTCTGCTTTTTATTCGTTCCCGAACTCACCTGCTCTTCGGCTGTAGAACGGGAACGGCAGCGTATGTTAAGCTCATTAAATTCCGATATTAACAGCATAACTAATTGGGGAACTATCAACAGAGTGGAATTTAATGCTTCCAAAACCCATTGCTGTCGGCTGTCCAAACAGAAAAATTATATTCTCGGTATGTGTGTCAGTGACAACTTAAGTTGGAATGACCACATATTTGATGTGGATTTCATCAAGCTATGTAAGAAATATTTCACCCATTCTGATCTGGCCTCAATATATAAGGCATTCATCCGCCAAAAATTGGAATACAATACCCACATCTAGTCAGGTGCTCCTAAACCATCTCTACACCTGCTAGATATGACTCAAAACCGTGCGATAAAACTAATAGGTGATACTAATATCAGTCAGTCAATTGACACCCTTGAACACCGACCAAATGTCTCCTGTCTCACTTTGTCGCTATTCCACCGTCAGTGCTCATCAGTACACCCTCAAGCCCATATCGTGATTATTTCCTAAGCCGTACAACTCGCTTATGGAATGCCATGTCTAGCTCTTTATTTCCTTAGCCATAACCTTCAAATATTTAAAACCAATGTTCACCCGTACCTCTCTTTCCTTCCTCTATAATTTTCATTCGCCCGCATTATGTGCAAACATTTTAAGGGTACTTAAATCCCTTGAGCTCGCCAAAGTTATACTCGTATAAAAAAGAAAAGAGCGCATGTAAGAATGGATCTTCTGCACGACATATCTCGCGTTTCGGCGACATCAATTGCCCACGGAGATCGTGTGATTTAATGCCAATAGACTTTTGCTTGTGTCGTAACGTTCGCTTGTGGAATGCCGTGCCGAGGTCTCTATTTTCTAGTCATTATAACATTCAGACATTTAAAACCGACGTATATCGGTACCTATCTTTTTTTCCTTCCCAATTTTCGTTCGCCCATGTGTCTTTTGTTCAGCCCTTTCTTCTATTTTTCTAACCTCTTAAGTAGCAGAATTCTTTTGAAATATTATAACAACTTTAGTTATTGCTTAACCTTTCACGCTAGGACAAACCCTTCAATGGGATGACAAAAATATTAATCATTCCTTACTTGACTTAATTAATTTTGCAAGTCTGCCTCCAAAATATTGTGTCCCATCACTGCTTTCCATAAACATGTTGTCTTCATGTCAGGAAGCTCGTATAGTATTTGCATAATTCCTTTTAGGTTTCCATACATACACAAGCCCAAAGGTATGTTGGGTTGCATGTTACTTTATTATTCCACCAAAAGGACATGCATCATAACATAAAAAGTATTTAAAACAGCAATTCCTATGCAGTAGCCCCTAGCTACAACATTATATGTGTTTCCGTACAGAAAAGGAAATGCAAATCTCTAGAATGCTGTTGACAGATACTTTGCACTCTGAAAAACAAAGTAATCCTCTCACATTCCTCTCACATGTCATACAAGGGACGACAGCAACCCGCTTCCTGCATTTTCTAGCATAACATACTTTAACGAATTTGTTAGAAAAAAAAACTCAACCTCTCATAGACGGAGGAGGTTCTGTATGCCTTACATGTACTTTGGGAAAAATGTCCTCAATATCTCAGCACGTTAGTAGCTCCCTTAAATCTCTGTCCTAAAACTTGTACCCACTCCCGTGCTAGTACTTGTATTCGAATCTACCCAAACAATAAGCAAATGTACGAGAGGACACCATTACAATTTGATCTGAATTCTCCCTTTCATTTGCAGCCACCCTTCTTCATCCATCGAATTGAATACGTCGGTAGGCTGGATTATACAATTTGGTATGCAAATGCTCAAAGGCTCAAAGGCTCATCCAGTACTGACTTCAGGCTTAGCTAGGCAGTGGCAGTTATTTCTACACTCGCGGCAATGTTGTCAGCATTTCAATTTACGAATACGAGTATGTATACACGAAGGCAGATGCCAGTATTGAGCTAATATTCTCCCGGGGGTGTAATTAAATTTCCCAAACACAGATACATACATCGGTACACTGAATCTGTGGTCGAGACCCCGATAGATGCTTTTCTCATTAGCTCCGCCAAAATAAAAGCCTCTGCGCCTTAAAGGTGGATTTTCTTTTACGATACTCGTAGTTCTCACCTTAAAGTGGGATGGAAGCTGTTTTTTTTAATTCAAGGTGACAGTGGTGAGGAGAGGGTAGGTATTTCAGGAAATCGTGCATCGTGTTGACTTGGTGTTGTCTCTTGTGATGTTTAATGGGCAAAGCTAATTGAAAATTCTGGGAAGCATAGATGGGAGAGAACCCCTTTGCTGACTGCTTACGATCTAATTAAGAAATTCCTGGAATACCTGATCCCGCTGGAAAGTAACTCTGATTTATGTTTTTTTTATTTTTGAAGTCGGTGTGAACGTAGACACGGAAATTGTACGATAAATGTTGGTACACTGAAAGGTATTCTTCCATTTCTTGGAAGGAAAACTGGCGAAAGGAATAACACCAGGGAAACTTGGAGGATTCTGAAAGGGGTTCATCCCTTTCACCTTCATTAGGAAATTAAGAATTTTCATTATTTAGAGAGTTGTCTTTGGAGCCTTTGACAACGCTTTGCTGGCATCTTCCTTTCAAATTAGTTTAGTCTCACTAGAGTACATGGGAATTAAAGGAATATATTGTTTGCTCGGATTTGATATTAAATGGACTGACTATCGCACTTTAACTCAAAGTCATCCACACTTGACCTTAACCTTAAAATGGTTTTGTCAAAATTAGATTGCTAGATTACCTACAAGATATACAAAGACCGGACACGGAGGTAAGGCTTAATTAGGTCTTAGCGATGGTTTAAAATCTCCAACATACTCACGGTATGCTTCCCGATTTATTTTCTTCCCAACTGATTGTTTGCACCCACGGAATCGTCACCTTGCTGACAAATAATTGGAAATCTGCAACATTTAATAAGCCCACAACCTTTAACTGACCAGAGCCTAGAAAATCGTTTGACCATTTTATGTAAATTTGTATTTCCCGTTTTGAGTGATCCCTTACTTTCAAAATATGCTTACATATCCAGTTAACGAAACTTTGAAGTTTATTGCCTGTGTAAGAGCCTTCGTTCATCCTCACGGTCCCAGGCATTTTCGGTTTATGAAACTGAGCTGTATGGCAAACATTCAGGTCTTCCTCGTTTTTCTTAGAAAAGGAGGCTTGAAACCAAGATAGCTCCTGTCTCAAGAACTGCCGTTCATTTGCTCGGAAAAGGCCTATCCAAAAAGGTTGATGGATTTGTTTCTTACTGGCTATACCTACATCTTAGTAGATAATCAAATATCCGGAAAAATATTTTTTCCTTCTAGGGACCCTTCTATCAGTTCAGCTTATCGTGCAGAATTCAGCTTCATACATGTTGAGTCAGGTAGTAAATCAATTTGAACTGCATTAGTCAGTCTTAGCATTTTGGCACATTAGTCTATTGTCGATTGATACAGAATCCCCTTGTTTATAGATGGGACTGACAGAGTTGAACTGACGTGTAGAACTGACAGTATTTTTTTTCAGTCCGAACAAAGAACTAGTTTATTGTACTCTTTGTAAGTTCATTTTAATGAAATTTCTCAGTCTTTCGAAGAAAGGTGTGTAAGCGCTTGTGTCACAGAGTGCCTACAGTACCAGCAACCACCACCATTTCAGCGCCGAGTACCTGCCGCCTGATGGGAAAGTAGGCCTAACGTTCACGACATCTGCGCTGTCATCATCACTTCCACAGCAAGTATCGCAAGATGTTGCATCACTTATGCCCAGCACATTTAAGTGCTTAGCAAAAGTGTGTTGCCAGTAAGCAGTCTGAAGTGTTTCTTACTGAAGAACAGCAGGAAAATCGCTGATCTCCTAGAGATGTCGGGAAGAATTCGTTTGGTCTGCCGGCAACCTGGTGATTCTTACTATCTGGGTGGGTTCGAGTCCTGAAAAACTCTCCTCTGAGCCTTGCCTAGCAAGTCCATTTCATTTACTTTGATCAGATTGTTACCTTGCACCCAGATAACGCTCAATCAGTTTAGCCTCCCGACTGCCTTAAGTGAAGTCTTGCATTCTCGAACTAACTTTGAAGTCATAAGACGGTTCATCAGAGCTCTAAGCGCAGCTTGGTTATCACCACAGATGCAGACGTTTCGCCCCTTCCACCTAATATTCACAATATATTTCATTACCATCAGGATCGCGTACATCTCTGCAAGTTTTCCTAACGAGGTGTGAAATATTACATTGTCCTCCAGAGCCGCATCCTAAATCGGTCGTGGAGCCATGCGTAGAGACCCGACTTGGCTCATATTCTCGCCGAAACCAGTCCAGGACCCAGCCAAAGTCTACTTCATTTTTTTTCCGCAGCAGGAGTTCTGGTGTCATTGCATCAGTTGGCATGTCAGAGTTAAGGGACACTCGGAGTGCAAGGTCATCAAATGTCCAATGCGTATTGTAACAGAGACCACTTCGCCTTAAACTGGAGGTGGCTTTGAGACTACAGCTGAAAGATATGAATATCAATCGGTTTGAGGCAGATTCTTCAATGCATCCGAGACAGACCGTTTTTGGACATATTTTCATAAGAGCTTGTTCCACCAGACCACCAACGTCTTATCAAAGCCCCGTAGATCCAAAGGAGCCTTCTCGGTAACAGTCCCCATGTTATGCCGATGGCTCCTAATCCAGAAGTGTTTGTTATACAGGACTACACCCAGATACTTATGTTCTTTGGAAAATTGGATGGTGATGCCTTTAAGCACTAGATGGGTCAGACTAGTCAGCTTCCTCAGTTTTGAGAGGATTAACTTAAAGCTTATTTCTTGTGTACATGCCGTCGAACGTTGAATTGTCGAAACCACCCTCAATGTTGATGAAAACGCCAAGTGCGTATTCCTTCTTGTCGAGTGCGTCTTCAATGCTGTCTACCAGATTTTGAAGCGTACACATGGAGCTCGACCATTTCTTCCATCCTCTTCAACACGAAGTCAGATTTATAGATCTGAAGCTCTTGACGAGCATGTAGTCGTCTTTTCCGATTTTCAGTATAAAGGCTACTCCCACTTTTCGCCAGGGTTTCGGTATGTATGCTAGTACTAGGCTAACAGTTAGGCTATCTACCTTTTTCTGACATAACTGGGTATACGCCATTGGTGACATGCGACTTGAAAGCATCAAAGGAAGCAATAGCTTGTTTGATGGTAATGCCCCGGTGAAAGATACCAGCTATGGCGTGTTGTGTTATCTAGCTTCATTAATAGGAGCTGGAATCATTCCTACCAACGAAAACCAGTCAAGACCGGCGGCATTGTGTTTCTTCAGCTAATTTATGTATGCACCAACTTTCTTCACATAAAACGTCAGATGGGACGCCTACTCTATCGGCTAGAGTTAGGGTTTCTCTATACCCTACCGTTCTCTCAGCTACTGAAAATCCATTAAATGATGCTTCAATTCCCTGCAAACTAGTCTCTCAATTAGATCAATTTGAGCATAAATTCCTGTCCTGGAGCTGCAAACCCTTCAAATTTGTATAGAAGTTGCTGGTCCCAATTCTGTCCCTGTTCATGCATCGTAGTAACACATTATGGTTTCAGGTGTTTGTTACCTATATGTAGTGCGATCACATTTTATTGAAGCGGTTGTTGGTAAAGACATGTTACAAAGGCTTACTCGCCCAAATATTTATAATTAACATAGATCCCTCAATTGGATGAAATGACCCTGAATGGGACTAAAACTATGGAATGGTTGAAGACAATATTGGAGGCATATACAATTTTCAATGCATGCCTTGCGTTAATCAGTACGTGATCGACGGTACGGTTTGTTCGACCATCTTAAGATAACCTGATTGCATTGTCTATGTTTTCGTAAGGACATCTGAGCGTATATCCGCATAGACCGCTGCCACAAAATCATCAAATGTCGATTCGTAGGAGCTTAACATTCAGATGACTCCTCCAAAAATGTTTTCCTAACCAATCCGAGCATTGAAGCTTCCAAATACGACTTAATGTCGGGTCGTTCCTATCTGAGGCTGAAGTCAGTCTTAGGTGCAGTCACTGTATACATATGTTCACTTCTCCATTCTTACTGGGGTACCTAGTTAGGGACGCCAAACGTTAGCATGGTGGTAATCAGTCATTCTACCCTATTCACACAAATCCCCGCAGAAAATGCTTGTTGCTACTTAAATAGAAGGCTCGCTTGGTAATACCTGGTTACCTATTAAATTCCTCTCTGATAAGAATTTCCAATTTCGGTTACCATTTTTTCTATTTTTTATTGACTCAGAATCAAAGTGAAACTATCCCATGGTGATATCTGGGGCTTCCTAATTCGTTCGGTGGAACTTTCTCATTGATTCCGTTACCATTTATATAATGGTACCAGTACTCCAAAATCGATTCCGTATTTGCTTCGGAGTCTAATAAAAAAAATTGGCGTGAATATTCGACTCCTGTCAGATGAAACGAAGATGCCCTTATGGGGAGTGTAATTCTTCAAAAAAGCACCTTCACCTGGTTAAATTTTAAATGTATGGAGCGAAAAATTCTCGATGGATCAGATCTCTTTAACAATATTTTTAAGACCGATAACGCACCTCGTGCCCTCAACCTCTTATCAATCTAGTAAGAAACGCTTATACGCTCAAAGATATAGGTTTGAAAGTCGAAGATCTGAAAGGATATGTATACTGTGATTTTATAGTTGTAAGTCAAATTTTACTGGTGAGGGCTGGTATTTTTATAATTCATCACAGAAGATGTTCTGTTTACCCGTGTGACGCAACAAATAACCACGGATATGGATGGACTTACTACTGACGACCCCAGCAAATAAAAAACTGTCCACGATAAACCTAAGTAGTTCGAACCTACGCTACAAGGCGGATCATCCAAAAAGTGCGGTGGACTGGCCGCGCAACAGAAGGATGGAAAACTGACACGTCTTCTATGATAATTACTTTAAATTGATTAGAAGGCGCCTTGATATGATATGCGCTTTAAAGTTTGCTCTACGAGCTCCTCGCCCGGATGTATGAGCAATGTCTTCAACTGGTTGGAAAGGGGGCATCTTTGGCTTCACAGTTGGGAAACCTGACACCAGCTCTGAAAATAAAATCAGGCTGCGAGGCGAGGCGAAATATTTTCATGGCTAGTGCAGGTTTTCCACACCTCAACATCCATGGCCTGAACACTTGATCACCTGATCAACTAGTTTGATCATACTGCGGTTAACGCAAGATGCAGTTGTATCAGACTCAGTTGATGAGTCAACTACTACCTTGTCGTAGCCAAGAATGCAATTATCCAAGAAACCATTGGAGATGCCGTGTCTATCATAATATGCAGGCTTTAACCTTGCCACAACAACGAAAGCCCTGGTGCCGCCAAGGGCGTGTAAAAGAGCTATAGCTATGCGGCACTGCAAAAAATAACGGAAGCACCACCACCAATTGATTGATTTTAAGGCTGAGTACATCTTAAAAGACGACCTATATAGAGCCATGTTATCTTCTAGCATCGTCATAATTAAAAGAATTTTTCGAAGGTCACAAGCACGATATTTCAGTCTTTAAAACTCCTGGCATATAGATGCCAGCGAACTACTCGCTTCACTGGAGCGCTTACGGCCATTGAAGCAGAAACTGCAAAGTTGGGTTTAGTGGTGGGTCTAACTAAAATAAATTACAATATATTCTGTCAACAAGAAAGAACTCACAATATAACAATAGCTTCCGTGTCATTCATAGAGACTGCTGGGTCACGAGGAATCCATGTGTATTCATATGAATCCAAATTGGCCTTTGTTACATATCAGAAAGGCATTGCTTACTTAAACCTGAACTCCGGTGCACCTTTCCCTCGCCCGCTTCTGAAACTCCCACCTTCTTAGACTTAGGTAAAATATCCCTACGAAAGATGCCATCAGCATTTTCAAGGTTTGCTGCCCCATTACCACGAATATCCTTTTTTTTTTGCTCTGTAATCTGTAGTCTATAATACATTAATACATTTCAATAAAATAAGACCGCATAAATAAAACTTAATATATTGTAATTCATAATATGCTGACGATACAATTGGCATTATTACCATGAAAAGCTTTTCAGATTTGCGTCCCTTATGGAAGATTTTACCATTTCACATTTGACTCCCAGCCACCAACGAATGGTGCCCTATATTGCTAAATTAATGACTAACCACTCATTTATGTACAAGGCATTAAAACGACAACCGCTTCGAACAAAAGGACCATATCCGTGAATGCAGACATTGCCTCTTCCAAGACATAACTAGAGCTTTCATTAATATCTCTCAAGCACAAGTAAATTGTTCTTAACCGCGATGGCGTTGTTGAGTACTTCTTACTTTCAGTAATTGGCACTTGAAGAATAAAATGAATTATGTGAAGAAGTCAAAAGAAAGAAGGGGAACAGAAAAACAAATCAGAAAAAAAAAATACAGAAATTATCTTGAACATTGTATGAATGGGACAAAGGCAGGATTATGAGAAATGCAAGCCCGTCTATGTATACGACTATAACAAAGAGACCATAATGTATTCACGCGGTTATCCAGCACTCAATTAGTTGCTGTGTGCTTTGTGGCGTTTCCTCTTGTTTCGTTGCTAATTGCTTAATTAAATTTAATTTTATGTTTAAAGTTATCCTTGAACATTCGCGTGACATCGAGGAAATAATTTAATCCTGGTGGTTGGTTGCACACTTGACAGATTAGTGTTAATAAATGTCCTAGGGTGCTAGCAGTAATATGCAAATTATGTGGTGTCGTACAGTTGGGATATTAGTGGATTGCTTCAAGAGAGCTTACATTTTTAGAAATTCCAAATCAGGCTTAGGCAGACGAGGATTTAAGAGGGAAATTTATGCAAATTTGTTTATCACACAATGCAATGCAACATCGAACAGTACTATAATATTCTCATGGAATATAAGAACAGTACAAGTGCATCTGCATCTGCCATCTCAAACAGCTTAATGTTAGAATCATGGGTTGCTCGTCCTGTACTCTAAATACTGGAGCTTTGGAATTTATCCTGCACACAGAATCTGCGACTAAATGTGACCCATATGGACATTAACCTTAGAGTTTGCAATTATATCTTCTTTCAATTCAATTTATTGCTATAAATAAGTTGTACATTAAGACAATGTCTCTTATAGTACTAAGTAATAATATTTAGTTACAAAATGATAAGTAATATTTAGTAATTATAATGATAATAATAAAAAATAAAAAGGAAAAAGAAAGATAAAAAAAGGGAGAGGAAATAAAATAGTCAAGAAATTGGAGAAAGACTGAGGTAGAGTTGATAGTAAATAGATGCATTAAGAAGAAAAGTACACATACAAGGCAGTTTTGAAGCTAGCAGTATTTGACAAGCACTTTATATGAGACGGTAAGTTATTCCATAGTCTAATAGCATAAATGAAAAATAATCGCGATGAATTGAGGTATTTGCAACGCTGAGTGCTAATGTTGAAAGTTCTTCTGGAAAGGGAAAATTCCAGTTTGGAGTAAAGGTAAGGGGGTTGCTTTGTGTTTATAATTTGATGTAGAAATATGCAATTTCTAAAATCAAGGTACTTTCTCAATGTAAAGGCAAGAAACCGGCATGAGAATTCCGAGATTCTATCGTATCGTTGCCTTGCATAAACATACCGAACAGCATCATCATAAGCAACCTGGAGCTTGCGAAAAGATAGTGAGTCAAGGTCACTGTAGACAGCTGCAGCATATGAAATAATGGGCATTATGAGGGTGAGCACAAGTCTTCGGCGAGTATTCAAGGGGGTATAGTTGGCAGAAATCCAAAGTTTACGCAGGCATCCGTACACGCGACCAACAACGATGTTAACGTGGTTATAGCCGGAAAGCTTTCGGTTTATGGTGAAACCAAGACTTGTAGCCACTTCAACTAACCTAATCTTACTACCGGCTAAGCAAACATCAGGAACTAGACTTAGCTCAAAAGACTTGTTTGATATTGGAAGTACTTGACATTTTTTTGGGTTCAAAGCTAGTCCATTTTTAGTTGCCCATTCAACAATGGAAGCAAGATCCTCATTTAGTAGTGACACTAGTTCACCTATTTTATTAACCGGATGAGATAGGTAAAGTTGTACATCGTCTGCATAGAAATGAATAAGCGCGTGCTTACAAATTGATGCTAAGTCATTTATGTACATGCAGAACAAAATCAATTTCCTGTTCATCAAGGCCTCTGCTGGAGACAACATCATACTCGAAACAATCGGCAGCAACATCATTTGAAACACAATAGTCTTTCATTTCATCTAAATCAATAGTACAGCTCCTGTCACTACTTACACCAATGCCAACTTGGCGTAGATTTCTCCACAGTACCTTGGAGGGTAAAGAAGTGCTCAGTTTAGATGAGTAGTAGTGTCGTTTAGATGCACGAACAGCATCGGTTGCAGCATTACGAGCAGCTTTGTACCTGTTCCAGTTAATCGCGTTTTGTCTACGCTTCCACTTACTGTACAGTCTGTTTCGCTTCTTTAGAACACCAACTACCCCTTCCGTGAACCAGGGACACGCACTGTTTCGGATCGCGACGGTTTTTATTGATACATGATCATTGAATAATTGCATTACAAGCGTCTGGAAAATGATTAGCTTTTCATTTGGATCGGCAACCAAGTTTGCTGCGGTCGTTAGTGCTTCATGATTTATCGATGAGTAATCCCTATAAACAAAGGAGCTTGAAGAAGAATTGTGGTTAAAGACAACATTGTAGGTACAGAATAGGAGATCATGTTTGCTGACACCTTCAAGAGAAATCTGATCATACAGTAAGACAGAGAGTGAATCAGATACAATAACAAGGTCTAAAAGGCTCGGTGGTGCACCTGGCCGGAAACATGTTGGATAGGAATTATTTACAATTTCAAGTCCACTTGCCGCCGCCATTTCTTTCACTTGGTAGGACCGCGAGTCGTTTTTAAGCATCTTGGCATTAAAATTACCACAAACGACAATGTTATTATATAAAGGGGAGAATTCAGATAGAGAAGAGAAAAAAGGTTCAGTTGAAAAAACACGATTTGGATTGTAGCAGCAAGCAACCAGACATTTGACAGACCCATCAGAAATTTCTGCAATCTCAATCAAAATACTCAACATCAGTTCCTAGCGATTTTTTTATGACTTTACATTTTAAGGTTTCCTTGCAATATATCGCAACACCACCTCCTGTTGTTTTCGTAACCCTATCATTACGTGCGAGCTCATATCCAGCTATTTTGTAAAAATAATTATCAATTCCAGGTTCAAACCATGTTTCATCAACACATATAAATTAAATTATTAGATTAATTTTTTAGTTTTTAAAAAAGCATCTTTATTGCCTCACGGCCAGACTTAGACTAAACATACAAAAATTTCTTAAAAATAACCTAAGCTAAGCTTCGCCCCATTATCTTTTGGTTCCCACGATTTTCCGTTGGATTCTGCTGCGTCTGCGACTGGGACATTGGACACCACTGGTTGTTTACTGCATTCCATCACGTACATATGTTAACACTAGCGGGAGCATGCGGATGTCGTTCGCTATTTGATCGTGTGCATTAACTTGACACGGCAAACATTGTCTTTTGTTATTGCTGTCGTGGTTTTTGTCTTTTAATATTATTTTCGTTAACTCCTCCGCCCTTAAATTCAAACGTCCACGTTTGATTCTTCAAAACAGAGGGATCTGGCTGATTCTAGTTGAATGAATGGGTATCTGGATTTCGGAGCTTTTGGTCATTGAGCCGATGTTTGGTTGAGAGATTGCGGCAGCTGATTCTTCTATAGGTATGTTCTCTATCGGCTGTTCTGCGACTGTTTTGCCATAGGGTTTTGCAGATTTCCTTACAATCTTCCATATGAAGAAAAAGGCAATCACCAATGTTAGAGTTAACATCCCAAATATGGTAAGGTTCTTTTGGCGGTTATTCATTTCCAATTTTTGAATGTATCGGGTATTATTGACCTCTATTTCCCTAATCATTTCTAAGGAAAGAAGTTCTTCTATAGTCGGTTTTTCTGCATGTGGTTGTAATATTGCTGGCAAGGGTTTATGGTCAGTGACTTCGTTTGCTCTAAAGGTTAGCTGGCGTGCTTTGATGGTAGCATTGTGAAATTGGATGAGATATGTTCCGTTTAGGTGGACTGTTTTCTCGTCTATCTCGATTTCGCCGTTATATTGGTTTAGTAGGATTATTCCAGGGATTATTTCTTCTATCGTGGAAACTTGTTGATTGTTAATCTGTGTGCATGTTGGGGGTCGGCTTGAAAGTAAATAGCTAATACACTTATCGTTACTTATGTCTATTACATCGTAGTTACAAATAGATAGCTTGTTAAAGGTTTTACATGGTTCTCTTATTCCGTATAGTTTAGTTTTACATTTCAAGATTTCGTTAAATTCTAACTTATTTATAACATTATTTCTTTTTATTGCTCTTATTAGCATTTTTTGACATGATTCTTTAGTAGTGGTTGGTAAACTTACAATATATATTAATAACGTGTTATTTGACGCTATTTTTACTTTCGAAAATTCAATTGCCTCTATGACATTGTTATAGGGCATATCTTCTTTATCTAATATTTCCTTAATAAAATTTACTTCTGAATTTGATAATATGTATGTATTTACTATGTTAGCTTTTGCCCATTACATGGCATACTCAATGTTTATAACATCTTCCTTAATTATTTCTAATTTATATTTTAAGCTTAACAAAAAGTCGTCTGTAGACTTTAAATTCTTTACTATACTATTCGTAATATTGCTTATTTCGCTAATTTTGCTTAAAACTAGTCTGTTGATAACAACTTGTTGGTTATTGTTAGTTAGGACGTTGTTAATTTTGGCTTCGATAATCTCAAAGTCATGCTTGTCTGGGGTTCCGGCAATCCATTTCCAGGCAGAGCCTAGGAAATCGAGAGATCGCTTAATTTTCGGCTTCGGGAGTAATCGGTTGAGGTGCGTTTGGACTTGCAGGATTTGATTGAGGAGAAGTGGGAGCATTGGATGGGATGTACCAATAATCTGTTGCACTTTCTGTTCTATTTGGTCGAGCGCCAGCCGATATTGGTTTAGGTCAATCACGTGTATCAACTTAAAAGTACCGGTTTGCATTTTCGCTATTCCGGCCTCTATAGTGACCAGCTGTGCATTCGAGTAGTCAAGCATTCTCACGTCGGCCTTTGAGGGCACGACTATAACTCTAAAAGAAAAGTTTAATTCTTTATTAGGGATTTATGGACTATTTTTCCGGATTTAGTTAAAATTGTTGTCGTTCTATTTTCAGATACTACTTCCTTCTTATACCGAGATGATAATTTTGAACCCTTACGTCTATTCTGCCTAACAAATATAATCTGACCAGGAATAAAATCTTTAATGGGTTGCCTTTTCCTATTATGATACCTAAGATCAGCAGCTTGTTTTTCTTGTAATTTCGTTATATTTTCTTGTCGTGCTTCCTCTAGTAATGCAGGATCCGAGGTTACCCTTCTCCCAAAGAATACTTCGATTGGCTTCTTTGCAGTGGTGGAGTGAATAGAAGAGTTATATTCATGAACAGCGCGTTCTAGAAGTTCCGTGAAAGAACGATGGAGGCCTTCCGTTTTCAAGCATCTCATTATTTCAATGAGCGTTGAATGGAAGCGCTCAACTTGACCGTTGACGGTACTTGAATATGGAGGTGTCTTGAACATTTTGATTCCGAGCTCGTTTTCAATCATGAAACTTATTGATGCCGAATTAAATGACTTCTCGTTGTCTACTATAACCATTTCTGGCAGTCCATAGGAAAAGAGTGTTTCCCTTAATGGTTGTCGAACGTCTTCGATTGCCTTGGATTTAAGAATTTTTACCAACGCGTATTTTGAGAATTTATCGACTGAAGTTAGAACGAGATTGTTTTCTGTAGAGAATATATCCAAATGAACAATTTGCCCTGGATATTGGGGTATCGGTGTAGCCTGTATTATTGGTTTGCTTGGATGCCGGTCATACTTATTTTCCTAGCATACTAGGCAATTTTTTATTACTCTCTTTATTTTACTGGCCATGCCTGGGAAATAAAATTTCTCTAATATTTGCTTCCTGTTTTCCCGATCATTGCGATGTGCCCGCTTATGTGTTGTAATGATAATTTCTTCTTGTTCTACCTCGTTAGTGACATCCTGAACTTGTAGTTGTGTGAACCTTATTTTGTAGTTGTTGAAGTGAGTGCTGTATATTTCTTGGATTAAGCCCATGACGTGCTCGTCAGTTTTGATACAGTTTATAACCGAGGGATTCAGAATTTTTTTGAGAATTCGCTTCAAATTTTCTAGATTAAATTCAGGCTCTGTTATTATATGTCTATGGTACGTTGGGAATATAATGCTGAAAGTTTGGCTGGGATTTGCGTTTGTTTGAAGAAAAATTTGGTTCTTGTATGCATTTATTGGGACTTCTACGCTTTGTATGAGATTTTGTGAGGAGCTCTCGTCACTATGCTGAGTGACGGACATGGTGTTAATGCTCGACAGCTGTGGGGCTCTGGATAAAGCATCCGCCACCACGTTCGTTCTTCCTGGCTTATATTTTATTTCATGGTTGTATTCCTCTAGTATTGCCTTCCACCTCTTCATTTTGCTGTTGTTGTTCTTATTGCTTAAAGCAAATGTGAGGGGTTGGTGATCCGTAAAGATTCGGACCTTGACAGGACCGTACAGGTAGTTTCGGAACGAACCTAGTGCCCAAATAATGGCCAACATCTCCTTCTCGTTGGCTGCATAATTTTCTTCAACCTTGCTTAGTGTTCGTGATATGAATGAGATAGGTTTGTTCTCTTGCTCGAGAACGGCACCAATCGCAAAATTGGAAGCGTCCGTTGTGAGATCAAAAGGTTTTTTAAAATCAGGGTATGATAGGACTACATCTTTGGAGATAAGGGAGTTTTTTAACTTGTTAAAGGATTCGAAAGCTTCTTGGTTTAATTCTATTGCTAATTTTGAAGACTGGTTTTTGGACACGCGTCCCTCTTCCCCTCTCAAAAGGACTGTTAAGGGCTTCGCTAGCTTTGCATAGTCTTTCACAAAGCGACGGTAGTAGCCAGACAGGCCAAGGAAGGATCTAAGTTCCTTAAGTGTTCTCGGGACTGCGAAGTCGGCAATAGATTTCACTTTAGTGGGGTTTGTTTTGACCCCTTCTGCCGAAATGAGAAAACCTAGAAATTCAACTTCAGGTTTGAAAAAGTGGCATTTATCCAATTGCACTTTCATGTTTGCCTTGCTCAATATACCGAATATTTCTTCGATATCTTTGGCGTGCTGAGTTTCGCTCTTGCTGAAGATGATTATATCATCTATATACACGTAACACGTTCTTCCGATATTTTTATGCAAAATATCGTCAATTGCCCTTTGGAAGATGGAGGGGGCATTCTTTAAACCGAACGGTAGCCGTGTGAATTCGTATTTGCCAAAGTTGATAGAAAATGCCGTTTTCTCGATATCGGACTCCCTTAAAGGAATCTGGTGAAAACCGCTCTTTAGATCGAGTACGGTGAAGAATTTGTTTTGTCCTAACTGGGCAATTACTTCGTTTATATCCGGTATTGGATAACGGTCGGCGATCGTAACACTGTTCAGTTTCCGGTAATCAATTACCAATCTATATTGCTTTGCACCGTTAGAATCAGGTTTTTTTTCCACAATCCACACGGGAGAATTATAGGGTGACCGTGAAGGTCTAATTATACCATCTTCGAGCATCTTCTGAACTTGTTTCTCGACTTCTGCTTTCAACGACATTGGGAATGGGTAATGTCGCGTATAACAGGATCGCCTGTGGAAGTTCTTATGTCTGCGACAACTCTTGTTGTATATGTGAGCTTCTCCTCGGGATCAGAGAAAAGGCAAGGATATTTATTAACGGCTGATTTCAATAAGTACTCTTGGTTTGGCGTAAGGTGGTTTACATCGATATTTATGGAATTGACTGACTGCGACTTCTGCTGCTTGATCTTAATTCTAGCTTTATTGAGGACCGTCATGTAACTTTCCTTGGTATGAATTATTGCGGATAATTCTTTAAGGCTATCGTTACCTAAGATCCCATGGAAAGTTTTGAGGGAAGGTAGGATAAAGAACTTGAGATTGATATTTTTTAAACCAAATAAATTTAGAAATGTGTGGTGGCTGATTTTCACATCGCCGGCTATAGATTTAGCGTAAAAGATCTGTTCGTTTGGAATGGAGTTTACTACAAAGTCGGGTCTAATATAATTTTTATTCGATCCTGTATCTATTAAAAATTTTAGGATCTCTCCGTCTCTTGTCTTACATTCGAAGTAAGGCAAAGAGGAATCGGTCAGCCTAAAAAATGAACGTCATTATATTGTGACGCTTGTTGCATTAGGTATTGGTATTCTTCGTATCCTGGTTGATTTTCGACTGATTGCTGTGTATTGAAATGTTGAGCATCAAACGGTTGTACATCGAAATGCTGGGTGTTAGCCTGGGTATCTTCTCCTTGGGCTTGTGTGTACGGGTTTTCTTCCGGTTTCATTCTTTCCGGGATTGGTGTTAATATTGTTGGGTCTTCCATGCTTTCAGACGTTTGACTAATATGATAGTTTTGTTGCTTCACTTTATGAGACATAGAGGGTTGCCGAGTAGGGAAATTTTGCTTTGCTGAATGGAAATTAAATTGCCGATTTTGTTGGTTAGCGATTCCAACTTGGTTGCTTCGACCTTGCGTTGCTGCCTCCATTTTAGTGGGCATTTGGATGGGAGGAGGTCTGATAGGCTGAGAAGGATTCTGCCGATGATTTGGAATTTGATTTGATTGATATGAAGGAAAATTGAAGTTTGGGTGGAAACCATAGGAATAGAATCGCTGTGGGGGAGGTAACTGTGGTGGATAAATTGGATATAGTGGCCTAAAAGCGAAGTTCGGGTTCCCTTGCGGTGCTGGATGTTGTTGAGGTTTCTGTTGATGGTGTGGAAAGGTTGGGCGAGATGGTTGTTGTTGAAGGTTCTTTCTGGCTGTCCCCTGATTTAATTGAGCTTGATGCGACCTATAGTTTTGATTCTCAAGCTTGAGACAGAGGTGTAGGGCCTGAGGTAAGTCCGCTGGCTCTTTCACGCCGAGAAGATCTGACAAATTACCTCTAAGACCTCTAATAAAAGTGTCAAGTGCCTTGTCCCGATAGGTTTGGGTAAGGAGGCGCATTGACTCGGGGCTAATTTCCATGCAGGAAATTTTATTTATAATCAGCGTTAATTGCGAGCAGACGGCTTGATAAAATTCTTGTACAGAACGATTACCCTGTACAAGGTGTGCCATCTGACATTCCAGAGTAGTGACGTCCCGCTTATCCGCATAATGCATGGTGAGACAGCTCGCTATGCTTTCCCAGTTGAGGGGCGTGTTATAAGATTCTAGGGCGGCGTCGGCTTGACCAATAATTTTGTTGCGTATCACGTTTAGGATCCCAAAATACTTTGGAGTTCCTTTCATGTGCTCATAGATGCTGAGTACGCGTTCTACGCTTTTTTTCCAGGAGGAAAACTCACTGGCGTCCCCAGAGAATGTTCTGAGGCAACGAATCACATCGGGAACCTTTTCTAGGTCATCCAAACGATGCTGATACTCAGGGAAAATGGTCTGGTCTACACCAGAAAAACGTTGAGCATTTGGGTTAAGAATACCTTCAACAATTTCTTTGCCCTGCTGTTTAAGGACACGCTTGACAATTGACGCTACTAAAGCATCCAATTCGGGAGTGGATCCGATTTCTTGTTGTTCCACATTGGAAGAACTTGATTGGTAAGAACAATTTGGATCCTGTGGGGATGTTGTTGATGTGCGAGATAATGGTACATTGATTTGGTTAGAGGGTATGAGACTTGTTCGGGTGTTATTGGATAATGGGTTTGAGGAGATGGGATTTTGCTGCGTATTTTGAGCGGAAGCTGCCTGCTCTGCAGCTTGGGTTCGCGTGGTTGGCATGATTTGAAAGAAAGAAAAATATCAAGGGGAGGAACACGAAATTTAACCAAACTTATGGAAAATAAATGAAGATTTTTTTTTTTTCGCAACTTGAAAATGTTATAAAGCACAAGTTGTTATCTATTAAAAATAAAATAAAAATAAAAAATTTGTTCACCTCTCACTTAAGATTATTTTCGCTTACACATTAATTCTTGTTTTTTTAAATTCTAATTATTCTTATCGTAAATTTCTGTAGTATATTTAGTTTTTTTCGTAATAAAATTTCCTTAGATAATGATATTTCTTTCTATAATATATTCAAGCTATTGTTATATATTTCACTTGGATTTTCTTAAGTATTTCTAACACCTGAATTTATTATTCCTTACGTATTACTTAGTCCTAATTTCTTGTTTCAATAGTATGGAGAAAAAAATTTTTTCTTGTTATTTTCTTTTGCTTAATTTCTAACTTCACTTTCACCATATGGGTGTACAACTTGAATTATTAATTTACGAAGCACTTATGTAATTTTACTTAATATTTCTTACCCTAGTACTAAAATTAACGTTCCTAACTTCATGAGTCTAGTCGGTTGCCTTTGTCCGGATTGCTCTTCTGCCGGGTTGTGCGGATTTGGGTGGTGCGGCTAGCTCTAACGAGCTTCCGGTTTGTCCAGTTCACTGGGCTACTGCGGGGCCCTTGTACAAATTTGTACTTTCACCACAACACAAACTCGCGAGGGACCACGGATTTTTATATTATTTCTTTTTGAAAAAAAAAATATTTCGCCACTCGCGGGGTGGGCACTTCTTTACGCGCTATTTATCCCGTATTACTACTTTCGAGCTACTTAGCGATTTCCCGTGGTCCCTGCTCGGGCGCCAATTAAATTATTAGATTAATTTTTTAGTTTTTAAAAAAGCATCTTTATTGCCTCACGGCCAGACTTAGACTAAACATACAAAAATTTCTTAAAAATAACCTAAGCTAAGCTTCGCCCCATTATCTTTTGGTTCCCACGATTTTCCGTTGGATTCTGCTGCGTCTGCGACTGGGACATTGGACACCACTGGTTGTTTACTGCATTCCATCACGTACATATGTTAACACTAGCGGGAGCATGCGGATGTCGTTCGCTATTTGATCGTGTGCATTAACTTGACACGGCAAACATTGTCTTTTGTTATTGCTGTCGTGGTTTTTGTCTTTTAATATTATTTTCGTTAACTTATAACATCAACAGAAGAGTCATTAAATAGATAATTAAGGTAATGAAGTTTAATTTGGTTAAGACTCCGTGCATTAATGTGACATACCTTAAACCCTCTTCTTTGACACGAAAGAACGTTCAACATTGTGCGAGTCTGAACTTCATTCATGCTACGACCATGACGAACGTTTGTGCTATCGAAATTCGTAAACAAATAAAGTGCAAATCATACCACAGGCTTCCAAACAAATCCGTGTACAAGTAAGGAAAAACAAAGTGAAAAGAGGAAAAGATATCAAAATATTGCAGAGAAGAGATAGGACAAATAAGGAAAAAAACAGGGAAAAAAACATACTAGAACAGTCACAGTCACAGCGGAGAATAGCAGCAGCAGCAGCACCATCATCAGAGAAAGCTCGGTCGATGCTTGCTTCTTGATTTAGACAATCAGGAGTAGCGGCGGCAGCGTGTAGATCAGCGAAGCTTTCAATGAGAAAGCTTTTACCATTTGTGTCTCTTCTCACATAAACAGACCCATACTTCGTGTGTGCGGATGAAATTAACTTTTTACGTCTGAGTTCAGTAGCACTGCGGAGAAGACGTCGAGTGTGCATTGTTAAGCTCTCATTAATGAAACATTTATTGTTGTCGGACGATTAAGCTGATATAAGCTCTCTACGATGCACATTGCGGAAATGGGCGGCATACTTTAGAACTTCATTTCTTTCAGCGCATGGAGAATTTGATGACAATTGAAGAAGAGCCGGGGTTGTTGTTGCTGTTCTCAGTCAATCGACTTTTTGTGCGAAAAATGATCTTAAGGACTGGTGGCTTGCACTCAATTGTGTGACAAAACCGGTTAAAAATAATTTTTAAATTTTCATCTTGGTGTTGCGGTACACCAAAGAGAACAGCTTCAGCAGCAATCTCTTTCCTCTCAATGCTGTTTAGCTGGTGCTGAAGATCAATAATTTCCCGATTTGTTGCTTTCGTAGTGTCATTAATTGCCTCAAGTTGATTAATACGAGCGTTTAAAGATGAAATTGAGGTCTCAATTGTGGTAAAATGCTGCTCTCAATTTATGACTGTTTCCTCAATTTTTTTGATCATTTCATCACGTAGTTTGGTAATTTCATTAACAAAAGGTGAAGTGTTGCAGTTTGTTTTGCTAGGCTTTTCTCCATCTGTTTTGCGGTGAGAACGGTGTTGTTATTGCAAGACGACGGTGATGAAGAGTTCGAGTGGTTTGGTGAGGAAAGACAGCCTTTTTGAAGAGCTGTCTTGGAGCGGAGGTTGATATCGGTATTTTGCGGCATTGTTAGGAAGAGCACAAAGGAATATTTTGTGGTTTTCTTATGGCGGCAGAATTTATGTGGATTTACAGCACAAGAGCACTATCTAGAATGGATTACGACGATAAGGGATTTCGAACTTAATGCACTATTTCACTTGACACTTTTATGGGCGTTAGGAAAAATTAATTTGGTTATATGTTCACTATGACGGACGAGATTGTGAGGCACGAGTATTCACTTTGACAACTCATAGTCAACAACAACTCTTCGTCAAAAGCAAACATTTTCTCACCAGAAAAAGGTACACAGAATTCCTCCTCAACTATTCTGCGCTCCCACTGCAGAATCCAATCACCATACTTTTATGATATACTTCGATATAAACGTTAAGGGAAGATAAAGTCTTAATGCTGACCGGCTTTAGATAATATACCGAAAGTTAATTTTCCATTTTCGCACTTTCTCTTTTGCCGATGACTGGGTGCTATTGAATTAAGGGAGACGCTGCGTGGCGTCAACTTGGCATTGAATCTATATATATAAAAGAAACTTCCATAAACGTATGTTCGCTATTGACTCTCAAAGTATCCAACCGATTTTGGATTCCGAACATGCTATAGAAAGAGGACGTCACGGCAATAGTATGTGGCCAAAAAAATTAAAATTTTGGGCGATTTTTGACCATTTTTTGGACGATTCAACTGATTTCGGCCAAACATCATTTGCTATGTTTATTGGTTTGGCAAATTCCAATTTAATGTTAACAAATTTGTTGGACTATTTTTGGCAAATTCGGCCGACTTTGGCCAAACATCATTTTCTAGGTTTATGGGGTCGACAGACAAATTAGAATTTTATGTTTAAAAAAATTATTGGCCCATTTTTGGCCCTTTTTTTAGTCAATTCAGCTGTTTTTGGCCAAACTCAAGATAACGGTTTTTTCTAAGTTTTTTGGTTGTTTAATTTGCATTTTATGTATGAAAATTTTTGGAGCCGTTTGTGACCTATTTTCGTCCAATTCTGGCTATATTTAAAATAATCAAGTCGAAATTTATCGGTTTCTCTATTTCTTTCTTCGTTCCTCATGCGACGAATGTGCTTTTATAAATCGGCTCAGTGGACTGGACAATACACCCAAACGTGTATAGATTTTTTTTCTCTTCTCTTATGGACGCAGGCAAGCGGCAATCTCGGTCGAAACTGGAGCTTTTTCTTCTGCGCAAGACCTCTCGTATTGACTTTCTATCTAAAACGCTACAAAAATTCCTAAACGTGTTAGATCACCCAAAGCCAAGAACAATCGTTAGTCCTCGAATAAGAAAATTCGTTCTACAATAAATAAAAATAATAATGGTGTGCTTGGCCGGAAAGATCACAGTAAAATTAATTATTATAGCCCTTTACAGTGTCTTCCGGACAGTAATACGGATGATGAAAATATGGACGAAATTATCGCGAATTATATAAATTGCATATTCCGCCTATCAAATTGCTACACAAATCGCCTGATTATGTTCACAATCTAATGTCAGCTGTTGCTGACTACTGCATTAAAAAAATATGTTGAACATATGCATAATCAGCATCTTGTTGGATCGTTTCGTTCCATGAATGATTTGCCCCCGCTTCCACCGCAACAACGCCAGCGACAAGTTACACTGAAAAGCGGTGCTGCGGCCGCCAATCTAAATTCACCATCACATAATGTGTGGGAGAACCGCTCTCTCTCTCTTCATTCAACACCATCGCCAACAACAATGCTTCCAGGAGCATTCCAGGCAACATATCTCTAAATGCTTCCAGCAACATTGCCAATGATAATTCTACGCTTTTCAGCACCGACGAGCTAAACACCCTAGCGATGGAAATGATTACATTATTATCATCTTGTAAAACAAAAAGTGATCAATTTAAGGTAATCGCACATTTAACAAGTAAGTTCTTGTATAGTAAAAACAAATAATATGACAGACAAATATATTAAAATTATTAATTGGAATGCCAGAGGAATTCGAAATAAAGCAATAGAGTTTATAAACTTTTTGAATAGTAGTAACATTAACGTTGCTTGTGTTACTGAGACCGGTCTTAAAAAAGGAATGAATTTATCAACAACAGAATTTCAATGCTACCGAAACGATCGAATGGGTCGTAGAGGTGGAGGTGTTGCGATACTTATTAGAAAATCAATTCAGCATTCGCCCCTACCTATCATAAATACACGTTATGTAGAAAACGTCGGTATCGAAATTAAGTTAAAAAATCAAAAATTATTAAAGGTATTCTGTGTCTACTTTCCTGGAGGCTCTGCATCAGCTAAAAGGAGATTAAGCTTCAAGAATAATTTAAGAAAAATCTTAACAATGAATGATGATTTTTTAATTGCAGGAGACATTAATTGTCGCCATAGGGATTGGGGTTGTATTAGAGCAAATGCTTGGGGAAACATATTTTCTAGTCTATCTTCTATGTTGCCAATTTCTATAATGTTTCCTCCTTCTCCTACCTATTTTCCAGCTAGTTCTCGTCCTTGACTTATTTACTCGTATTACCAATATGCCTAGTCTGATTAGTCAACCATTATCCTTAAATGAACTTAGCTCTGACCACAACCCGGTAGTTTGTCAGCTCCCTATGGTCGGGTGAAAAAAAGGCACAATACATATAGGGTTTTACAATATGGACTTGACAACTTTGAATTTAATTTGTGAACGCACTCTTTCACTAATCATCAAACTGTCACTGTCAATTTATTCAGTAAACTCAACATTTTCACCATGGTAAAGTACACGAATGAGCAACGTCTGCAAATTATAAAAATTTTCTACCGAAATTCGGAGTCGGCGACTGCAACTTTCAGAGCGTTAACTCCAATTTTCGGTCGTAATTCTCGCCCTAATAGACAGGCAATAACTAGTTTAGTGTGATGTTGCCGTGTCAGTGAGACAACGGGTTGGTCGAAGTGTCGAAAATATCGCTGCCGTTCAGGCGTCCGTAGCAAACGATCCAAATCGGGATCTTGGTTTACACCCATACAAGATCAAGCTGACTCAAGAAATGAAGCCGATGGACCATTTGAAGCGACGTACGTTCTCCGTTTGGGTTCTGGAGAAGATGCTCCAAGATGATGAATTTCATCGCAAAATCATCTTCAGTGACGAAGCTCATTTTTGGCTCAATGGGTTCGTCAATAAGCAAAATATGTGTTATTGGTCGGGTGAAAATCCACATGTGCTTCATGAATCACCACTTCATCCATAGAAAATAACTATTTGGTGCGGTTTGCATGACGGCGGTTTTATTGGGCCATATTTTTTCGTCGACGATAACGATCGTCACGTTACTGTGAACGGTCACGTTATCGCGCCATGATCACCGATTATTTTTGGCCCGAATTGGAAGATATGGACTTGGACGACATGTGGTTTCAACAGAATGGTGCCACAAGCCATACAGCACACGCTACAATCGATTTATTGAAGAGTAAGTATGGTGAGCGTCTTATCTCAAAACATGGGCCAGTCGATTGGCCGCCTCGTTCGTGCGATTTAACGCCGCTTGACTATTTTCTGTGGGGCTATTGGCATTGGTTTATGCCAACAAGCCGATGGCGTTGGAAGAGCTCAGAGCCAACATTGAACGCGAACTAGGGGCCATTTCGGCCGAAATGTGTGGCCGACTCGTTGAAAATTGGGTCCAATTAATCGACCGCTGCAAACGTGCCCGTGGTGGCCATATGAACGAAGTTGAGTTCCATTCATAAATGTTTTGATTGTACTTTAAGCGGATAATAAAGTTTTTGAAATATCTCAAATGGTTTGCGTTTTATTTTAAAAAAAAGTTGTCAAGTCCTTATTGGAAAACCCTATACAAGATTTTAAAAATGCTAACTGAACACGCTTTCGTTCTGAAATAAAACATAGGTTGCGCAATTTTCCAACGAATATTGATAATGTTTTGTGCAAGGAAGATATTGATTCTATTGTCAAAAATTGTTCTGATAATGTGCTAAGCTCTGTTGATCAATCTGTGCCAAAAAATCAAGAAAAAAATCACTTTAATAAACTACCCTCTCACATCTTGAAGTTAATTAAATTACGGAACATTATCAGAAGATATTGGCAAAGATATCGCCAGCCCATATTTCGATCCCAAATACGTTATCTAAAAAACGCTGAATGGAATTACAAACTCAGTTGCTTGGACAAAAATGCAAAACCGTTCTGGAATATTTTGAAATTTATAAAAAACAAAAATAGACAGTTACCATTTCATAAAAATGCATCCAGTATCTATTTTACGGACATTGAAAAGGCAAATGCACTTGCCTCCAGTTTTGCAAATAATCATCTTGTATCTCAACATCTAGGTGATGCATGTACAAATAATGCTTTCACTTCAGCGAATGCTAATTGCGTATCAAAAGTGTTTGTAAACGAGGAGGACATAGAATTTATTGTTAACAGCCTGCGCATTAAAAAAAAGGAGGAAGCACTGATTATATACGTAATATATACCTCAAACAACTGCCTAAAATAGGCATCAAATTTATTACCTTTATAATAAACGCTGGTAATAATAAAAGCTGGTAAACCACCAGAACGTTCAGAAAGCTATAGGCCTATAAGTTTATTAAGCAACTTAAGTAAAATATATGAGAAGGTTATAAAGTTAAATCTTTTAAAATTCATCCGGGAACATGATATTTATCAAATTTAACAATTTGGCTTTAGACATTTTCATAATACTTCCCATCAGTTATTAAGAATCTGTAATTCTGTTAAAAGTAATCGTTCTCAAGGTAAATCTACTGGGATGATACTACTAGACATCGAAAAAGCTTTTGATTCAGTGTGGCATGAGGGCCTTATTTACAAAATGATAAATTTTAGATTCCCTCCATCTCTATGTAAAATACTGCTGTCTTTCTTGTCTAATCGTTGTTTTAATGTCCATATTAATGGTAGAGTTTCCAGTCTAGTAAATTTTAATGCAGGGGTACCACAAGGCTCAGTTCTCGGACCTGTCCTTTATAATATATATACGTCTGATTTACCCGATATACCAAACTGTGATGTAGCTATTTTCGCAGATGACACTGCAATATATTCATCAAATCAATTCGCTCTCAATATTGAGAGGAATTTAAAAGATGGAATGGATGTATTGCCAAAATATTATACTAGATGGAAAAATAAGCTTAATGAAGGAAAAACTCAAACGATCTTTTTCACTCGAAAAATAAAAGCTTGTTTTCTTCCCAGCAACCAACTTCAACTAAATGGGAGCAATATAAATTGGGTGCCTACGGTAAGGTATTTGAGTACTCATTTGGACACTAAATTCACGTTTAAAGACCACATAAACAAAACATTAAAGATAATAGGAATTGCAATTAAGATGTTGTATCCTTTTATAAACCGCAATTCGCTACTTACAACTGAAAATAAAATTATTCTCCACAAAATGATTTTTCAGGCAATTCTCTTATACGGTTGCCAAGTATGGGGAGACTCTGCTGACTACCAAATCAAAAAGTTGCAAGTTTCACAAAACAAGATATTAAAAATCATGCTTAACTTACCATGGAGGCATTCAACTTTAGACTTGCATGAAAGGGCGAATGTTGAATTGATTTCTTCTCATAGGATTCAAAAACTAAAATACACATTCCTAACAAGATGTGGTTTTGCTGACCATCCTCTCGTTAATCAATTGCATAACTAAAGTAATTATCTATCCATTGTTATTCTGTTTTTATATGTTCTTGCCTTATAAGAATCCTATCTGTTATTTATCATACCTTATTATAACTTATTTAAATGCTAATTCTTAATTTATTTATTTATTTTCACATTTATTCTTGATTATTTAATTATTCACCTATGTATTTACTGATTTATTTGGTTACTTATTTATTTATTTATTTATATATTTATTTGTTATGTTTTTTTTATTGTTTTCTTTTTTGAATTGAAGGTTTTTTCGTATATTCCTTCAATGTCGATTTCATATTCTAACTTTGTATTAAAATATAAAAAAACATATTTCAATAGAAAGATAATTACCATTATCAAATTATTGTATTGTAAAATGTGCGGTTACAAGCTACCTTTGTAAATTTATATATACGAAATAAAAATATCTATCTCTTCTCTTATGGATGACCTGATCTATTTATTACATTCATATGTAATCCACAATGGGATGAAATCAAAGATCATTTGTTCAACGGCCAAACGCCGAAAGATCGTCCCGATATAACAGAAAACGTATTTAAGCAAAAATTGAAATATTTGATGGATTTTATCGTCAAAGTTCAAGTATTTGGAGAAGTACGTTGTTGGATGTATTCTGTTGAATGGCAAAAGGGAGGCCTGCCACATGCTCATATTTTGATTTGACTGGTGAATAAAATCAGACCAGAAGAATTCGATAGTATCATATCAGCAAAAATATCTGGTCAAGAAACTGATCCAGATTTGTTTGATGTTGTCGTAAACAATATGATTCACGGACGAAATGGTATCCAAGAGCATCAGTTTCGGACACTGTTACAGGCAATGATGGCTATCCACTGTATCGTCGTCGCTCAACTGATGACTACGGCAGATCAATAATTATCAATGTGGGAAATGTGGACGTTGAAGTTGATAATCGTTGGATTGTTCCATATTCCCCATTATTGTCAATAATTTTCAACGACCATATCAACGTTGAATAGCGCAATTCGGTCAAATCGATTAAATACACTTGCAAATACGTCAGTATCAAATGGGGCTCTATATAAGTAGTAACGAGGCGATATGGCGAATTTTTGCATTCCAAATTCATGACAGACATCCTACAGTTGTTTATTTGGCAGTCCATCTCAGAAATGGCCAACGTGTGTATTTTAGGCATCACGTAAGCAGCAGCGCAACCAGATACAACATTGACTGCTTTTTTCAAATTAACATTTACTCAAACGTTGCTATATGCTGAAGTGCCAACATATTTTACATGGAATGCGTTGAAAAGAAAATTTCAAAGACGTAAACAAGGTACAGCAATTGAAGGCCATCCAAATTCAGATTCATTCGGTCGTATAGGGTTTTCCAATAAGGACTTGACAACTTTTTTTTAAATAAAACGCAAACCATTTGAGATATTTCAAAAACTTTATGATCGGCTTGAAGTAAAATCAAAACATTTATGAATGGATCTCGTCTTCGTTCAAATGTCCACCGCGGGCACGTTTGCAGCGGTCGATCCGTTGGACCCAATTTTCAACGACTCGGCCACACAGAAAATAGTCAAGCGGCGTTAAATCGCACAAACGAGGCGGCCAATCGACTGGCTAATGTCTTGAGATAAGACGCTCACCATACTTACTCTTCAATAAATCGATTGTACGAGTAGCGTGTGCTGTATAGCTTGTGGCACCATCCTGTTGAAACCACATGTCGTCCAAGTCCATATCTTCCAATTCGGGCCAAAAATAATCGGTGATCATGGCGCGATAACGCTGACCGTTCACAGCAACGTGACGATCGTTATCGTCGACGAAAAAATATGGCCCAATAAAGCCGCCGTCATGCAAACCGCACCAAACAGTTATTTTTTGTGGATGAAGTGGTGATTCATGAAGCACCCGACCAATAACGCACATTTTGTTTATTGACGAACCCATTGAGCCAAAAATGAGCTTCGTCACTGAAGATGATTTTGCGTTGAAATTCATCATCTTGGCGCATCTTCTCCAGAACCCAAACGGAAAACGTACGTCGCTTCAAATGGTCCATCGGCTTCAATTCTTCAGTCAGCTTGATCTTGTATGGGTGTAAACCAAGATCCTTATGCAAAATACGCCATAATGTGGTCTGAGCGATGTCCAATTCTTGAGAACGCCGTGGAATTGACTGATTTGGATCGCTTGCTACGAACGCCTGAACGGCAGCGATATTTTCGACATTTCGACCAACCCTTTGTCACACTGACACGGCAACCTCACACAATGAATAGGTAGACTCAAATTTTTGCACTAAACTTGTTATTGCCTGCCTACTAAGGCGAGAATTACGACCGAAAATTGGAGTTAACGCTCTTAAAGTTGCAGTCACCGACTCCGAATTTCGGTAGAAAATTTTTATAATTTGCAGACGTTACTCGTTCGTGTACTTTACCATGATGAAAATGTTGAGTTTACTGAATAAATTGACAGTGACCGTTTGATGATTAGTGAAAGAGCGTTCACAAATTAAATTGAAAGTTGTCAAGTCCCTATTGGAAAACCCTTTATTTACTTACACAATTCATCTGAACAATGCTGAGTGTTTTTATTTGCAATCAATGTTAGTGGACCAACATCATTTGAAAATTTACGTACAACAGTTGATCAAAGAGCGTGTGCGACATATCGTGAAACATGCCAGCAATTGCATTTACTGGAAAATGATACGCATTGGGATAGTACACTTGCCGGCGCAGTAATTTCAGCCAATCCAATTGAAATATGGACAAAGTGTCGAGACGATATGTCATATTTTACATTATGTGCGTCGTACTACTTTCAATCAAGAGATGGATTTCACACCGGAAATGTACAATGAAATATTGATTTTGATCGAAGATATATGTTTAATGATGGCACAATTGGAAATGACAGCGTCAATACAAATCGTCCAATACATGCCTTATTCAATGAAGATCTGCAACGTGAACGACAATATGATAGTAATGCATTGAATACATTTGTTCAAGAAAACGGTGGAAAATTGAATGCTGAGCAAAGAATTGCCTATTATACAATCAATAAAATTGTTGATAATGATGGTGGTGGATTGTATTTTTTGGATGCGCCTGGTGGTACTGGAAAAACATTCTTGATTTCATTGATTCCAGCATGAATACGATCACAAAACAAAATTGTGTTAGCTGTTGCTTCTTCTTGCATTGCAGCCACTCTATTGGATGGCGGTCGAACAGCGCATTCAGCACGCAAATTAACGAAACACCCGCATAATATTTCAAAATCATCTGGAATGGGCAAACTTTTGCAACAATGCAGTCTTATTATATGGGATGAGTGTACCATGGCTCACAAAAGATCATTAGAAGCTCGTGGAAATCAGGAATTGTTTGGTGGTGTTTTGGTATTATTATCTGGTGATTTTAGAAAAACTTTGCCAGTTATAGCCAAATCCACACCAGCCAATAAATTGTATGCTTGCTTGAAGTTTTCATATTTGTGAATAGATGTGAAAAAACTCACATTGAAAACAAACGTGCTGTGTTCATTTGCACAACGATTCATCAGCCGCTGAGTTCTTCAGACAATTGTGGAAAATTGAAAATGGTGCAATGCGTGCTGATGGTACTGGATTCATAACAATAAAACCAAATATGTGCACTTTTACAGAAGCTAAAGAAGCATTGATTGAAAGTGTACAACATCTTCTCTGGAAGTTAGTGGTCAACAAACTGCTGATATACCTTGAAGCGGGTGATCGTCTATACGGATGATGTTGCTTTAGCCGCCTCAGGTAAGCACCTGAATAACATTAAAGAAATCCTACAGCTAAATCTTAACAGATTGACCCATTGGGTGGATCGCTCTGTTAACGCTAATCTTCTTACAGCGTAATAAATTGTTTGGCCACGTTAATTTTCTTAACACACTAGGAATCCTTCCATAGAACATCGTCTACACTATGTTTGACAAAGACTTTCATCTACATATCCCCTCTTGATCCGACTTCGACGACACGGATGGTTCCAGGACTTATAGCGAGATTGGTTGCCGTGTTCTCTCTATCCGTCTACCAGATTGACATTTTTATATTTTTACTAAAAGTGTTAGATGGCTTAAAAATCACCCTTATATATATAATATGTGCGGGCTCAAGGGATTTATGTACCCTTAAAATGTTTGCACACATCGCCTGCGAAGGAAAATCAGGGAGGATGGAAAGGGAGGTACCGGTGAACGTTGGTTTTAAATGTTTGAAGGTTTCAATGACTAGGGAATAAAGAGCTAGGCAGGGCATTCCATAAGCGAGTTGAACGGCTTAGTAATGAATCACGATATTTCAGAGTACTTCCGAAAGTGGGCTTGAGGGTATACTGATGAGCATTTATAGCGAGATGTGTGTTACGGTTAAAAGTGGAATGCTACTGGCAATTTCGGTGGAGCACTGGTGGTAAAAATAGAGATACAACAAGGGTGTGTTCGAGGGTGTCGAATGACTACGTAATATTTCCATCACCTATGAGTTTTATCGCACGGTTTTGGATCCTATCTAGCAGGTGCAGAGATATTTTGGGGCCACCCGACCAGATGTGGGCATTGTACTCCAATTTTGGGTGGATAAACGCCTTATATATTGAAGCCAGGTCAGAGGGAATTTCTTACATCGCTTGAGGAAACCTAGACATTTCGCAGCATTTTTGGCAACATCGAATATGTGGTCATTCCAACGTAAATTGTCATTGGCGCACATACCAAGGATGGAAAGTTTTTCGGTTTCGACGATGCAAGTGCCATTCATGGATAATGAGTGAGTGGCAGCAATGTGTTTTGGAAGTATTCAATTCTACTCTGTTAATTGTTCCCCAATTAGTTATGTTGTTAGTATCAGAATTTAATGAGCTTAACATAAAAAGAGACGTAAGTGCAATGGGCCTGTAGAAGGAGAGAGAAGAAGATTCGCCATTTTTTTCCAGCGTGGAAGAACACTTCTTCAGAAGAACGGAAGATCTACCATCTGGACCAGTGTATTTATATATGTTGAGATCTTTAAGTACTCTTGCTACTACACGAGTGCGAAAGTGGATTCGTGAAATTGAAGATTCGACGCACTCAAGTGTAGGTGGAGACAAAGCACAATCTGGGAGTGTTGAACTGGCCGCAAAGTGTGCAGCAAGCAGATTGGTCTTATCTAAAGAGCTCACAGCTGGAATGTCTTGTGAATGAGCGTTGGAATGGAGAATGAGTCAGAATTACTGATGTTTTTTTCAAACGACCAAAATCTTTTGTTACCTTTGGGACATTTTAGTATTTTTTGCCTCAACTTTTGGTCGTATTGAAATTTCAGGCGCTTAAGAAAGACGTTGCAGTCATTCCTGGCTCGTTTAAACTTTTTTCAGTTTTCTCCTGTTGGGTTGGTCTTGAAGGACCGACAAAACATTTCTCTAACCCTGACTACAGGTCGAGTCGTACTATGCTTTTTCCTTTGGTTTGATACTCTTCATCCGATGAGGGATAAAGAATCTCATTCCAAAAAGAATAGTGCCTGTGATCATATCAGCAGCGGCATCCACGTCGTTATCGAGGAAACATAACGACCAGTTAAATTTCCTAAAGAAGATGGTTAGGTCCGCTCCAATTGGCTTTCTCGTATTGCAATACGGTTTTTTTTAGAATTTTTTTCTCTAACTGTGTGGTCGGTGTACGATACAGTGATACAATTCTTTGAGTAGAGTCAGATCGCGCATCAAACTCGTTAAAAGTCGAATTGCTGTCCAGTTTGAGGCTTCTGTAAATAATGCAGTAGTGGAATGGTGAATGGAATTTTAACCACATGATGTTGAATTCCGGATTTAAACAGGGACTACATTGTGGTGGAGTTTTGTAAGCTACAATACATAATTACGCACGCAGACGGACGTGCGAAAAGAATAATAGCACTAGTTCGTAGCCAGGCAGCTTCAGATCAGCTTGATCTGAGAGGTGTGGGCGGGGATCTACCTGTGTTTCACTAAGTGCCAAAACAGTTTGTCTGTATTTACAGGCGTGGACGTACGCAGAAAAGTGATTAATTTTTAGCCCGTGTATATGTGCAATGTCCACTCTAAATTCCCGGGTCATTATAAAGAAAGACAAACACAAAAACACAAACACCGACGTTACTAAGCACTCCGATATCATCGAACAATCTTTAACCAAGTAGTGTTTCTCTGTAGCTCGACTGTCCCACATACACAAAAAGCACCAATACTTTGTAAAGCTACAGGGTGGCTAGTAGCAATGCTATCACTTTTATGTCAGCACAAACTTTCCAACTTGGGTCTCTATACTTTATTAAGTTTAATATAAATTGCATAGTATCGTATGTTTGTTTTAAAGTGATCGTATATCCTGCATGGATATTCGCTACCATTATTTAGAAGAACTGCTTTTAAACTCGTTTTAGATCCATCAATAAAGAGACGCCATTTATTTGTTCTGTTAATGTCGTTACAGTAGCATATCAATGGATTCGTTCTGTGTAAAGAAGGTAGCTAAATGTTTGTTCCTTTTCCTTGGCAGAGATATCTTAGTTTCTGGTGATAACAGATTCCATTCTTGTAGTCTAGAGCCGAGAATTTCAGACTGTCTAATAGATAAATTTATGTCACGGAACAAATCATTCAATCTTGCTGCTAAATCATGTGTGTTTTTTTCAATGAACTTCTAGGAGGTACATACGAGTACATATCATATTCGATTATTTCCTTCTCTAGCGCATAATTTTCTTCTCGATCATCCTCATCACTTGACTTTACTCATGGTTCTTGTGTTCTTAACGTGGACACAGGAAATTCTTCACTATGAGGTATTGGCATGGACACATGATCTATAATACTTTAGGGTGTTCTATTTTGTTTTTAATTTTTTTGAAAACCCTTTGACTTTAGTTAAACTAAAATAACAGTCATCATAGTGATTCACTTGTTCACGCGAAATCATTGGAATGGCAAGCGGCATCGACTTCTTTTTCCCATTTAACCATTCGATAAGTGCAACATAACACGCGATACGAAACAATTTCGGAATCCATTATCTGTCTTGTTTTATAGAATGACTAGCCTTGCTGTTGCAAGATTTGACTGTGCATAAGCTACGAGTATTATGTGCATATATTAAAGGTATGGCATATTATTTCGATGGAGACATATTATTTCAAATTGAAATTGTTCCGATACCTGCAACAAATATAAATCTGGCAGCGATGGACAATGTAAACTAAGGACATTTTTCTTTTTTTCTTTTTTAATTTTACATTTTATTCATACGAGGGCGGGTCAATAAGTCCGTGACTTTTGGAATAAAAACACAGATTTTTTGATAAAAAAAATAATTTTATTTTTCAACATAGTCTCCCGTGAGCTCTATACACTTTGTCCAACGCTTCTCCAATTTTTTTATCCCTTCCAAAAAAAATGATTTGTCGAGGTCCTCAAAATAGGCCTTTGTTTGCGAGATGACTTCATCATTGGAGTCAAATCTTTTTCCACCAAGCCATTTCTTCAGGTTTGGGAACAAGAAGTAGTCGCTCGGAGCCAAATCTGGAGAATAGGGTGGATGAGGGAGCAATTCATAGCCCAATTCATGGATTTTTGCCATGGAAACTGCACATGTGTGCACCCTTGCATTGTCTTGGTGGAAAGGAACTTTTTTCTTGGCCACATGAGGTCGGTTTTTTTTTCAAATCGTCATTGAATCGGTCCAATAAGTTGGCATAAAATTTCCCATTGATTGTTCTTCCCTTTTGAAGGTAGTCAATGTGGATTATCCCGCGTGCATCCCAAAAAACAGTCGCCATAACTTTATTGGCTGACAAACCCACCTTGGCCTTCTTTGGCACCGATTCACCCTTAGAAACCCACTGTTTTGACTGTTGTTTGTTCTCTGGTGTGTTGTGATGGATCCATGTTTCGTCCACGGTTACAAAACGGCGAAAAAAACTCCTCCATATTGCGATTAAACAACGCCAAACCTTCCTGTGAAGTTGTTACACGATTGCGTTTGTGGTCGACTGTGAGCAAACGCGGCACCCATCTTGCGGAAAGCTTTCTCATGCCCAAGTGATCATTCAACATTGAAACCACTGAGCCATGCGAGATCCCTACGGCTTCCACAATCTCTCGCACTTTCAATCTTCGGTCGGCCAACACCATATCGTGAATTTTTTCGATTGTTTCGGGTGTAGAGACCTCAACTGGGCGTCCAGGACGTTCGGCATCTTCAGTGCTTGTACGGCCACAACGAAATTCAGTAAACCACTTTTTTACCATTGAAATCGATGGTGCAGAGTCCCTATAGTATCATATTCAAGTACAGTTTGTTATAAATGAGTAATTTATATACAGCCATGGACACGTAAATGGCACAAACTCAAATGAAAATTGTATCTGCACATTTCTTATCATACGAGTATAATTGAAATGAATCCTACTTTTGCTGATAATACCGTAACAAATGTACCGTTATCATTTCGATGCTTTGACAGCGAAGTGATTTGTAAAATTTCATTTATATGTTAATTACTCTATGGGTTAGCTAAGTGGCATAATGGGATGTACACCAAATATACACCTTTACATTGCACTCAAAAAAAAAAATGTATATATATAAGACATGTACAAAGATGGCAAAAAACCAGCTGAAATAGCTAAAATAATAAGGAGTTCCAGGAAAATGGTCTATGATGCGATTAAGCTGGTAAAGGAAGGTGAAATTTATTTGAATGAAAACAAAAGACGGGAACCGAAACCAAGAAAAACTACTGTCTTCACCGATAAATCCATTATCCGAAAATGCAAGAAGAATCCGTTCAAGTCATCTCAGCAAATTGGAAACGAAATTAACGAAGAATAACGAAGAATTAATGTATTAATGTACGAGGGCGGGTCAATAAGTCCGTGACTTTTTGAATTTCTGACCTCTTTACTGAAACAGCAACACTGCTCCTGTCAACAGGCATATGTCAGTTGACTCCTGTCAAAATTTAAACTTGCTGCGTCAGTTAGTTTGTGTTTGACAGCTATTTTTATCAGACAACTCACTAATTTGAGGAGAAAATGGAAAAAAGTGAATTTCGTGTGCTTCACTTCACAGGAAGGTTTGGCGTTGTTTAATCGCAATATGGAGGAGTTTTTGCGCCGTTTTGTAACCGTGGACGAAACATGGATCCATCACAACACACCAGAGAACAAACAACAGTCAAAACAGTGGGTTTCTAAGGGTGAATCGGCGCCAAAGAAGGCCAAGGTGGGTTTGTCAACCAATAAAGTTATGGCGACTGTTTTTTGGGATGCACGCGGGATAATCCACATTGACTACCTTCAAAAGGGAAGAACAATCAATGGGGAATATTATGCCAACTTTTTGGACCGATTCAATGACGATTTGAAAAAAAAACCGACCTCATTTGGCCAAGAAAAAAGTTCTTTTCCACCAAGGCAATGCAAGGGTGCACACATGTGCAGTTGCCATGGCAAAAATCCATGAATTGGGCTATGAATTGCTCCCTCATCCACCCTATTCTCCAGATTTGGCTCCGACCGACTACTTCTTGTTCCCAAACCTGAAGAAATGGCTTGGTGGAAAAAGATTTGACTCCAATGATGAAGTCATCTCGCAAACAAAGGCCTATTTTGAGGACCTCGACAAATCATTTTTTTTGGAAGGGATAAAAAAATTGGAGAAGCGTTGGACAAAGTGTATAGAGCTCAAGGGAGACTACGTTGAAAAATAAAATTATTTTTTTATCAAAAAATCTGTGTTTTATTCCAAAAGTCACGGACTTATTGACCCGCCCTCGTATAATGTTAATGTATCCAGCCGATTAATCAGAAGGAGATTAAATGAAGCTCAGCTATTTGGACGAATGAGTAGAAAGAAACCACTCTTGTCAAGAAAAAAAACATTCGAAGACGCTTAATCTTTGCAAGAGCCCATCAAAATAAAGACATATACTTCTGAAAATAGGTGGTGTGGAATGACGAAACTAAGGTAAATAGAATTGGGCCAGATGGCAGGACAATTGTCCACCGGCAAGCTTTGAATCCCAGATACACTCAAAAACAACCTTTGTCCTCCAGCATGGTGGAGGAAATGTAATGGCCTGAGGTGCTTTTTCCTAGCATGGAGTAGGACCGCTTGCAAGAATAAGTGGAAAAATGGACAAATTTTAATATTTAGAAGATGGAGCCCTACACTTTTGAGTTTATGCCAGTTAATGGGATACTCATGCAAGACAATGATACGAAGCACTCCGCCAAAATAGTGAAGGATTGATTCTCCCAAGAAGATATCCATGTGTTGGATTGGCCAGCACAGAGTCCCTTACTTAACCCAATTGAAAATTTGTGGAACGACGTTAAGGTAAAAATTGGGCAGCAACATTTCAAAAATAAGGATGAAATGATTGAATCCCGAAGGAAAGATGTCAGAAGCTTGTTGAAAGCATGGCAAGTAATGGAAAATTCTGGCTATAGTACAAAATACAGAAGAGGTAACAGACAAAACAAAAACATTTTAAATCAAAATTTGAATATTTCTTAATTTATTTTCAGAAATCAAATGTTGTGCTATTTCAGTGTGCAGACAAATTTCTTGTTCATTATTTTCTGTCTATTCAAACTTTTTTTGTATGGATATTAATACATTATTTTGAAGTTAATTACATTCACTGTTAATAACGCTTTCAAAAAAAACTTGAGTTTATTGTTTTTAAAATATTACTTTATTCAATTACGTTTTTATTTTGGTAAGAAATTTTATCCTATTTATGTGTCCATGGCTGTATCTTCTTAATTGTTAACATATAAAAATTAGATTTTTGAATTAGATATTATGGTAATACGTATACGAGTATGTAGGTTGAATTATAACAATTTATAATTTGAATTTAATTAAGCGCTAATCGGTGCACAATATTTTTGGTTAACTTGTTTTTTGCTGACAAAAATAAATTCGATGGTTTTCCCATACGTGAGCATGCAACATATAGTAGCCCATGGGAGAAACATGGATTTTCCAAGCCCAATCCGCAAATGGACATTGTTTGGTCTTGCGACTTGTTTATAGTCATCGCGATACTCAAACAAATAGGGAATTGAAGCCTTTTGAATGGGTATTGGAGATTCTGACGGTATCATTGGAATACGTGTCAACAGAACGATTTCTCATTTAAACTTTCCAGCCAAATGGTTGCTTCAATTACATTTCCGGTGATCCTTTTGATGACAAAACGTTTACCGTTGCATAATCTAGGTGAATTCAAATTACGCAGAAGAGTAGATAGATAGATAGTTGCATTTTGTGTATATAGCACAGCTTGAACAGAGATATGATATTTATATCTCACTACTGGAAAAAGGTATTTAATAATAAATTTGTGATTGTTGATTTGAAGGAAAACAATTAACAAAAACCTTCATATAAAAAGAGATTACAACTTAAGTATTGCATATAAGATTAGGACTTATTGGATAATGTCACAGAGAGAAAATGAAAGGGAAATATAAATTAACATTAATAGCAACATATCTGCAAATTAGAACATATGCATGGAGTAAGTGCGGCAAATATGGCCTACCCTTAACATTTTTTTGAAATAAACCCATAAAATTAAGTCGAATTAATTTATTTGTTTTTTAAACAGTTTTAGTAACTCGAATAATAAAAAAAAACATAACAAAAAGATATAAATGAAAAAAATTAAAGGAACTTCATATTTTAGTCTGTAAAATATTGCTGCTAATATGGCCTACAATGGTTTTTGAGAAAAGTGGGTTTAGGTACAACAAAATTCGCATATGAAACATTGTTGCTCGTTGCCAGTTCAATCTTCATGAGCCCAGATTCTGCATACAACACAGGCCAGTGCAATAGATGCATCTAGCATCCGTCTGATTACTTCTATCAGGACAGGGGGTGGCCGTGGTGTAGTGATACCAACAATCGCTTCTCACTCGGAGGGTCAAGGTTCGAATCCTACCCGTGACAAGTCTTTCAAGTTTTTCATTTGTGTAATTGGAACTCAGACAGAAAAATTTTGCGTGTGAAGGCATAACACTGACACGTAGATTTGGCTGTTGTAGAGTTTCAAGCACAAAAAACAAGTGTGAATTATAACCTTCGAATCACTCTGAGTGAAGAAAAACTCTCTGTCCTATTTGGACTCCCCCCCCCCCCCCCCCCCCCCCTGGAGAGCTAATATCGAAACCAAATACACCTGAGTTTCAAACCACTACAAAACAATTTTCCTTTTTCCTCCTTCTACCTTTTCGCCCGCGCCCTGGCAACAGTAAAAGGGTATCTAACCCCTTAAGCGCACGTAAATTATACAAAAAGAAAAAAACAAAAAAAACTTGGATCTGAACCGTCGTCTGGAATGAAGTCCTCCTCACTTTCTGATGATGATTGTTCTTCTATAACTCTTTTTCATCTCTTTTTTTGATGGATTCTTCTAAAGCTAGCTGGTAGGGTGATGATGAAATCAGTTCCGATTTTCCTCGTTTCCTACCACGAGTTTATGGTTTTTTTACTCGAACAGGGGTAGGAGAAATTTGATGTGAAGTTACCAAAGTTGTTGATTCCGAAATACATTTTATCCTAGTAGAAGTCGAAGGTTGTGAATGTTTATTCAACTCATCTTGCTTAGACGGCGTCATCTCTCCATTATTTTGACGTCCATCAACAGGACTAGGATTTTCCATGTTAGATCTTCCTCTGCTGCTAAAAAATTGGAACACATCAAAAGAACATATCCCTGTGAACGAAAAGCCTTTCACAGCAATTTTTGCAGTTTGAACTTTTAAAAAGGCTCGACCGAATAGCTCAATTATACCATACTTGTGTCAGAGCTTTCGTGTTGTTTATCGTCCAGGGTCTAATTTCTTCAGTCAAGTATTTTTTGAGAGGTCCCATGAAAGTCTTATCTAAGGGTTGACTTTTGTGACTTGAATGCGGAGGTATAGATAGAATATGAACATTATTTGTTCGAGCCAGGTCTATAAGTTCTATATACGAGTACCTGGTGTGGATTGAATTCCCGTTCATTATAAGTAATACAGGTGAAACTGCCGTTAGTTTCATTGTTGTTAAAAAGTGTTTGAACCACTTTGTGAACAAATTTGTCTACCCCCATCCTGATGGATGATTAGCATAATTTGAAGCTGGTGGTACACCTTTTATGTGGTGTGGATTGTCTCTCTATCGCTGAAAAATAGCTAATATAGGAAGCACAAATGACCCTCCTGTACTCATACACAAAATCGACGTTGTAAGTGATCCCCTTTCAGCAGATGTTAATGCTCCCACCTTTTTTCCACCTTTCTAAGCCAATACCTTTGGCATTTTGGCTGGGACTACTGATATCCCCGTCTCATCCACATTAAAAATAGTGTTGGGGGTAAAATGGTACTTGGTAATGAGCATTTCACGGGCTAAAGACGGCTGGTGGAATGACAGTTCCCGCAACTTCCTTTATAGCAGAAAATGGATTGGGAATTTGGTTCTTTATAGCTTGCTGGAATGCTAACGATCTTATGTCATTCCTGATTAGACCAAATAGTTTCCCTTCCATTTGCAGGCAATAGTTTACTAGAGACTGGTTGAGTTCTGAAGGAAAAATGGTTTTCCTGCCTAGTTTGGCACTTAACCACTTCCTCCAAAGGCTTATCCATTTTTGCCACTAAACGCATCAGTGTAGTTCTCGGGACATTGAACATTTTTGCTGCCTTTAAAAAGCCCATCTCTTTGAGGTTTACGGCAGTGATTGCTTTCATAATGTGATAACCACTTAAATGTGAGCAGCGACATCTAGATTCACAGAGCAGAAAATGTCTATACTGGAATAACAAAGTCTCGACTGGAGAGTGGAATCGAATTTTCTAGCAAATTGGAAATTGTATGGGACGCTGGATGGCGAGGATTGTTCTCGAAGTATGTCATTCGAGTATAAATACCAGCATCCCAAAGGTATGCAAATGAGTTCTAAAGTGAAATTTGAAGTGTTAATTAGGAGAAGTGATTAAGTGATTTAAGTAAAAGATAAGAAAAGTATAAGCGGTTGAGAAATTGGATTGTACTGAGAGAAACAATTAAATAGTGAATTGTAACTGTACTGAATAAAGCGATTTCTATTGAAAAGAATAAGTTCTATCATTTGTACCCACACAAACATTTTACAATAATATCATCCTTGGCCCACGTTTGTCGTTGTTTTGTGCACTTGTTAGAGTTTGAAGCCATGTTTCCTACAAAAAAAAAACCAAAACCAAAAAGGTCACGTGTTAAATGTGGCCTACTAATTTTCAATTTAAACACACTTGATAAACTTTTGTTAAAATTCTAAATCACCGAAAATAAGAAAATATTCAACACTATCCAATCTTAGAAAGACACTATCAAATTTACAAAAATTCAATGTGGAAACACTTAACAAAACTCACCAACAAATTACTAAAAAAACGTAAAAAAAACAGTTACACTCAATATTCTGCACGTTTGTAGCGCCAGGCCAACCACGATTGATTGAGCCAAAACCGATTTGAACGTGCTTATAATGAATGTGCTTTTAACTGCGTGCGCTTTTGTATTGAGGAAATATTATGGTGGGCCATATTACCCATGACCAAAAAGTTTATCGTTGCCGTCCAAATCTTGCATAGTTCTACGTAATGTTTCGAATGAATGTTTATGAGCAACACTGCAGCCATTCCGCCTTTTTTTTTAGTAGTAATGGGAGCTTGAATGATGAATGGGCCGTTTGCCCACCATCTAACAAAGTGGCAGCAATGCCTGACGATGCAATTGTCAATGCAATTTATTGTTGCCGCCATGTCAGTCAGCATAATCCGATTGTAAATATTTTTTTGTTCAGCTGTCAGTAATAGCTCATTATTCGTAATAACGGTAGCTAAGTCAACGTCGTTATATTGTTTTTCTCGTTGCAAATCACTGTTAACTAAGTCGCTGGCCGGGCGATCATACCATGGCATACCATAATGGTAAACTTGAAATTAAAATGTATAAATCCTCGATCAGCACTAAAGCTTCATTATATAGGTACATCTCTGGCGTATAATCTATATTTGGACATTGGTCTGTTTGTCTAGTTCGGTACAGTGTGTCTTCAGTCATATGATTCTTGTTTTTTTCACCCAAAGTGGACGATTGTGTTGGATAACATGTCAAAATAATTGCAAATAAAATGTTATTCGGCGTGGATGTCAACGCTGCATCAGCAAGTGTCAGGCCCCAATGATTGTCGTCTTTCAGCAATTGCAACTCGCGACATTCGTCTTTATATGTATTGAACACTCGGCCATTAACTAATCGCAAAAATTCGAAAGACGTTGGTTCGGGAACATTCACCAACAACAAACGCAAAAAACAGCATTCACGTTGTTTTAGATGTACTGCGTAAAGTCGTCCCAATGTCTTGGCTTTGAATATACTTGCGATTGAAGGATGTGGTTCTCCTTCTTGGCATGGCTGCCATGTTTTACCTGGTTTGTTTCATGTAAAATAGTGTGGAACATCGGTATAAAATAATGTTTTTGCAAATTGGCCGAAAACATCAGGTGTTTGGCACAGTGTGAAAAATTCAGTCATTGTAGTTTTTGGTGGCTCAAGTGCTCTTTGGAGAACATTTTCTTCAGTCAAATATACACGTTGACCGTTTTCAAGATGTATTCCTAGATGTTGGAGAGAAGGGTCTCTTTCGTGTATGGAAAAGCTTAGAATATGCCAGACCGCTTCATTGCTGCTTATGTATCTGCCCATTTGGTATCGTGCTATTTCGTCATTTTTATCGATGTCATGTACTTCAAATACGTCCAAATCACTGCCTTTATTAACATATTTGCAAATGTACTTTATGGGTTTTACAGAACTGCAAAACTCGACACTAATATGAGCCTTATACGTTTTTGAAAGCAGTGGTGAGTATGATATCACCCACTGATTGTCAATTTCGATTTGATTTGTAGAATTTGATATTCGCATTCTCAACGTTTCTGCGGCGATGCAATGGATAACCGTCGATGTCCGTGATACTATTATTAATACATTGCTTTGAGAAACACTTCTTGCATTTTCCATTTTTCATGCATGGCGATGCCATGTTTAAAGTACACGGATCATGTGACTGGTAACAATATTAAACAACTCTTGGTCAATTGATGGATCCGCAATTTCGGTTGAAATTATCTGATTGATTTCTTCTGGATGGATTTTAACTTGAAGCCAAATTAAAATGTGAGCGTGAGGAAAGCCACGCTTTTGCCACTCAATCGAATACGGAGAACATCGTGTGTTGCCGGAAACGGAATGTTTTACAATTAAATCAATCAATGACTTTAATTTTTGTTTAAACACACGTGCAGTGTTATCATGGCGATGCATTGCCTGGTAATAGCAAAGTTTGTATTTCCTCCCAATTTGGATTACATGTAAATGTAATAAAAAAATCAGGACGACCGTAATGACATACGTAAATCATCGCATCTTGTATGTATTCCTGCATGTTCCGTGGACTCCCGATACAGCTGGAAGGTGAAATAAATGCATTACCGATGTCATTGGTGTTTAAATCTCCATTGATGCTTCCGACAATAGAATCCCGTAAGTGGATGTACTCCTCCGATTGTAATTTAGCCTGCTTGTATCGAATAAATCGCAAACATTCGCTTTCGATCTTAGCGTAGATATCCACAACGTATTGATTGTACAGCTGACGATATCGAAGGATATAGTTGTCCTAATCTAGTTGTCTAATCATCTATCCGTGCGCGTAGTAGTTCATTGAACTAACTTTCTTGTTTGTTTTGTGATCGTAAGGGTTTATTTTTTTCAAAAGGTACTTGAAGTTTACAACCGAATATTCAAACACATTACGGCGCCGTCTATTGGATGATAGCCCAACCTAGATAACAGAAGATAGTGGAGAGTTGTGCCAAGTAACAAATTTACACCGCCATGTTTAACAGTAGTGGAACTTACCACATAATTAATTTGATTTGCAATAACAAATTATTAAGGATATAAATTGGGTTAAAAACTATCCTATATGGTAAGTTTGACCAATTAGACACAGAGTGGAAAATAGCTTCGGAGTTCATTCCCAACGGACAATGTGACACTGGATTTTTATATACTCGTGCATAATATAGATTCAAATAAAGTTGAGAAGTATTTCTTGGACCATTACAATATATTGGCCACACACATAACAGAATTTATGGAGGCAATTTTCACAAGTGCGACGACCGATTTTTTCCATACTTAGTTTAGAGATTGCATTGTACTTTCATTTAAAACTATCTCAACACAGCTTAAATCACTTTTTTAAATTATTCCGATTGCCAGCCGACCGAGCAAGACAACTAAATTGAATTATTGTTCCACTTAACACATGAAGGTAGCTTTCATAAATGCGTCAATAACACGAGAAGTTGATGTGATGGGACAATTTTGCTTTCCATCATTATTTTAAGTAACTGTCAAGAAACAGTGTTACAAATATTATCACTTAACATATGTTACCAAAGCCTTGTCTTTGCCTGTGTATCAGTTGATTTTAAATCAAACAGCACATCAGTAAGTTTGTCGAAATCTCTTTGCAAATGGCTGCAGTTTAAGTAAATGGGAGTTACGAGTATGGATGAGTTGTTAATTTTTGCATCTAGAACTTCTAAAACCTCTATTTTCTTAAATTGCACTTCCACTTTATTCAGCTTTGTTTACATCAAAACATGCGTAGAATGAGAAAAAAAACTTTTCAATCTTCTTAGCTTATCTTGATTCGTTGTTGGAGCTACCTTGATCGTAATCGTCTTGAGTGAAATTTGGATATATGATAATGAATTATAATTTGATGCTATTGATTATATTTTGTTGTGCATTTACCGATTTAACGGGTTAAATAAAAAGTAAAAGTAAAACGCAGCTTTAGCTAAAAATTTGATTGTAATTAGAGATATCAACATTGATATCTTAGATGTATTTGATACCGATACAGCAAACTACTTGTTTACTATGACTTCGAATGGTCTTGAAAGTTTGGTAAACGAACTAACCCGTATAACCGACTCGTCCATGTGTTGTATTGACTATATTTTTTTAAGATCTAATTTAGGGTTTTCCAATAAGGACTTGACAACTTTTTTTTTAAATAAAACTCAAACCATTTGAAATATTTCAAAAACTTTATTATCGGCTTGAAGTACAATCAAAACATTTATGAATGGAACTCGATTCGGTCGATTTGTTGGACCCAATTTTACGGCCGCTATTTCGCATTCAATGTTGGCTCTGAGCTCTTCCAACGTCGTTGGCGTGTTGGCATAAACCAATGACTTAAGGTAGCTCCACAGAAAATAGTCAAGCGGCGTTAAATCGCACGAACGAGGCGGCAAATCGACTGGCCCATGTCTTGAAATAACACGATTACCATACTTAATCTTCAAGAAATCGATTGTAGCGTGTGCTGTGTGGGTTGTGGCACCATCCTGTTTAAACCACATGTCGTCCAAGTCCATATCTTCCAATTCGGGCCAAAACGCTGACCATTCACAGTAACGTGACGATCGTTATAGCCGACGAAAAAATATGGCCCAATATCGCCGCCCGCATGCAAACCGCACCAAACAGTTATTTTTTGTGGATGAAGTGGTTATTCATGAAGCACATGTGGATTTTCACCCGACCAATAACGTATATTTTGCTTATTGACGAACCCATTGAGCCAAAAATGAGCTTCGTCACTGAAGATGATTTTGCGATGAAATTCATCATCTTGGCGCATCTTCTCCAGTACCCAATCGGAGAACGTACGTCGCTTCAAATGGTCCATCGGCTTCAGTTCTTGGGTCAGCTTGATCTTGTATGGGTGTAAACCAAGATCCTTACGCAAAATACGCCATAATGTGGTCTGAGCGATGACCAACTCTTGAGAACGCCGTGGAATTGACTGATTTGGATCGTTTGCTACGGACGCCTGAACGGCAGCGATATTTTTGACACTTCGACCAACCCGTTGTCTCACTGACACGGCAACATCACACAATGAATATGTAGACTCAAATTTTTGTACTAAACTTGTTATTGCCTGTCTAATAGGGCGAGAATTACGACTGAAAATTTGAGTTAACACTCTTAAAGTTACAGTCACTGACTCCGAATTTCGGTTGAAAATTTTTATAATTTGCAGACGTTGCTCGTTCGTGTACTTTACCATGATGAAAATGTTGAGTTTATTGAATAAATTAACAGTAACAGTTTGATGATTAGTGAAAGACTGCGTTCACAAATTAAATTCAAAGTTGTCAAGTCCCTATTGGAAAACCCTTTACGTATGAATTGTAATTTTAAATTTGATGTGTCATTCACCACTAACCTCAGGTTATAGAATGACCACTTACATTATTTTTACTTCCTTGTTAATAATATTGAGTTAAATATATGAAATGTATTAATAAAATCAAATGAAATGAAATGAAGTTCCTTACGATACCCAAACAATTCATTGCCGATTCCTCTTCCAAACCTGTTTTGCTTAACTGCGCGTTCCATTTAAATTCATTGAGTTGGAATACAAACTGATTAACATAATTTAAATCAAAATCAACAAGGCTTAATATACTTAAATCTAATTGATTGTACCTGTTCACATCGGCGCTGGCAGAAAGATTGTCCGAAAGAGAGGGAACGTTTCTTATTGAAGTGGGAAGAAGAAGGGTTACTTTCACCGAAAATCCATTTCTAAAACGGATTTTCGGGTGAAGCACGTCGTTTTTTTCCATATCGTTTCAATTCTGACATATTTTTACATTTTAGTTTTGATCGTTGATGAGAAAGGAAGTGTGAAGAATAGGAAAGGAGGCGTATTTCAGGCGAACTGCTCAAATTTAAAATATAAAAATGCTCTGATTCAAGTGTTCCACTTGCTAAAAAGTCTTTCAACCCCATGAAAATGTGAACACGACGTTCATCGTGAGGACTTTCATCCCGTCGCCAATGTAAACAGGCACATTGACAAAACGCAGAAAACTAATGTAGAATTTGATGACTTGTGTAAACGTGCACTTGTGTTTACAGCCGAAGAAAGTACAGCAGTTGTTTTTGGATCTCGCTGTATTGAGTCATCACTAACTTCATTTGATATTGCTGTTGACGTTTTGTACAATTTGTTTACCTTTCCGCCCGTGTTGATTTCATTCCGCAAAATTTTTGAAAGTTGCGAAGAGATTTCTCCAAAAATATTGTTTAAAACATGAATTCCTGATTCGTCTCCGCATCTCAACCCCTTTGAAAAGTCCCACGTATGACGAAGCAACGAAATTATTCCATTTCCAAACAGCTAAAAAATTTTGCTTGCAACTGCGACCGTATTTGACGTTAGTTTGTTTAAAAATTCCCAGAATGACCTGCAGACCCATATTTCACCTTATTTCATATTCACTTGAAAAATTCCGGAATGGCTCTTCACTGCAAACTGGCAGCTCACTCGAGTAACTTTCTCTATTTTAAATTAAATATTTCACATCGTAGCCTTTTATGCAAATATCTTTGGATTTAGAAACTCCTTTCAAAACCATTCAAGGTTGTCAAATATCTGCCCCTCCTATGCAATTTGCTCGTAATTTCTGCACTTTTCAACCAACAACTACTCGTACTCGTCCACACTCAATATGCAAAAACTAAACCAAAAAATAAAAAAAAAAAACGTCTTCCCGGAACTGCAACATTTCTTTGCATCACAAATCGTACACAATATAATTACCCTGTCTAAGCAATAAATCATTCCATATTCTCCTTGTTCCCATTCCACACCTGCTGCAGGATACATTATCCTTCAAAGGAATAAAATTCAAAAAGGAAAGCAACGCAAGCAAACTAAAATTCCTTAACCATCCAAACGAATAATAAATTTCCATTCATTACTCCATTGCGATTCTGCTGTCAATTCTTTCGGTGCTCCTTTCAGATACAGCCAGTCTGTGTTAAAAGTCCTTGCACCAAAATGAAGAAGAGAAAATTCCTTCAACCCGCTCATTTCAAGGATTAACCCAACACCTCCATTGAATTATAAATGAACTGCGCAAATCGATGAGCGAAGAACATTCTTTTGTCAAGAACCAAAAATACATTTAATGTTTAAATTTATTGAATTATTCATATCCATCATCGCACTACTGGATAGTCTCTCTGAGTGTGAGTATTTGTTCGAGAATATTTTTCCTTGAAGAAATTCGCAGTCAAAAAAAAATTATAAAAAGGATAGGAAAATTACGAAAAAAAAACGAAATTTTGCTCAAACAGAAAATAATGCCAAAAATAATCCTGAATCCTCTGAAAGATGATGAAAAAAAAAATTTTTTTTTTTTTAAGAATGAGTACTTGAAGTAATTGCTAAGGAATCCTTAATCATTTAACTTTCAGCAGAAAAGACAATCTGTGCTTTAGCAACCCCCTGTTGCAGGATGTCAGTTGCCTATGGTTGGTCGTGGATGGTCTTTAAAGCAGCATCGCACACTTACGCGGATAATCTGCTGGATTTGGTATGCTCGTTTGCTGCCGGCTTTAGGCGTAATGAATGTTGGATTTTGTCGAAGCGCGGTCGGTTTTCACAGACTTTTAAATACTTAATTTCAATTGAGTAAGTTATTTACTTTGTTGCATCAGCGCTTTTAATTTTGGCTTTGGGTGGTTTCGAATGATGCTCGAGGTATTAATTTTTTTTTTTTTTTCTCCAACGGGATTGAGTTGATTTAATTTTTGAGCAACAGCGGAAGAGAAACCAATTTTCAACAAAATCAAATGAAGTACACTTGCAAAACCAATTTAAAGGCTCATGCTCCATTAGGATTTGGTCCCGTCTCTAGGGACGAAGCTTTACTATCCGTTAATCAAGTAAGGAGACACTTGATTGAAAATGAGGCGCCTGTATAAGGTGATAATGAGATGTAACATACTTTATTGGCCTTTTTGATGCTACGAATAGATTCCTTATAGATATCAATTTCCCATACTTCGGGAACGCAAGATTTGCGGCTGAACTTAACGCTTTTCACACTTTGTCAGGTTGTTTAGTAATTATGCTGTATTCTAAGAGGCCGCCTCTCGGGCTCTTCGCAGCACGTTCTGCACATGCACTATGAATAAGCACATCTTCATCTAGTCGCCCTCTTATGAACGTTATCTGATCTACGAGGTTATCCAGAGCGACACCGCATCTGCCTCCTCGTTTGGAAATTCCAGACATAGGGGCAAAGCCTCAAACACAAATCTACAGTCTCCTCTTGCCATATTGTCCAAGGTGTTATGGCGGGAATTAGCTTGTGTCTTCACCTACCTTTTGTGGAACTATCCCACTTGGGTTTTTTTTATCACTGCCCTTTCTTCCTCGTTCACTATTTTAGCCTCCTGTTGATTGAATGGTCGCCCAACGTACGCCCTTTGCATCTCATTTGCGAGAATGTCAACGAAAATCATTCCGCCTAAAATATAGGCCGCTCGGTTCGGAAGCTGCTATAACGCTGTCTTTGCTGATGAAAGCTTTCTTTCTAACTTTGTCATCGGTAATGCAGCGGCCCATACCAGAGCGGTGTAGACGAAGATCGAACTCGTGAGAACCGGATGCGTTGATAACGATGGTTGAACTAACAAATTTTACAATGGTAAAGTCTCATGTTATAATGCATCAAGAAGACGGACATGCGACACCCTTTATCGACTTGACAACGGCCCTTAACACGTCTTCCTCTTATTCCGCGAAGTCCTGACTCAAATCTTGATTAGTTTTCGAACCATCGGTGGACATATACAGGCTGACCAGATGGCAATGATAGTTTTTCCAATTGTTTTGTTTAAGCAGCTGTCAAAATTACCAAAGACATCCAGGTGTCAAAATATCCAGTAAGGTTCGTCATTTCATCACGCATCGTTTTACGCTTGCCGAACGTTCGGAAATTATTAAAAATATTATCGTAATTCTGACTCAGTTGTAAATACGCAACGTGAATTTCGTCGTGAGGTCGGTCGTTCAGTGTGCAGGCAATTCGTCGCACCGTTGAAAAGTTTGAGCGTGAGTACACTCTTTCGGATCTTAAGCCACCTTAACCAGACACAGATTAGTGCGAAATGAAGAAAAAATAGCCGCCGTAACGGCCAGTATCAAAGAAGACCCAGAAATGTCGATCAGCTAAATTGGGCATCGTTAGAGAGTCAAGAAAAGTTTGAGCGTGAGTACGCTCTTTCGGATCTTAAGCCACCTTAACCAGACACAGATTAGTGCGAAATGAAGAAAAAATAGCCGCCGTAACGGCCAGTATCAAAGAAGACCCAGAGATGTAGATCAGCTAAATTGGGCATCGTTAGAGAGTCAACCCGGCTTATTTTGAGGTTGGACTTGGGCCTACATCCGTATAAGATTGTGCTGACAGAAGAATTGAAGCCGGGTAACCATAGACAACGCCGTGAGTTCGCTAATTGTGTGCTGGAAATTTTGGCCAAAAAATCATCTCAAACGAGGCCCATTTTTGGCTAAGCGGCTAACACAATCCACAAGTATTCGGCCAAGCATTAATGCATCCACAAAGATTGAAAAGTTGGGTGCGGTTTATGGCATGGCGGCCTTTCTTTCGAAATAAGGAAGGAGACATGGTTACCGCCAATGGTCTCAGGTATAGAGCAATGTTAACCGACTTTCTGTGGTCTGAACTCGACAACAGCGATGTATCCGAACTGTGGTTCCAACAAGACGGCGCTACATGCCATACAAGCGACGCAACGCTCGAAGTTGTAAAGGAGAAATTTGGCGACTGGGTCACGGTGAGTGATCATTAAATAGCCGTCGCTATCATGCGATTTGATACCACTCGATTATTTTCTCTGGGGATACGTCAAGTCCTTAGTCTACGCTAACAAGCCAACCACTTTGGACGAGCTCGAGCCCAACATTCGACATGCTATTGCCAGAATAACGCCGCACATATAACGCTTGAAGTACTGCCAGCGAAGTTGGGGCGGTCATTTGAATGATGTCCTATACCACACATAATGGCATGAACGTAGCTTCAAAATAAAGCCAGAATCAATTTTATATCTCACATGCACACCTTTTTTGCCTGGTTTTGTAAAACCGCCTATAAGAACGGGGATTGATACAGGATGTCCCACATGGAATTTTTAAATGAAAGTTCCAACTGTTCCTGCTGAGCCACTGGTCGGAAGCACAATGAGCATGTTCGGTCGAGCAATATTGAATATTCGACGATTATCGAAGTGATGAGCCGAGCGCACTACTAACCTGATAGTGTATGCATAGTTTCAAACAAGATGTAACATCTGCACCAAGTCCGTTAGGTCTTTCATTAATGTGTTGTGCCTCTCAACCGGATTAAAAGCCGCCGCAAGCCTAACAGCTTTTGTTCATTCGCTGAAATATGGTATCTTATCCATCTTTTCTACAAGTCTTTTCAACATGACAATACGTTGCAATATCCTCTCATCGTTTATGTATAATTAGCTGAAAATGACTCGAACCAAGGAAGATTTCGCGGGACTGGAGCGATAATTGTCTTGTACAGTGCTTTCATTATCATTCATGTGATGGACTTCTAAATCTGCAGCAAGAGAAACAGCGATTGGTAAGATTGATGCTTGTGTTATTGTTTGAATTTACACCAGAGCCCAGATTGGCAAGGCTATTTTGAGGAGAATGATTCCTCTCTAGGTGGTGCAGTTAAGAGGGACTCCCTTTCTGAGGATCGGGAAAATGATGCAGGGATTCCATTCCATAATTTACCATATTTTACAGATGAGCTAGTGTGTGCTCCTTACCGTCTCAATCCCAACTGCTCTAAGCCTCATTGGTGTTTAGTTTAGATATCGGTATCCAGACCTCTGGATTGTCGGGTGGACGAAATTGTTCCCGACCGTTATCCATCTTGAATAGTTCGTCCTGCCTGAGAATATTGGTTTATCAATCAGCATAAGTAATCCTTCCAACCCAATCCATTCATCACCGACTGCAACTCAATTTTTACGCTTCCCTCCGTATCTCTGCATTATCCTATTTCATATTTGTGTACTTGTCAAGTTGTTTTACATTTTGATAGATTTTCCGAATATCATTTCTTTAGAAAACCCTCTCAACGACTTCGAGTGAGCAATTCTCTGCTTATTTATATTTCTTTCTGAGAATATGATGTCCTTTCATCAGCTTTTCTTACAGAACACTGTCATTTTTCTAGGAAGCGAAATCTTATACTTCCGTATATGTTTTTTGTTTCGCTGCATTACTTGCCGCCACTCTTCACCTAACCATGGATTTTCTTCGTCTCAATTGCTTGCTGACAATGGTGCCAATAGCCTTATGCGCTTGATATGAAGAGGAGTTCTCGAAAGGTTTTATGGAGACGAGAAACCTAGCAGTGTTTTGCCATTGTAATTCTTTGAAGTAAATTTTATTCATAGTAATACTCTGGTGCCCTGCCACCCGAGTTATCCACATTTGCACCTTGCTTGAGTAAACCCTTACTTATGCAGGCTAAAATGGAAAGAGCATGCCCGGCTAGCAGCATTATAATGGCTTACGCCGTCATATGGCTCTCAACCCTATAAGAAAGAGATTAAAATATGTGACGAACCAACTATTGGCCTCGGATCAAAATGGACTCTCTCTTGGCGATCCTAGCAAACGTTTAAAGGGCAACATTCTTCGGATCTGCACATGGAATGTTCGGACCTTAACAGGCCACGTTCAGAAGAACAATTATCAGAAGACCTTAACTGCTACCAAACAGATATAACCGCCATTCAGGAAATGCGATCTGATGGGCCGGATATAAGGTGGATGAAAAACTGTGATATATACTACGGAAAAGAAACGGCGCTTATTCGGATGCGGATTTGCCATATGCGGCAGACTTAGGCAAGAAGTCTTGAGCTTCCGATATGTGGGCGAGCGTTTTATGACAATCCTCAACTCAATATACACAAGGGGGCATGGCGTCTCCAGATCATTAAACTCTAAATCAGCAACTCCTACTCCGCCAGAAGATCGGTGGCAACTGTGCTAAAGTGCCATTAGAAACGGCGCAACTGATGTGCTCGATTTCACTCGACCAACACCAATAAATCTCTGGTTTGATAAAGAATGCGGGCAGGCAAATGCGGCTAAACAAGAAGCCTACAAAGCGGCGCAACAGCAAAAGATGAGAGCAGCTCGTGAGCTCGACGAGCAGAAGAGATGGGAAGAACATCGACTTCTTGAGAAGAAGAAAAAAGAGCACGAGAAACGCGCGATCGCAGATATTGAGAGGTTGTACTCCAGAAATAACGTACTTAAGTTTTACCAACATGTAAAAAGAACGTGTCAAGGCAAGAAGACCTATAGAAAAGAATATGATAAAGAAGAAAACCACTTAGTAGGGTTGCAGTCGGTGCGGAGAATATGGAAAAACTTTTTCCAACTTAGACGATGATAGCCAAAACTTCCGTCCAGCTGAATAACGTACGGAAGTTTTACCATGTGAAAAACATGTAAAAAGAGCATATCAAAGCAAACAAGACCCGTACAGAAGCCTGTGGAGATGAAGAAGTAAACCTCATTGTGGAGTCACAGTCGATATTGAGAATATGGAAAAACTTTTTCTGGAGACTGTATAACGACGAAGAAACCCAGTATCCCGCCATAGGGCAGAATATACAATTCAACTTGAACGATGATAGCTAAAACTTCCATCCCCCTGACCAGATCGAAGTAAGGATAGCAATATTTACGCTAAAATCCGATAAATCAGCTGGACCTGATGGGTTACCGGCCGAGAAATGAAAATGACTTTGTCGGCAGCATGCGCCAACTTATTTCTCATATCTGGCGAGAAGAGTGTATGTCTGATGAATGGAATCTAAGCACCGTACGCCCGCGCCACAAAAAAGGATACCTCCTCAACGGCACCAACTATAGATTTATAAGTCTCCTCAATATCAGATACAAGATCTTATCTAGAATATTGTGTGAGCGTCTGAAAACCTTCGCCAATAACCTGATTGGTCCCTATCAGTGGTGTCTCAGACTAGTAAAACCATCCTTTCATCCATTCTAACGCCGCACATGACTCCACTTATAGATACGAGCTATATAGAGCCACGTCTAGTTTTGGCATCCGTGCCAAACTCGCCTATCTGTGCAGAATGACGATTGGGAACGCTCGCCGCTCCGCCAAGGTCAGTAACAACCTAATCGAGTCCTTTGATGTCAAAAAAGGTTTTAGACAAGGTGACACGCTGTCATGTGACTTTTTTCATTCTTGAAAGAATTGTGCGGAACTCACAAGTGAACACTGGAGGCACAACCTTTCAAAAGTCTGTGAAACTACTAGCGTATGCCGATGATATCGACATGATTGGGAGAACTCAGCTGGCTGTCACCGGGGCGTTCGCTATTATTGAAACGGAAGCAGCCAAAATGGGTTTAGCTATAAATGAGGGCAAAATCAAGTATATGCTGTCAACAAGAAGGGAGAAGGAGAATCATTCTTGCCAAACGTTGTTCTTTTGGGCTAAGAAGGCAATCGAGTAGTAAGGCCCTATCCGGAAAAACTAATGAGACTCGATGTAAGACCTTGATCATCCCATCCCTACCCTATCGAAAAATCATACGAAAAATATTCGGTTCCGTTTGCGTTGATGGGCGGAGTGACAACGCAGTCAGTATAGGAAGACCTCTCTTTAGATGGCGCACAAAAGTAGAAGGGGACCTCAACCGGCTTGGAATGCGCAACTGAAGGCCGGACTAATTGGAGAGTCTTGTTCGTTGAGGCTCAGGTTCACCCCAAACTGTAAGACCACCTAAGTAAGTAAGTAACCTTGTCTACAACAAAGTAGTGGTCTGAGTAGATATCGGCCCTTCGAAACGTTTGAACATCCAAAATAGTAGGGCTGAGTCTTGAATCGAAAGCGATATCATCAATCTGCGTAGCTGTTTTTTGATCAGGTGAATGTCAGGTCTCTTTGTGGATGTTGAAGTATCGGAAACGTCTGCCAGCTATGATGATATTTCGCCCAGATGCGGAGTCAGTTAGCCTGAGTCCGTTTTCGGAGCTGATGTGCAAAGATGCTCTCGTTGCCTAACTTGGTGTTAAAATCATCAAGGACCTTAACGCCGTGCTTAGGAGATCATTCAAAATTCTGGTTGAGGAGCTCATAATTAGGAGGAGGAGCTTAATTCGGGAACAAGTTGACTACTGTCATAGATTTGTACAAAATCTGACAAATCCAGCTTCGAGTCCCTTAACTGCGGTCTCTTCAGATCCCGATTAAATTTGTATCCCCAAAATGATATTTCCTGAATACATAGTTACTTTCATGCAGCCAATACTGTACTTGCGTAGTTGCGTTCAACCACTTGACTTGATATTGCCGGCATTCCATCACATTTCTGGAATTTCGTGGGAAATGGGTGAATTTTTTATTTTGATCTGAAAATTGTTTTCTTCTTATTACGCGCGATTGTATTATAAATACTTTTGTCCTGAATCCTGATCTACTGCCATAAGACACACAATTACACTCACAATCAGACTATTTCATTGAAATTTAGCAAATATTCGGTTCCATTTCACTTATATCTATCTGTATTTGTATCTGTTGATGTGTTTTATTTATAATATATTTTATTTGTTTGCGTGTATCTTTGTTTTACTCTTGTTTTTACTCCGTTCCGTTTCAGGACGCTGCAATTTGTGTGAAATTTCATTTGGAGCGTGAGAAGAATCCGCATAAATTTAACAGCCGCATGAAGAACAAGCTTTGGTACTTTGAGTACGCGACTTCAGAGACATTTGCGGCCTCATGCAAGAATCTTCACGAAAATATTGAAATTGTGGTAAGTACTGGAACGTGTCCAATTTTCAAATTTTCTGCTACGAATAGATGTGGTCGTATAATGCACAGTCGTCGGATACTCAATCCACAACTTCCATCTTTCAGGACAGTGAAAATATGCAGAGTGATGGAATCCTTTAGTTATTTCACCCGTAATGGCTTTCCTTTGGTTTGTTTTCCTTCTAAAAGAGACATTGTAGTGGGTGTGTATGTATTTGCCTTTGAGAGAGAATCCTCATTGCTGGCCATTTTTGGAACTAAACTTGTAAAAGGGAATTTATTTAATTTATTTTTTTTTTTTTTTTGTGTTGTGGTATTTATGTCAGATATTTTTCGGCGTCCAGATAAATTTGTTAAATGGTTTCCGTCTTCTTTTAGTGAAATGCGAATACGAGTATTAAGTTGAGATACTTAAATGAATCGCACGTGTGGGAGGACTAGAAGGACAACGCACTGAAAATGAGAATAGCAAAAATGCGTTACGTGCCAGAGTGCTTATGAAAAATATTAACTTTGTATTCTTGAGCGTTGGCTGTATTTAAAAAATGCTCTTTATTTCGAAGACATCGTAACGTTTAATAGGTTTGGCTAGATGATGTGTTCAGGACTAGGCATTTACTTATCTTACAAGAAAATAAAGAGTGACAATTTTGCTGTCATTTCAACTGAAGCGGAAACACTGGAGTAGCATTTTAAGTAGCTGTTGGCTGAATGAGAAGGTGGAGTAGGTCATGATGGGAAGTGACATTAATTGTATATTCAAAAGACTTTTGCTAATTATGTCATAGTTACTTTAAATGACAGTTGACATTAAAATGGGGGTGAATTCAGCAGCGCGTGCCATTGTGGTGGTTGATCTCTAAGTTTGATGCCAGCAACAGACATGCTACTTACGGATATACTCGTATGTATGTACATACATGTTACGGATACGTATATTGGATTTTTGCGAGAAGATTAACACCAATATTAGTAGTTTGGCTCATATTTACAATATTAGATGTGACGTTAAAACACTCAGAGAAAGAGCTAGTTCATTATACTCCTTGTATGTTCATTTTGCTCAAATCTCAAAAGCGAATGTGAGTCCAAAAAGGGAATTGCAACAAGCAGCTGCACACACCGGCTGCTCAGCAAGGGCAGGGTTCGGGAAGATCGCTCAACGCAAAAGTCGCAAACAACACAGCAGGTAGGCTCCACCCAATTTTTAAGGCAAAATTGGGAAAACAGATTAAAAAAACACACGACTTATCTTTTCCCTGATGGGGAATTTATACTTATATTTGATCTTTTTTTTTTGTTTCTTTTGAGGGAGATTACAGGGTATGCCGAATTTTTATCAAACCAATTTTTTTGTTTAAAAAAGTTTAAATTAATTTTAAGTGAATGGGTCGGCTAATGGAAGGCCCACAGTTCCGCGTTGTCGTATCGGTAAAACTAGCGTGTCGCGCAATTAAATAAATCTAACCGTCTTACGAACGGTTTCAACGGAAAACGGTAAGTAGGCTTACGGACGCGGGTTTACTGCACAAATATGTGTTATTTAAAAAGGGTACTTAGCTGTCTAATGGGTTTCCTGCATATGCGAGGTCGCTCTCTAGCTGGGTCTCTGCTGGTGGAGGAGGGTAAGCCGTCTCCGCCACAATCACCGACTTTTGTCCGGTCGTGTCCGTTGTTTGTTGTAATTTCCTTTCCTTTGTCCGTTGGTGTGTTTCTCGTCCTCGGTTGTTTAAATTTTGTTGTCCCTGTTCTTGTTCTCGTTCTTGTTATTTTTATCGTTTTCGTTTTTTTTTTTTTCTCTTTGTCGTTGGTTTTTTTATCTTCGTTTGTTTTTTTTTTTTTCTTTTTTTCTCTTCTTTTTTTTTGAGGGTCTGGCCAACAAGACGATAAGCTATCGAATGAGCTTACCGCGCTTTCTGGCTGTCGCCGCCATTCGTCCACACACACACACACACACATGGGGTTCCGTCAATTCAGCTGTTAGAGCAAAGGGAATCACATCCAGAGCTCCAACAGCTTCTCACGAATCCCCAGCCAATCACACACGTCCATGTTCTATGTTTGTGCGTCGTGTTTGTTCGTTCTGTTTGTTTTGTCGTACAAGTGATTGCTTTGGTTCGAAGCCAGCCCTCTGACCCGAAACCGAAGCTATCGTTAAGAGCTTCCATTGGGACCGCCAGATAGGGGGGAAAACCTAACTTATTAGGGGTCCAATGGGGAGTCAGTAAACCTTCTTGCAGACATATGGAGCAGTAGAACGACCGCGGGGAATTGTGGGCTTTCCTTTACAATTTTTTAACTTTTGATGGGGGTAGGGGGTTATAAAAATTTGTAGTGATGGGGCAAACAATGTCGGATAGGGTGGGCTCGCGGCCATTGTTGATGGTGTTGACCTCTCGGGGCATCAGGGAGCGGACCGTCCGTCCGCTAGAGTCTCCAGGCCGTCCGCTCTATCAGGGGTACCTGTGTGGTCATCTCTGGAGCGGTAGGCCGGGGGAGGGAACTGAATTCAGAGGATCCAGTGAATCCCACCTGTGCCGTGGCATCCAGAGCATGACGGAAGAAAGAAAAGAAGGGACAGCACAAGAAGGGGGAGGAGAAATGAAGAGGTCAACCGACAACAGATGGAAAAGGGAGTGGAGGATTTTTGGGGCGTGATTTGCACGCAACACCATTGGGACTTGGGACTCAAAAAACACGCCTTGATCTCAGTCTTCTGACTGCATTCAAAAAAGCCTTATATTCTCGAACTACCCTGAAAGTCGTGAAAGTCCTCAGCAAGGCTTTAGGCGTGGCCTGACTGTCGCTACAGTCACAGATACTTACTTCGCCCTTTCCATCGATTCTTCACAATAAAGTTCATTTCCACCAAGATGGTGTTCATACGTATAGCGTTTTCAGGGTTTCCAATAAGGACTTGACAACATTTTTTTTAAATACAACGCAAACCATTTGAGATATTTCAAAAACTTTATTATCGGCTTGAAGTAAAATCAAAACATTTATGAATGGAACTCGACTTCGTTCATATGGCCATCGCGGCCACGTTTGCAGCGCTCGATTCGTTGGACCCATTTTTCAACGACTCGGCCACACATTTCGGCCGAAACGGCCGCTGTTTCGCGTTCAATGTTGGCTCTGAGCTCTTCCAACGTCGTCGGCGTGTTGGTATAAACCAATGACTTAACGTAGCTCCACAGAAAATAGTCAAGCGGCGTTAAATCGCACGAACGTGGCCAATCGACTGGCCCATTTCTTGGGATAACAGGCTCATCATACTTACTCTTCAATAAATCGATTGTAGCGTGTGCTGTGTAGCTTGTGGCATCATCCTGTTGAAACCACATGTCGTCCAAGTCCACATTTTCCAATTCGGGCCAAAAATAATCGGTGATCATGACGCGATAACGCTGACCATTCACAGTAACGTGACGATCGTTATTCTCGACGAAAAAATATGGCCCAGTAGTGCCGCCGGCATGCAAACCGCACCAAACAGTTATTTTTTGTGGATGAAGTGGTGATTCATGAAGCACATGTGGATTTTCACCCGACCAATAACGCATATTTTGCTTATTGACGAACCCATTGAGCCAAAAATGAGCTTCGTCACTGAAGATGATTTTGCGATGAAATTCATCATCTTGGCGCATCTTCTCTAGAACCCAATCGGAGAACGTACTTCGATTCAAATTGTCCATCAGCTTCAATTCTTGAGTCAGCTTGATCTTGTATGGGTGTAAACCAAGATCCTTACGCAAAATTTCATGTCTTGAGGAATTGTATTTTTTGTCTTTGGAATAATATGTCGCAGTTCTCGTGTTAAAAGTTTCAGGAACCTCTAGCATCCTCTGGGCTCATCTTCTGGTATTTTGGTTATGGCGTATAGGCTGCAGAAACCTCTGGTAATGACATCTGAAAAATTGCGTTCACATCTAAAAATTTAAGAGATGAGTTACAAGGAAACAGGAATCCCATATCTGATAGGGAGTAATAGATTTGCTTCTGAACCTCATAATTGGAGAATCTTTTGAGATAAACCATAGCAAAAAGAGTGCTCTTGAGTTGATGATGCAAAACATTTATGTTATCTCGTCAAAGAAATTGTTCGTCGATGGTGACTCCGAGGTACTTATATTTTGTGACTACTTCAATAGATTTATTGTTGGACAGTACTCGTTTCGGCGATATATGCTGAAAGCTGCCGCTCGTTTGGATGGGGTTCGTATATGCACCACCTTTGTCGTGACCGCATTAATTACCAGTGTATCATCGTGACACCATTTTGATACAGTGTTTAATTCTTCTTAAATTATTTCCACAGCCGAACTAAAACTTTTGTGCCTTACTACGATTGCCATGTCATCCTCGTATGCATATGTGGTACTATTTTTAAATAGACGTAAGTGTTCGTTTGTATATAAGACGAACAAAATTGGTCCCAGTTTCGAACCCTGTGGAACAAAAAAATTTCCTGGTGTTTTCTTTACTAAGAGCATTTGATACCTTTACCCTTTTATTTCTACTAGTAAGGTAATTTCGTAGCCAGTTTGACAATAGTCCTCTCACGCCGACTCTGTTTAAGCTTTCAATAATTTTGTAAGGAGTTAAAGTGTCAAAGGCTTTGCTAAAGTCAATAAACAGAACAAGAACATGATGGTTTTTATTTAGCCCCGAATTGATCGTATTCGTAAATGCTCCCAATAATTTTCCAGTACTTTTATTTTTTTGAAATCCATACTGATTTGGATGCAGTACTTGATATCTATTAATGAAGTTGTTTATGCGATTGACAATAACTCCCTTGCGGCTTGGCCGAATAATTGAAGTTTTCATTAATCGTGGGACATGGGCTTGACTTATATTGCGATTGATTATTATTTGTATAACTGCTGCCAAAATACCAGCTGTTAAAAAGATAACGTTTCTAATAAGATTTTATTTGATTTCTTTTTTGAAAATAGATATATTGTACCACGTGCAAAAGGCAATCGGGAGCAAAGCGAAAGAAAAAAATTAGCCAAGAAGGTTAAAAAAAAAGAGTTGTCACTTTTTTTTTATTGTTGACAGCTAATAAGGTAGAACTGTTCGATTGATGATTTCTTTTCGTACCATTAAGCTGTTAACATTCCGCCCGCCTCGACGTATTATAGACGTGTCAGGTGTCTCCTGATTTACGATGGGAGCTGGCAAAGAGCAAAGTTTGACTATCGGCCGCTTGTGGGTGGAAGACTGTGTCCTGACTGTCACCACCCTTGTATGTGTTAATATAACTCTACCTAGAGGTCACTTAGTTGGTGGGTATCTTTCGTCAGCAATCAAGACCAGAGCTCCATCCTTGATGGGTTGTTCAGTTTTTTGCCACTTGATAATTTCTTGAAGACGTTGAAGATATTCGACGGACCATCTCTGCCAAAACTGTTCAAGGATTTTGCGAGATAGCTTAGGAAGATGAATAAGAGACGGTTCTGGAACAGCGTTGATAACGTCGCCGGCGATGAAATGTCCAGGAGTTAATGCTTCCACGTCACTAGCATCGTCAGTGAGTGGGCAAATGGGGCGTGAATTGGGAACAGCTTATATTTGCAACAGCAGTGTGGTAAATTCTTCACACGTTAAGAGAGTTTCTCCGATGGTTCTCTTTATGTGAAACTTGGCAGACTTAACCGCCGCTTCCCATTTGCCCCCGAAGTGCGACGCTGCCGGTGGGTTGAAGATCCACTTGGTTCCATCATTTGCTAATCTATCAGCTATGTATTTGGTGAGACTCTTTTGAAGCGATTGTAAACAGCCTCCTTAATTCTGCATATGCTCCAACAAAATTAGACCCACAGCCACTTGTGAGTGTAGCACAGATTCCCCGGCGACTGGTAAACCTCATATATATTACAAGAAATCCTTCGGTAGAATAGTCTGTTGCTAATTCTAAGTGCACTGCGGATGAGGAAAAGCAAACGAAAACGAAAAGGTACGATTTTTACGTTTTTTTTTTGTTCGTCCCCTCCACACCTTTAAAGTGAACGGTCCAGCGTAGTCCACACCCGAATGTAGAAATGGTGTTAACGGAATGGTCCGGCTGACTGGAAGTTGGTCACAGCTCGATATCGAGCGCAGATGACACAACGATGAATGAATACGAATGATCGCACTGGATTTCGGCCTTCAAGCACCCAAAAGCTTCTTCTTATGGTAACCAGCATCAATTGTACGCCACCATGAAAAGTCAAACGATGAGTGTGATCCAATAAGAGTCTCGTAAGTAAAGAATCCTTTGGTAGGATAATCGGGTGTTTCATGTCCGCATCAATTTGGGCATTGCGAAGCCGCCCGCCAATCCATTGGATTCCCTGGAATTAGACAATAAAGAGAACTATTTTTTTGAAATTGGAGTTTAGACAGTTGGTTAAGTTCAGCTTTAAAATAGATGTTTTGAGTCTTCTAAATACAAAATATTTTAGCTTCATTTAACTCAGATTGCGTGAGTGGCAAAAGCTGATTTAAAGAAGTTGCCGTTCGTGAACCTTGTCGAAAAATAACTACCGCTCGCATAAACTATGCAGTTATTCGCAGCAGTCTGGTTAGAGATGAATACCGTTGAATGGGATCCGAAGAGGTAAGGATGTCTTTCTTCACAGAAGCTACGACTGAGCGATGACGTTCTTCTTGATCTATATTTTCATCTGATGTTGGGCATAGTTTATTTCAATTATCCTCGCTGAGTTTCAACTATGATGATCCTTGCCACCACAGGCTGCTTTCGGTTAGTTGTCGCGGCGATGAAACTCTAGACGCCAGATCCACCGGGTTATCCTCACCAAGTATATGATGCCAGTTTGTTATAGGAAGAATGTTTTGAGTTAGACTCACGCGTTTCGAACAAAGTCTTTCCATCTGGTTGAGTTGCCTAGAATCCAAAAAGGTAGTACTGAAATCCGTCCAGAGATGAATTGGAGACTTTTGCAAGTTTAGTACACTGAGTAGATGTTGAACAAGTCGCACTAAGAGTAGTGCCGCTGACAGCTTACAATATTGGAGTGGTTATCTGCACCATCCGTGCCCGTTTGGATGTTTGCTCCATTTTGGTAATTGGTGTCAACTTTGTTTTAGAGGATAGAATTATTACTTGGGTTCCGCCTCATAAATAAACGACTGCTCCCACAGCTGCTTTCGAAGCATCCGCAAAGCCATGCAACTCAACTACTTTCGATGAAGGAGATAACCCAAGCCAACGAGGAACGGAAATTATCGACAAGTCCTGAAGTTGATTTAAGTAGTTTTTCCAAGGAACTTCGAGTGTTGCAGGAATTGGTTGATCCCAGTCAAGGTGGTCTCGCCACAATTCTTGAATAAACATTTTTGCTTTAACGCTTTAACCCAGCAGTGTGATGAAGCGCTAGATTGATAGATATTATTTGTTGATTGATCTGGATTCCTGACTGAGATTGAAATATTAGCTTGGTGGATGCTTGTGTGATGATTGCCGACACACTTTTGACAACGCTTTTTTGAGTGACACGCGTTTTCTAGATGAGGACCAAGACAATTATAGCAGAGTTGAAGTCTTTCAGCAGCTCAACACGTTGTGCAAGACTCTTTGATTGATAACCTAGACAAGAAGAAATATAGTGTCCGCTTTTGCAACTAGAACATACCTGTTTTGCTTGTTGGTAGGAAGAGTGATGCGATTTTGTTAATGTTTAGAGATGGATAAAGACGGCTTCTTTATATTTCCAGTTGAAGTTGCATGCTCATACGCCTATAATGAGCGGATACGAGTTATTATGAACACCTTTAACTCGTTCCATTATTGGGGTTTTGTTGATGATCCCAAGGAATTTTCCCATTCCTTCACTGAAGCAGCGTCAAGCTTACGAGAAACCAGATGTATTAGAACATCATCCCACTGAGTGACCAATAACCAAGAGCGAGTTCACCAGAAGATTCGCAATTTGCTGGTTTGGCATAGAATAGAGCATGCATAGCGGAATCAACAAACACTCTTTTGTTATCGTCATAAGATACCAATCGTCCCACGCAACTTGTAGTGGAAAGATTCTGTAGGCGCTGTTGTGCCTTTCCAACGAGGCATCCCTTGAGGTAGTGAAGTTTGGTAACACATGTTAGCGCCGGATTTGTAGCTATAACTGCCATGAATGTGTCTTTAAATGGAAGCTATTGCGTGTACTCTCCGTTGAATGATGGTAACTGGAGCTGGGGAAGTCGAACGTTTGATGCGACGGATGGGTTAGCAGATATGTCTGTTAGGTGTTTGCCGGCGGCGCTGGATTCTGCATTAAGCTCGTCCAGTCTCGTGGACATATACTCCATTGCTTCCAAATAGTTCTCCTCGCACTCTCGATACATTTTCGCACGGATTGTCTTTAAAAGAAGTCCAATTTTCACTGAGTGCACATTTCCGAGATTGAATTCTCTGCTTGGTGATTGATCCAGTTTCTAGCTTCTTGTCGGGATCACTTATCAGCTCAAGAAGTTCAAGTTGCTGCTCCCGTATCGCTGAGAGTTGATTAGCTGTCTTCGACATTGTAGTGTTGTATTTTCACAGGAAAATAATTAAAAAAACACTCAAATTTGCTAATCCGACTTTCAAGGATCAGAAATGTTAAAAAAGATAACGTTTCTAATTAAAGAGATTTTATTTGATTTCTTTTTTGAAAATAGATATATTGTACCACGTGCATCAGACAATCGGGAACAAAGCGAAAGAAAAAAAGTAGCCAAACAGGAAGATGTATGATGTATGAATATTTATTGAGTCTTTTTCTTCTTCTTAGGTTACATGTGAATATAGATATATTTGTCTTTTTTCAACAACGAGTTGCAGTATACATATGGAGGCTGTAACGTATGGCCGTCCTATTCGATTGCTTATCTTAGTTAATATGAAATGCCAACATGGCGTGTCTTTTGAGTAACAGAGTTAGATAGCTCTTGCTCCCGGAGCCGTGTACAATGTTTCTTTGTTCCTGTTTACATTGGCGACGGGATGAAACTCCTCACCATGAACGTCGTGTTCACATTGTCATGGGGTTGAAAGACTTTTTGACAAGTGGAACACTTGAATCGGAGCACTTTTAATTTTTAAATTTGAGCAGCTGGCCTGAAACATACCTTTTTTCCAATTCTTCACACTTCCTTTCTCATCAACGATCAAAACTAAAATGAAAAAAATATGTCAGAAATGGAACGATATGGAAAAAAACGGTGAGTTGCACCCGACAATCCACTTTAGAAATGGATTCTCGGTGAAAGTAACCCTTCTTCTTCCCACTTCAATTAAAATCGTTCCCTCTCTTTCGGACAATCTTCCTGCCTGCGCCAATGTGAACAGACACTTTGACTTATTGTCTGTTCTTAACCTAACTTAATCTAAAATTAAAAATTCTCTATGTAACATATGTCAGAGCGAGATGAGGGTAATTCTTAATATGAGTCGAAATGAATAAAAAGAAAACAAAATACAATACTAGTCGCGTTTTATTAGCATGTCAATAACCATCTCAGTAAAATTTAACATTGCAAACAACAACAAGTCGAATGCTGGCGATAAATAAGCCAGCATTTATTGCTGCCGATAAAGTTTTAAAAACTTTGAAATGAAGATGGCGCAATGTATAAAAAAAGTGATCATAGAACTTTGGTATTCTGAAATCCAGGGAGCGCTGATAGGGGTTTTAAAAAATGTTATTTCATGATGGTTGTCGACTTCGTTTATTTAAGGTTGTGTTCGTTGACTATTATTTTATATAATGCATTTGAGTTGCAAAAAGAAAAGAAAAAAAAATCTGGGTGAAGTCGTGGAGAAAAGTGAGGGATGAACGTGGTTCATTTTCCTTTATTACAAGAGCTGCAAATTGGTGACGAGAAATCTTTCTTCAGTTATTTAAGGATGAATAAGGAAGCTTTTCAGTAGCTCCTTTTACTAATAAAAGACGATCTGCAGAAGAAAAAAAAGCAGTAAATTGCTGAAAGTACTCGTATCTACACGACATGCAGATACATTGGTACATGGATATATCTTATAGGCATACGACGAAAATAGAATATAGGGTGGTTGTGCAAAAAATAGATGGTTTAAAGTTTTACCCCGGTGTAAAAAATGAAACAGAAGTTAAAAAATTATGTACATATATACTTATGGTATTACCTGTAAAAAAAAAAATCAAAAATCAAATGCTAAGCACTATACCAAAAAAGGAAAACAAATATGCTCAAAGGATGAAACGTATATTTGTAACACACTCAAAACGTCGAGAAACAGAGCGACGACGGTTCATGCGTCCATGTACAGATTTTTCTCCTATCATTCCTTTGCACAGTTGATTCGTTGTAGAAGGAAAACAAAAAATGGGACACTTTTTTGACGGACACATTTTTCAGAAAGACAAGCGGTTAGACATATCCGTGTCAAAACACCATTATGAGATCCGTAATTACACTTGTTGCGCGTAGCTAATGTAAACTCGCCCTTAGCTAGTTAACGTAGATGCGCTCCCTGCATTCAAGCACTACGAAATCCCATCTTGTGAAGCTACCATCTTTATTTGGGTCAGCCATATTATTTTTATTTGAAATTTTTGGGCACAACCCGTCATATTTTTTTCTTTGTAACATTCTTGAATTTGACTTGTAAGATAGTAGTCGTTAAATATTAAAAATCTTGTGATCACTTGAAATGATTTAAAAGACATCCGAGACAGTAAGTCGTAATTACACAAATGTAAATAATTTATAAATTTTTAAATAAAGGAATTTTGAAACTTCACCTAAATTCGGAGATTTTATCAAATTGTCTCGCGCCGCCAACCACGCAGCTTGTCGATAGTTGCCGCCAACCCTTGCGGCAACAACACCAGAGCAAAAGCTGGCAGCAGCTTTGAGATTCCTCGCAACTTGGAGATTCTTAATTTTGACATACTTTTCGGACATATCCGTAAGCATATTCAAATGTCAACAACTGGTTTTTTAGATTGATTATGACATCTACTAATGGCACTGGTACCCACTTTGAAATATAGATGGAAAGAGACTGTTTGAGTAAGTAAAGCGTTTTATTGGGGTTTGTTGCTGAGCTGCGCACCCAGCTACCAATAAAACACGGCTACTGTTTCTGACAATTTTCTCTTTTTCCCTTTCCCCCTCTTGTTTTTTTTTTTGGTTTTTTCTATTTACGACATATCTTTATTTGATAATCTACGTTTACATTATAGTTTAGTGAATCGAATATGAATCGTGTTTTTGATTTACTGTAGTGTTTGTATTAATGCGATATTACATATGTAACTTTAAATTAATTTCACGAGGGTTTAGATACATATAATATGGTTAACATTTATTTTATTATTATCAGCTGCATACTGTTTTTCTTCTTATTTTAGTTTTAATTTAATATATGTTACTATTTATTTTGACATAGGTACAGTACTACATATAGAATTTGATTAGATTTACAGAGACTTGTGTATATGTAGTTAATATGGTTAGCCTTTGATTTATCTTGCTTTAATTGTATTATAATTATTATGTGTATTGAATATGTGTATGTTTTTTTGTTTTTAGCGATTGAAATGTTTTGATAATATACATTTTTTACGTATTATGTACATTGCCTGAGTGTAACTAGTGTTAGTTGTGTAAGTTTTGCCCTTAATAATTTTAATATAATATAATATTTATAATATAATAGTATACCGTACAGTTATAATTACATATACAGTGGCGACAAATTAAATAGCACACTTTGAGAATAAGCTTTAATAACATATTAAACACTTATTTTGCATATCAAATGGTATTTCTTCTTTATGTTACATATTTTTTGCAATTTCTGCAAACTGACGGTTTAATTTTTAGTTGCAAATTTTTTCGTATTACAAAGGTAAACGTCATCTGGCAAAGGTACGTTAGTAAAGCGAAGACAAATTAAATAGCACACTTCTTTGTCTGTCAGTTCGTACTTTTTCATCAAGTTTGGGTATAAAATATTCTTTATTAATTAGCTCTATCGTTTTCTTAACAGCGAAGTGTCCTTTTTCGTGTGCGCGTCTTATTATCTGCATGCCTCGTGGTATTACTAGCAGTTCAACGTCGTTTAGCAACTTATACAGAACGTCGCCTTTCATAAAATATTCATTGTAAGATGACTTTTCTTGAAGAATTTCTTTAATGGTTATGAGGTCTTCGTCTTGCATTTGTAGTCGTTGTATTCTGGTAATTAAACTACTCGTATCATCGTTGATTATCATTACTTCATGCTTGCTAAGAGCATGTTTCATTTGTGAACCAGGTCTATGCTCAACGACGTAGTCATATTCAGGTAAAAACAATATCCAACGAGCAACTCTGGTACAGAGATCTTTTTTACCCAAAGTTTTAGCGAAGGCATTACAGTAGGTTATTAATTTAAAATGTAAACCAAGAAGATAGACTCTGAACTTTTTGAAGGCTTCTATTACAGCTAATATTTCGAGTTCATAGCTAGTGAATTTTCTTTCCTATTCAGTGGTCTTCTTGCTCATACAATATACGCTGTGTAATTGACAATCTTCTGGTGATTTCTGCAGTAACACTGCGCCGTATCCATCGATGGAAGTCGTATGAACTTCTGTTTCGTAATTTTGATTGAATATATTAAGAACTGGTCTCTCGCTTAGAATTTTCTTAAGCGTGTTAAAAGAAACGACTTGCTCTTCCTTCATTTCAAACTTAGCGTTCTTTTTTTTTTAAGTCGGTTAACGGTTTTGCGATTATAGAAAATTTTTTTATAAATTTTCGGAAATATCCTGCAAGACCAAGGAAGCTTTCTAGCTGTTTAATGTTTTACGGTATCTGATATTTTATTAGGGCTTGACGGGGACACTTGTTGATTTTCTATAACATGTCCCAAGAACTGGATTTTTGTTTTCAGGAACCTACATTTCTTTAAATTAATATCTAGCCCATAGTCTCTGCAGAGTGTTAAAACTTCTTCTAAGTTGGATAGTGCTTCTTCTTCATTTTTGGCGGGTATAATTATATCGTCAATATACGGTAATGCAATACCTCTTCTAGTTAAATTACGAAATAATGAGTTGACATTTCTTTGGAAAGTCCCTGGAGAATTCGAAAGTCCGAAAGGCACTTTTAAAAACTGATACTGTCCATTATGCGTTACAAGAGCGGTATATTTTCGACTTGCTTTGCTAACAGGCACATGGAAAAAACCATTTTTTAAATCTAAGGTTCTAAAAATCTTGGCGTTTTGTAAACGATCGAGCTGGTCTTCAATCAAAGGAAGAGGGAAAGGATCCTCTACTATTACTCGGTTAATTTTTCTGTAATCGACACAATCTCGTTTTTTACTAGTACGACAGGACTACAGAACTCAGAATCTGACTCTTCGATTATATCGTCTTTTAACCACTCTTCTACTTGATCGTCGACCACATGTCTTTCTTTGATTAGTAGCCTTCGTGGATTATATGTAATGGCAGTTTCATCTTTCAATATTAAATGCATTACGACATTTGTTGTTTTGATCTTATTCGGGCGATAGTGATAAAATATGAGTGTAAGAATTTGTTTGTTGCAGGAACTGCTACGATGAGAAGCCGGAAAAACAACTGCTCTCATCCTTCGAGTGCGTCCTTTTTATATCCTGTCTCTCATATTCCTCCATGACAGTATTGCTGATTCCGCACACTAGTCCTTTTTTAGTTTTTTACTTATTAATAAAAGTATGTAAACAAAATAGTCCGAAGAAATTATGGCAACCTAGTTAATTCACAGAAAAAGTCAGAATCTTATAGCAATAACGACATAATCCAAAGTACACTTCTTCTTAAGACTATAACAATTGTAGGAGAAATCATTGAATCTGAAACAAAATATTTACTTTAATTGTCAACGTATTAATACCTCATAAGGTTATTATTCTTTTTTTTTGAGTGCGTCACACAAAAATGCCATCGCTACAAAATTTAAAATTCACTTCCTGAAAAATTAAGTTTTTTTAGTTGTGACGATATTGCAGCAAATGAGCGATATGTACGAGTACATTTATTTTGCACAATAAAGAGAGGGGAAAAATAACGTAAAGAAGAATGCTGAGATTTATTTCTTTTTTTTTCTTTAAGACTTGAAATGGGGTTTATTTTTTAGTTTTTAAAATAAATAGTACGAAATAAACGGTGTTAAAAGTCACTATCTTTGATTCACTTATTTCTTAGGTTCAAGCTTGTTATTTTTTTTTTAATTAGAAATAATAAAAAAATACTTCGTCATCAATTTTGGATCACTAATAGAGAAAGAGCGAAAACACAACCACCCACTTCAAAATAAGTCGAGAATATCGGTTTCATTAACCCCTGGATCTGGAACTCACAGCCATCTATAAGGTCTACTGGGAACTATCTCTGTAGTTACTATTCAAAGTGCTGGTCCTCGCAATGCTTCGTTTTATATGATGACTTGCACAAAGTTGGGAGAGACCTAAGATCTGTTCTTTTCACACCGTATTCATATTTATGGTAGATTCATACATATGAGCTCTGTATACGTACATAAAAGTATTATAATATAGCCAATCCAATATTCACTTACAAAATAAAATGCGAATAACCTTTCTCAAGCAATGGCTTTTCCGAATTTAACGTTTTTATTTACTTTAATAAAAAAAAATATTAATAGATGGATACGCAAATATCCAACGCTGAGACTTAGCCTACAATTTTCTATTTACTTTTCTGACACAATCATACTTGCCTCATGCGAGGACATAAAAAATGTATGCAAAATAAAAGTTTTAAAAATTGAATATTTATTGAGTGTAAAATCTACAGAGTATACAAAATACAAATGTACATCTGTGACAATTTACGGATATGGGTATTGAAATCATTTAAGGCAGCTGGGCTGGTGTAATAATGGTGTAATAACAAATAATATAACAAATAGAAAGAGTTATAGCTTTTTTAATAGTATCAAGCGGATGGCATAATAATTTGCAGGAGCAGATGATAGCATACCAGACAACTTTATCACTTTTTGCCTATTCTATGTTTCCTTTGCTTTTAAGGGTGACAAAACTCGAGGTGATGCTGATATCCAATAAGTATGGCTATCCCATCAGTATCATCCTTGATAAGCTATACGTATCTCCCAATTCATAAGCTTAATTATTAAGTCCAATATTCTCCGGTTTTAGCTGTGCTGTTAATTCGTTCAACAAGACCCAATCATCTCAATCATTGTACAAGATCTCGTGTAACATTTTCGGCATCAATGTAAGATGCATACAGTCAATTTTTACTAAACGAAGGTAGAGTTCATCAGAATGCGGACGCATTACACTCGTAAGTACTATATTGGTTTATCTTATATGGTGTTACTTTGCATAGCAACTTGTTTAAATCACCAATATTAGAGTGACTAGGAAATAAAGAGCTCGGCAGGGTATTCCATAAGCGAGTTGTACGGCTTAGGAACGAATCACGATATTTCAGAGTACTTCCGAAAGTGGGCTTGGGGGTATACTGATGAGCATTTATAGCGAGATGTGTGTTACGGTTAAAAGTGGAATGTTACTGGCAATTTCGGTGGAGCACTGGTGGTAAAAATAGAGATACAACAAGGGTGTGTTCGAGGGTGTCGAATGACTACGTAATATTTCCGTCACCTATGAGTTTTATCGCACGGTTTTGGATCCTATCTAGCAAGTGCAAAGAGGTCTTAGGAGCACCTGACCAGATGTGAACATTGTACTCCAATTTTGGGTGGATAAACGCCTTATATATTGAGACCAGATCTGAAAGGGAAAAATATTTCTTACATCGTTTGAGGAAACCTAGACATTTCACATCATTTTTGGCGACATCGAATATGTGGACATTCCAACGTAAGTTTTCATTGAGACACATACCGAAAATAGAAAGTGTATAGGTTTCGACGATGCAAGTGCCATTCATAGTGTTGACGACGATGACGTCATCAAATCGTGTCAACTATCCAAGGCACCCTACAATTACATTGGTGATTAGCAGAGACAACGAAGTGCGGAAGTTCGGAACGCACCCACCATTTAGGGAAATTTATTTTGAGTGTCCCAATATGTCCCAATAGAATTGTACGAGTATATTTTATAATGAATGTCAATAAAACGGAAATAAAGTGATTTCTACTTATAACGTACAAGCGAGCGGTTTAGTTTTTTTCGCGTTAACGCAGTTGGAGGAATACAGTGCTAACGTTTTCTCCCTTTGTTCTTTTCGCCCAAGTGAAATACGAACACATAGACATTGGCTGGGTGTTTAAATTTCGCTTTAACGACAGCAGCCAGCATTGTTTTTTTGGAATGATTCAATTCTACTCTGTTAATTGTTCCCCAATTAGTTATGCTGTTAATATCAAAATTTAATGAGCTTAACATAAGAAGAGACGTAAGTGCAATGGGCCTGTAGAAGGAGAGAGAAGAAGATTCGCCATTTTTTGCCAGCGTGGAAGAACACTTCTTCAGAAGAACGGAAGATCTACCATCTGGACCAGTGGATTTCTGTATGTTGAGACCTTTAAGTACTCTTGCTACTACACGAGTGCGAAAGTAGATTCGTCCCATTGAAGATTCGACGCACTCAAGTGTAGGCGGAGACAAAGCACAATCTGGGAGTGTTGAACTGGCCGCAAATGTGCAGCAAGCAGATTAGTCTTGTCTAAAGATCTGACAACTGGAATGCCATTGTGAATGAGCGTTGGAATGGAGAATGAGTCAGAATTACTGATGTTTTTTTCAAACGACCAAAAGCTTTTGTTACCTTTGGGACATTTTAGTATTTTTTGCCTCAACTTTTGGTCGTATTGAAATTTCACGCGCTTAAGAAAGACGTTACAGTCATTCCTGGCTCGTTTAAACATTTTTCAGTTTTCCCCTGTTGGGTTGGTCTTGAAGGACCGAAACATTTCTCTAACCCTGACGTACAGGTCGAGTCGTACTATGCTTTTTCCTTTGGTTTGATACTCTTCATCCGATGAGGGATAAAGAATCTCATTCCAAAAAGTATACTGCGTGTGATCATATCAGCAGCGGCATCCACGTCGTTATCGAGGAAACATAACGACCAGTTAAATTTCCTAAAGAAGATGGTTAGGTCCGCTCCAATTGGCTTTCTCGTATTGCAATACGGTTTTTTTAGAATTTTTTTCTCTAACTGTGTGGTCGGTGTACGATACAGGGATACAATTCTTTGAGTAGAGTCAGACCGCGCATCAAACTCGTTAAAAGTCGAATTGCTGTCCAGTTTGAGGCTTCTGTAAATAATGGAATGGTGAATGGAATTTTAACCACATGATTTTGAATTCCGGATTGAAACAGGGACTACATTGTGGTGGAGTTTTGTAAGCTACAATACATAATTACGCACGCAGACGGACGTGCGAAAAGAATAATAGCACTAGTTCGTAGCCAGGTAGCTTCAGATCAGAGTGATCTGAGAGGTGTGGGTGGAGATCTACCTGTGTTTCACGAAGTGCCGAAACAGTTTATCTGTATTTACAGACGTGGACGTACGCAGAAAAGTGATTAATTTTTAGTCCGCGTATATTTGCAACGTCCACTCTAAATTAGTTATGCTGTTAATATCAGAATTTAATGAGCTTAACATAAGCAGGCGTTCCCGTTCTACAGCCGAAGAGCAGAGACGTGAGTTCGAAAACGATTATTGAATTGGAAATAGCATACAGGAGATCATTGATGAAAATTAAAAAGAGTATCGGAGACAGAACGGAGCCCTGGAGCACACCAGTATTTATTTTGTGAATATCAGACTTGGAACCAACCAAGACAACTTAAATTGAATGGTCTAACCCATTGAAGAAGAGAGTCGTCGATTCCAAACTCTGTCAAATATCAAGTGCAACTATCTTGCGTTGATGTATGCTTTGGTTCGACTTGTCGGTGAGACATGCCATCAAATTACCAGTGGACCTGTTGCTACGAAAACCGTACTGCCGGTCATTGAGAAATTTTCGTGTTTCGAGATATTTCATGAGCTGATGATTTATCAGCGTTTCCATGACCTTACAGAGAAGGGGTCTGTAGGAGCAGAGAGAAGAAGATTCACCTTTTTTAGGGACGGGCTAGACAAATGCTGTTCTCCATCTACTGGAAAAGAGTTCTAAAGGGTCGGAACTCAGTGGTTTTGCCAGTGTGGAATAACACCTTTTCAGAAGAAGCGGAGATATACCATCTGGACCAGCGTATTTGGGAATGTTAAGATCTTTAAGTACTCTTACTCTTACTACACGAGTGCCATTGAAGATTCGATGCACTCAAATGTAGGCAGAGACAAAGCACAATCTGGGCGTGTTAAGCTGGCCGCAAAATGTGCAGCAAGCAGATTGGCCTTGTCCAAAGAACTGACAGCTGGAATGTCATTGTTAATGAGCGTTGGGATGGAGGATGAGGCAGAATTTCTGATGTTTTTGACAAACGACCAAACGCTTTTGCTACCTTTGGGACATTGTAGTATTTTTTGCTCCAACTTTTGGTCGTATTGAAATTTCACATGCTTAAGAAAGACGTTGCAGTCATTCCTGGCTCAGTTTTCCTCTGTCGGGTTGGTCTTGAAGGACCGAAAAAACATTTCTCTAACCCTGACGGCCTCTTTACAGCTCGAGTCGTACCATGCCTTTTGGTTTTGGTTTGGTCTTTTGGTTTGATACTCTGATCCGATGAGGGATAAAGAATCTCATTCCAAAGAGAATAGTGCCTCTGATCATATTAGCAGCGGCATCCACGTCGTTATCGAGGAAACATAACGACCAGTTAAATTTCCTAAAGAAGATGGTTAGGTCCGCTCCAATTGGCTTTCTCGTATTGCCATACGGTCCTTTTAGGAATTTTTTCTCTTACTGTGTGGTCGGTGAACGGGATTGGCTAATATGATACAATGGTCCGACGAGCCTAGAGGGGAGAGCACATCAACGGTGTACTTAAAAGGCTGAGAAATTTAGAACAAGCCCAGGGTGTTGGCGGTATGACTATCAACGTCTGGTATTCGCGTGGGCTCATCTACAAGATAGGGCAAGTTATTTTCCGTCCTTCGGGTGTTGTCTGTCCAGAATGTCGAAGCCACCTAGAATTGTGTATATTGAAATCGCCCGTAATGACGATTTCAGTGTGACGATACAGGGATACAGTTAGCATACAATTTTTTGAGTAGAGTCAGACAGCGCATCAAACTCGTTAAAAGTCGAAAAGTCTAGTTTGGGGCTTCTGTAAATAAAGCAGTAGTGGAAATTTGCCTACGGACATGGAATTTTAATCACATGAATTGAATTCCGGATCGGAACAGGGACTTCATAGTGGTGCAACTTGCTAAGCTACATCACTACGCACGTAAATGGCGAGACCGCAATGAAAAAATAATAGTAGCACTAGTTCGTAGCCAAGTAGCTTCAGATCAGAGTGCTCTGAAAGGTGTGGGCGGGGATCAACCTGTGTTTCACTAAGTGCCAAAATAGCTGGTCTGAATTTACAGACGTGGACGTATGGAGAAAAATGATTACTTTCTAGCTCGCGCATATTTGCAATGTCCATTCAAAATTCTTGAGTCATTACACATTAACAAACACAAAAGACTCCATGCAAAATATCAGCAACCATGTCGTCCTTGTACATATTTGTCCCACAAATTGAGTGCGATCGATGGAAAACATGTCGAGATGATGAAGGCGAACAATGGATGTAGGAATTTGAGTCGCACGCGCAGAAACTGTAGCATCGGGGAGTGCTGCGTTCCAATGATTGTCGTTGGTTATCGAATTCATCCGCTGACAGGCTTTTCGTGGGATTAAGGTGGGATTGTAACCATTTTCTTGGATAACAGTGGCTCCAAATGACGTCATTTGGAAGCAGTCGTTTTATTGTTGGGTGTGCGCGAGGAAATGGGGTGATTGCAGTGTATCTTCATACAGGAGCCAACAATGTCAAAACTAGTAAGTTGGCTTTTCCTCCTGCACAGCACAACCCAGGCGTTTCCGTCGGGAACTTGAATGCATTACAATGCTGACATATGACATTCAATAGCGCAATATTAAAGGACGGATGATCATTGTATGCGAGTGTGGAATCATAGCCAAATGCAGCTCGACTTAAATTGAAAGGTGGCGCAGGTGTCCTTCGCTCTTCACGTCGATTGAGGTTACGTTGATCTTGATCATCATTTGCACGACGGTCTGCTTCCATACGATCGGCTCTTTCTTGCGAAAATGCGCAACGCATGTTAGCCTTTCGTAAAGGGGCTTGTTCATTGTGGTGTGCACGCTGTTCATCCATTTCATTCACACGTAGATTAGCCAACCCACCCGTCTCGTATTTTTATTGCGAGCTCCAATGTTTGATCGTCTAATCGAACGCATTATTACACTAACACAGAAAAGTCCTGAATGAAAAATGTCACAACCGTCAATACCTTGGGTGCTTTCATAAATGCATGTTGTCTTTGTTTACATGCGATCATTTGTAATCAGTTTAACGTCAACAAAATTATTTGGGCATGCCCTTTAACCTGCATTTATGAAAACTTTTTTTAGCATTAACTTTTATTAACTTTTAGCATAACTCTTGATACTTAAATAGTAAGGGACAGATAATGTGCTTATGTGTACAAACATTTTTTTCGTCCTCCATTCTAATAATTAAGTAATTTAATAGTATAATTTTCCTAAAAACAAAAAATTGATTTACCTTTACGTCTTTTCAGTTTGCCGCTTAAATTCACACCACACAAATGACAGATAAAAATGTAGGGTGAGACAAGTTTTTATCGTCTGTGTCTGTTCTTCACCAGCGCAAGTAATTCGAAACGTCGCGTAGGTGCACTGAAAATAGTCGGAATTATGCATTTATGAAACCAAACGGTTGTTGGTTGCAATTATGAATCCTATGCATTGGTCAGACTTGCGCAATCATGCATTTATGAAAGCTCCCCTTATTGAAATTCGTTCTCCACGAAATGAACGAATCAAATCGCAGAAAAACAGTGGATAAATAAGAGAATTTGTGATGATGAAACTCCAGATTCGATGTGCCAGTAACCACACTTTTGGAAGTCACAATGATCTGGAAAAAGCACAAAATTCAACACACCAATCCATTGATGTTCACTTGGTCACTGAGTAAATACCTCACTTCGTTGATCACAGAACAAAATACTTTCGTCGATTTAAAAGTGCAAAAACCAATAATTTACCGCTTCGTATCAAATGTCAATGTGGAAAGATCGAATATTCTACTCAGTTGTCAAACGTGAGTCTGAGAGCGTAACGCCATCTTTCACCGATCCCATTTTCGTGAGGGACAAACTTAGCCGATTGTCACTTCCGTAGTGTTTGTCATTCCTTAGAATGAAATGAATATTCTCTCCTCCTCCCATTCAAAATGGAATTTTCTGATGTTGCCAGCATCAATCCCTGAAAGTATGCAATTTCGGGTTTTTACGATTTTCCAACTTTCGAAATTCAGCCGAGTTATGCGGGTACGAACCGACACCAATTCTTTTCTTTGTTGTTTGTCTTATATTCGCTTCTCCTGTCTGCGTTGATTGCTCAAATGTTTAGAGCCTTGCAATGATTTGTGAAGTTTGAATATATGAGAATAAAGTTGGAACAACCACATGAAAGCGCATTGTTTTGTCCAAACCCTATTTGCCATCAAAGGTTTCTATGGAGCTTCTCCCGAGTTCCACGGAACAGCGTGCACTTTTCATTATTGTTCTAACCCCATCTCGTTCTGTACGTGATACTTACTTTTTACTTATATCTTGTTTCCCCTTGTTGGTCCTATGGCCTCAACTACGCCTACGTTTCATCGTGTACCGCTCCTGGCAATGAGCTTCAGCTCTCTTCAACTCTTCCCCAATTGTCGTGACTCCTCCTCAATTGTTATGCGCCATGTGTTTCTCGGCTGATCTGTTTTCCTTCTGTCTTGTGATAACGGATTCCATTGCATCAGGTAGTTTGCTATGGAACTATCGCCTTTTCGTAGTTTATGACCAATTCACTTCCGCCGTTGGATGGTTTCCCGACCGGTTGTTTGGTAAAAATGTTCGGTAGGGATACTGTTATGCCAGAAAATCCTTAAGATATTTCGTAGGCACATATTAACGAACGTTTGTAGCTTTTTTGCGGAAGTAGTGGTTACCTTCCTAGTGCTGTACCCATACAACATCACGGATTCAACATTTAAACGGAACAGCCGTAGCTTTGTGTTTAAGCTTATCGCATTTCTTCGTCATATCATGGACATCATTCAAATCGCACACTTTGCTTTACCGATTCGGTTGACAATATCCTGTTCGGTTCCAACTGCTGTAAAGACAGTACTCCCAAAACATTGGAAACCCTCTACTCTTTCTAACGATTGTCCAGCAATGCTAACTTGCGTTGATGAGTTATTACCGAAGCTGATGCCTCCTCTCCACTCTTGCTGTCATTTGGTGCAGATCCATAATCCTGTGAGAGAGTAAACAAACGTCGTCAGCATAGTCTAAATGCTTGAGTTGAGATGTAAGTGCCCAACGAATTCCCATGAACAAGACTGCGCTAAGCACATCACTAATCACCAATAAAAAAAAAATATTGGGGATAAAAAGCAACCTTGTCGGACCCCACTTTGGATCTCGAATTCCTCTGACAACTTTACTCTATGACCTGACATTTAAACCCATCATAGGTTGCTTTGATAATGGCCATCGGCAAGCAAGATCAGATAAACTACCTGTCAGCTGTTTGGTGATTCTGTAAACTCTTCTGCAATCACACCTGCTCGCTGCTTTCCTGCTTCTGTGGACAGGGTGTTGATATAGTTACGTTTGTCCCGTCGAGCGCTATGCTGCACATTTCTCATTTTCCTTCGACACAGGGACTCTAGTTCGTTCGTTCCTACTGCTGGGATAGGGTGTGGCTTTAACTTTTGTAGTTTATGTTTTTCAAATTGCCTCCAGGTATCCTCGGTAAGCCACGTACTATGTGTTGCCTACCATCTACCAACAATACTTTCTGCTTCAGATGTGAAAAAATTTTCCAAAGCATTGCAATGTTATTGTATGGTTGTCGGCAGTTAACTGCTGATTGCTTCCACTCCTAGCGAATAGTAATCCCTCAGTTGTTGGCGTACTGAGGAGATCTTTAGCCGGTCGGTGTTAATACCTAGGCATTCTTGTGATATTACGAACTCTATGAACAGATGCAGTACGTAACTGGACAGTAGCTACCATAAGACGATGATCTCGTTGCCATCCCATGTCGGCTCCTCGTCTATTTGGGACGTTTAAAAGGCAACCTCTGAAACGTCGTATGTCTTTTGCTCAAACATGGTGCCTCCTTTGAATTGGTGTTGCAGAAATCAACTAATCTTTCACTATTGTCATTTCGGACGCCAAGGTCGTGCTTCACGATCACTTGGCTGAGCCCTTCATTGTCGTTGCATTTACATCCAGTGTCCCCCATCACGATGAAGATATCTCCATTTCGGCGTTGCATTGAATACGACGCTTAGCTGATTGTAGAAGTTGTGCTTTTCATTGTTAGTCGAGGGCGTAACACTGTATAATGGCATCACAATGGGCCAATAGGCCTAAGTCGGCTTCTCCACCAGCCTACCTAACACTGTATGACTGTAACTAGCCGTACTCTAGTCTGGAATCTGTCCGATAAGATGTTATCATCATATGTGTTCTGCTGGTGTTAGCAGCAGATCCATTCCGAATACATGGGGACCGTTGGAGGTCTTGCCTGAGTAGAGAAGCACAGTGTTGCACGTTGGGGATTGATAATCTCCCGCGTCGGATCATCTTACTTCACTCACTCCCAATATATCGTGTTATATCGCAGGAAAACTCGTTCCTAGTCTAGGTTCGCACTTACAATTTTAGCCTACATGTATAAGAATCTATACATGCAGCTGCTCGGGGACTGGCATTAAGAGCCACAGCAAGCACTATATCACGAACTTTGTTGTTGCGTTACTGGCTCAAATCGAAGTTTTGAGCAGTCACTAGTTTCCCGATCAATCACAATGCAGATCCCCAAATGTGCATCTACATGTTAGTGGTCCTCTTTTATACACGCTGTCATAGACTCCCTTGAAATTAGTGGACAGGTATGTAATGAGCATCAATTTTAAATTGATGAATATTTGGTCAATCAAGGAGTCATCCCTACTGCCCTTAACAATACGACACTAAGCCGTCAGCTCCAGCAGACTTATTGACTGGAGCCTGCATATTGCTACAGTGTGGTTGCTCGGTGTATGGTTTTTCATCACCTTCTATGTATTATAAAGTGCCATTCTTTCTAATAGCAGAGAGTTCGTCATTAGCGCTGTTTAACCGCCTGTAGAAGTATTCTTCACACATTCTTATCTGAACTTCCTGAACTTCTGAAGAGCTTCTGTTACCTTGTTCTTTGATATGGTGGAAGCTGTATCTATGAAACCGCAGTCACGCAATATGCCATTTTCGTTTATATACGGGGTAAATTAGTAGATATTACCTGGAGTAGACTGGAGTAGTAGAATCTTAACAGATCGAATCAATAAGAATATGAAAGAGAAAATCAGGTTATTCAAAAGCAGAAATCACTTACTCGTAGAAAGTCTAGTGGAACCCATAGTGAGTCAAAAGCAAAGGCTCTATGTTACCTTACCTTCCAGGTAACAATAATCAGAAGCAGTTCATATCTAGCTCTTATCAACGAAGCTGCAAGTGAAGCTAAGTCTACTTTATTTTGTCTATTTTTCCCTGCAAGCATCTGTTCTCGTGGCACCTCCTCTTAATCGTTCAGGAAAATTTATGCATATACGTTGTGTCTGAACACAATCATCGTTCAAGAGAGTAGCTAGAAGCTAGATTACTGTTTCCCTTCACTACATGCCGACGAACGTAACCTCATTGAGATCTGTCATTTTTTCTTCTTGCTGTCGCCGCCTTCAACTCGTATCGTCGTAATTAAATTTCATTTTCTTGAATGAATTACTATTTAAGTTGTATATTGAATTGTCTTGTTTAAATAAACAACAATTAAAAAATAAATAGTATTCTCCAATACATATTTTTGCTGCAGTAACATTTATCAATATTTTCGAAATTGAGTTCCTTGTCGCAGATAACACCTAAATCACGCAACTCGTAGGGAGGCGTTTACGGGTATAAGTTATAGCCTGACACTTATTGTCGTTAAGCTCAAGAAAATTCTTCGGACACCAAGTGCAAAACCTGTCTAGATCTTCCTGCAGAAGTAGGCTGTCTGAGGAAGATGATACTCGTATATATCTAAATATTTTCATATCATCTGCGTAAACAGATATGTATGAATTTTTAATGATACAAGCAACATCATTAATGGTCAGAATAAATAATAAGGGGCCAAGGTGGCTGCCTTGGGGGACACCAGAGGAGGCTTTAATTGGGTCAGAAACCATGGACCTAAATAGAACATAGTAAAGTCGTTCATTTAAATAGGATTGAACCCAAGTTATAAAGTTTATCTGGAAACCAAGAGCCTTTAATTTTAGAAGGATTATATCATGAGAAATTCTATCAAAGGCTTTGCTGAAATCGGTGGCAATCACATCAACTTCGTTTCCAAATTCCAGTGCACATAAAGTGCTTGATACGAATTCCGTTAAGTTGGTGGTCGTAGATCTGCCTTTGAAAAATCCGTGCTGGTTTTTTGGAAACAATAGATTTACAATGAAAAAGCATTATGTCATAGATAATGCTCTCAAAAAGCTTAGGTATGCAGGACAACTTAGCAATTGGTCGATAGTTGGAAATATCGTCTTTTCTACCTTTTTTATGTAGGGGAATAATAAACGATCATTTCCAGGTTGATGGAAATAATCCCTGGGTGATAGAAAGCTGAAAGAGAGCTGTAAGAGGTTGGGCTAGATGTATTTGACATTTCTTTAAAAATATAGGGGAAGATCATCAGGGCCAGCAGAATAATCATCTTTGAGTTTTATTATTTTATCTCTAACTTGCTCTAAAGTTATAGACACCGATTCCAAAGTTGTTTGTGGGCAGCTGTTTAAGTAGGAAAAGTAAGAATGATCTAGCTCTTGGGAATGGATTGCGAACGCTTGGCCAAAAAAGATTGCGAAGAGATTTGCAATAATTTGGGAATCGCCCGAGGACCTATCAAGAAAATTTAGGGATGATGGATAGTTATCCGATTTGCTTTTAGTTTTGATGAACTGAAAGAATCTTTTGGGGTCGGAAATGAGTGTGTGGTCCATTCGGTTTAAATAGTTGTTATAGAGAGTTTGGCAAAGTACAGAGAAATTAATTTGGGCAGACTGGTAGTAGAAGAAATCGGTGTCGGAACGAGATTTTAAGTAAGAATACCAGAACTTATTTCTCTTGTTACGAAGAGATCGCAGCTCTTTATTATACCACGGTGGTGACGATGAGGGATTCCTTTTGGATAAAAAAGGCACCGATTGGGAGAGACATTTTAAAATTTCGGTATAAAAGGATGAAAGAGCATCGTAAGGTTAGGGTTATCGTAGAGAAAGTTAAAATTGACCATACTGAGGAGGTTGTTCAGTTTGGCGTAGTTAGCCCTATGAAAATTAAAACTGTAAGAATATTCATAGGGAACGGGATTAAGACCATTGTCATATGTCAGCGTAAGAAAAAGGGGAGGGTGGTAACTATCCAACTTAGAAAGCAGATGTTTACTTTCTAAAACGACGCAGTTATCTGTATCAGTGGCGAAGACTAGGTCGAGTTGTCTGCCGATGTTATTGGTGACACCACTTAAGTGATATAGACCAGAGTCAGTTAGGCAGTCTATGAAAAGATTTTCTTTATCAGAGTTAGGATTTGTTGCAGTATAGTAGAACTGATCAGTCTGAGTCCATAGAAGCTTAGGTAGATTAAAATCACCTAAAAAAATAACAACGTCATTGGGATCAGCAGCATTAAAAATGCAGTCGATTGCATCAACAGCTAGCTGGTAACCTTGAATTGGTTGAGAGGGGCGAATATAACAGCAACAAATATTGCGTTTGCAAATAGGAATTCTAGCGCAAACAATATCAAGGAATGCAGTGGACGATTTTTTAAAGGGTCTAGACTCGAGACGAGAGTGTATAGCTAGAAGTACACCACGGCCGTATAAATTCTCCTCTTTATCCAGACCATCGTCACGGTGTAAATCGAAGTCTTGGGAAAATAATTCATTATTCATAATATCAGGGGTGAGATTGGTTTCTGTGAGGGCAAAGATGTCGTAGGGCAGAATCTGCGAATTAAGATATATAGCAGAAATCTTAGTTCGTAACCCCCTTACGTTTTGATAATACAGGGACAGATATTTGGGAGGCTTCGGCAAAGAATTGAGTGGTGGGTTAGGAGCGATGGTAGTTTTTGAAACTAGACTGTGTTCTCTGGAGGTGTAGTATCCGTTTGGAGCTAACATGAGACGCGAAAGAAGAGAGATCATTAGCCACGTCATCAGGAGTCATATCTAATTGTTCATGAAAACGTATAAAAAGTTGCCGCAGATCATTATGATTAGTGGGGAGGCCTTCTTGCAGAATGGAAACCATTGCATTGGTTTTCGTTATACCGTCGATACAGACAGAGTCAGGTTTGTCATGTAGGTAGGCGAGATATAAGCGAACATTATCATATAATCTGCGGTCTCTTAAACGAGAGAGAACATATCGGCCATCTTCCCCAGAATCGATAAGGTGCTTGGTTAACTTTGCCTTTGGAGGAAGAATGGGGTCTAAAAAAGAAGGTGGTGTGGTATTAGGGTGGGAGTCCAGCTTAGAACATGGGGAGGGATTTAAAATATGGGAGCGAATAAAGTTGGGGTATGCCGTTTTTGTATGAGTGGAATGAGGAGATGTTGGGTTTTGTAAATGACTGGGAGGAGGATCTAGATTGAAAGATGCGCGCTTAGGAATTGAGTTGGACGCGGTGGAAGAACGTTTAGTATATACGCGATTGGCAGCATGAATTGAAGGAGGAGTGAAGACAGGAAATGTCCCAACTTTAAAACTCCAATTTGCATCAGGAGTTTGTTTGTTAGGAGTTGGGTTTTTTTTGGAAGAGTTAGGCTTCGGTATAGGGTTAGACTTAAAATTAACATTATTCTGTTTTTTAGATTTAGTGGATTTTGAGGTAAAGGTAGTATCCTTGCGATGTTTGTTGTTTCCTCTATTCGATTTAATTCTTTCCATAGTTAATCCACCCAGATTGATGACGTCGGAAGCTGGGTTGATAAACATCCATTCATATTTTGACGGGATGCTTACCTTGAAGGTGTTGGTGGAGATCTTACGGCAGTTGCTGACATCTATTTTAAATTTAGATTTGAAGAGACTAGTTAGCCTGTTTCGATCGAGGAGAGTATCTCTTATTAAAAAGGCAACTGACTCAGCTTTGTTGAAATTGTTCAACTTTTTTATTCTCGTGTTCCACTCCGAAAGTGTCCATAAGATTCCGAATCTTGAGATTGGTGTAGTAGCATCGTTTACCGAAGAGGGTTGTGGTGGAGAAAAAGATGCTCCAGGAGTTACTGGTGGTTCCATAATTGCAGATTCAAGCATCTCAGTAAGAAGCGAGGTGTTGTATGATGTCGGTGGGGGCTGGGATTGCACCGGTATATCTTCGATTTTACTGGAAGTTATCCGGATGTGATCAGCAATTTCGATTAACAGCGCGCGTGATTCGGTTATCTCGTTGCTTAAATCGCTTATTTGGCACATAATGTTTATGAGCAACTGATCATTATTAGGCGGAGAGGGAACGCTGCTTCTGGATGTGCTTTGAAGATGAAAATCGAGGGAAGACCGTAGAAAACTTAAAGAGTCTGTTATTATGGGGATGTAAGATTTTATTATTGATTTAATACTATGGGATAGAAAATTTTTTGAATCTTAACTAAAGTCATGTTTGTCATTTCGTTTTATTAAGTCACTGTTTTGAGCCAACTGCATGGATTAGTTTCTAAATTGAGTCTTGACAAATCTTCAACTGATTTCAGAAGGTCATCATATTTTGTAAATTGGTTTTGCATTGATTTCAAGGCATGATTGTTTTCTGCCGCAAAGATACTGACCGAATCACTGAGACACTTAATAGCAAGTAATATGTGGGACGGAGTGATGTCCTTGCACTCATCACAATAAAACAAAAAGTTGTTTTTAAAATCTTTTAGGTAAGCGATGGATCTTTTACTCAAGCCAATGCAAAGGGTATGGAATGACTTGCTACAAAGCCCACTGCAGATCACCATAACAGCATTTAGGTCACTTGTTAGGGAGCAATTCACACTTCCACATAATTCAGACATGATGACGATGATTGAGTTAGGGTAGGTCAGTTGAGAAATTATAAAACACAAAAGGCGGTGAATGAGAATTGGGTTAGTTGTTAATTTCAAACAAATCGAGTCAGCAAAACACAACAAAAGGCGATGACCGAGAAATAGGTTGTGCGAATTATTGCAATTAGGCAGGAAAAAAAAATAAATGGAAATAAATTAGCAGAGCGAAATTTAAACAAGTCTGAACTTAATGAATGAACACAACGAAATCATAAGTTGTATGCCTTAGTGATTTACAAGATCGCCGTTTTTATGAATTGGAGCACCCTTAGCTCTGCCGACAGGTAGAAGTTGGTTACATCATCTTCCCCATCGCCATTCAACAGTTCCGAAAAGTACTACTTTGTCATGCTGCAGATTACGATGTTTGTCTCTGCAGGAAGGGACCCTGATATTCAAACCATTACTGATGCATCTTTTCCTTCCTAAGAATTTTCTGGCCTCTTTTCTTACACAAAACTCTGCATTCTCTTTCCCTTTCACTTTTCTATATATCGCTGCTCCTTACAACTTAATGAGTCTTTCGCGAAATTCTTGGTTGGAACACTTTTTTCGCTGGAATCCAGTCTAGGTGATATTAGTCCTGCATATTACCATAGAGACTTTGCTCTCTGTGCTCGAACCCTTGCCCACTGTCGTGGTCAGATCATAAGGATAATGGTGACGTCATAAATATTTGCACACAGGCAGCTTAGTACAGGCCATCTGTGGTAGTTTGCTGACGTTCGCAGTGCAAAATTATTTCGAGAATTAAATACCCAACATTTATTTTATTTAGTTTAAAGAAGGTGTCACTGAAAAAATGCCTCTGTCAAATTACGACTTACTAACCACTTTCGCTAAATTGCTAATAAAAAACTCAATGTCACCAGCAATTAATAAACCCAGCATCTTCAGCATCAACCAAACACCAAAACAAACACCACACATAATCCCGGGTAGGTGTAATAATGTGTGTAATAAATATGAATTCAGTTTTTATTGCCATTCCACCTGAAATGATCTCTATCTTAAGCACTGCCCACTCTGTCATAAAACATGAAACAGAATTTTTCCCAACTCTCCATCCCAGAAATATTATAGTACTCGTAAGTATGATATTTGCTTCTACCCTCTGACGTCATACTTATCTTAAACGTCCACCTAGCAGTATGAGTAATAAACTTGAGAAAGCAAATATAAATTTCATCGTCGGCCGTTTTTCTAACCACGTCAAGAGCATCTTAAAATTCAAAATTTTTCAAACGAAAAAACGTTTTTTCCTTCAATTTTCATTTTCTGTTTTTGTTACTCTTCTACACCCTGCTTTTCGATCCTAATTTGCTTTTCGAAATGAATCCCCTTTATGGGTTGTCCTTCATTTTATAACGCTAGCACACTCACCAGCATGGACATGGGGACAGGGATGGAAACAATCCTCAACGAAAGCCTTTTTGCATTCCATTTTAAACCTAATAAAGTGTCCTCTCCAGAAAAAGGATGTCTCGGAAAGCCCCAAAATTGAAATCAACCATTGCTTCTTCCTTTTCCATTTTCCGTCTATTTTTTTTGCCATGCAAAGTGAGAAGGAGAAGCGCAGAAACTAAAATAAAAAAAAAATCCTTAAAGAATCCGTTTTTATGAATATTTTGTTCTTTTTTTATTCTTCTCTTCCATCTTGTTTTTCATTCACAGTGTGATGGTGTTTCCTTGGACCTAGCAAATGGACCGCATTTACAAGGCATTGCTCTGCTTAACATTCCCTACACACATGGTGGTTCGAATTTATGGGGTGAGCATTTGTCCCAGAAACGAATCCGGAAGGGCGGTCCATTTCGGAAGGGCAAGAAACTAAAATCATCTGATAAGGAACTATCAGCGACCAGCTTTAATTCAGTTGACTTATCGGTGGCCATTCAAGGTAAGGCATCCTTATATATCTTTATTGCCCACAAGCGTGCTTACAAACGCGCATATGTATACACATGGACACATTTCGATTTTTGGCTAGGTATAGGGCAAATGTTTAGAGTTGCCGTACGCATTTTGTGAAACGTATCATTATATTGTAGTAGTTACTATTGATTTGGCTTAAATGCAGGATAGCTTAACATTGATTCAGGATATCAGGAACAAGTCCTTTTTTACAGCTTCCTGCTTAGCTAGATTTGGTTGACCCTTGTAGTTGAACGCTCCAGCTCCTTTCCAACTATAACACTCAAAGCAGTCCATCTCAAGCAGCAAAAATAGCTTTTGAACATGTCATCAAGATATCATGTACCAAGTAGGTACATTCCCCTGTTTTTTTTTAGTTACAATTAAAGACTGAATATTAGGAAAAAAATTACTTAGTTTTATGTATAGGCGGTATTGTTTTCTACGACTTTCTGCTACCTTTCACGAAATTTCATAATGCACTTCTCGTAGACCCTTAATTTTTCTACGTGAAAAATTGCTCAAAGTGCAACATCAGGTTTTTATCGCGATTGGGTAAGGTTAACTTACTTACGAGTACTTAAGTGGCACAACATTTCCTGTCTCCACCAACATAGATCTCCAGCCACCCGCATTAGGTGGGGTTTTCCCTTGGTGATGAATTCAAAGACCGTTCCTATGAATTCTAACCCTTTTAGCTAAGCCCATGTCGTGCCAATTTCAGTTGATAGAAAGGGTCGTAGGTCACTCGAAGCACTTTTCTCTAGAAACGACTAAGCGCCTTATTCTGTGTTTTTACCTTGCCACTTCTGCTTCAATACTCGCAAATGCATCACAAACAGCTGTAAATGTTCTGCTGATAATGTCTATGCCATCTGCATAGGCAATTAATTGTACAGACTTATGATAGATGTATTGCGTCTGAGTATCGCAAAATACTCTTAAAGTTGAAGACTTTTTTAACATTATTTACAAGTGTTGATACGAGTAAGATCATTAGCGAACCACACGGAGCAGCGAGCTTCCTACATGGTCATCCCATGAAGATTTGTGCAAAGATGCTCAAGCCTCCTATATTTACGGTTTGAGATATCATTGTCATAATATAAGAACTTTCTCTATAGTTGGCGCAGATTATATTATCTTTTTCTGAGGTTCTATTCGTCCGACATGCTTTCGTCTGGCAGCCTTGTCGGACTTAAATTCGGACATCATCGAGGTCGAGTGGATAGAATATTGTTCTGCCTGATAGCGGAATGTTGATTGTTATCGCTTTTTTACTATAAAATATCTCAATCTCCTCGATTTCGAGCTTCTCGTACACTTCTTCTAATTAGCAGGTGCTTATCCTCCTTGACAGCCCCGCTTTATAGGGTTTTCGTTTCTCTGCGCCGGCATTCATCGTCTAGCCACTGGCTTCGCAATGGTGATTTCGGGACAAGATGCTTGCGGCGCTGAACGTCGAGTGAGGTGAAAGGACACTTGAATGATAAAGGCCCGATTGGTTTTCTGCAATTGCACCCTTCCGCTATCAAACTTTTTCACAGTATTTCCTCTTCTTAGAGGCGTTAGAGATATTCACATTCGTACGTTGGCTGCAACTACTATGACATTTCGCCTTAAAGCAAAATCAATTGGATTTTGGATCCGTTATTGGAGATGATGTCATTCAGGCTATGTTTGCTGACTGGGCTTCAAAATGTGTCCTCCTTTGCTAGCACCTACAGAAATAACCAATAGCAATTTTCGTAACACCCGTCTCGCTATGAATGCTCATCAGTATACTCTCAAGCCCACTTTCCGACGTACTCTGAAATATCGTGATTCGTTTCTAAGCCTTGCAACTCGCTTATGGAATGCCCTGCGCGCTCTTTATTTCCTAGCCATTATAACAACGTACATCAGTGCCTCTCTTTCTTTCCTCCCTAATTTTCCTTCGCTCGCGCTGTGTGCAAGGGTACTAATGAACCCTTGAGCGCGTGCTAATTTTTAAAAATAAATTATATTTGATGCGAATTGTCACGAGCCACTCGTTCACATGCCTTAAATTCTTGCTTAAGTCTGCCTGTAACGGCAAATCCGCATCCAAATAACCATCGCTTGTCTTCTCGATACCAGCAGTGGTATCATTCATATCCGAGGCTTTTGATTGATTCAAAAACACATAATATACATTTCTTACGATGCCGACTAGTAAACCTTGCTGTTAGTCTCCAATCCGGAGAGTCAGGCAACACCACTAGTTATGAATCCTGCCGTTGATCCAATTTTATTTCACCATCATATGATCTATTTCGGAAGCCCTGAATTTGAAGCCACTTTCAGACGTAGGCTTTAAATATGTCAAAGTAGCCTGAAAGATAATCACTGGATGCAGGCGAAACCTTGCAACACTGCGAAGAAAGGCCCAATTTTGGACACTCGACATCAACTCTATATACAGCTATCGTCATATATCGACCGTAAACATTGTAAACTTTTATTTTCGAATGTTCTTAACCAATCGTTGAATGTTGCAGACTGGGAAATCTGTGCAAGAAATCCATTTGCGTTTAAAGTTTTTTTAAAGAAATTAACCTTCAAAAATTTGAACAAATATTTGCCGCTAAATCGTTTAGCATGATCCTAAAATGTTCCTCTCGTCGCCCAAATACAGCAAGCTACCATTTAATTTGTTTACCTGGGAGTCCAATCCTAAAATGTTCCTCTCGTCGCCCAAATACAGCAAGCTACCATTTAATCTGTTTACCTGGGAGTCCAATCCAATCACCAATATCTTCCTTAGTGATAATGTAGACTGCCGCAATTACTTGCTACTACTTTCGATATTGAAGTCTTGTCATCTCAAGTTCAAAAATAGCTCCCTACTTGTTCTTCGTTGATGCTGAAGTTCTCTGAAATGTATTATACCTCTTAAGTGTTACACGCTTACCGCTAAAAAGTATATACTATGCTGGTAAGGAAGATATTCCGTAAGGAAATTCTTCACGTATATAAAGGCTCAGTATAAAGACTAAGCTTACTATATTGTTCAATCTATTCACTCTCTGTTTGCCCTCTAGGCACCTAAGGGAGTTGAGTAGATGCACCGCCGTGTTCCTGACACTTGTGTTTTATAGTAATTACTTCATAATCCGTTTCCGCCATGAACCACTTTTTCAGGTCCTTGAGCTTGAGCTCTCGTTATTATAGTGTACGATAACCATAATGGTTGGTCACTTTCCATTTCAAGAGCTGACAGAGGTTTAATTTTCTGTTGACGTTTTAAGATTAGGCTCTCTGCATCCCAAGTACAAAGGATCAATTTCCAAAGCATATTTGTGTGCGGTGGATTCCTCATCTTTATAAATGTTACAGCTTTCACACATAAGTGCACCGAAAGTTTCGATGTATATTCTTTATTTGTCCACTTGCCCAGATTCATAATGGACCGACGTCCTCCGATTCCACCTCGTGGTAGATAGAAAGGCAATTTTACCTAAGTTCGTCAAGTAGGAAACCGTGGGCAGCATAAGATGTTGGTTGTCCATCACTTCCACATCGGCTCTAGGGAGTAGTTTTTAAATTGTTAGCTTATTGCCAAATGGATTCATATGTTCCAGAGAACCCTGGAAAAATCCTTTATCACTGTTAGCAATTACCGGCTCCAATTTCAGAATTCGAAGACATATATTTTTAGCGGTGTACGGAAACGCATCCCTTTAGTGAGCACAAGTGTATCATTTTGGCAACACTGTGCAGGAAAAACGTGGCCCATTGTGTCTGTAGGTTTAGTAACTTTTATTACCTTCTCGTTGCTAAAAATTTATGGGCTGGGGTTCTGGAACAAAAACTTGACTTCTCATCAAGCCGCCCCTGAATGTGTATTGTCAGAAGTTGTGATTTCACATTTCATATGTACGAGTATGTTTGTACACATGTCCGTTCTTTGTGTTGACTTAAACACGTTTTGCAAATAAAAGCATGTCCCCCTACTACAATACATTGGTACATCCAACTCATCTTTCTATTCCAAAGTTCTGGTAGTTCTATTTTTATCACCCAATTTTTATGCTTTCCTTGCGGAACGTAAGCGTTGTCAGCTACCACCGATAGTCTACGAAAATATCCGTGTATCCTGGTTGCTATAAATGTCTGCAAAAAAAAATTTGAATTACAACTGCTTACTTTGGGATACGCAGATATTTAGATAAAAACAAACAACGGTTGGCTATGTGTAAGGATATTTTTCGCATTCATTACTATTTTTTTTTCCTTCAATTTTTCAATTTTTCTCATTTTCTATTTCCTTTCTTTGTTCATGTGTCATTGACAGACTTTGGTGATCGCCTGATAGAAGTCATTGGGTTGGAAAATTGCTTGCATATGGGGCAAGTGCGCACGGGCCTGAGGGCATCCGGACGTCGTTTGGCCCAGTGCAGTGATGTAACGATAAAAACCCGAAAAACATTTCCCATGCAAATCGATGGAGAACCCTGGATGCAGGCTCCTTGTACGGTGAGTATACTTTTTTTTAATGAATTTTTGTTATTAAACTTTGTGGCTGTGGGGTGCATTTGGAGTTCGAATTGGTATCGTAGTTGTTAAGTGAGTTCACGCCTTACATAGTGTTCTGAAGGACTCTGTTTTGGAGTAAATTGGAGTTAAATGTGGGTTGCTTTGTGTTTTACCCAAAACACAAATATGTTGATAGTAGTTTACGGAACATAAGGACTTCATGTAGAGTGTATTTGGTGTTTTCCTTGCATTGTTATGACTTAATTTTATTGCGATACAATTTAATGCTCCTACTTGGGCGTATACGTAATTGTTTTTTTTAATTCATAATTCTGTGTTGAGAAATGAAAGAGCCAATAAGGATTAGATGGGTGGCTAACTTAAGACCATATGTAGATTATATCAGCGAGTTCCTGGCTTGGTATCTAATCTAAATCGCCAACCTTATCAGTAAAAGAAAAACTTAGAGAAACAAAGCACCTATGTAGTTGCAGCGACTTCAATGCCAGCATCAGCAACGGTAGATTGACTATAAAGTATAGCCACCACGAGAAGCAATAAAAAGCATACACGTTCACAAAGTAACCGTCATTTCTAGGTTTTATCTGATGATAACAGCAAAAAGAACCATCACAAAATTAGTATGCGAAACCAGACTAACTAACTAACTAACTAACTAAATGAGGAGTATCAATCATGTACCTATGTACGTCACATATATTATATGGATTGTTAAAAAGAAGTCGCCAAATCTGCTAATTCATCTACCGAGTAAATAGGAAAATATGCAAAGAATATGTAACTCGATCAAGGAGTTATACGCAGTTGCAAGGACGAAAAAAGAGGCTTTTTCATGAATTTTTTCTGAAAAGGCATTTTATTTTACAAAAACAAAAAGTATAGGTACATTTAGTGGCAACATCTAATTTTATAATGGAACTAATTATTTATAAAAATTTCGATCTGGTGTGCTCATACAGACGATCTCCTGAAGGTCCTCCAAAAAAAGGTGTTCGGCCGTGATCAGGATATCTCCCGTTTAGTTCATCTGACATCAAAAAGAAGAAGAAGATCGAAGAAATCATAGAAATTTTGATTTTTGAAAAAATGGCGGCTTCGTAAAATACAAAATCACCGACTTCGACAACATGGTTTTGAGAAAAACGCGTTTAAAGTTTCGGAAGATGTTTACACATTATAAATTTTTACTTACATGGAGTCATCTATTCCAGGGCCATAAGATGGAACCTCCGTAGCATCAGCAGCTTCTAGTACCTCGAGCTCAGGGAACAACTGGAATACACGAGAACACAAAGAAAGAAAGAAGCAGCTGCTACTCCGATTTGTGCTCTGCCTACTTTTTTAACAGCCCGAGACGTCCTTATAAATATCCGTATATCTCGAAAAGTACTTAATGGATCGATTTGAATGTAGAGAGTGGGCCAAAAGTCCCTTTCCTGTGTAAATCTGGAACAACTTTTGAATGAAAAGACAAAAACTCATTAAATAAATTACAAATAAAAGTTTATTTCATGGACATTTTTTTTATTATGTATGGAAAATTACATCGGTTAAGTGGCCGCCATTAGAATGCAGGTACTGTGGGCTCTTTTGATAGCACTTTCCATGACTTTTTAAAGTTTTGCCGGCGTAATTTGCTCGATTTCTTCTCGAATGCTGAGCTTCAGCTCCTCTTTAGTGTGTGGTTTGCTAATGTAAACCTTTTCCTTCAGGTAACCCCATAAAAAAAGTCTAGAGCCGACAGATCAGGCGATCGCAATGGCCTTTCGCGCAATAAGTTCATTGTCTCACGAGCGGTGTGAGCGGTAGCTCCGTCTTGCTGAAACCACATGAGCTCAACATTGCTGTCTGCTTGCATGAGTGGAAAAAAGAAGTCCTGAAGCATTGTTCTGTAGCGATGCCCATTAACTGTAATGCTTGCACCCGCATCATTTTCAACGAAATATGGCCCATAAATCTTACGCGAGTTTATTCCACGCCAAACAGTAACACGAAGTGAGTGTAAGGGACGTTGATGGAGATTTTTGGGATTCTTTGTGCCCCAAAATCTGCAATTTTGCTTGTTTACAAATCTACTCAGATGAAAATGTGCCTCGTTGCTCATCATAAAATTTCCTAAAAATTCTTGGTCATTTTCGGCGTTGTTAAAGACAGTTCTGCAGAACTCCAAACATTTTTCTGGGTCAGCAGGATTGAGTTATTGGACCAACTGGATTTTGTAAGGGTATAGTGCCACGTGCCATGTGCCACGCCATATGCCAAACTGTATTGAACGTCGTCGTGTCGATATTTCACTTTCAGTCGATCGTCCATAACGAGGTCTACCGATACGCATCGCCAACGTTCAAATATTGCTCAAATTTGACCACTATTCCACGAATAGTGGAGCATATCGAACTCCATAAAATTGCCGGTAGGCACTTTGAGTGTAAATTATTGACCGACTGTTTTCCAAAAATTATACGACGATTTGAGTTCGCTGTGCGATCGTGTAGTGCTCCATGTCAAATCTAATCTCCCAAGTCTTATGTCTGCAACAAAAAAAAATTACCCAAAAATATCTAGAAATAAAAGAGTTATTATTTTTTTACATACGAGTAGGAAAGAGACTTTTGGCCCACCCGGTATACCATATGTACATTACCAAAATCGATTTTTTCAAAATTCTAACTGCGTATAACCCCTCAATGGAGTTCCTGACCTCGAAACACAACACTCTTCCACTTTGTTCAACCCCTCTGGTAACATTGAGAGAGCGTGGGAGGATGATACGCTTTCAGCTCCTGGAACCACAGAATTTTTTGACAAGTTTGTCAAATATGGTGGTCAAAAGAGATAACTGCCTAGGGATTTTGGACTGATGTATTCTAAAACAAACCTCACGAATGGCTTGAATCGTTTCTGGATTGTCCGCATAACATCGATCGTTAAGGGCAACCCATAAACAAAAGTCAAGGTTTCGAGCGGGAAAGAGCTTTCAGTGTCAAAATAACATATAACTCGAAAACTTGCATTTGGACCACCCGCTATAAATCTAGATTTCTCATCTCATTGTTGTCCCGATGAGTTAATATCCAGTAAGCCATAAATAGCGTTTGAGAGTGTGTTATCTATGTATTTGGCGTAGGACATTGATGTTGAAAAGTTGCGTACGACTCACTACTTTCTAGAAATCCATGTATGGCCAATGTCAAGCGTAGTTTCCTGGGACGTCCGAGTGCTGCGGATTCTGTGCTCTTGTAATGAAATGCATGGTAGTCTTTAACTGCCATCAATGTTATGGTATATAAAGTTATATGGATGATGTAGCTGTACTGTCTGTTGGATCGTCGTGTCTCGCGACTGTCTGCTCTAAACGGTAAACAGATCTTCCTTTTTTTTAATGAACTTAACACTCAAATCGGTATACGAGTGACTACACTACATTTATAATGCCGGAGCACGTGTTAAGTTTTTCAGAAAATGGGACAGAAAGAGAAAGAAATATGTTTGGCTATTTCACGCCATGGGTGGCACTAGTGTAAATTGACTTGATGTTGTATATAGGAAACCATTCATATCTCAAGATTTTAGTTGCCTGAAAAAAGTCTTTCGCTCACAGCTAGTATTGAACCCCGAACCGTCCGATTGGGAAGCCACGGCCACGACCCCAGACGTGATCGACGACTGGTGTACTAGTAATGCGCTTTCAGTCAATCCTCTTAAAACTGAGGTTGTTCTCTTTACGAGAAGGAGGAAGCTGCCTGGATTGACTCATTTAGTGCTTAAAGCCATCACCATCCAATTCTCTAAAGAAGCTAAATATTTAGGTGTCAATTCGCAAAAAAAAAAAAAAACTTCTCTGGACTAAACATGCTACGGCGAAAGCATCTAAGGTGCTGTCGGCCTTTCTGGCAGTTCAAAGGAGGGATCGGTAAGACATGGGCCCTGTCACCGAGAAGGGCTCTTTGGATCTACACGGCTATGATAAGGCCAATTATATCCTAAGCATCGGATGTCAGGTGTAATAAGCTCTCGCGAAAATACGTGATTGCTGCTTTTACCAGATTCCAAAGCACGGTTTGTCTCGGATGCATGCTGGCTTTCTCCAGCACTCCTGGCTCCGCTCTAGACGCATTGATGAATCTCCCTCCACTTGATATTCATATCATAGGATGCACTCCCAAAGCCATCTTCCGTTTAAAAAGAAGTGGTCTTTGGTACAACACTCACTGTAGTTTTGATGACTTTGCTCGTCGGCTGTCTTACAACTCTGGTCTTATGGACATGTCGTCCGATACAATGACACCAGAACTCCTGTTGTAGAAAAAGTACGAAATCGGCTTTCCCTGTGGCCAGGACTGGTTTTCGCCAGAATCTGAGAAAGGAAAGGAATGCAGTCATTTCTGTACGGATGGCTCTAAAACCAATATAGGATGTGGTGCTGATGTCTTTCTGGAGGACGACAACGTTCGATTTCACTTCATGTTAGGAAAGCTCGCATCTGTCTTTCAAGCTAAAATTTACGCAATCCTGATGGCAGCGAACTATATTGCGGAGAACCGCAGTCGGAAGGCTAAATTCAGTGGCCCTTGTCTGGGTCCCAGGTCACAATAGGATCACGGGAAATGAAATCGCCGATGAGCTTGCTAGACAAGGTTCAGAGGAGAGTTTTTCAGGACCCGAACCTACGTTGGGTCTGCCTGCGTCCTCGGTTAAGGCTTCCGTTGACAGTTGGGTCTCATATGAGCACAACTGCAGATGGAATAGCTCCCCGGGATGCAGGCAGACCAAACGAATGCTTCCCGATGTCTCTAGGAAGTCAGCAGTCTTTCTGCTGTCCCTCAGCAGGAAAGACTGCATGTTGATTACTGGTGTCGTAACAGGGCACTACACTTTTGCAAAGCACTTAAATGTGCTCGGCATAAGTGACACAACATCCTGCGATGCTTGCTGTGAAAGTGATGGCGACACCGCGGAGCACTATCTCTGTGAACGTCCGGCTTACGCTCACATCAGGCTGCAGGTACTCGGCGCTAACGTGGTGGGTGCTGAAGCGCTTATTCATTTTTCTTCGTAAGACAAAGATTTCATTAAAAGAAACTTTACAAAGAGTACACTGGACTAGTTCTAAAGACTGAGGTCTTTAAAGTTGAGCCCAGCACCGAAACCTCTTGCGTTTTAGGGCCATCAAAGGTCTTTTAAGAACGATTTCGCGTTGTCACCATTTGTTCCTTTCCAGAGTCAGGTAATTGAGCTCCATGCTGAAGTCAACTTTAGTACTTCAAAGACTATTTGATTAAAGAAGGCTGAGATGGAACATCAATAGTGCAACTTGGCTTTGCTATTATACTGAACTCTTTCAAATGTTGAGAGTCAGAGTTCTTGGGCAACTGCACGTTGCAATTTTTCTGAGAAGTTAATGCAAGCCATCTTTTCTAGTAGAGGCCACCAGACGGTTGTTCCGCATGAGATATTTGATTTAACTTTAAATTGTAGGCTTAATTTGAACTTATAGCCTTCTTGGGAGGATAGATGGTAACTAGAGATTTTATATTTTATTTATTTCCATTGCTCTAAAATAAGGTGTCATTTAATTTTTCTTGTAGAAAGGACCTTTGTATTTGACGGATTGATACTGAGGCTACAACTGGACGGAGAATGTTAGTGAGGGTTTTTAGGCGTGTGCCATCCACATAGAGCGTAAAGTTAAATCATCTGCTAACATAGACATTCCGATTCCTTTAATACAATAAGCAGCCCGCTGAATACTTTGTCCGAAGGGGGAAATACAGCTCTTTGGGATGTGCATCTTTCTGGTTTTCCTTCTGTAGAGCAGCCAACAAAACTTGCATTATTGAGTGCACCGTTGAGAATAAAAATGATCATGTCGTAGATATAGCCATTTATACATACCTAGTTTACGCCACTTTAACTTATTCAGACTAAGCGCTGTAATATCCTCGTTCGGTGGATTCTTATAAGATAGTTTAAGATTTCTTTAGTCTACAGCTTTGAGAGTGGAGCTTCTCACACGCAAAGTAATCAAAATTCCAGTGAGAGTTGTACTAAGAATCAATTTTATTTGAATGGAAAATGGCAGCTCATGACATAAATATCAAGGCGAGGGAGATTCATCAAAGCATCAAGAGCAGAGCTATGCACGCATGCCCATGTAGCATAGTTTATCTATTCAAGCGTGTACTGTGTAATCATTTCACTCTTAGGCTTCTGCTTTCTATTCCGCAGACCTTCGCTTGATTACAATCATTATCAATTTTAACTGAAATCCATCCCTGCACTGTTATCAAATATCAGACTCTTCTCTGTAATGTAAGTCAGAAAAGAAATGGACAAACCTTGGACGTGGGGAGAACCACCAATGATTTTTTTTTTTTGTTATCGGCGGATGCATATGTGTATTTTACGCGAGAAAAGCCATCAACGATCGAACTACCAGAAGCTGCCAACCGTTTGGCCCTACTCCAGACCGAAGAGAAGTAGGCAGCTTCAGCTCGTAGACGTGGATCGGTATTACTTCCGCTGACTCCTTTCTCTTTACCAATAAGTGTTGATTTTAGCACTTGGCCATTTCTGAAGCTCCTTCATCGTTTTCGTTTTCCGGATCAAGCCTCCAAAAGCTGCATTCTGACCATCTACCTGTATATTTTAGTTGAGTTAAACCAACCTAGCAAACGTATGGAAATAAAAGGACAGGAGCCATGGAAAACAAATGAGCTAGTAACTTCAAATTAGAAGAAGATTGTTAAAGTATATCGGTATTCGTACCTCGGCAAACTTGATAACAGTTCAACGAAGAATCAGGACGTCTTTGGCATTTAGTTCGTCTCACCTACGTCCTTTTCAGAACACCAGCATTGTTTAATTTTAAGCCTTCACCCCAACATTAAATAAAATTAACAAATTAGATAGCCTCCATAACCCAGCAGATAATTTGGAACCCTTTATACTAACTATAACTTATCTCATTATACTAATACTGGTGTCATAAATTTTCCAACCCTAAGTGCCCCAGTGGTAGATACACATAAATGAGTGTCCATCCATCCCCTATGTACGTGTACACCTCATGCTTTTATAAATTTTAGATACCACCATCATCAATTCTACCTTGTACTTAGTTTTTAATAGCAAAGACCATTGTGAAAGTTTTGAAACTATATTATAGTGGGGCACAGATTATTTAAATTAATTTTTAAGATTACCCCTTTGTAAGGATTAATACATTTGAGACGGTTAACGACATGGACTTGGAATTAATTTCTTTAGTGTTCTAGAAATTTCTACAATTCAATATTTAAAAAAATAAAGCACGAACAGCTGTCCGGCGTGGCTTGGACCTCAATTGTGTCTACTTACTGTGTTGTTCGTCGTGACTCCGAACAGGAGGAGAATGAGAAGATTTGCCACAGTTCGCCGAAAGAATCACGATTTCAGAAAAATTGGTCTTTTCTGCCTTTCGGTGTCGACTGAAATTTGAACTCAGACCGTCGAAATTAACCCCTGCGTCACGCCACTCGAAGTATCTCGTATTTATACTCCGTATTATAACAATGTTATGCAACCGCATGAGCATTTTGAGGAACGAGTTATCAGAACCCCCGAGAATAGGTGTCATATTCTTACAATTAACTCTGTACCAGCAGCACTGTGGCCGTACAATTAGAGAGTGATTGTATGACATTTCCATTCTGTGGCCTCTAAGATGTGAGGACCCGAATTTATTTTTATTTATGGAGACGGATGAAGGACATCATTAACTCATCAAAAATAAGAAAATTGGACTATTTGAACATATACGAGTAATTGATGAGGCAGTTGTGAGATAAAATATAAATGAAAAAAGTGTGCACTAAAAATCGTTTTGTTTTTCAATTCTTAAATTCGTTGATTTAACAGTTTACATTTTTGTCAAGTTGATCTCGAACATATGGGCTTGCGAAGAAAAGATGTGGCCACTTTCATCCCCCACTTAAACCTCAAAATATGTCCAGTAATCTATGAAAATAGGTTAAGCCAAAGTTGTTCGTCAAAAAAATAAATGGAACTGGAGTTGGAAAAGAGATTCCAAAAATAGCCAATAACATTGAGTGTGAACTCTTAGACGCTAAATTCGTCACAAAACTATCCTCTTTCACAAAGGAAACCGAATGCAATACATTTGATCCTTCAGACAAATCCGTCCCCAATGAATCTTTCGGTTTCTTATGTATCAGTGATCAAGAGGTTGTTGTTCTATCAATAAAGTCAAACGCAGCCGATGTTTACCCCCGGTTCATCACATTCTTCCTTCCATAGCCCACATTTTCAACAGCATAATAACAGCTTCCGATTATTCACATGAATGGAAGAGGGCAAAAGTTATCCCAGTCCCTAAAAAAGGAAATGGCGCTTGTAGATCCATAGCGATTCTCCCGTTTTTAGGTAATGTGTTGGAAAAAGTAATTTTGAAGCAAATCCAAGCATATTTGTCTATAAATACGAGTAAGCTAGTAAGCAGTTGTAAATCCGGTTTTCATCCCAAACGCAGCAGCAAAACAGCATTATTGTCATTAGTCGATGACATTAGGAAGTCGTTGGACAAAAAATATGTTACTTTTCTAATTCTCTTAGAGTTTTCAAAAGCGTTTGACACTGTTAACCATGTTCTTCTTTGCCGAAAACTTCAGACCATGTACAATTTCTCCAAAGAATAGGCAAAGCTTATTTATTCCTACCTAGTAGATAGGCAGCAATGTATTGTAGTCAACAATAAAACTTCGAGATTTCCTAGGGTATCGAGTGGAGTTCCTCATGGATCAATACTTGGACCTATCCTTTTTTCTATGTACATCAATGACTTGTCACAAATTGTCCAACGGTGTCTGTTCCACACGTATACCGAGATTGTCCAATTGGCTTTGAGTGGAAATATCAATGTCTTAGATCAAGTCGTTGCTTTGATAAATGAAGAATTGGACAATATTTTTCTCTGAGCTCAACGTAACTTTCTATGTTTGAATCCGGCAAAGACGAAAGCTCTCGTGATTCATAGGAGAACACAGAACCTGTCTACCTCTCCACCGATAAAACTTGGTGAAGAAATCGTCCCCTTTGTTCATACTGTAAGAAATCTCGGACTTATTTTTAACGACTCCCTAACATGGACTGACCATATAAACACTGCTATTGGCAAGGTTTATGGAGGCCTTCGTATGCTTTGGTCAACTCAGATGTTTACACCTACAGCTATAAAAACTATGCTAGCGAAAACGCTCATACTGCCAATTTTACTGTATACGAGTAGGTATGAGGTATATGGCAAAGTTGACTCAATTACTAAAAGGAAGCTTAATGTTGTATACAACAATATTGCTCGATATATCTATGGCCTCCAAAATTATAATCACGTGTCCGTTTACTCAAAGTGTATTATTGGCTAGTGTATCGATAACCTGCTAGTGCTTCGATCCTTATTTTGCCTGCATGACATCATACAGACACATTAACCTGAGTATCTCTATAGCAGATTAATTTTTCCCTAGTTGCAAAGAACCCTGACCTTAATACAAACTCCACATTCTTGCCTAATATCGGAGAGGCAATTCTTCATTCATGCCACTCGCTTATGGAACTCCCTGCCCCATGAACTAAGAGGAGTCAGAAACACAAAAATATTTAGGAATTTACTTTTGAGGTACTTGGCCAGTGAGTATAATTAATTATCATATTCAATTAAATTCTTAATTAACGGTGTTTTGTTAAATGCACATGTTTGTTATTTGAATCTACTTTTATTTTCTTATTCTTTTTTCTTATGTTTTTTTAATCAAATAGTACATATTTGTTGTTCAGCCATTTTCCTTTTTTATTCTTATTTAGGACTCTCATCTGACGGGTAGTTTTTTATTAGATCGATGTACTGCCACAACTCGTACAATTTGTCGGTAAATATTCTCCCAAGAACCCATTAGTGAAAACAGCTTAATATTTCCAAGGAATCTTTTTCTCGCACCGATCGAAAATATCATTTTTTCAGAAACCGTTTCAGCTGTATAAAGCTAAATTGGTATGATGGTTATGAAAGATAATCCCATTTGTAATATTCTATTTGTCACACCCGCACCTAGTACATGTACCCGGCGAGGCGTATGGGAGCGTAAGTCAGACACTCACAAAAGTAATGTTTCGCTTATTCACAAACATCGCTATAGGTGGTGTTACTTTTGCTTACCAAAATAAGCTTGTCTGTAATATTTTCAGCTGAGAGAAAGCAAGAATAGCATTGACTGGTCATAAGTGTCAAAAAGAGGTCGTCTGATCTGCCTGCACCCTGGAAAGTCATGCCTGCATTGGAGGAATGAAAATCCAACCCGGTCACACATCTTCTTCTTCTAAAGGGTCTGCCATCTAACGTTTCTTTTTTTCAGTTAGTGCTTATTTCGCATTTGGGGCACAGAAAACCCGCACGCATACATTGAAAAGCCGATACACCCAAAACGAGTTACTGTTTGGTGCGGATTTTGGTCCAGAGGCATAATTGGACAATTTTTCTTCAAAAATGAGCAAGGAGTGGCCGTTACAGTCAATGGCGATCGTTATCGGGCCATGTTGAATGAATTTTTGTTCACAAAAATTGAAGAGGAGGATATTGGCAACATTTGGTTTCAACAGGACGGCGCTACGTTCCACACAGCCGAAGCTACACTCGATGTTTTGCGCCCTGTTTTTGAAGATCGCATTATCAGCCGCAGAGCTGATGTCGTTTGGCCACCTCGGAGCTGCGATTTGACACCGTTGGACTATTATTTGTGGGGTGCCGTAAAAGATAAGTGTTACACCGACAAGCCAGAGACAATTGACGCTTTAAAGGACAATATTCGTGAAGCCATTGGTGAAATACAGCTGCACACAATCGATAATGTGCTTAAAAATTGGACCGATCGTGTAGGCTACTGCATGGCCAGCCGAGGCAGCCATTTGAATGAAATTATTTTCCATTATTAACCGGAAGGATAAAACTAATTATCTGACATGAGCTATGTGTTGCCATTCACGAAATAAGCACTAGTTGAAAAAAAAAACGTTAGATGGCGGACCCTTTATTAGCACTGTAGTCCCAATCCAATCTCCAATCTCTTTGGCTTTCTGATTTTCCCTTCCAGTTTTAGATTCTAATGTTATTTAAATCTGCTTCAATGCTGTCAATCCGTCTTAATTTTTGTCTGACTCTTTTTTTTTCATTCTTTTTGCTTTTCTTTCTTCTGGTAAGCGTTGAACGTGGCCGATCCATCTTAGTCTTTCACTTTTGATATGTCGTACTATGTACTCACCTTCTATTAAATTGTCGATTTCGTTGTTGGCTTCTTAGCATAGACTAAGCGCTTGACGTAGCCCCAGAGAAAATAATCGAGTTGTGTAAAATTGCATGATCGCAGCCGTGAGATGACGCAGTCGCCAAATTTCTCCTTCACAACTTCGAGCGTTACGTCGCTTGTATGTCATGTTGCGCCATCTTTTTGCAACCACGGCTCGGATATATCGATGTTGTCAAGCTCTGAACACATAAACTGCACCAAACAGTCATTATTTGTAGATGCATTGATGATTGGCCGAACATTTGTGGAAATAACGGAAATTTTGCTTGTTGACATAGCCGCTGATCCAAAAATGGGCCTCGTCCGAAAAAATTATTTTAAAATCCGAATCTCCGGCCAGCATTTCCAGCGCCCAATTAGTGAACTCAAGGCGTCAGCATAATCTTATATGGACCCAACCGCAAAAGAGTATACTCACGCTGAAACTTTTCCACAGTGCGACGAATTGCCTGCATACTGAAGCCATGATGATGACCGACCTCAAGACGAAATTCGCGTTGCGTATTTACAACTGAGCCGGAATTTCAATATTTTTTAATAATATCCGCATGTTCGGCAACCGTAAAACTATGCATGATGAAATGGCAAACCCTACTGGATATTTTGACAGCTGGATGTCATTGGTAAATTTGACAGCTGCTGAAACATAACAATTGCAAAAACTATCATTGTTATCTGGTCACCCTATACTATTTCCATCGAATTCAACGTCTCATGATTCAATTTCCTCTAATATTCTAAAAAGAATTTCCCCCTCCATTTCGGATGCTTTATATTTCTCCCGAATCACTTAAAATCGCTATAATAATCCCGTTGCATAAAAAAGGCGATAAAATTGATTAGAACAATTATCGTCCTATTTCTTTGTTATCTGTTTTTTTCAAAAGTCTTTGAAATTGTAATTAAATCTCTGAAAAGGTAATTAAATCTCGCATGCTTTCATTCCTCCACAAAATAAATTCTTTTAGTGACCGCCAATTTAGATACAGAAGCGGGAAATCCACTGAAGACATGGTACTTAAAGTTTGTGTGGAAATTTATGGTAGTCTAAACAATTCAAATATCTCTTCTGTTTTATTTATTGATGTTGCTAAAGTATTTGATACTGTTGACCATCATAGTATGTTGCAAGAAAAGTTATTCAGAATTGGCTTTAGGGGATTTATACATGACTGGTTTAAATCTTTTTTGACAAATCGTAAACAACAAGTCGAAGTCATGGCATTTTAAGTGGCGATAAATATATTAATCGTGGTGTCACCGAAGGTTTAGTTTTGAGTCCACTACTTTTTCTTGTGTATACTCGTATCAACTCCTTGTTCTATCAAGCAAAACAACAACTTTTACTGTTCACACAGCTTTGGTGTATGAAAGCAGTAAGCAGCTTGATGTTTTCACTGATTTAAGCTATGATAAACTTTTAGGGAAATGATTTAATTACCATAAACCAGTTGTAAGTACCAAAACAAGATTTATGCTTTTTAAAGGGAAACTATTTGCGAGGATATGATTCAGAAATACCACTCCCCAGACTGTTAATTTGTGATTTTGATTCCATGAATCGCTGTTATGAAACATGGTGGACCTGGGTCTTAACAAATAGTGCTCTCCAATTAGCACGGTCTTTGGCTAACTACATCCAGTCCCTCAGGATTAGAATCTGCGGGCTGGAGCATTGGTGTTCATTCGCTCTACAAGTCACAGCCATCTCAAACGCCAAATGCGCAGTTTTTTGACCAAGTCGATGTCGCGGTACAGCCCGTAGAGTTCATCGTTGAATTTTTTTTTTTTTTTTTTTTTTTTTTTTATAATTTACGCGCGAGTTATGTACATCAAATTGCGTACATCAATAAGTTATATGTTACATACATACTAATAATACTCTTTTGTCAAAGTTATGTTATACATACATATGTTACTCTTAATACTTTTTTGTAAAATAATTAAAGTGCTTGCTTTTCAAAATTCATTTATTGTAACACTAAACCTTTTCTTGATAACATGCTTGCTTTTCACAACTTGTAAAATTAAACCATAAGAAAAACCGTGTGAGAACCAAATTCAAGCTTCCGTTCCCACAGTTTTTCATACTTTGTTGACTTATTATAAATTGCGAATAAAATCAAAGATTCATTGTCATTTGTTGGTTGTAAAGAATGGAATAAAGTTGTTTTTTTTTAAACTCCGGAGGAACGTTGTATTAATTGGCGCAGTCGGTAGGATACAAGTGTATCCATTTAAAATTAATCGGAATACGGGAGTGCGATATATTAAATGAACATTCAATACCAATAACGACGGTTTATCGTTATTCTTGTGGTTAGTGTGTGGACATTTAAAGACTGTACAAAGACTCTTGGTGATTGCAAGTGCATTTGTAACGACGGCAATCGTTATTTGAGAAAGTGATTCTCGTTAATGCAAGTGTTATTATAACGAAGGTTTATCGTGTCCAAGAAGTGTGCAGATCCTGACTCCTGGTGGTTTTCAAATCTTTAATTCCTGGAACCTACGGCTACAGAATGATAATGACTATAATCATTTGCATGTAAGTCTGTTAATTGGTTAACATTCGTTCCTTTCTTCATCCTTTATAATCCTTATGCCCAAAAATAGAATAAGTAGAAATAAGATTCAAGAACCTTATTGTTCATCCTTAGATAGATTTGACGAAATTCAAAACAATTTTACAACTTTAGAATCGAATCGGTGCGAGTTCCTAGAGACAAATAATCTTTCAAAACTTAGTGCAATAGTAAAAACCAGTTTTCCAAATCTTTCCGAAATGAATTTAGATAGTTCAAGCTCAAGCGTAAACGCTAACGTTGTTACAAACGTTGGTAATAGGAACACAAGTAGTAGTCAATTAAGTAGTTTAGATATTAACAATATATTTAATGGCTTACGTATACCAGATGCCGTTAAAGATCTGCCACATTTCGACGGTAACCCCCGTTCTCTGTATGATTTTATAAATAACGTAGAGGAAATTTTGAAGCTTATACCTCAGTTAGACGGCACATCATATGCTATCATTATATTACGAGCTATTAGAAACAAAATCATTGGCCAGGCCAATGAAGTGTTAAATATGTACGGGACTCCGACGGAATGGGAGCAAATACGAGCTAATTTAATTTTGCACTATTCAGATAAGCGGAATGAATCATCTTTGATTCGAGATTTGCATGGATTGAGACAAGACAATGATACTGTTGAGAGATTTTACTCAAAGATCATTGAGTTGTTGTCAACAATGACAAACCATATCCGTATACATGAAAAACATATAGCTGTAATAGATGCAAAAAAGTCGCTGTATTCAGAAATGTGTTTAAATACATTTCTTATAGGATTAAAAGAACCATTGGGCTCAACAATCAGAGCCATGAGACCTGAAACCTTGGTGGAGGCATTAAATTATTGTATCAAGGAACAAAACGCATACTATTTAAAAAATACAAACCCGAAACCTCCTGTTTTACCAAACCCACTACCATTCCCCAAACTGACACAACGACCCCCACAAAATCAACGGCTCCAATCATACCAACCAGTTACACAGCCATATAGTTCCTTTCCTCAATACTTACCTCAGTTTAAACCATCTCAACCTTATCAACCCCAAATAAGGCCCTTACAGCAAATACCCCATCTTCAGTCTCCCAATCAGCAAGAAAAGAGATTCAATAACCCTATAGTAAACATTTCTGCATCCAAACCACATTTCAATTACCAACAGCAACGTCCAATTCCAATGGAAATATCTAGCGGTAATGCTAAAACTCTTCCGAAACCAGTACAATCCCAACAGCCCTATCAAAGAAACAATTTAATGCAAAATCCCAGATACATTATAAGAGAAGTACATAGTTTTTCACAAAATCAGGAAAATTATGGGGAAGAATCTCCCACATATGTGTTACCTGATGGATACTACGACCACCAACCTAATTTGGACCATTATACAATTGAAGAAATTCAAAATGATGAAGTTCCACAGGTTACTGAAAATGAAACAATACATGAGAATGAAATTGATGACAAAAATTTTCGTTCCAATGCCTCGGAAAACAATACGGGTTCCTAGAAATTAATCAACACGGTAGCAATCTTCTCCCTTACATAAATGTGACTTCACCTTTTGGTCGACCACTAAAGTTTCTCATAGATACAGGAGCCTCTGCTAATTTTATTGACCCCGAACTTACTAATCCCCAATATCATGAAAATATTAACACTGTTAAAATCACCACTGTTTTGAGTACACATGAACTCAATAAACAAATCACATTTCCGGCATTCTCTGAATTCAATTCTAACGAACAGTTTACATTTCTTTTATTTAAATTTCACAATTATTTTGATGGCCTGATAGGATTAGAAACATTAGCGAAATTAAATGCTTCAATAGATCTTAAGAATAAACTATTAAAAACTCAAAGTGCAGCTATTCCCTTATTGCTTAAACCCAATTTAATGTCAAAAATCTATATGATACCAGCAAGATCCAAAATGTTGGTTACATTACCGGTCGATATCCAAAATGGCGAAATATACATCAAGCCAACAAAAATAAATGATTTTCTAGAAATACCTGAAGGAATATATACATCTGAAGAATGGTACAGTCAATTGGAGGTAATAAACAACTCTAATATGGAACAAAAATTATTTGTAGAACAACCGATAAAGGTAGAAAAATTTAAAAATTTCGAAGAATTTAATAATATAAATATTTGTCAAACTGACAATCAAATTGAGCTTCTATCTGGAACCGACATAACTAAATTACTTCGGGTCGATCACCTTAATAATGAAGAAAAGAAATTGATTCTTAAACTGTGCAAAAATTTTGATGATATTTTCTTCATAGAAGGGCAGAAGTTATCATTTTCCAACGTAATTAAACATCGTATACAAACAAAAGACGACGTTCCAATATATACGAAGTCCTATCGATATCCAGAGATACATAAAACAGAGGTACAGTCTCAAATTCAAAACCTATTGCAGCAAGGTATAATAAGGCCTAGCTATTCCCCATGGAGTAGTCCCATATGGATCGTACCCAAAAAGCGAGACGCATCAGGTATTCAGAAATGGAGACTTGTTGTCGACTATCGTAAGGTTAACGAAAAAACGATAGACGATCGATATCCTTTACCTAATATAACGGAGATTCTCGATAAATTAGGGAAATGCATGTATTTCACTACGTTAGATCTGGCCTCCGGCTTTCACCAGATCGAGGTAGATCCCAGAGACATTCAAAAAACCGCATTCTCGGTTGATCATGGACACTATGAGTACATTCGAATGCCGTTTGGACTCAAAAATGCCCCATCAACCTTCCAGAGAATAATGGACAATATCTTACGTGATTTACAAGGCAAAATTTGCCTAGTATACATGGACGATATTATAGTTTTCTCAACCTCGCTGCAAGAGCATATCGAAAATTTGGCAAAGGTCTTCTCAAAATTACGTGCAGCCAATCTAAAAATTCAATTAGATAAGTCAGAATTTTTACGTAAAGAAGTAGAGTTTCTTGGTCATGTAGTTACACCAGATGGTGTTAAGCCCAATCCCAGTAAAATTCATGCAATAAAAAATTATCCGATACCCACTACTCAAAAGGAGATTAAGTCCTTCCTTGGCCTGCTAGGTTACTACAGAAAATTTATTAAAGATTTTTCAAATATAACAAAACCATTGACTGAATGCTTAAAGAAAGGAAGAAGCATAACCCTCAACGACCGTTATGTTAAATGTTTTGAACATTGTAAGGATATATTAAGTAACGATCCACTATTACAATACCCTGATTTTAGTAAGAGTTTTAATTTGACGACCGATGCTAGTAACGTTGCAATTGGTGCTGTTCTTAGTCAAGGCCCAATAGGATCTGACAAGCCAATTTGCTACGCCTCAAGAACTTTATCTCAAACAGAACAGAATTACAGCACAATAGAAAAGGAACTTTTGGCCATAATTTGGTCTACTAAATATTTCCGCCCGTATCTGTTTGGTCGAAAATTTAAGATTATAACTGACCATAAACCCCTCAACTGGTTATTTTCACTAAAAGAACCGAATTCAAAATTAGTCAGATGGCGGTTAAGGTTAGAGGAATTCGATTATGAAATAGTATATAAAAAGGGCAAGGCCAATACAAATGCCGACGCACTCAGTCGTATCGAACTTAATCTTAATGAATCATCTACTGATACAAATTCTCTTGCAAATTCCAATATACCCTTACACAATAACGCTAATGATTTAGAAAACAGTTTAAGCTTGTCTACCATTCACTCTGCACATGAAAATCTCGACGACGGAATATATATTTCAGAAAGACCCCTCAACGAGTTTACGGAACAGTTGGTTTTGATTAAAACAAACTGCATTGTTAAGCCTTCCATGATTTATAATATCCTTTTCGAAACAAAACGTAGACGTATATTTAGGCAACCTGATCTCCATAACGAAAAAATAATTGTATCAATCCTCAAAGAATATCTAAACCCCCATAAATTAACAGCCATTTACACAGACGATGATACTTTCAGAATAGTTCAAGAAGTATACTCCAAATACTTCGCCAATAGTAAAGTGTTTAAATTAATACGATGTATGGAAAAACTAAATGATATTACTAATACAGATCAACAGGACGCCCTTATAAATAAGTATCACATAGATAGCAACCACCGCGGCATTAATGAAACCTGTAATCACCTCCGCAGAACATCTTATTTCCCGAAAATGAAAGAGAAAATAACTAAAGTCATTAACAACTGTGAGAAATGCAAATTATATAAGTACGATAGACATCCCCCGAAAATAAAATATGAACTTTCTGAAATTCCAAATAAGCCTCTCGATATTCTGCACATAGATGTTTACAGTATTCACAATATACAAATACTTACAATAATCGACAAATTTTCAAAGTTCGCTTCTGCTTTTATCTTAACTGCACGTAATAGTATCAATATAATCAGTTCTTTAAGGCAATTCTTTTCCCAACACGGTACACCCAAAAAAATTGTATGCGATTCAGCCGCTGAATTCACTTCAAACTTATTTAAAGAGTTTTGTGATCAATACCAGATTCAGTTACATATAACCTCTCCTCAAAACTCTACAGGCAATTCTCCTGTCGAGAGATTTCATTCAACATTGACTGAAATTTACAGAATAATATACGACAAAAATAATAGACAAATACCGGCAGACATACTGAACGAAGCATTGACTACATATAACAATTCAATACATTCGGTTACAAATTTGACACCTTTCGAACTCATAACAGGAAGAACATATAAATTTAGGAAATCAATACAGCATGTCTCTGAGCACGATTATATAAATAAATTAAGATCTTATCAAGACAAACTATATAGCGAAATAAGAACCAAGCTTGAAAAGCATAATAGATCAATCATTGATAGACTAAATAGGAATCGTGAAGAACCACCCAACTTTAGTATAGATGATATAGTATATGAATATAATAATAGAAGAAATAAAATAGCTCCTAAAGCAAAGAAGTTACAGGTAGTCACTAACAATAAAGTCACTGTACTAACTAAAAATAATAGGAAAGCTCATAAAAATAAATTACTAAAAAAACGCAAATTTCAGGTTAGCACAGGCCATGAGTCAACGAATCGAAATTCAAGACCTCTCGAAGAGTCAAGGTCTTCTTCCCATGAAATTAGGCCCGGTACGGTTAATTGATACACATACAAAATTCATACACATTATAAATTTGACAGCTTATGAAGAAAATGTTAGCAATATCAAAAAATCTGTAGAACTTATTAATAAAAATAAAAACATTGGTCCAATGAAAGAAGTCACAAATATGAAATTTAGGGAATTAGAAAATAAATTTCTAACACTTCTTCCTCGATATCGAAATAAAAGAGGGTTTATCAACGGAATAGGATCGCTAATTAAGAGTATCACAGGGAACATGGACGACAATGACGCCGTACAAATAAATAATGACATTAAACTATTACAATCTAATCAACAGGACATGAACAAAGAAATGACAAAACAGGTCCAGATTAATAACAAAATGATAGAAAGGTTTAGTAACATAACCGAACATATAAATTCACAACAGAAGGATTTGGAAGATTATTTAACAAAGTACCAATTAGCATTGTCCCAGAGAATTCGTACCGATCAAGAAAACTTTCAATATATGCAATATGTTTATCAAACTATCTACAACATTGAAATACTAACGAACCATTTACAAGAAATCGCTGAATCTATAACTCTTGCAAAACTTAATATAGTCCCTAAACAAATTTTAAATCCGAATGAATTAGAATTTATACATAAACATATCGCAAATCAGAAAATAAAGTTCTCTTCGGATGAACAAATATACGAATTCTTGAGTCTACAGGCCTACTATAACCATACAAATATCATATTTAATATTAAATTACCAATCCTGTTCGAAGAATCCTTCACCTTGTACCATTTAATCAAATTACCTATAAACAAAACCCTTACAATTAATATAACCAAACCCTATGTCCTAATAAACGACCGTTATATCCAATTGATTGACGAACCATGTTTAATGATTGAGCAAGTTTTCTACTGTACAAAAGGAAACCTAAAGAATATCACAACGGAGAAGTGCATTTCAAACATAATCAAAAACAAAAGTGCCACCTGTTTCTTAACGGAAGACCTGAACCAAGCCAACATCATGCAACCAGAAGAAAATTATATACTTTTAGTAAACTCTCCCAATATAGAAATGTCCTCTACGTGTGGAATCGAAACCAAGTTAATATCAGGAACACTTTTACTGCACTACGAAGAATGTGATGTAACCCTAAACAACGTGGTATATAAGGGCAACACAAACTTATTTTGGGATAGAATACAAATTATATCCTCAATATTCACTAATATAAGTTCATATTATCCTATAGATCGATTAAACACCAGTAGACTAACCCCGGACAACTTTACTAACACAGAAGTTATTACCCTGGCAGAAACCACTAAACAACAACAAAATCATTCACTTTCAATGTGTGTTGTAGTAACTATGATCCTGCTAATTTTGTACCTGATCAACTATACAAAGAAATGTCGCCAGAATCATGCAGCCTCCAGTCAACAAACAGATGATATAAATTTAGAAGCTCCAGCTCATGATAAGTCTTCAAGTAACAGCCTTTCATGGCCATCGCTTCATCTTAAGCGGGAGGAGTTATGTACATCAAATTGCGTACATCAATAAGTTATATGTTACATACATACTAATAATACTCTTTTGTCAAAGTTATGTTATACATACATATGTTACTCTTAATACTTTTTTGTAAAATAATTAAAGTGCTTGCTTTTCAAAATTCATTTATTGTAACACTAAACCTTTTCTTGATAACATGCTTGCTTTTCACAACTTGTAAAATTAAACCATAAGAAAAACCGTGTGAGAACCAAATTCAAGCTTCCGTTCCCACAGTTTTTCATACTTTGTTGACTTATTATAAATTGCGAATAAAATCAAAGATTCATTGTCATTTGTTGGTTGTAAAGAATGGAATAAAGTTGTTTTTTTTTAAACTCCGGAGGAACGTTGTATTAATTCGCGCCTAAGGGGTTAGATACCCTTTTACTGTTGGGAAAGGTAGAAAGGAGGAGAAAAGAAAATTGTTTTGTAGTGGTTTGAAACTCAGGTGTGTTTGGTTTCGGTATTTGCTCTCCAGGGGGGGGGGGGGGGGGGGGGGGGGTAGTCCGAATAGGACGGAGAGTTTTTTCTTCACTCAGAGTGGAAGGTTATAATTCGCAGTAATTATTTGTGCTTGAAACTCTACAACAACCAAATCTACGTATCAGTGTTATGCCTTCACACGCAGAATTTTTCTGTCTGAGTTCCAATTACACAACTGAAAAACTTGAAAGACTTGTTCATGGGCAGGATTCGAACCTAGACCCCTCCGAGTGAGAAGCGATTGCTAGTACCACTACACCACGGCCACCCCGAATGGTCTCCTCCAGAACCCGTTATTGCATACGGGACTAAATATCTTACGAAAAATTGTCCTCTCAAAAGGATATCTTCTTCCGCTTTAGAAAGGAGCCATGCTTCGGAATCATAGAGCAGGACTGGGATTATGAGGGTCTTATATAGAGTTTCCTTGGTTGTTCGGGAGAGGGCCTTAATACACAGTTATCTTCTCAGCCCAAAGAAACAGCGATTGGCAAGCGTTATTCTTCGATTAATTTCTGAAGAGATGTCGTTTTCAGATCCGATCAGAGTCGAGGTAGACAAAGTCATTTACTACCTCAAAGTTATAGCTGTCGATTGTGACATTCTGGCCGATTCGTTGATGTTGGGCGTCCCTTCCTGGTGACAGCATCCGACCAAATCCTGGAAATAAGTTGGTGTATGCTCTCTACCAAGTCATCTCCTGCTGCCTTAAATAGTTCGGCGGGTAGACCGTCCGGCCCGTCAGCCTTGTTAGACTTCAGTTTAGATGTTGCTATTTTCACTTCATTTTGATTGGGTAGACGGAATTCTTGACTTGCATCTTTAATATTGTACGGCTCGCTCTGCCTAACAGTGGAATTTGTGTCGTATTCGCCGTTTAATAGTCTGCAGAAATAGTAACTGTGACTCTAATGCAAGGTTTCCTTGTTCATCTCTACAGGTTTCCGTTCGGGTCTTATTACTCTGGCACGTTCTTTTTACCTTTTAGTTAAACTTCCGAACTTTATTCCTGGAGTAGCACCTCTCTATTTCCTCGATCGCACTCTTCTCATACTCTTTCTTTTTTCTCCGGAGAAGCCGATATTCTTCAGTCCTCTTAAGCTCTCGTGAGCGCCGCTTTGCAGACATGCTGTTTTCTTCATCTCTTCATCAAAACAGGAGTTTCGATTTTTGGACCTGTCCTGTACGCTATCAAATCATCTGCATACGCTATGCAATGGGGAAGTGAACCTATCAAATCGCTTGTGTAAAAGTTGAATAAGATCGGCGAATTAACCGCACCTTGGTGCAGACCGTTTTTAATGTGAAATGTCCCAACAGTAGTCGCATCGCCATTTTTCACGATGAACTGTTTGCTAATGAGCATATTATGAAGAATATACAAAAGTGGTTTACTGATGCCAACTCTGGTCAGCCTGTAGAAAAGGCCCTCTAACCATACGGTGTCGGAGAACTTTTCCAAGTCAACCAGGCAGGCCCCAGTACACTGGTTTTTTTACTCCATTGGATATCTAACACAAGCTTAGACGCGGCTCCGCCTTGAAACCGAATTGATTGTTCGGAACTATATTTTTATCCTCAACCCACTTAATCAGGACTCTAATGATCACTTTCTTCACAATACACGATAGTGATATTGGATTTACTAGAAGATGGCTTCCACTCTATTTTAGAAGTCTAGTAATTCAGTGTTTTAGTGCTCACCATCAAATGGACAATTTCAAACAACTAAATAGAATTATATACAAAAAATTATTACAAATATTGGATTTACATTTTCCATTTTACTTGCAGATAAAAGTTACGCATAAAAATCAAGTTCCCATGCTAATGGCACCACGTAACGAAAAAGGTCGAGGATTTTTTAATTTATTCTGTAGCTGACTTCCCACCATCCATAGCAGTAGTACCGGCTCTGTTATTAGTAATAATAACAGTAATTTTAACACTAATCAATCCACCGTCCAATTATCTGAATAGCTTTACAGGAACATGCGTATTTTAACTATTTTATTAAAAAAAAAAACACACAAATAATATTTATGTACATACATATATGTATATATATTGTAAAAAAAAAAATATAAGCAAAAACATATATATGCATATGTAAATTTTTTTATTATAAACATTATTTTGTACATAAAATATATGAAATACAACTATCTGTCCTATAGCTCATATACAAAAAAGAAACAAAAAAAACCAAAACTATAATATCGTAAGTCGAATATTTAAACAAATAAAAAATGTAGATAAATAGCTTTAATTGTAATATGTTGCAAAATATTTATAAAAGAAAAATTATATACATATATAGTATATTTAAAATAATTTTATATACACATACAAACATAGAAAAAAGACCAGTAAATTTTGTTTTCCATTTGAAATACGAAGCATTTCGGAACACAATACATATTTGAGAGAAATGAAAAACTATTGTAATTCAAAAATATATTTGTATTTTACGATAAATATAAATTATTATCAACTACTCAACTATACTCACTGTATTGTATACTCGAAATTATCCTAAATTTTAGAAGTAAAATTAATTTATATAAACAACAATATAAAAACCAACAAAAACAACACTTGTAAAATGAACTATTGTAAAACAATTGAAAATATCAAATGGTGAAGCTTTAAAAATATATAACAAGGTTAAGGTTTAAACACAGAAACAAAAAAACAAAAAAACAAAATTACCATGTATTTAAATATTAACTATTGCATTTGATTTTATAAAATATTTAAATTTAATTTTTTTACATAAATTTATATTTTAATATTTAATTAATTAAATATTTTTCTTCTTTTTTTTTGCTTTACTTTGATTTTGTATATATGAGACGATTAACAATTAAGAAGAAATAAATTAGGGAACTGTACAATTTGTTGAAAAAAAAAATGTAAGATTAAGTAAAGTAAAAGAAAAATACAAAACAAATTTAGTGTTGCTGAAGAATTATGAAATTGCTTTGTTTGTGTGTATCGGTGTTGTTATTGTTGTTAATTGTTAATTTCAATTATTGTTCGTGCGATTCAATCGACAATTAGTTACAAAGCAAATACATATATTCTTTTTGATTTGTTGGATTTAGTTTTTATACTTTTTAATTTCTAATAACAAGTACACTGCATTTTCGAAATCTAGAGTTTTGTATCTGCTGATACTTTTGAGGTCATATGTTCAGTTTTGTATCTAATTACATCTAAGGTTCCATATTTCTCCCACGTATCTGGATTTCTTCTGGGCTGCCTTATTAGTGAGGCCAAAAGTTTGCTGATGTCTTTGCATTTGAGTGATCCGATTGTTTGTCTTACGGCCTCTTCTTCGAACCTTAACTAGAAATTGCGGCTCTTTTGGATCGCTTCTTCCGACGAAGTTAGTTGAACATGGCAAAACAAGCTGATTTTGTCTGCCTCTTTGTTCGTTAATAATTTCTTATAATGGAGACTTCTGCAAGTGCACGTACAATACTTAGATCACATCCGTTGGCATTTGAAACATTTTTCTGTTCTTCATATTTCCTTTCGTCGATGAATTCTACCTTGAGATAGTCCAACTTAAGTTCAAATTCTCCAGTTATTCCCGCTATTCATTTAACTCTCACTTTAACGTTATCTTACATAATTACACTGTTCAATAAAAATCAACACTAGAAAACAGAAAATGAACTTAGATTTTCTCTACCACACATAGACTTTTTGCATTAAAGTATTGTGTCATGTTACACTTACTTCAATACATTTTTGCGGCGATATTTTGTCCCTGTGGCATCTCGTAGAACATTTCTCCATGTTCGTCGCCTACTGCACCCAAATTCTCAGGAATGAAATCGAGATGAGCATCCAGAAAGTGAAGTTCTTGTGACATGTTACATCCCATTTTCTTGTAAGCGCTAAGCAATTCAGTTGCAAGATCTCTGTAATTTTCGGCTTTCACATTCCTAAGAAAGAAATCTGTCACAACAGTCTTAAAATCCCTCCATGATCTTAGTTCAGCATCAGTTAGCATGTTATCAAATTCACTATTTTTCAAAAGTTTCCGTATTTGTGGTCCAATAAATATGCCCTCTTTAATTTTTTGAAGTCCCTACCGGTCCGATCTAGAGTTTTAATGAAATTTTTCATTAAGCCCAATTTGATATGGAGCGATGGGAGAAATATGTACTTGTTTAGGATCAACTAGTGGTTCATTAGGAATATTTTTTACACCCGGAGTTAGTGCCCGACGTAGTGGCCTTTCTTTTTGTATATAATGACGACTTCGAGCACGGCTGTCCCATTCACACAGAAAACAGCAGTGTTTCGTATACACCAGCTGCAGTCCAACAAGAAGCGCTATAACTTTTAGATCTCCACAGATTGACCACTTATAGTCTTTATACTGAATGTGATGGAGGAGATATCGCATATGGTATTCTCGTATAATTCCTTCATATGAACAGCGTGAGCTATAGGTACAGATGGGTATTTATTGCCATGCTTTTAAGCTAAGTTTACTGGAATCAATAATATAGGCGCCAATTGCTTGGTTCATGTTTCGGTCCTAACGCATCAAATAAGTTGTCCACATTCATGCAAGTGCCTTCTTGAGCGAAACAATGTACAAGTCCTTTTTCACGTTTTCGGTAGTCACTTATATGTACGTCACATTCGAGGAAATACCATTCCTTTAATGTGCATGCTAGGAGTTCTGACTGTGATTTCGCTAATTTTAAATCTCTAACCAAGTCATTCAGTTCAAAGTTTGAAATTAAATGCGGCTTTGCTGAACATTCTGGTTAGTTGAATCACGGGCACATTCAGGTTCTTCGTCCAAACTCCACGATTCTGGTGGTTTTGGAATAGCATATTCTTCAATATGTTCGACAGGCCGTAAAGCTGATGGTAAATTGGTATACTGCACTGTATGCTTGGACTTCGGGCCGATGCCCTGTACCTTAGTGTGGTTCTCTCCACACCATGGGAACTGCAAAGCGCATATGACGTTTTGTACCTTTCAACCAACTTGTTAACAATGTTTTACAAGTTTTACTACATATGTGAGGAGCCCATATCTTGATCGCCTACTTTAACTCGAAAATAAAGTTCATAACTTTTCGGACAAGTTGGGGAAATTACGTTTTTGGGATTTAAAAGTTAATTCCCCCCACACATTTAACAAAAATTGTTGACATTATTCACACGCTTCCTAGACATTGTATTTACTTGTTAATGCACGGTAATAAACAAACATGATGATCTAGAGCACACCACGATAGTAACGAATTTTCACGGCACAAGATAGAAAATAACTCAGTTCTCTGTTGAATGCCTACTAAAACTGCGTCTCCACGAGACACAAATATGTCAGACGAAATTTTAGACATTTCGTCTGACATTTTTTCTTTTAGCTTAGGTGGGCAAATTATTCATGACATTACATTCTGTGAGTGTATGTTGATTGGTACGCAACTGCATTATAGTAGAAAAATGGCGGCGCAGATGTAGATCTCTTGTTCTTTTATACGAACAAATAGCATTGTGGTGCATGAGTTCGCCACACTTCGTTATTTTTTTTTTCACATTCTGAAGTCAAACTGACAAGCGCTGTCAAAAAAATTTCAGGATTGATATCTACAGAGATGTCTTGAATAAAAACCAGACATTTATTTCTTGAAATATTTCTTGTCTGCAAACTACCCGTCTCCACTGGACATTTTGATTTCATGAAAATTTTCTTAACACCAGCGATGTCTCGGGGAGACGCGGTGCAATGCACGCTATTGAGTTAGATGCGTATTTATTACAGCAGACAGACAGGAATGAACTTGTCTGAACACGATATGTTTGTCAAATCACGCAGAGTGCTGCAATATTTATTCCTTTGCATAAACAACTCTATCCAACATGCGTTGCATATAAATTACTTTCTGTATAAATTATTTAACATAAAAATATTTTTAACTATCCTAAACGTTTGTCCAAATATTGCTGACGCTGGGCCCCGTGCATAGTGTCGTGAGGTGTCCAAATATTGCTGACGCTGCGCCCCGTGCATGATGTTGTTTTTTGTTAGGCAAGCCGGTGGCCAGAGGTTAGATTACTTCTGTGCAGTTTACGTTATTGAATCTTGCAGTTTTTATCAGTTTGGCAACATTGTAATCACTTAGTTGCCCCTCGGGTTAACTTACATATAAATATAAAAATGTTTTTTACTAAAAAACTATGGGTGATAAGCAATTTCTGTTTTCAGATGAATTAGTTTTAAGGTGCCGAAATACATCTGATATACCCAAAAATCTTCATGTCACAAAATATGTTTTGAAATATGTTGTTGTACAATATATTTACGTCTCGGAAACATTCTGAGTTCTTATCGCCACCAATATAAGATCACATCCTTTCTAAACTGATTCTTTCAAATTTGTAACTGATTATCAAGTTTGTAATAGATCTGGCGTTATTACAACTGAGCGTAATCGGTTTTTTTGTTTCTTAATAAAAAATCGAAAAACCCGATGCTTTTGAAACTATACCAAATCGATCATAACATTCATTCAATTCATGCGGAATCCGAATGTCAGATTAGGTGAAGTATTCCAGGTTCTTCAACTAGTAGTAAATCTTAAATAGTTGACACGATGAATCGCCTATCTCTTCAGTCATTTGATTGATCTGATCATAGTCTTCATTTTGTTGTAACAAGCCTCTAAGGTGAAGCTCCTTGAGAGGATCGTTGAGATCAAAATTACCAGCACCAAATTTTATAAGCCATAACCCTATAAACCACAAGCCGGACAGTTATCCGTGGTATTGTTATGACCCTTACATCAGGTGATGTCGCTTGTATCCTATGCAGCCTATAAAATAGCTACTAGAGACACCGAAAACTTTTGTTAGGTCTGTAACTTATAGAATTATGGCACTAAAAACTGCGTTTTTAAAAATTCAAACGAGAGACGCAGGCAGACGCAATAAGTCTCTTTCTAATGTCACAAAAAAAAATTTATTGATGATCGCATTTCCCGAAATTCCATCGTGTTCGAAGAGATACTGATACTGCACTCAGTCCTCACTTTGCTTGCTTTTATTTCTTCTGGAATTTACCTATGTCTACGCGAAACCATACAAAGTATCAGAGGAATGTGTTTACAAATGTACATAACTATGCATAATCAGTCTGGTTAGTCCTTTTTAAAAACATAGCTACCAACCATCGAGAGTTGAGTGCTTATTTTCTTTGAATCTATCTTAAAGTTTTCGTGATGAAATTTCATCACCAATTGAAATAACGCTTATTCGGCTCCAATTTCGAAAATCGGTCAATTTATTCTAAATTACTTTCCTTTTTTTACTTTTGATGACATCTTATAGATCGGGACGGTCTTGAGCCTCCATCAGCATGACTCTCCAGCTATCACGATCACGAGTTGCCTAAGGTTCTCTTTAGTAAAGTCGTCCTTATAACAACTGAGGTGGATTATTCGAGAATAGAATCTTGGGTGGTGGACTACTGGTGCCCATCCACTTTACTTGATTTTTGGCTAAGATGGCTCTTAATCGCTGTAGGCGAAATCGTCTCACCAGATCCATGCATTGTACAGGCAGTATTGTTCTTTAAATTACCTTCTCTTTTGCTCCATGCCTCTGCGCCAAGCAACAGGACGTGAATAATGAGTGTCTTATATGACATCTTCATCGTTACTTGAGATAGGACTGTACTTCTCAATTTCCTTTTTAGCTCATAGAAACAGTAGTGGACGAGAGCTATCCTCTGTTGTATTTATGCATTTATAACAGCTGGCTGCAGAGCTAGGGTAGATCAATTTTGTACTCTCTTCTACATCTCTCCATTTTACTGTACCTTTCCAAGTACCTTCGTTGAGTTCCAAAACGCAGAAAACAAAATTTAAATGCGGCAGTGTTACACTTTTACTGCGCATCTACAACGCAGCCTTGATGCTTTGCGTACATTTCACTTTGCATTAATTTGACATTTCGAAACGCATTTTATATAGTACTCAGGGAACTAAAAGTGAAAGAGATGGAAAGAAGTGTTTTTGATGGGAATTTTAACCGTTTTCATTTTAATTCTGCCGTTTGATCCCAGAGTAACCATTCTCAAAAATTATCATGGCAAACTTCCAACTCAAACAAATTTTGAAAATACATACATATTAAATGTTTGGCAAATCCCACGGAAATATCCAACAGCTATGTTAATTTATCGATAAAAACGTTCTTAAAAATTCGCAGAAAAAGACGTGCAGCAGCTTTATCATCACAAAAACCTGGGCTATTCCGAAGGGAAATATTTTATTCGAAAAATTAGATGCATTCCTTTATTTTCAGAAATTGTATAATGTGTTGAAGATTTCAAGCAATGCCTTTATGTTACACTTTTGAAGTTGTGTAATTTAAATAGCTTCAGAGACTATAAAAACTATGAAGCTCATTTCTGAGCTAAAATACAGTATCATAACGTTTCCATAAATCACTAACTAGAAATTGATATTTCCGACAGAGTGGCACCTTTTTGGAGATGCAGCTTATCCACTGGAAACTAATCTTATGGTACCATACAGGGACAACGGTCTTTTAACACCCGAACAAAAGAAATTTAACACAATATTAAGTTCTACTAGGGTTCATGTTCAACAGGCTTTTGGAATTTAAAAAAAAAAAAAGTTTCACAAGACTGGCCGATCATATCATAATGCCCTGTATGGTGCTAGATAATATTATTATAAATTTTGAAGGCATAAGTGATGGAGAAGAATATGTAGGACTTACGGAACACGAACGCAACAATAATGAAGCCGTTGACCCGCCACAAAAGTTCGACCATCAACGAAGTGATGAAGCGAAAATTAGAAGAAGAACCCTTACTAATTTCTTTTCCAGTTAAAATAAAAACTAAATGCACAGTTATATTATATTAAGACCAATATTTATTTATGACCAAGAAGTTTCCTCATTTTTTCTCATTTCGGAAACCTTTTCTCTTTCTACCTCCCCTTCTTTTCTTCAACTCTTAGCTTAACTTTTTCCAATTTTATAAGTTCCCTCAGCATTTGTCTGTCTTCCACAGCCTCATCTTTCAAGAAATCCATCACTTCACATTTCTTCATTTGTTTGGAGGTGGTTGGGTTTGCGTGGTGGGTCAAGCAATTAATTTTCTGGAACAGTTGTGTCTTCATTCGTTGTTTCTTCGCTAGTAAGAATTTCTTTGAGGTTGTTTAAACTGGAATCAAGATTGTCCTGATGTACAACGATATGCGCGCGAGTCCCATATACCCCATCCAACATGTCAAAATACTCCCATGATGTTGCTGCTTCGCCGTTTGTGTTATTCCTTTTTTTATCCTTCCATATGTTATCATAAGATTCATGAACTTTTTACTTATTTGTTCCCTAGAAAATGGAAACTAAGGACTAACTTCTAGAATTTTCTGCAAAACCCCCTTCCACTGACAATTTGCAGTTCAAAAGCAGCATTCTTTGATCGTGATTCCAAGTATTTTCACTGAAATAAACAATAATAATAATAATTGAGACAACAACAAACTATTATTTAAGAAAACGCACAATAAAAACTGGAAAATAAACGAAAACTTAAGAAAAATATATTTTGCTTACTTCTCTCGAGAAGATTCCATATTTTTCTATAAGTAAACGTCAAGTCGCCAAATGAAAGCATCCAAATAAAAATGGATGCGTTCCCTGCGCAGTTAATGCGCATATCTGCCATGCAGCTGCGTTAAGAAACTCGTGACTTTGTAAACGAAACACATGACTGCATCAACTGCGCATTTTATGCGTTTCGGAACTCAGCCCTTATTTTCTTTTATTGAAAAACTTGGAAAGGCGGTCTTGTCTTCAAACCATGATGACTCAAAGCTCATCAAATTCGGGACAAAACGTATTATTTAAACAAAAAAAAAATTATAAGTACGAGTATTATGATTTGATTTGATTTTCATTTGAGATCAGCTGATTGCATTGTAACTTCTGCACAGGGGTGTTATCCAGAAGTTTGACCACCAATGCTTCAATAGGTGTAACCTGTTAATATGTTGATAGCAACTACCGATCCTGTCGATAGATACCTTGTGTCTTGAGCTTTTAGTTTTATCATTTCACACCATTTGGATGATGTGTTTTTTTTTAATGGACGACTTTGCTCACTTTGAACCGTCTTAAGATATTGCAATGCAATTGATATAATATGTGCTTTAATATTATTTATCTTTCAGATAGCTTTCAAGACATATTGCTGCAGAACTTATACTTTGAAAGCATGTTTCAAATAAATTCGCTATTGACATCGCAGAATTTAATTTAATGTTTACCATTAGTATTCGGTGGTTGTTGAAATCCTCTATTGCAATAATTGTTTAAAATCAATTCGTACATGACCATCAAAAGCTAGAACAAAAATATTTAATAGTCCTGCATACTGTTGCAAATCATTCCAAACTACGCTGGTTCACGAATTCTTTTGATTTGAAAAAGATAACTGGGGAGTAGCTGGTATGGAATATTTTTTAGATATTCAACGATTTCGGGACAAATCCGGATAAGAATTCGACTCTATCTTTGTTCAGCCGACATTCGCAATTCGTCCTCTCTTCATTAGCATTTTCAGAGCGCCTTCAAGCTGCACCATGAGGGTTTTTATGTCAACTCCGAACCAATATTTAGTGGACTTATATTTTTAGTAACATTCTTCTTCTTTAAGTCCTGCAATATTCCTTGCAAATATAAAGTTTTCGGTTTGGAAAACGTTTTTTTATTTGTAATCTAAATACTCGTATGTTAGTTAAAAAATATAATTTAGTAATGGATTCTACTTCTATTGTAGTTTCTTACTACAGTCTATCTAAGTCTAATGACATTCACAAAATGTGGAGTATAGGTAGATTTGGTAGTAAAATGCTGAATATCCTTTCTCAATCTCGCTATTCATAATTTGTACATTTGCATTCAGTAACATTTTAAGAAATTTAAATTTTTGCTTTGGAACTGATAATTCGTCTCCCTTTGCTGTGAGATGGAATTTATCAAAAACATGTGACATACTGGATCATCAGCCTGCCTTCTCGGTCACAAAATTGTATTTCTAAGTTACTGGAAGGTATTAGGCTGATTTTGTCTTATTAATTGTATGTATGCATTATTCAAAATGTATTTAACCGACTAGACAACCTTAGGTAGAACTAAATCACTGGATGCTTTACACTTACCCGTATTCATAATCCGTTGAAGAGATATACTACTAATTCAAAACTACCTGTCACCAGATTAACTATTTGAAGAGGACACTCTCTGTACAACAAACTTAGTTGCTACCTGGTAGAAATACAAATTGAAGTATGCAAACAAGTATAGGAAGCAAGATCACATTTTTTAAATATACAAAGGGATTTTAAAAATAACGAAAGGACAAATTAAACTCATCACATCTACACACCTAACCCCGCAGATCTACCCGTACTTATACGATACTGAGAATAATTAAACGAAAGTACCGAAGATTATTGTCAAATCGCTCCGTGTCATTTCAGGTAAAAATATGGAAATTCCTTTCTTAAATTTTGTTCTGCTCTGTCCCCTTACCTCAGCATTACTGAAATATTGTGTTTTATGAAAAACAATAGACACTATCCATTTCCGACAGGTGGTGCATGCACTCGGAATTTTTGGATAGCAATTTTCCTTTTCCTTTCAGTTTAACCGACAATTGTTGTATACAAGATGAAGATCCATCTTTTTCGACATGGATAGAAATTACCTACACCCCGAGCATCCTATTCATAATAAGGTTGCATTTTTCTTGTTTAAGGATTTTGATTCACAGAATTTCAATACTGATCATAGGGATGAGCCAAATAGCTTCTTCAATGTTACGTACTCGTATAATTGCGGGAAGCCTAGTTTTGCTTCTAATCTGAATGTTAAGTTAAAGACCTTATTTGCTTCTACTTTTTTTAGATTGTTGTATACGAAACACATCATAGGCACCGAAAGGTCCCTAAAAATATTCTGAGGCTTCTCATGCTATGCTATTGTATATGAAATGACATCGTCATACTTATCTTACTTTACTTACGCCGTTGACCCGCGGTAAATCTCTGTCTGAGACATTCATTCCATTTTTTTCAATTCCGGGCTGTCTTTAGCCACTGTTGTCCATCCGCTCGATATTATCTATCCATCCATTATATTAAAACCTTTCGGACTACATCCGCATCTTGATACAGCTCACAGAGTCGGCGGTTATATCTGATTTTCAATCACCCTTTTTGAACATTTGGCTAGTTATTAGGTGAAACATCTTTCCCTTATCGACTGTTAAGTTAAATTTTTCCTAGATATGACTCTTTATTAAACAAAGCGCCAGTGGCTTCGTAAAGTATATTTTTGACAAATCTTCACCAGTACTTTAGGTTAACTTCTTAACAACGTATAAGTTGCTACTGGCAAAAGCAATTTTTAATCCTAAATTATGTCGTCATTCAATGTCAACAAGGTTCGTCTGTTCCTCAGTTGCAACGAAAGCCTCTATGATGGCACGAGGGCAGCTTCTGATGATGACAATGTCGTCATATCAGCTGGAGAGATTTGTTCAAGAAAATTCTTTCCATATTTGTTCTTGGCAAGTTTTCAGTAATCATTTGATAGTACAATTTTCGGAACAACAGGTGCCGCAGTATGCAAATTTGGTGCTCTGAGCAAAAATTTTCAGATTCCACCTGAATATTTTCATTGATTTTTCACAAAGTTAAATGAAAATATAATTAGCCGTTTCAATTCAATTGGCGTATTTCGACAACTGGCTTAGTTTTCAGGCATTCCGAATCTGGCAAATGGACCTGAGTCTCAACCAACAAACATGCAATATGTCCCCCTCACTTGTGCGCGCTACTTACGAGTAAGATGCTACTATACTGCGTAGTCCCCCCAGATAAAAACCGAAAACTTTTCAGGCTGGAGAATTGATATCCATTTGCTCTACAGGTTCTAGCAGTCTTAGGTTAATGATGGCGAACTTTTTTGACAAGTTCAATGTCGCTCTACAGCTCGTAGAGTTTTCTGTTTTATCTGCTGCTCCAAGGCCCGTTAACACAAAATGGAGCAAAAATGACCGAAAATAAAACACCTTCGACAAAGACGATTCTTCTGCGCCAAAGCAAAACGTATGATGAGGTTCTTATATATTTAGAATATTCTAAGTATTTCTTGCCAAGACCTTATTACTTAATCTTGGCCTTCTCAGGCCAAAGAAACAGCGATCGGCAAGTGTAGCTCTTCGTTTGTTATCTGATATTTGCGGCACTTCTGTAAAAATATGTGTAAAATACTTTCAATATTAAATCGCTGCGTTCTTCCCATGTGTATGCCGAAGATGTCTACATTTAGAATCGAATAATACCTTCTTCAAAGGATAAGCAATGGCTTGCCATTCAGAATGTTCTATGCACATTTAGTGGTTTGCATTCTAACATGTACGGAAATTCTGGTACCCCCAAAGTTTCGTTTTGTCTCTAACATTCTTTTAAATTTCCATTAATGACCAGTTGCCTGCTATGCTATTATTCCTGGACTCATGTCTTTATTCTTCGTCTGCATATTTGTAAAACTTATCAAATTCATTAAATTCCAAAATAAGCAGTATAACTATTTAACCAGGATTTAACGCTTACAAAACATAATGCTCTCGAAGCCTTTATTTATGAATGGAACATTCATTATTAGGATTTTCACATAAACATACTAACGGGAAAAGATCTAAAACTGAACATCAGAACAATTTAGATCTGACCGCACATGATCACTGTCATGTGCACATGATTTTTACTTGAAAACAAGGGCACTTGTTTGTATGACAAATTGGCCATACGCCGACATTAGCAAATCTATCTATCCCCTGTGAGTCCTTATAGATTGACGGCAATAAATGCCATAAGGCATTAACCAAAAACTACTCAAAAACTCTTTTCACTTGCTGCAAGACATAACTCAATCCTCCACAGAGCAGTGCTAAAAACAATTCTAAAGCTTAATAAGTTACGCTCTTACTAGCTCTTGAAAAAGAGCCTGCCGTTCTTCAAGCAGAAGCTTATACTACCAACTATGGGTAAGATCCTATATGCAAGAAAAAAGAATCTTTGCCTCTATAGTCAAGGCCAACTGAAAGCCCGTTAATATAGAAAATTAAAGGCTCGTTCTAGACTATAGCAGACCATAACCAAGATATTTCAACTGATAGGAAGAGGCGCAAATAACCCAACTTCTTCGAGATACGATGGTATCGACGTTCGAGTTCTGATAAAATTGTGAAGTGCTAAGAAAATTTATTGACCTTGATGTGTAGATAAGGAAATCGGATCTACTGGCCTTCAGATAAAGACACGTGCAAAGCAGTCCAATGCTGTTTAATGGAATACGTTTTAAACAGGATACAACTGATGAATTCATATTATCATATTTTCTAGATGAAATCAAAAATTCCAGTCAGCATACATACTCTCAAAATTTTCTTAAGTTTTTGCTCTTCATATTTTCTATTAATCAACATTTTTATTTAATAAATATCTTCTTTACACTAAAACAAAACAAAAAAAAAATCTTGAATACCCCTCACAGAAAACACAAAAAAAAAATTATAAAAAAAACATATATTAACTACTAAATATTGTAAAGAATTTTCTAATTTTTATTTTTAATCTTATAAAGTTACAAGAAGAGGCAAACGTCTCTTTGCTTCGAGAAAACACCACAGTAGAAGTTAACATTAACTGATAATGTCAATACAATGCAAAATTAAAATGATGAAATCAAATTTGAAAAAAAAAGAAAACATATTTTACTACTCCACATAAATTAAACAAAAATTTGTATAAAAAAAACAAACACATACGAGTATAAAAACGTATAATAAATTGTAAATAAAATTATTTTATTATAGCTCCAACAAAGTTCCAATCTAAATTTTATGTAGATTAAATATACTCGTAAATTAGAAATTAACCTAGTATCTAATATGTAATTAAATTGGAAGTAGTGTTAAGTTTACTAATTCGTTGGTAATTGCAAAGCTTTTAGTGTCCTGCCTCTGTAGTTACAATTATAAATTGTAAGCATTACAAATTGTATGTAGATGAAAAAAAAAAAACAAAAGACCAAGTCCTAAATGTTTCGTGGTTTTTAAATGAGTGCTGTTTAAAAAAAATGGTGCAAACTGAATGGAATTTATTGTTTGTTAGAAAAAAAAATTATTTGCATGAGGCCTTTTTTTAATTAAAGCTTCCATCCTTTTAAATAAGTGCATCCACATTGTTGAAACTTATTGATGAGAAGTTTTAAGAAAGGATGATCAACAATTGGATTACATATTCTGTAATCAGGTCTTAATTGATGCCCTTGTTTTTCTTAAAAAAAATTTAAACGATAACCCTTTTGCCAGTAAAGCCATGCTGAGCAAGCCCATCTTTCTTAATTAAATATCAGGATCAAGCTGGGCCATTGCAAAAATGTTGTTCCTAAGGGAACGTCTTGAAATTGCTAGCCATCAGTATGATCCTATTTTACATAATTGATGTACGTGGCTTAGTTGTAAAAGCAGTATCAAATCAGGTAGCGCTTTGCCATACTCGTAGCTAAACGACTTTGACATCACCCAAAAAGCTGAATTCTACACAGGCTTTTACTATTCCGGCTATATTAAAACTCGAGTTCCCAGTTATAACAGCACCAACTATCCGATTGAAAATTTGTTCATTCGAAGATCCTGCTTTGCTGTGTTGGCCGTAACCTGTCTTGTTCATCGATAATAGTAGGATATAGGAGTTCATCATCCATATTTGTATTTTCATTGATCTTGCTCTAAAATCAGTAATTGCATAACTTTCAAACCGTTCTGTCATTTTGGACAGTTTCATGACACTTACACATGTTTTGTATCATCTTGGACTAATACGAGAATATCGCTTTCATATCTTTATTCTGAGATTCGGTCTTTAACTCACGAAATGTGCTTTGTTTGATCCTCATAATCGACCAACTGGGCTGTTGTGTATATGTTTCGTACCACATACCCTTCAACTTAATGTGCAAAATGCAGCCGGTCTAAGTGTGGTGAAAAATCCAGAGTTGTCAACTCGGTGTCAATCGCAACAGTTTGATCTTTGTCCGAAAAGCAAAAATATTAGACCCAACTAGTGCATGAACTAAAGATGAACTAAAGCTACGATACCATTGCCTGCGACGGGAGTTCCTGGATTTGGCTCTTAACCCTTATTTTTATCGAAAAATCGAGCTCAGAAATGAGGTTCATTTTTAGCTCAAGAGATTTGTCATCAAGGCAAAAACAGAAGAGACTCATTTATACCTACAGCGGTTTACTGTTTCAAGTGGCGTAGTCGCTTCTTATGTTTGTCAAAGAGCTCGCATGCCAGTTAATGGCCAACATTATCGAACATCGACCAGTGATTATTCTTTCGAAAATATAGACGACATTGAACCGGAAAATATGTAGTTCCAGCAAGATGAAAATATGTGCCATACTGGACATGAAATCACTGACTTACGATGTATGCTGATAAGCCGCAAACTATTCAGGTCTTGAACCGTTGTTGAACCATTTTGGCGTTAAAATCCGCCGATGAAATCGTCTTTAAGAAAAGATGAAATTTTTAGCAATAAACTATTGTCAAGCCGTAAATTTTCCAAGAAAGCTTTTTTTAGAATTAATTATAGCTTTCTTTACTCACTTATTCGGCGTTACAGTTCGGGGTGAACCTGGGCCTGAACTAATATTTCTCACCAATTAGTCCGATATTAGTTTCTATTGGTGTCCATTCATTCTTCATGTCCTAACTATCTCAAACAATTGATACGCAGTTCTCTGACCAGGTCAATGTCACTTTACAATTGTAGAGTTCGTCGTTCAATCTTCTCCTCCAAAGTACGTCAACACAAACGGGACTGAATATTTTTCGGGATTTTTCTCTCGAAAAAACTACGGAGATTTTCATCCATTTTCGATAGAGTCCATGCTTCAGCGCCATAAAGCAGGACTAGGATGGTCAAAGCGTTATATACTCGTAGAGTCTCCTTTGTTTTTCGGGATAGTGCCAATTACATATGTACATATGTCAATAACATCGGCGTACACAAGTAGATGTACAGATAGTTTGACAGTGTGTGCCTCCAGTATTCGGTTCCACACAATTTTTTCAAGGATGATGTTAACGACAGCGTGATGAGTTCGTCTCTATAAATGCCTTAAAATTGATGAAAAGGTGGTGGATATCCAGAGTGTGAAGATTTGGTCGATTGTGGACTTTCCTGAGCTGAAACCGCACTAAAAGGTACCAATCTGGTTGTTGATGAAGGGTTTCAGACGTTCACATATTATTTCAGATAAGATCTTGTATCCGATGTTAAGGAGACTTATACCTCTATAGTTGGCGCAGTTGAGTAGTTCATCTCTGTAGGCTTCTGTACGGGTCTTCTTGCCTTGATACACCCTTTTTACCTTTTGGTAAAATTTATGTACATTATTCCTGGAGTATAACCTCTCAATATCTTCGATCGGCCTCTTCTCGTGGTCTTTTTTCTTCTCCTAGAGAAGCCGATGTTCTTAGAACTCACTAGGATCTCTCGCCCTTCGTTGCAGTGCCGAAACCAATTTCCGGCGTTGGCTCCGGTATTCGATACTTAATGTTGGCAGCATGGGAGTTGCTGAGCGATTTCGGGATACGCCTTCGGCGAAGATTCTAGCGGTCCCTTGCAATTGCAGCTTTTCTGCGTTATATCTTCTCGCAGTAGTTATTCTTTGTTGTGACGCTTGGGAAATCCCCATTCGCACCTTGGCAGCAGCAAGATGATAGTCCAGAATACTGGAGGTATGCCATAAGTCTATCGCAAAATGATCAATTTGGTTTAGCGTTTGATGATCCAGAGACAGCCATGTCCGCTTGTGTATATTGGCATGAGGAAACCATGTGCTTGCTGTAGCAATATTTCGTTCCGCCGAAAATTCAATAAGCCTAAGTCCGTTGTCAGACATGGTACATGTAGGCTATACTTACCAACAGTCCCACAAAAAGGTGTCTTCCTTTCCAGAAACATTCTTTACTGGCGTTGTCAATGTCTGCCGTCGCGGCATGGGCGCATAATTGTCTTATGTTAGAGAATTTAGCCTTGATGCGGATTATCGTAAGACGCTCGCTCACGTGTTGGAAGCTCAAGATTTCTTGCCTAAGTCTGCTGCGTTGACAAATCCACATCCGAATAAGCGGTGTTTCTTATAGCAATCAGTAGTTTTTCATTGCCCTTATGTCAGGCCTATCCTATCGCACTTCCTGAATAGAGGTGATATCTGCACGTGGCCTGTTAAGCACAAGAACTTTCCACGTGCATATCCGAAGGTCGTTGTCCGTCAACTGTGAGCCCATTTTTATCCGAGGCCATTAGTTGGCTCGTTACATATTTTTTTCTCTACCGTTTAGAGTTTTTAGCCCCATGACGGCTAAAGCCAGTATAATACATGCGGTTACCGGGGACAAGCCCTAAGAGGTAGGGCAGGCACTTCGTTACTGTTGCGCAAATTGTAAGACAATCAGCAGTATCCCGATGAATCGCCAGCCAAGCCCTCAACATAATCCCGCACGGACTCGTTTAGGCATTTTATATTTTAGAACGACTAACCATCGTATTTCTGAAAATCATTACAAATCTAGAAGTTCCGATTTTTTTTACTTCCCCTTAAGATATAACGGCGGGCTACAATGTCGATTCACGATGTGCAGTAAGTTTTACATCGACTCAGTTCATCTTCAAACATATTGTTGCACCCTCTATCGTCCTGCACCAATTCCACAAACGGTGAACCAAACTTCTACCAAATAAGCGAAACTAATTTCCCTGCGGGGTCTATTAAATAAAGAGAGTATCTTCACGCTGCAAATTGTGACAAAACACTAAGTCGTAGTTCTTCATCCATTTACTGTAATCATACCCTAGATCGCTATTCGTATTGACTTCCTACTTTCCAAAAACAGAAAGTTTATTAACACTTAACACAGGATAGCGATTTTCTATACTATCGTGTTCGAGAAATGGGTTTGCTAATCAGTTGCCTTCTTAGCCCATATATCCAACGATTGACAAGTGTTTTTCTTCGCTGGAAGTTCGTAAGATGCCATTGCTGGAGTTTGCTGCCGCACCTAGATTGATAAAAAAAATTATAACAAAAGAATATTATAACCTAGAAATTCTAGGAGCCCATTACTATCGTTTGTCGATGTTGGTTTTCTCTTTTGATGACAGCATATAACATCATATATATGTAGATTAAGCAACACTAAGATTGAAATCTAAACAGATAGGTTTTCGGGACAAACCCCACATGGACAACTTAAACATCTTACGGATCATAATAGAGCAAATAGTCGAGCACAATCCTCTGCTACATTTAAAGTTGATTGATTTGGGAAAGTTTTCGAAAGCTTGAGTCGAGGTGCGATTGGATCAGCCTTGCGCACGAGAGGCATCTCTTTTCAGACTACATACTCGTATGAGGGTAATAAGTATCTTGCCAGGCCTTATACAATGGAAAGGTATCAGAGAGTTTCGTAGTCCAAAGTGGAGTGCACCAGGAATGCATACTGTCAGCGCTTTCATAATTGGTGATTAATGTGATCAGCGATGTACTCCTTGTAGTATTGATGAAAAGTTACAGTTTAATTGAATGGACTATGACATCTTATCTTTAGCACTTTGATTGCACTGAAGATGCCTCAATATTTTAACATCGGTGAGTGCCGAATGTTCGACAAGTTCGACATCTGTCTCCTAGGAACATCAACAACTCAATTAACAAATTGAGGGCAGTTTTTTCTGAGTATATTCATTACCAAGTATGAACACATCCCCTCGCTCGCCGGAGGCAACATGTAACTTTTTCTGTGTGCCTCAAATCGGAAGTTTGCAATAACAATGAAACGATTCAGACTCTTTAGAAAAACATCCACCGTGATGATACAACCACTGCACATATTTGCAAATGTAAGACCCAGTTGCAAAAATGCCTTGAAAAAAAGAATCGGAATTAAGCCGGTATTGTCTTCAGAAAATAAGATCTGTACAGTCGGCTTTTTATTTATAAAAATAAATTTTTGTTTAATAGTAAAATTAAGAATTTCCGGTAGACAAACGGTAATAAGCTGGCAACTTCCAAAATCTAAAATTTAATGCTTTTCTTAAGCCTTTCACGTTATCGTGATTTTCTAATATAGTATTTGCTCATCGGTTGCATTGTCTTTCTGCTAATCATTGCTATATTTCGAATGATTTCTGCTCAGCGTTGGGAAAGACCCTGATATTTTCGATCGCTATCCCTGACATTCATATCTGAATACGCTTTTGGGTTTCGAATTTAAAAAAAAAACTCCAAACTTGTGAAAATTTACCTGCCCAACGTAAAAACTTAAATTCTTCGTTAGTTGACCCAATCCATTGGCAATGCTAATGTCGTGACTAACATATAGATGGTGACTCTAACAACATATCCATACTTCAGGTAGTACCAACCTTTAAACGATACGTGTCAAAGTTTAATGACATTTCGACTATTAGTCATCGAATTATTGAAGTTTTAGTGACGCACTTTTTGATATTTTCAAAACCATGGAAAAATAACGAGGTTCGTACGTTGGTAAAACACCGTTATTTGATGGGAAAATATACCGTTAAAACTCAAGAATGGCTTGAAACTGTCGAAAACAACCAGTTGTTGCTGGTGTGCTGAATTCAAACGTAGTCGTAAAGGCACAAATAATGCCGAATGCTCTGGGCGTCCAAATGAGGTTGTTGTGCCGGAACACATAAAAAAAAACAACAAAATCATTTTGAACAACCGTAAAGCGGTATCGTAAAGATATCAATAGACCATGTGCATCATATTTTGCACGAGTATTTGTGTATGCGTTTGGATCAAAAACAACAATGGATTGATGGAGTGAACTAAAAAGAATACTTTCATGCTGTCTGTGACAATGAGTGAAACATGGATTCTATTAAATGTTCGCAAACTGAAAAAAAATTTTCCCGGAAAGAAATTTGGCTCCAATGAAGAGGTGATCGCTGAAACTCAAGCGTATTTTGAAGGGTTCTACAAATCGTTCTGTATACTCGTATTAGAAGGCATAGAAATGTTAGAACGCCTCTGGAATCATTACATCACTCTATAAGGAGATTATGTTGATGAATTAAGTCCAATTTTGCCAAAGAATTTATATGTTAGTACTGTTATTTCGAAAAAAAAAACATTTTTATTATTATTATTGTAGTTTTAAATTTAATTAGAGAAAATAAATAAGTGCTTTAATATTAAATCGTCCGTTTGTGTCGTCCATTTGAAATGCTTTGTCAAGATTTAACATTGAAAAACCAAACAAAAACATTTTAAATAAACAAACAAAACAAAACTATGTAATTAGAGATCCAACATAAGCCGAAATAAAATAACAATATAAAGAGAAACAATATTTACATATTATAAATAAATATATTATATATTATACATATAATCGAGATCATAGAATAGAATTAGTAACAGTATAGATATTTGAACCAACATGTTTGTATATATATTAAATAAATTAAAAAACAAAAATTGAAATAAATAAATTATAATCTGATTAATGGAAAGAGGTTTTTTTTTTATTGTATCTGCGTTGTGCAAATTAATGTCGGACTGTTGGTAAGGTGGAATAGAGCGTGTTTCGAACAAAGGCTTTTAATCTGTCAGCAACGCTAAGGAAATCGCAGTTCGATTCATTGAACTCAAAGAGAAAAACGAAGTTAGAAGCATCCGCAGCGACAAAACAACGATTGTGATGTGCATCAAAACAACCTTCTACGACATAAGTCTTTCCCTTCAGGGAAAAATTGTATTGCTTGCTACAAGAAGACTGTGATAGTTTTTCTGAAAACGTTGTCAAAATTATGACCTTCAACTTTCACACCAAACTCTATAGCAAAAACGTCGTTGGTGGAAAGCAGGCTCTATATATCATAAGAGACAACGGAGAGAACGACTCACCTACTCGTTTACTAGTAACACGTTTATAAATAAACCTAAAATCCCACAGCCAAAGACAACTGTAAGCTTTCTCTGAAGAAGAGCATAACAAAGATTTTTCTGTTTAATTACAAACGGGACAGTAACTTCCAACGAAGGTACATGTATGTCGAGATAAAAATGCACAAAATCCAATAAACTTCACTGTAAACTCTCTTCGAATGAAGAAAACTGTGTCGCACAGTTGAAAGAAACAACTAATCCGCTGGCTTCGAAAAGGCTATCATTGAAATGTTCAAAGCAAAATTCTGTAACTATCTTCCATCATATCATCACCTGCTAACTAAAATCTGGGAAGATGATCACCAGCTTAAGAAGTAGCTTTCCTCTTATCAAATCCATAGCCAAAAAATTTTTCGGAATAGAGGAGCTACAAATGCAGCATTTTGCCTTTAGTTCCATTGACGCTACCAGTTTTAATCCCGCTTGTCAAGTACAGCACCAACAACAATGATTAACAAATTTGTGAGAAAAGAAGCACCTCCCGACATATGGTTTGCTTAATAATAATATGAAATACCAACTACAGTCTAACACCTAAAAGGGTTATTAGACCTGCTGCTCAATTAACAGGCTTTATCGGAAATAAAATTTGTCCCTCAAATAAGGTTTAGACAAGAAAGCTTCCGCTCTACCATGTGGGATCTTGATCAAGACTGAATTCGGCAACATAAACCTGATTTACAAAATGAAGAAGAAGTCTGTGCAGAATGATGATTGAGAACTCTCGCTACCCCGTCAAATACCCAGTTTATCAACAGCTCAATGTGCGTTGAAGCAATTCGAATTGGTTCAATACGCTCATAATGACTTGGAAATAAGAAGATCGGCAGGTCATTCGATAAGCGAGCTATGCGGCTGCTTAGGAAACAATCACGATATTTCAGAGTAAGTCCGAAAGTGGGTTTTAGGGTAAACTAATGAGCATTCGTAGCGAGGCGGATATTACGGCTGAAGGTTTGAAGGAGCGGAATGCTACTGGAAATTTCAATGGAACAATGGTGGTGAAAATAGCAATAGAACAAGGTGAGACAGGAGACTTTTTGTCGGTGTTTGAGGTTGTCAGTTAATTGTTTTGCATCCTATCTACCAAGTGCAGCGAAGATTTGTGAGCACCTGAGCAGATATGGACAGGGTACCCCAATTTTGGGCGGATAAATGCCTTATACAAGGTGGTGCAAAGGTAATGACATAGTGTGAATGTGCCATAATTTTTGCAAATGGCTTCAAGTGTCATTGTACTTTGACATTTATATTGTATACAGATAGGGAATTAATTGACAATAAGCAATGGAGTGATACACACCTAAAGAACGCAAAATTATTGTTAATGCTTGTGTGACCAATCTCCGATCGGCTGTTTGAATGCAGCGTGATTTTCGTTGTCGTTTTCCTCGTCGTCCTGCACCATGTGCGCGTACATTAAGCATTTGTCTGAATTGGGTCCACTAGAGATGTCGCAAGAAGTGGCCGGTCCCATACATCGACGAGATAACGATGCACACAATTTGCCATCAGTAGACGTTCGTTGCGTCGAGTTTTTGTGAAAGACCTGAAGATGTTCCCTTATAAAGTGCAAACCGTTCACCAATTGCTGCCTGCTGACCGTCAAGTGAGGTTAACTTACTCCCATGCTCTGTTAAACCTGGTGCAAGAAGGAGATGATTTCGTATCCAAAATCATAATGAGCGACGAAGCCCATTTCCACTTAAGTGGTTATGTGAATAAATAAAATTTGCGTTTCTGGGGCACGGAAAATCCACATGAAATACACGAAGTGCTATTGCATCCCCTCAAAGTGACTGTTTGGTGCGGCATTTGCAGTGAAAAAGTGAATCGCCCTTATTTTTTTGAGGACACCGACAACACCAACGTAACTGTAACTGGTTAGCGCTACAGGCAGATCTTAAATGAGTTTTTTTTGCCGCAACTTGCTGAATTGAGTCTCGATAATTGTTAATTCCAGCAGGAGAGATAAACCGCTCACACAGCTCGGGCAACGATGGCGATTTTGAATCCCCAATTTCCAGGGCGTGTTATCTCCCGTTTTGGCGTTTTGAACTGGCCGGCCAGATTGCTAGAACTGATGGCACCGGACTTCTTCCTTTGGGGCTTCTTTAAAATCCGGTGTTTACCACAACAAACCACAGTCCTTGCAAGTCTTGAAAGCTAACAATGGAGAAGAAATCACCAATTTGGCGCTATATGTTTTGCGAGCAACAATTCAAAATGCCGTAAAACGAGCACAAATTTGCATCAACTCATTAGGCGGTCATTTGACCGATATCATCAAATTTACACCTTTATTTCTAACAAAATGGCAGCCAATTTACATTAGCTTTGTTCAGTGAGGAAAGCTCGACATTTTGCAGCATTTTTGGAAAGACATCAAATATGTGGTCTTCTAACCTAAGTTGCATTGACGCATATGTATATCGTGAATGGAAAGTTTTTTGGTTTCAAGGATGCAAGTGCCATTCATGGATAATGGCTGGGTGTTTAGATTTCTCTTTAAGGACAGCAGACAGCATTGTGTTTTGGAAGCATTCCACTCTGCTACTTGTTCCCCAATTAGTTATGCTGTTAATACCAGAAGTTAATGCAGAAAGTACTATTGTCGCCAAAGGAATATATTGCATAAGAAGTAGCTGACGAAACTTCATTGATGAAAATTAAAAAGAGATTCCGAGACAAAACGGATCCCTGGGGCACACGTGCATTTATTTTGTGAAGATCTGACTTGAATCCATCCCAGACAACTTGAATTGAACGTTCCGAAAGGTAATTTCTAATCGATTGAAGAAGATTCGTGTTTCGAGATATTTCATGAGCTGACGGTACTCGTATATCAACGATATATCATCTGGATCAGCGGCTTTGTGTATATTTGGATGTTTAAGTACTCTTGCTACTAAGCGAATGTAAAAGTACATTCGTCGCATTGAAGATTCGACGCACGCAAGTGTAAGCAGAGACAAAGCACAATCTGGAAATTTTGAACTGGCTGCAAAGTGCGCAGTGGCATTGTCGGAAGAGCTGACAGCTGAAATATCATTATAAATGATCGTTGGAATGGAGGATGAGACACAATTTCTGATGTTTTTGACGAACGTCCACTGGGACATTGTAGTATTTTTTGCCTCAGTTTTTGGTCGGATTGAAATTTCACAACCCTTAAGAAAGACGTTGCATCCATCGCTGGCTCGTTTGAACTTTTTTCGGTTTTCCTCTCGAGTTAGTCTTGTAGGACCGAAAAAACATTTCTCTAACCCTGACAGCCTCTTTACAGCTAGAGTCGTACCACGCCTTTTCTTTTGGTTCGATATGTACTCTTCATTTGATGAGGGATAAAGGATCTCACTCCAAAGAGAATGGTGTCTGTGATCATATCAGCAGCGGCATCCACGTCGTTATCGAGGAAACATAACGACCAGTTAAAATTCCCAAAGAAGCTATTAAATCCGCTCCAATTGGCATTCTCGTATTGCCATACGATTCTTTTAGGAATCTTTTCTCTAACTGTGTGGTTGGTCCTTGATTTTCACAGTAGAATTCTGGCAGTGAGTTCTGGACTCCTAACAACGGGATGGTTCTAAACAAAAAAAAAGTAAGGAGGAGATGTAAAGTTTATAGAAATAATCATGCAAATTTCTTACATCCGAAGAAGAGTTCACTTACTCCGATAGGAGTTGCAGCATTCTGCAGGCTCTTCACTTACGGTTCGGGAACTACTTCGGGGCGTGTATGCTACGTACTCATATATAATAATCAACCATGAGGAGGATTATATAAAGGAACTGGCAAACGGCGAAGAAACTTGCAAATATATACATTTAAGAAGAACCGCGTCCGCGAGCACCGGATAATTCAACAAAGAAGGGCATAGATATCCGCGTGAGAAGAGTTTTGGTGGAAACCGAGGGCGGATTGTAAGAAGGGCCTGCTATGAAAAATGCAGGGTCGAAAGAGGTAGGTAGGTAGTTCTATCAGTTTGCCATCGTTCTTTTTTCATTTGAAAACAATGCTAGACGTTGCTATTAGAAGCATTTTTAAAAATAATTTGCCACTCTATTTTTTGTTGGAATTCACTCTTTCTATGGTAACACGATTGTTAAAAATGTCCTCAGCTTTTTTGGCTTAAAATATGTTTATGTTTTTTACAGTTTGTTTTTTTGAATAAACAACGACGTATTCTTTTATAATTTTGGATAAGAGTTTTTTTTCTTTTTAAAATTGCAATAGGTTATGGGCAGAGAAAGACCCATTACAAAATATGACAACTGATGTTAAGTATTCAATATCACTATTGGATAATGGAAGTTACTTCGTGTGTACAAAGTAAAAAATGCAGATGCTCTTCAAAAGAGACGCCGTGTGGGAAAAAATTTCTAAGATTAAACCTGGAGATGCAGGTGATAAATGACCAACAAAGGATGATATTGCTGGAGCAACAATTTGTCTCTCGATAGAAGACGACCAATTGCATCACATCAAATTTTGGTCATCTGCGAAGGAAGTTTCGGAAGCAATACAGAAGTACCAGGTTCAAAACTCACTAAGAGACAAGTCAGTATAATGCGGAAAATTTGCAATTTATGTATGTATGTATGTACGTCTGGAAGAGGAGGGATTTGTCGAAAGACGTATTGGCAAAATGAGGGATATATTTCGGCAGCTGCAACATCTCGGAGAAAAATCATTCATTGAAAGCTGGAATGTGGCCATGGTTTTAAGTAGTTTGCCTCACGCTTTTGCACGCCGATTACTGCACTGGAAACAAGACCAGAAAATGTTTAGAAAATTGGTTTTGTTGAGTCGAAGGTGATCGAGGAGTATTTACAAGCGGCGTCAAGGAATGGTAATGGAGCACAAATGATTCCCACAGTGGCGAAGGACTCCAAGGGCGGTTAGAAATCGAACTGGCAGCTAGAATGTTATCTTTGTCACTCAAAGGGACATTCTGTACGTGGTTGTTCGAGTTGAAAAAGAAACATTCAAAGCAGTAACAGCAGGCTAGTGGAGTTAGCAGATAGAATGTGCTAATGTGCTGGAAAATGAATAGTGGAATTGGATGCCTCATCACATATTGTCTTAATCTTGTCACAGAAGTCTACAAAACAGTTGTACTTGCAAACTGAACCCAAATTGCGTCGAAATTTGAAGGGGGTATTAGTAAATCGATCCAATAGGTAAATGCCAGTCAAGTTTCAAGAAGCTCTGTATATCACCAGAGAGGATGCGATATACATAAGTTTTAAAGGTGACACATGTCGTATAAATAAGGATGATCTCTCAGTTGGTGCTGCATAAATTCAATTAAATTTGTATTCGCTTAACGAAATTAGAAACATAGTCAATGAACGTAGCAAAAAGAAATGTATCCATGGCAGGCACAGAGCTCTAGGCCATCGTCCTAGATCGTGTAGATGAAAAGGGCTCTCCTCGAAAGTTTGTTAGGTTAAACCCCGTTGGAGAAACTAATATTGACTGTACGAAGTCAGCCAACTTCCTGCTTCTCGTGAAGAGAACAACCATTGTTGTGCGGTCACATAATCACCGAGACCACAAATCGACCACATCGCACTCTATATCACGCAACAACGATGATATCAGAATCCTGTCTAAAACTCTGGTCACTGATGCCAGACATATGAATCTCATACACAAAAAGAACCTTTTCCCCGAAACTTAATGCCGACTCGATGATGAATCCACAACTAAATCTGTATTACTGTGCGTCTCTTCGCCACTTCAACAAGCGCATTCTCTCCATCAGTTCTATGCCCCATGGAAAATTACATGTCTTCGAACTTATAAGAAAATCTGGATAGTTCCTAATCTAATTGATCTTAGAGGTCGCAGTTCCTCCGCAGTGGCTGTTAGATTGGATCCTCAATCATCGTCACCCATAAGCCATACTTGAAACGAAGCTGAACAATGTCAGCATTGAGTCTCATAATAGCAAAATTGACAAAGGCGCTGAAACGTAATCCGCTAACCCTAGATGACAAAAAGGAATTTAATTCGTCGAAGAGTACATAACGCGCAAAACAGTTAGGCTTTCCTCCTTTCAAATTTCAAAGCCAAACAGCCGGAAAGTGGTGTTGCAAGCTCACATTTCGCATAGACGCAACAAGTTTCATACAAATCCAAATCCTTTGTTTGCCTACCCAGAGCTCAACTGAATCGAATTTTTCGCAAGCTAATCGTGGGAATATCCGATCCTCAAACATTTTTCTGCAAAAAGGAACATCCCCTCACCGATATGCGAAAATATGACGAGTACAACAGGTCTAATCACCTAATTGCGCATTCCTTCTGGAATTTTCCATTCCCTCACAGGTATATTGTTATTCTAATCATTTCACGGTCAACCCATCGAAGCAGTTCAACCAAAGAAAATCACCATCAGGCGCAACAAAGCCCAGTCAGGTAATACAGATCCTGATCCCTTCTTTTCAAAAGCAAAATTTGCATTTCCACCAGTAACAATAGGCAGCTCATCCCTTAAAGAACAACGCAAACCTGATTTCTCTGTGAAAACCCAATCCCTCCCAAGGACAGACTACCCAGAAATAAGAAAAGAAAAAACCCAAAACGTGTATTGTAAAATGTTTATTGTTCTCTGCAGCTGTGCCGCCAGAAACTTAATCCTCTTCGACGCTCTACAGGAGGGACTTTTGTACCTCATGCCTAATAACTAATCTTTGTACAGAACCTGTCCAATCATTTCACCGTATTCGCTCTTTAGATTGTGCAATTCGGTCGATCCTCGATTCATCTGATCACGGATGAAACTCCTCTGCAACTTAATCCGCTCGACTTCATTTCGACACAGTTGGATGTGCTTCATGAGTTCCTAGAAATCGAGTGCACTTAGAAAGTGTTTTTTAGGCAATCTTTCATACAACAACTCACCTCCAATTTAGAGTTCTGGAAATCGATTTGCTTCTTGAGGTACCTTCTCTTCGCTTCAAGTCGCTGCATGCGGATGGGAAGCGTCTGTTCGTCCACCGTTTTGCCATAGGGACGCCTACACAGAGCACAGTTTAAAGTTCAACTGACTCTTCAGACCTACGTCGCTATCGTTTACCAATTAGTTTCACTGCGATCCTTAAACCGTTCCTTCATCATCTCCAGTGTGGCTATGTTGTCGCCAATGTTGCAGCTCACCCAGCTCTTCTCCATCGAGTCGATGATCTCTTTCCGAAGGTTCTCCTGGAAATCCTTCAGCAGCACTTCCTTGTTAAACGTCACATTATCGTCCTTTAGGATCGTTGCAAAGTCTTCCAAGTGCTCCAACCTACAGTTTTGAACCGGGTCATGAAAGAAAACAGTAAATTAATACTACACAACGCCGCTTTCGCACTCCAACAAAAAAAAAAAAAAAAAAATGAAAAAAAAAAACAGTTACTCCTGGACCAACACAATTTCAGCAGTTTACAGTTGTTGCCGCGCTCCATTTACAGGCCGGGGATTGTGCAATATGAAAGGAATCCCCACAGAAACATACTTGCCCAAACCACGGCCCCAAAATAGAGCACACTTCCACCAGATCTGCTCACTCAAATTTTTAAAACAAAAAGACTCGCCACAACCGTGACAACAAAAGAACGATTCTAACCTCAAATTTTGGACAAGTTCCTGGTAGAGATGCCAGTAGGCCTCCTTGGCTTTGTCTGCTTTTTGGAGATTTCTCTGAAATTGCTCTTCCTGCGATGTGTGCGCGTCCATTTCGTGTGAGATAACTGTGCGCTCGATGGTCGAGTGCAATTTGGATTTTAAGTTTTGTGTTAACGGTCGTTTTTTGTAATTTATATTTAAATAAGAAAATACGGGACAAAAGAAAATTTACAGAGAAGAGCAGTTTGCGCAGAATCGCAGATGGAGAGAACACGAACGAACGCGGCGAAAGAAAGTGGTGAAATGAAAAGATTTTCGCATAGAATATCGAATGAAGCAAAAGAGGAATGCAAAAAAATGCCCAAAGTGGTTGAAGTCGAAGACAAGCGGGAATTATGTGGAATTGAATGCTGAATGAGTGTGTTCAGGGAGAGAGATTTGTTTAGTTTGAAATTTGTGTGATTTGAAATTGTTTTAACGGAATTTACTTGTTAGTTTGTTTAAGAAGTTTTTTTTTAAGCTGGATATCATTTATCAACTGTTTTTGTTCTTGTAGTATCGATTATTGTACTCAAGGTTTCAGGTTTAGAGTAATCTTTCTCTTTTTTGGTTAGATTCGATTGAGTAAGAAACCAACGACCACATACTTTTCCAATTATAGTATCAGAGTTTGTAGAGCTAAGCTCACCTAAGATCTTTTAAATGATTTTACTAACGAGCTGTTAGTTTTTACAAGCATTGCTCCTCTTAGACCTAAAGGGTCACGGAAGTTTTCTTTAAAAAATAATGACAGGTATTAAATTTGAATTAAAAATTGTTATTCATTATGGGAAATGGTTCTTGAGATTATGTCTTCCATACGATTCCTCGAACATTTTGGACGAAGCGCATCCTGTCGGTCCAATTTTGAGTCACCTTTTCAAGGACTCTATACCACTGATAAAGCTCTGGATATTGGCTTCTAAGGCTTGAATAGCTTGCGGTTTACCAGCATACACCAGCAAATTTACATAGGCCCATAACAAGTAGTCTAATGGCCCCATATCGCTCGATCTTGGTAGTCAATCCAATTGTCCATTTCGCTATATACTCGTAATGCACCCGTCACACTGTTCCTGAATCAGCTGCATCTTATTTGGGTGTAGGGCGAGATCTTTTTGCAAAAATTTTCTACATCGTGGGCGGGCATAAGACAAATTATAATTATAGATTTTCCGACTTACTTTCACTCACAGCGACTACAGTTTCATGTGTACGTACATTGCATTGACGCGTTGTTGACTTTCATGTAGAATGTAAGCGCTTTGAAACTTATCCACAACACGTTGAATCGGTTACACGTCGGTTGGTTAAGAGGACCAAAACATCACTTATTCTTCAATGACTATTTCCGCGACTATTTCGACACTAAATAAGAGCAATAAGAGTATCCGAAATAGTTTGTAGAGAAGTGTTTTGAGCTCCTGGAAGCACTAATTGTTGCCTTTCATTGGGATTTTTGAAAGACTCTATTGTATATGTACAAGAAAATTTAATGATGAACATTAAGGGCTACACAGTGACATCAGTCTAGACAAAAGAAAGTCAGCAGCTTAGGACGTGTGAATTCTATAGACACTCATGCTTATGACCTGAATAGTGTTTGACTCTGTTTCAGAGGGATGGCGAACCAAAGTAAAATTTTACCTAATGTGTCGTGCGCAGGCTCCCTTGCCAAACTCATCGAATTGTAGAAAATACCGATGCACCGCACTCGCTGCTTCATAAGGGCAGGAAGCCATTTAAATGAAACATTTAATGTGTTTTGACAAGATGCTGTCAAGTGACTTCTTCAACATCATGCTTGTGAAACTTCTGAACCAACATTAGCGAACCAATTTTCCAAAAGCCCGTTCGATTGGACATACCCGACGTAAAACTGCGCTGATACTGGCTAATCAGATTATTGATAAATGGCTTCACGTTAGGAAGACTTGCCTATAGAGGTAGAGGGTCTACTTTTGTGTGGATCGAGATACTGTTTGTCCTGCCTGGAAAATATTTCAAATCTTCCTATTTGTTTTGTTGCCAGATGAAGTATAGGGACTTATAGACTGATGCTGGCATCCTGATTGCCGATTTAGTCATCTTGGTTTCAAATTTCTTGAAGTGGTTTCGACTTCGCTTAACATTTCTTGCGCTATTGAACCATTATCAATGATTTTGTATGACCGGAACTTGTAATTGTACTCATAGATGTGGTTGTTGTTTATTTTCAACAAGCCGGAGCCACGTCCCATATAAGTGGGTGAATCATTGCTCTTTTGTAAAAAAAAATCTTGTGGCCGAGTCATTTGTGGTAATCAAAACTGGCTGATTTAATACCGTGCTTATGTCAAGGTTTCCTATTGAATTTTTCCTATAAAATATCAAAAGCTACACAAAAGCCGTTTCTGCACCAGCTGGATGTTATATGCCTGTAGGCTGACCAAAATTGTCCACATAGTGGACGGGCATAGGTCAATGTGTCAGACAGGCAAAACTGTCTCTATATACCCAATAAAGTTGTCTATCGGAATATTTGTGATATGAAAATTCGAATGAAACATAAAGACGTAAAGAAAATTCAAGATTTTTAGATTTTGACGGCATCCTAACTCAAATCGGGTTGTGTTTCAGAATTTTCACCGACCACTACCTATTGAAAGCACTCGCATCTGCTACAAACTGCACAACTCCCTGCGGAACTAATGGGAAACATCAGCACAACTGAAACACCATTGAACAAACCACGCCAAATCTACTACAATTTCAATTCTTTTCCCATCATCTTCTACAAACTCATCCTCGTCCGCCATTTGCAATCCATTAGTTTTATAAGCTTGTGCTGGGTGTTAACCGCGCCAAGTTTTTCTTTTGCCAAAAAAGTCTTTGAGATTGCAAATAAGTCGTGTGCTAAATCAAGTTAATTCCATTAACAAATTTAACCAGATTCAAAAAAGTGTTTTCACAATCCACTTATACATTGGCTAACAAGGTGAGTGCAAATTTAGTTAAAAACGAAATTCAAATTCCATTCGTGCAAAAATCAGAAAAAAAAATGTCGGCAAAGCGATGCGAGAATTTTGAAAATTTTCCATTTTCCCGGTGCTTTCGCAGATTCAGTGGTATTTTTAGGCAACAATTTCAATCAAGCAGCAAGTGGATGACCCAAATCGACGAGTTTTCTGTGAAAATTTTCTGTAATCTCTGGGATCACCTTTGACCGAGCGCGCGCCGCACCGGCGCGGCTTTAAAGCGGTATCTACTGAAGCCCCAACACAACAACAACAATGGTGGGATGATTTATGTTGTAGCTACATGAGCTTCTCCGGCATTTTTTTTCTTTTTTTTTTTGTTTCTTTTTGTCTTTGGATTTTTCTTTTGTGTTTTTGAAGTGAAGAAATTTTTTGTTGGTTTCAAGTTTGCTGGAGAATGTTTGTTAGATTTGGGTACTTTTGGAGCTGATTCCGGGGGCAGGGTGATTTGATTTTGGCGAACTATTGGGAAGTATGGAGGAAGGGCATTGATTTTCCGAAGACATGCGGCAGGTAGGCGCTGTAATTTATTGTCAACAAAATGCATAATCTGTTGAAGATTCAAAGTCGAAGTGGCGTCGCTTCGCTTCCTTGGTTGTGTGAATTGGGAAGCCAAGTTTGGCGTTTGTCTCGGTGGACGATTATGGTCATATCGGGATCTGCTGACAATTCAAGGTTGAGGACAAAGCTGTGCCGTTGGTTTGAACAGGTTTCAGACTTGTCTACTGGTGTGTGGTCGGGAGAGGGGCATTAGCGTCTGTTTGGAAGGTGGTGCATGGCAGAGGATTGCACAGAGGCCGTGAATTCTATCTTTAAAGTGCTTAGCTGCTCATAGACTTGGTAATGGAAGGTAGTTTGATGTGTGTTTGAAGAGGTGGTGCCAGGAGGGCGTGTTACTAAGTGGATTGCTATTTGGGGGTCGGCATTAGTAGTGTGCTACTTGGTTGGATTTATTTGTCTTTAAACAGTCGCCGTATTTGATCTTCTAAAGTGGTCATGTGAGCAAACGAATCCCAAAGGCCATTAGGCCCGAAGTAATGAGTTGGGATGAAGACGCTGGTATTAGCATACTTATTTTCTTTTCTCCTTCTACAAACAGATTGTTGGGCTTTTGTTTTAGCTAGAATGTGCGACGCATGTCGAGGGTCAATTATAGAGGCTGAGGAAATTGGAAACTCCCATCTCAGTCTCTGCACTTGCGTTGTTCTAATGTTGAAGGGCCGTTCGCACAGGGCTGGTTCGAGGACTTCGGACTTTCATCCATTCTTATTGATCGGAGAGTCCATTCCTGCACTGCGAGTAACAAATCGAGTTTGGTCTACCATCATTCGTCAGTCATGCCATCTGCAGTTATGGTCAAATAAAATCCAACTGTTAATGGAAGTCTTGCCAAGTACATAGTCAGTCGTAACGGAGGTTCGGGTCCTGAAAACCTCTCCTTTCAGGAAGTTTATCGACGATTGCCGGTGATCCCATTCTGGGACCAAACAAGACTCGGTGAATTCAGTTTTCCGACTGCGTAGAACTGGTGAGAGGGCTCATCAATGCTTTAGGTGCAGGTTGGTCGCTACAGACGCATATATATCGTCCCTTCCACCCATTCTTCACAACATAGTTCAATGTCATTAGGAGCATATTTCTACCTAGGAGGCAGAAAGAGAAATGAGGTCTTGCTATGTTGCTCTTTAGAAAGACGCCAGCACCGTATCGTAAACCCGTTTTCTTTTTTCTGTCTAAACAGAGCACTCGGCAAAAGAACTAGCCAAAAATCTAGATCGGTTTTGAATCCGGCTGAAGACTTTTCCTGGCTACTCCGACCGCAACTATTTCTTGGCACATAAAAGTAGATTTCCTATTTTTGGAGCAACATAAGTTCTTGTGTTATTGAATCAGATGGCATGTCCCTAAGACCGGACTCGAAAAAAGTCGGCGCGCAAGGTCATTACATAAAGACGAGTTTAGAGATTGCAGCTCAAGACTTGAATATCAAGGAGAGGGAGATTCATTAGTGCGCCTACAAGAGGCGTGCTAGAAGAAGGCGACATGCAACTGAGGCAGACCGTTCTTTGGACAACCAATGCATAAGGTATATGTTGATCCAGAGAACCCTTCTCCGTGGCAAGGCCCATGTAATGCCGAAATATGCTTTACACTGCAAGAAAGCCGACTATATTTAGTCCAAAGAACTTTGTCATCCAGAATGACACCCAAGTACGAAGCTTCGTTAGAAAAAAATGATGGTGCTCTGCCTTTAAGCATTAGATGAGTCAGACCAGTCAGCTTTCTCCTTCTTGTAAAGAGTACAGCCTCCGTTTCGAGAGGATTGGCTGAAAGTTTATTTATATTGCACCAATCGTCGGTCACGTCTAGGGCTGCGCATGCGTTTTAAAGCAGACGGACCCTAGCATGATTCAGGACGACGGCTTACGGGAAGCTACAGTTTTCCGAACATTGAGCAAAGCAGCTCCGATGATAAGCTCTAGTTGTGAGTTGGTTCTGATTAGATTACCTGGGCAATGAGTCTCAAACATGAGGAATGGATCTACTAAGTGTTTCCAGTCTCTAAATCCTCTTATTCCTAGAAATCCGAATTAGCTTTTTATATTCTTTTCGCTTAGTAGTACGTGGCTTGTTTTGTTAATTTTGCCTCGGCTGTTGCGTTTTGTTCTTCGTTTGTTAATGCCATAAATGCTTTCAAGGTATACTGTATCGTGCTGTTGAATGTGGAAACATTACAGCAATGTTTTGCTGTGTGAATAACAGTAAAACGCAGATCTTGAAGTGATTGATTGCAAATTTCCGTCATCGTTCCTTGAACAAGCTTCTCTAAACTAATATTTTCTGGTATTTCGAAACATGCTCTCCTCACAAGCAATACATATCTTCCGGTTGGTTTGGTATTTGTTATTGCTGTTCAACTACTGGTCAGTCGTGCCTATGCATTAGTGTCTCACAGTCCTAGTCCTGTTGGTTGCATTCAGTAATTGTCGCTTCTGTATGAATTGTATGGCGAACAACCAGTGATAGCGCCTAACACTCACAATTTGATTTGGTAAACCAGCATGCGAAATTTTCACTTTTCAACTTAAATTAGCATTGCAGCCGTCTTTGCTTCTACTGTACATTGGGGGATGTAAAAATTATTCGCGGATTGTCTGCATACGTTCACGTTTACATATACAGGCCAGCTTCCAGATCCCTAAGAGCAATCCGATCTGAGTCTACCTACATATACATATCTACATACGTACGTGCGACCCCTGTTCCAGTCCAGAAGTAACTTATTTGGTTCATTATTGCTTTATTCAGCCAAGTCGCAAACTGAACAGCAATTCTACCTTAAACGCGATTGATGCACACTTTGATCACATGAAACAAATTTTATCCATGCATCCTCATACGCATACATAATTTTAGGTTCTCTTCACACTCGTGAGAGATTCTCCACAGAAAACTAACAGAGCACACAAGACTACCTAACGTTGCGAGTAATATCACCAACAGTTGGGACTTGTTTTCAGGTTCTCACCCTGATGAGTACACGGTTGATATGTGTTCCACTCTAGGTTCGTTGGATCTCTGTGTCACATCAACTAGTTCCTCTAATATACACCAAACAGTTACAGAAAAGATTTCTAAAAGAACCGTATAACAATACGAGAAAGCCGATTCAAGCAGCTTCTTTAAAAATCTTAACCGGTTGATATGCTACCTTGCCGTGTATGCCGATGCTAATACGGTCTCTTTGGAATGATATAGCTGCCTGCTTAAGGAGTTCGAAAACTGTTTCAGTCCTTTGATTTTCCGTCAACATTCTTGTCACCCAACTCGCAAACTTTTTGTTTTCGCATGCAGTTCGTCCCTGCGGATCCTTTGAGTGCTGCAATATGAGATCCCGGTGACCTCAACTAAGTATCTACTCGACGCTCTTCGGAGTTTCAATTTTTTCTCCGTTTATTTTCAATTGATGTTTTGGTCATTTTAATTTAGACTCCGTGCGTTGCCACGCAACTGTGGAATATGGAGAACCAGAGTCCTCTTATGATTGCACCAAGTCGTCACATAGCTCTTTCGTAGTCATTTTCTTCAGTGAGAGTTACATGATCATCTTCATGATTAGCTTTATCATTTGGCCTTAACTCTTGGGCCAATATGATCTTACACGGACGTTTAGCCTAGTCGTGTCGTAAAATATGCGGCATATGATTGCGCTTTGGCGTACTGACCCGTGTGCAGCCGCAATATTATCTTCACTGCGGTCGTTTCGCAGTCTCATTGTCACGGCAACATTGTTAAATTTTTTCATTAGACTCCCAATTGAGACCTTATCGGGGCGATTACATTGGCCGGAAGTTAGGACTAACGCACGTAACGTAGTTATTAAAGCGTACACCTTGCCATGATTAAATGCTGGACAATCTGAAACTCAAATGTGATATCTGCCAAAAGATATGCGAGGCTAGAAGGAATCTCTAGTGGCAATTGAAATGAATTGAATATTCTTGTTCTGAAGCTTAAGCCTTATCGACTCTTGAATACTTATACAATTGTTGATCACATCTGCTTCCCATCGCTTTAGCGGCTCCGTAACTATTTCAATTTCTTGTTTAAAAGCGCTAAATACATTATTTTCTGCTGTTAAAAGTTTGCTGCAGTGCACCCAAATTAAAGAAGACTGATTTTTTTTAGTGGGAACAGATTTGTTCACGATTTCATTATTAATTTCTCTGATCTTTCCAAAGCAAATGTAAAAAAAAAAGAAAATAGATGGCATGGGTTCGAATTTCAAACTTCAGCATGACTTTCAGCTCCCAGACAATATATACTCGTACATCCATATGTACCTGAGAATCAACTTTAGTACCATGATGTATCGTGCATGAGTAACGTTGAAACAATTTTCTCACGTCAATAATACCGCCAAAGGTGACGAAAGCATGGGAAAACTTCTTAAACTCATTGTTAAGAATTCGAAAAAAAAATGGGGTGGAGTTTTTTATTTGTTTGCACAATACAGCCATTGCAAAGGAACTGCATACATATTCTCGTTTACCGAACCTTAAAATTTATCCTTAGTGGTCTCTCAAGTTTATTTTTAATTTGATATTTTTTTTTGTGAGACAGGCTGAAAGAATGTAAAACTAGTTTTGAAGCTGCCCTTAAAACCCAATCTTTACATTTTCACTCAGTCATTCGTTGTCTGATTTAGTTGTTTTTCTTATTCGTCCTGCGCCTCGGAAAGTGAAGTGTGCTGTTATTGGCGCGCATTATTATTACTGACTTCCAATCGAAGTGATGACCTATATTTTTTAAAGTCAGATGATGCAATGTTTTGTGTAGACTCGAACTTGCCTCTTATCACTTAAAAAAAAAAACAATTCGTGATATCTCTGGTTTTGAAAGCGGACATTTCCGGAAATACCGAGTGAATTATTTGAGTCAGATATGTAAATTGTTTGATTCGACAAACAGAATGTCCCTGAAGGAGCTGTAGACTAGTTTCTCGCAAAACTAAAGTCGTAAAATCAAACAAGCAGTCAAATAAATAAATTGTCAAAATCGAATAAGAATAATTTTCTCCTATAACCAAGGATGATGGCTAACCATTAATTGCTCTGCTTCTGCTCCGGTATTTCAAGTTTGATATGACCATTTAATTTGAAGATGATCACGTCTCCAACTGTATGCATTCCTAAATTTATGGCATGACTTCACATTTCGAATTCTCGAATGTGCATTGGTGCTTCTAAATTCAAAAGTCGCTCGAAAGTACGTATCAGACACACAAATTTGCTTTCCTATTACTCGTATCTCATACGATATGGGCCTTTGACAAGTTGATAAATGGTAGTGAACATTTCTGATAAAGAAATGTAGGAGTTTTCAACCTTATTAAGCTCTTCGTAAGTGAAGTTTCTGCGTATCTTAAGTCAACGATGATCCAAATGTATACATAACATACGAGTACATATGGGTATGTGCTGTAATTTATTTACCTTCTGGCGTCTCGATAAACGACTAAATTTGAATCGTCATAAAAGATGTTATCTTTCCCTTTATTTTTATCTGAACACAGATGCGCAACAAGTACGATATCTACTAAGTATCCAAACAATTAACGTAAAAATGATGAAATCTTTCAGATGAATGATAGCGTCGAACGAAGGCAACAAAAAAAAACCTCCCGAATATCTATGCAACAGCATTAACTGCCGGTAAAACTCGTAAAAAAAAGGTCTTATCCACTTTAATTTAAGCATGAAACTTGTTTGCTGCATTGACTATGAGTTTGTTCGCAATTTCTCACATTTAAAGGTTTTTTTCTCTTTTCATTAGAAAGCGAGTGCTGTTCTCTGAATAACATTTAAATAGGATGCTACTGCTCATTTCAGTAGTTGCGCTGAGAAGTAGAGGTTATCTTGGCATCTTTTCGGTTTGATTGAGATGAGGAGAAAACCAGGTTCCCTCCCAGTTAAGTTCTGAGATTTAACCTTGAAATACCGCGCAAATACCATGTTAAACATGGTTATCGCAAGAGACTCGTATATCGCCAGATGTTCGGTTTACAAGTGCAGCCGTCATGGATGATTCTATTTTCTTCTAATGCTAGCATTGATTTAACTCACTCGTGTCTCGTGTATTATATTTCTTTGCTTTAATAGTACTCGGATGCTTGAGAATTTAATTACGTTTAGTCGCTGGCTGAAGCTGGGAAGTACATACGAGTAGAAGCATTGAGTACATATCACCTGGTTGTGAAGGTTATGTAATTCGTTGCATTGTGCAAGCTTGAGTATTAATGTATATATTGCTGCTTAATCGTGTGTCGACGTCGATTAGTACAATATTATGTGGGTAAACGTTGTGTATATGCACAAGACGGCTTTGGATGGTACATACATACATATGTGGCTGCTAGGGTTACTAGTAAGAAATATAAAAATACATAATTGGCTTTTCGATTTTATTTTTTCCCTTTAAAAGTGATAAGTTTTGTAGTTTTAGCTGTACACCTCCTTAGTCTGCCTTTTTTATATTTACAATATGTAAGTAGGTACATATATAAGGTTATTGCTGAAGTCACGAATCGTTTGCCTAATGATGCATCTAAAAATTGGCTAACAATGCTAGTTTCTCAGCAAATGTTAGTTGATTGCCGTGTGAAGACAACACTGACACGTAGATTTGGCTGTTGTACAGTTTCAAGCACAAAAAACAAGTGTGAATTATAAACTTCGAATCACTCTGAGTGAAGAAAAAACTCTCCGTCCTATTCGGACTCCCACCCCTGGAGAGCTAATATCGAAACCAAATTCACCTGGGTTTCAAACCGCTACATAACAATTTTCCTTTCTCCTCCTTCTACCTTTCCGCCCGCGCCCTTGCAACAGTAAGAGGGTATCTAACACCTTAGGCGCGCGTAAATTGTAAAAAAAATCGCATTAAACTGTAGGCCATGTTCTTCTTTTCTGGCCACACAATCGTTCATCGTTTCGATGAATATCGAAAACAATCGCTTCTCACTGAAGGCTTACCTGTGTCCAAAATTTAAGAATTGTGGTATCGCATGATCTCAGCTATGAAAGTTCTGTCTTATGCTTTGTTTAAAACTAATGACATCAGAAATTTTTTATTATCTTTTTATCATGTGTCATTATAAAAGTCTTGCGTTTCCTGGGATTTATATCTTTTAATTAATTAATGTCAGTGTAAATGCTAATTGTGAAGATAAGTCGTACCGAATTGATTGACAAATACGTCTTCGTGTCCCTGATACTTGAAGATGATGATCTGATCATCCACTCGCAGTTTAAATCTGAGACCTAATAGAAATTGTATGTTATGTGCATGCTTATTTAAAATGAACAGAAAACGAAATGAATAAAATACTTCGTGATTTGGATAAATTACTCCGAGATGGCATGAAAGATCTGAGTAAAACTGGCCCGCATTGATTAGAAAGCTAATGTACATTATTAGATTTGCGGATAATACCTTCAGACCGCAATAGTATCACTTAAAACCCCTACAATGTGTATATTCGAAATCATTCGCAGTGGTTTCGATATGATGTTCTTGTATTGGGTTGGCCAATGTGTTTTTGGTTATAATTGAAGAATAAATATTTATTGTTCGGAAAAACTTTAATCAGTTACATATGCACTATTATTTGCCACCACATTCTCTCACCTTTCGGGCAATTTCATAATGCCCCTTGTATATAGGGTGACCAGATAAGTGCAATACGGAAAACAATTTAAATAAAACAACAATGTGTGGAATAGCACATCATTTAAATGGCCGCATCGACTTCGTTGGAGTGCTTCAAGCGGTCGGTCAAATATGGGCGGCGTTATTCCAACAATAGCCTGTCGAATGTTGGCCTCGAGCTCGTCCAGAATAGTTGGCTTGTTAGTGTAGATTAAATACTTGACGTAGCTCTGGAGAAAATAATCGAGTGACCAATTGATGAACGTTCGCCGTGAGATGACCCAGTCGTCAAATTTCTCAACTTCGAGCGTTGCGTCGCTTGTATGGCATGCAGCGCCGTCTTTTGTGACCACAGCTTGGATATGTCGATGTTGTTGAGCTCTGACCACACGCTCTATATCTGAGAAAATTGACGGTAACGGTGTCTCCTTCCTCATTTCAAAAGAAATAAAGTTCGCTGATGCCGATATGCCATAAACCGCACCAAACAGTCAATCTTTGTGGATGCATTGATGCTTGGCCGAACGCTTGCGTATTATGATTGCTCCAATAACGGCAATTTTGCTTATTTTTGCTTATTGACATGGCCGCTGATCCAAAAATGGGCCTCGACCGAGAAAATGATTTTTTTGGCCAAAATCCGGCTCTCCGGCCAACATTTCCAGCGAACTCTCTCTCGGCGTTGTCTATGGTCGTCCGACTTCAATTCTTGAGTCAGAATTGTACGGATGTAGGCCCAAATCTAAACGCAAAATTAAGCCGGGTTGACACTGGCGGTGCCCAATTCGTCTGATCGGCGCCGAATCAATATTTCTGGGTCTTCTTTGATACTGACCGCTACGGCGGCTATGTTTTCTTTATTTCGTACCAATCTCTGTCTGGTTGGTGGCTTAAGATCCAAAAGAGTGTACTTACGCTGAAACTTTTCCACAGTGCGACGAATTGCCTGCATACTGAAGCCATGATGACTATCAACCTCATAACGAAATTCACGTTGCCTATTTACAACTCAGCCGGAATTTTGATATTTTTTTTTAATAATTTCCTCACCTTCGTTAATCGTAACACGATGCTTGATGAAATGGCAAACCTTACCAAATATTTTGACAATTAGATGTCATTGGTAACTTTGGCAGCTGCTGAAACATAACAATTGGAAAAACTATCATTGCTATCTGGTCACCCTTTAGAACGTTTGATATTTCTGGGCGAAGGTAAAACCCCATGCGGTCCAGGGATGTCTTGATGGAGCACGACGCTTCTTCGATTAACCAGTTCTGGGCGTTTTTTGATCATTGTGTCCTTTAGTCTATCCAATTGAGAGCAGTACTACTTACCGGAATCAATTGTTTGGTTATGCGGAAGAAGCTCATAATACGCGATTCCAGCAAATACAGAGTATATCCATCTTATTGTGAAGACCAGCTTTTGCAATGGCTAAATGATCTTTTCCGTTCCATGTTGTCGCTTTTTCATCGCCTGTTTTTAAAAATGGTTCACTTTTGTTGCATTTCTGCAGGGAATCGCTGATGGAGACAATGGAATACATTTTTTTCATTAAAATTGTACGGCAGCCAAAAATCGTATCGATTTATGTATTGCTTTTGATTTCGATATGTCCAATATTTCAGCTATGTGCCTAGCGTGCATTATTTTCAATTAGTGCCTTAGTTTGTTCCGCATCAATCTCAACCGGTCGTCCAGAGCTTATGAAATCATAGTTATCCCTGTGTGTAGTGCAAATCCTCCTCCTATTTGCATAATAAGCCGAAAATAATCCCTATTTGTCTCCATTTTCAAATGTACACCAAATACGTAAAAGACAACCGAAGGCGATGAACTTTCTTTCACATATTTATTGTACTTCGATCTTCGGCAACTTATTGGCCAGCCCAATACATCTGATACTGCTATATTTCTTTCACCTAGCAGTGATGTTTGATGGTGTGCCTTCATTTGGGTGAACTGAATTTCTTGGCTTTTAATTGTTTTCGGAACGGAATTAATTTTTTCATTACATTATTCATATATCGTACACGCACTGTGTAGGTATGTTAGAGTCGGACAACCGACAGTCTTGGTAAGCAGACTACAGAGTTTACGAATAAAAAACACCTTCTCAATATTTTTTTTTAAACAATCGGTATGCGATATCGTCAATTTCACTAATCATTTACGGCTTTCTTTTAGCGGCGGAAGACACATTTTGGATTTCCCTCAGTTCCACAACAATCCATACGTTCTTGCAATCGTTCTTGACATACTCGAATAAAAGCGTTTCAGTACAAAGGTCCAACTGATGTCGCTTTGAGCAGTAGTTTGGGAGTAGGCCTGTGTTCACCATATACCATACTGTTGTGTCAAAAATTTACTTTTTCTCAAGCATTTGTTTGGTTCTGAGTGCGAGTAATACAATTTTTGAATACTTTGTATTCATGTTCAGCCACACATTATAAAACCCTGCTTTGAATTTCCTTTCACATCCGCAGATTATTCGTTCTTACAAGATGCTATCCGTATAAGAACACTGTCGAACACTTTCTCCGGATCGATGAGGAAAGTGTGCAGATCTTTCACAATGTGTCTTTAGTTTGTTTAGCTTTAAATCGCGTCATATATTTTTTTAACCTGCTCGCAACAAAGTCGACTTTTTATTAATATGTTTTCATTGAGATTATCTTCACCGATGGGTAGGTGTTACAGTTTCTCGTGATGCCTTTGCACATTTATTCAGTGAAACTAGCTCTTATCCGATTGGTTTTCATTATTTTGTTGAAAAAATCGCGAACTATTTAAAGCGTAAGGTACGTAATCGGATCCGTTTGGAGGTCCTTGGTATTGCTTGAGAGTGATTGACAACCAAGTCGATACCATTTGACTAATCAATATCATGCATTTTTACAAAGTTGAGCAATGCAAAAAAAAGTATTCGTGATCACATAATAACAAATCGATACATGCCTATTGACAACCATAAATAAATGATTTCCTTCCGTGAGAATTCAGACGACGACTGCTGCAAATGTTGTGACTGATCAATGCCTGCATATATACATGTGGTCACTAAAATAGGTACTCCGTTTTTACTTGCCTAAATTCCTTGCGATGTTTCTAAAAATCTATGCCTATTATTAGAATATCGGTTTTTTACTAGTGCCAACAGTGTTTTCTAGTGATATAAAAATATCCGTTATTTAATGTTGCATTGTCAATTGCACAAATTGATTTTTGTGAAGCAAAGCTGAATTTTTATGGCCGCTGAAAAATAGGTCTTTAGTTTTAACTGATTTTGGTCAGAAGGTTTGTTTTAAATCACAATTCAAAATTAATATTAGTGTCAATAAAAGATGGGTGGTGCGCAACAGTACGGTTGAGGAACGAAGTCTTGTTATAATTCTTCGCTGAATCACTGGGGCGATCAAAGAATCTCGTAGTGAAAACAGTAGAAAATGGAGGGGGCAAAAGAAAAACAATCCCTACGTCGGATGCCTACATTACAACACTGGTTAAGCGAGATCTCTTTTTGTCTTCAAAAGCGATTGCGGCTGAAATTAATAACCAAATATCAGTCAACACTGTGCGGCGCCAACTGGGTAACGCGGATCTACCAGGTCGAAGAGATCGTAGGGTTCCCTTTCTGAGAAAAAGCAAACATAGAGAACCGGAGAGCATTTGCACATTGCCACAAGTTTCGGTGTAGCTCAAGACGTTGTATACTCTGTAGCGACGAGACTAACATCAATTTGTTAGGGAATTATGCTGGACGGAATGTCAGACGTCGTAAGGAACAAAAATTCAACTCACGGTACACGAACAAGACACTAATACATGGAGGGGGCAATTTAAAGGCTTGGAGATGCTTCTCGTGGCATGGAGTAGGCCCAATCAATCTCATTAGTGACACCATGACGAAGTTTGTATACAAGACCATGCTAGAAAATGTCATATTGCCTTTTGCAGAGAAAGAAATTCCACTTCGGTTGATTGGTTTCAGCAGAACGGTGTTAATGTTATGCAGCGGCACAGCCAATCACGCGATCTAATTTCAATAGAGAATCTTTGAAGACTTATAAAAGAAAATTGACGAAATACGACTGACAAGGTACAGCATTTCTATAGAGAACTGTCGCAATATTATCTCTTCTATGCGCAACAGAATGCAAAAAGTCGTCTAAAATATTGGTGGACATAGTGGTCACTGATGGACGGATAGTGTTTTTCAACTTTTTGTGTATTGTTTACCTATTTCTTTTTTCAGTATTACATTATTATTCGTACCTATTGTATTTCGATGACCAGAACAAAGCCAAGAAAACATTCGTTTTTTTTGTGGAATGATATATTAATTAATAGATATTTTAATGTATCCCCATTACAGCATTTAATGACATTAATAAAAAAAAATGTGCTGATAAAATTTCACAAAAACGGTATGTTTTATGCGAGAGTTTTATAGTCCCAAAATATGTTTTTGTGGCGAACATTAAAATAGTTGTATTTGATACAACCCCTTAGAGTTTTGTAACAAATCTTAAAATAGATAATCTGCTGTCTACTAAAATGTTGCATTACCCAAATTTTGAATGACCGCCTTAGAACGCCGCGGCATGGAGTCTACTAATCGCTGATCTGGAATAGCGAGCCACGCACTTTGAACCATTTGCCAAAGTTGGGTGCTGTTGGATGGTTTTGCGTCGTTAACATACATTCTCAATAGGATTCAGGTCAGAAGACTGAGCTGGCCAGCCCATTACCTGAATCTCGTTGATACAAAATCATTCTTTTGCCTCACTGCTGGCATTTCCTTAATGCAGTAGGGCAATATTATACGAGGGCGGATCAATAAGTCCGTGACTTTTGGAATAAAACACAGATTTTTTGATAAAAAAATAATTTTATTTTTCAACGTAGTCTCCCTTGAGCTCTATACACTTTGTCCAACGCTTCTCCAATTTTTTTTATCCCTTCCAAAAAAAATGATTTGTCGAGGTCCTCAAAATAGGCCTTTGTTTGCGAGATGACTTCATCATTGGAGTCAAATCTTTTTCCACCAGGTTCTTCAGGTTTGGGAACAAGAAGTAGTCGCTCGGAGCCAAATCTGGTGAATAGGGTGGATGAGGGAGCAATTCATAGCCCAATTCATGGATTTTTGCCATGGCAACTGCACATGTGTGCACCCTTGCATTGTCTTGGTGGAAAAGAACTTTTTTCTTGGCCAAATGAGGTCGGTTTTTTTTTAAATCGTCATTGAATCGGTCCAATAAGTTGGCATAATATTCCCCATTGATTGTTCTTCCCTTTTGAAGGTAGTCAATGTGGATTATCCCGCGTGCATCCCAAAAAACAGTCGCCATAACTTTGTTGGCTGACAAACCCACCTTGGCCTTCTTTGGCGCCGATTCACCCTTAGAAACCCACTGTTTTGACTGTTGTTCTCTGGTGCGTTGTGATGGATCCATGTTTCGTCCACGGTTACAAAACGGCGCAAAAACTCCTCCATATTGCGATTAAACAACCCCAAACCTTCCTGTGAAGTTGTTATACGATTGCGTTTGTGGTCGACTGTGAGCAAACGCGGCACCCATCTTGCGGAAAGCTTTCTCATGCCCAAGTGATCATTCAAAATTGAAACCACTGAGCCATGCGAGATCCCTACGGCTTCCACAATCTCTCGCACTTTCAATCTTCGGTCGGGCAACACCATATCGTGAATTTTTTCGATTGTTTCGGGTGTAGAGACCTCAACTGGGCGTCCAGGACGTTCGGCATCTTCAGTGCTTGTACGGCCACAACGAAATTCAGTAAACCACTTTTTTACCATTGAAATCGATGGTGCAGAGTCCCCATTGTATTTATCAAGCTTAGCCGTGGTCTCGGTAATGGTTTTTTTTCGCAAGAAATAATGCTTAATAAGCACACGAAATTCACTTTTTTCCATTTTCTCCTCAAATTAGTGAGTAGTCTGATAAAAATAGCTGTCAAACACAAACTAACTGACGCAGTAAGTTTAAATTTTGACAGGAGTCAACTGACAGATGCCTGTTGACAGGAGCAGTGGTGCTGTTTCAGTAAAGAGGTCAGAAATTCAAAAAGTCACCATATAACACAATTTTAGTCCTTTAGTCTCACCCGTCCACAAAATGCTCCGCGTTTGTGAACGGGCTACTTAACGTAATTTTTTGCAAAGTGGTCGCGTCTTTCTTTATACTGTTTTGTAGGGAGTGGTGTTTTCCTTTCCGCGCGTTGCTAAATCTCCGCCGGACCGTCATATCACTCACAGGCAAGTTAACCTCCTTCCTAATCTGTACCACAGACTTTAATGGATGTTGTTTGGCGACTTGACGATTTTGCGGTCATCTTGAGGCGTTTTTCCACAAACTTGATTGCAATCGACATTATTTTTGCAGAGCAGGATGAGAATTGCCCAATGTCTTTGTAGGACTTTCCTTCTTTTCTTAGTCTGATTATCAGACGTCAGTGCTCATTTGTGCTCGACCCACTTAAATAAATTTAAGACGAGACAAAATAATATCACAATTGAAATTATCATCAGCAAACACTGAACTTACTTTTTCCTTGATTTTTTTTTTCTTCAAAAAAGCCAATAAAATGAAAAACTATTAACGCATTGCTATTTTAGTGTTCACTGCAAAATCACTACGCAAATGATTAAAGCTGCTCCTTGCTTATCAACAGTTAGCATTTGGTCAGACTTATGTTTTTTTTACAGCTGCTTCAGATAAAACGAAAGGAAATGGATACAGTGGAGTACTGCTATTTTAATGTTCACTTACATCTGTTTTATGTTCCTCACAGCACCCTTAAAGAATGGCTCGTTCCCACAAAACACACGGATACTTGTCTAAGAAATAAAGCAAGGTAAAGAATTATATCAAGAACTTGTATTTTTAAAGAATGCCTGCAAGATTGACATAGTATCCTTAACTGCCTTAATGGAACCTGTATTGAACTGAACAAACGAGCAACAAATGATGAGCCTAAGCAAAATCTACAGGGTTCGTCTAAAAAATTCGGAGCCCCAAGGGTGTAATCTCTTGAAGTACTGTTGGCCTCCAAACACATAGTCACATGCTTGGTAACAGGCCAAGTCAATGGCGCAAGCTCTTGCTCGAAGTATTTTCTTTATGTGGGCTTTTCACGTGGAAAATTTTTCCCATCCAGATCGGAAATTTCCAAATATGTTGCATAAGAAGTTATTCAACATTACATGTCGTTTTTTCATCCATTGGACACACAGGAAAAATTCGCATGTGAATCAGTTTCTTTTCTTTTTTTTCAACATTCATGACAATCAAAAAATATATGTTATTTCATACGAGGAATATAAATAAAGAGGTTTATATTTTGGCAATGCCATTTATAAAAATATAAAAGCAATGCTGTTGCTTTATCTACAGAATTTGTTTCTGGAGATGTGTAAACCACAACGAATATTACGTAAATCACGGTAGATGGTGAGTTTATGTTGTAAGCACATGTTTCTGCATGAAATTAATTTGGTTTCAAAATGAGTGTAGAAAAGTGTTATGATTACAAGTAGTCAACTGTTAACGCGTGGGGAATTGAGCGCAGCGATTGTAATTTCGGCCGTACAACTAATTTGCATATGTCATGAAGTACTGTTTGAAGACAGAACTCCTAAAATGGAGAGTAAAATCATCAAATTTTCATCATTCCGCTGATTATGAGCGCCGTACGCATTATTATTACGAAATCCCCGAATAAAAAGCATTTGTATACTGAGAGGTATAAAGCGCTACTGGACATTGGACCCAAGTTGGAATCCTGAGGTACGCCATTGGTTTGGTTCAAAAAATTAAGCGAACTACTTAAATGTGACACACCTTGAAGCATTCACTCATGGATATCACTTTTTGTGTACAAATAAACGCCTTTAGAAAACTAGATTGAAGTCGAATATTGTATTCTTTTACATGTTCAGATAGAAAGCAATGAGAGGAGGGTTCAGTTGTTTAGTTGTACTTTTTGACTATAATTTTGTGAACTCCACTGTATACTAACTAATCCAAGCAAAACAAGGAAGATTGTGTGAACAAGCAGTCATTTAGTTTAAAAATTATGTATGAGCATCAATAATCTGATTGATCAAAAAGTTCCCGGAATTTATTCAGAAAATTAAAAATACAAGTTTATTCATCTAAATCTATATTGTCCCCTTCAAAGTAATCCCCTTCGACTGCAAAAAGCTTATGCAAGCGCTTGATCCAATCCTCGAAACATTTTTTATATTCGGTTTTCGGTATGTTCATCAGTGCTTCCTGCGATTTTACCATTACTTCCTCTCGGCAGCTGAAACGCGTTCCCCGTTGTGGTTTTTTAACTCGATTGAACAGAAAGAAGTCACAGGGAGCCAAATCAGGTGAATTCGGTGGCTGTTGGATGGTATTTGTTGCATTTTTCGACAAAAAATTACGAATCATGGTGCAAAATCTATGAGTTTTCTGCCCACAATTTTGGTCTCTTTCAGCGAATTGCTTCACGCAAACATCTCATAATGCCCAAATAATACTCTTTGTTTATTGTCTGGCCTTCTGGCAAAAATTCATGATGCACTACATCGTTGTAATCCATGAAAGCCGTGAGCATTGCCTTCTTTTTTGACTGAAAATGACGTGGCTTTTTTGGTCTCGGCTCATTTGGTGAACCATTCACTTGCCTGATGCCTGGATTGCGTGTCGTACTCATAAACCCACGTCTCGTCTCCAGTAATGATCCTTTTAATGAACGTGGGATCGGATTCAGCCTCGCAAATCGTCTCTTTTGCGACGTCAACACAACATTGCCATAGGCAATGTTCAAGTCCTCCGCTATCTCTCTGATGGTTAATTTGCGGTTATTGACCAACATTTCTTTTGCTCCATCAATGTTTTCGTCGGTTTCCGATACCGATGGTCTGCCACTGCGTTCATCATCTTCGATTGATTCACGACCACTTTTGAACCGCTCGTGCCAAACGACCGTTTTCTTTAGAGAATCGTTGCCGAAACACTTTTCCAACATTTCCAACATTTACGAACTATTAAATCCGTTTGTTGCAAATTTAAATTCATTTCTAAAATTGTAAAAAATCGGCAACACAGACAGAGATACGAGGGGTGTTCAATATATTCTCGGTATCGATATGAAGGAAAATGCGAATTCAATTTAAATTGTTTTTATTTTTCATTATATCCCCTAACATCAATGCATTTGCTACATCTTGAGGTAAGCTTTTTTAGACCCTCAAAAAAATAAATTTCCTCTTTCTCTGCAAAATACCCATTTATTGCCGACTTGAGTTCTTCATCATCCGAAAATCTTTTTCCACGAAGACATTTTTTCAAATCCGGAAACAGGAAATAATCACTAGGGGCAAGGTCTGGACTATAGGGTGGGTGTTGGATTTCTTCGAAACCACAATCTCGCGCAGCAGCCTTGGAAACTCGAGCCGTGTGAACAGGAGCGTTGTCATGAAAAAGCAACACACCCGCTGCGAGTTTACCCCGTCTTTTCTTTTTAATTTCCTCCCGCAAATTATGCAAAGTGGAAGCGTAGGATGTGGTGTTTATGGTTTCACCTTTTTTTTTTGTACTCAATGAGCAAGATTCCCTTTGAGTCCAAAAAAACTGTGGCCATGAGCTTCCCGGCAGACGGAGTGATTTTGAACTTCTTCGGGGGGTCTGTTCCTTTTTTATGCCACTGCATGGACTCTTGTTTGCTTTCAGGGTCATAGTGGTGGACCCATGTTTCGTCCCCAGTAACAATTCGATCCATAACACCATCCGCGTTCTCACTACACATCTCCAAAAGCTCTCTACAGCATGCGATTCTCACTTTTTTCTGAGGCGCTGTGAGCATTCGTGGCACCCACCTTGCACTGACCTTTGAAAGGTTAAGATGGTCATGAAGAATGGTGTGAATGGTACCAATTGAAAGCTTGGTGATCTCTGCCATCATTTTCATCTTTATTCGGGCATCCTCAAGAACAAGTTTTTCGACTTCTTTGATGCTTTCTCCCGTACAAGCAGTAGCCGGGCGCCGGAGCGGGGGTCGTCTTCAATGCTCTCTCTGCCTCTCTTGAACTCACTTGACCACTTTTGCACAGTTGATAATGAAGGTGCGGAACCCTGGTAAACAGCCACCATCTCTTCATGAATAGTTTTTTGACTTTTTCCTTGCTTAGTGAGAAATTTAATTACAGCGCGATGCTCAATTTTCACCATCATCGTCTCAGTTGCCATTATGATTCTGTTTAACTAGAGATAAAACGCGAATTAATAATCACATTTATATGAAATTTTACATGAATGCACTAAAATAATAGTATTACTTGATAAATAAGTCAATTTATATATACAACCACAGCTTCACCCCGATACCGAGAATATGTTGAACGCCCCTCGTAGATGTACTCTTGGATACGTAACTTTTGCAAATGTAAAGCTATGACGCTAAGATTTAGAGGGAACAACAGATTTACCAACTTGACAAAAGAAACAGAACTCAAATCACAACAATGGGAGCGCCACACGGTGGTTACTCCGGGAATTTTTTAATCAAGGTGGTATGACTCTTTGCCCAAAAGAAGTATTTATTTATTTGATATAATCCGTCAATCATGCTTCGAGCAAAATTGTGTGCTATTGCAAAATACTCCTCCGTTGCCAATCCGACCTTGTTTGATGTGAAAACTTTGTTAAACCTGTAACAGTCATGTCAAATCCTGCTTGCAATCAAATTTTCACAGCGTTCGTACTGCCAACCCTTTTGTATTGTGATCATTGTACAGAAGTAGCCGTTGCCCTTTTTTTCAACCCATCAGACTAAATAAAGTAGCCGCAAGGGATAGAAATGAACAATTGCAACCGTTTCATATTTCCAAAATATTTCCGAATAATTTCGAATTTTTAAAATATTTTGTCAGTCGATTAGCAACTCACTCTTGACACAAATTTGTTCAAATGAAGACAATCACGTTGGAACTCGGTCTAATTAGTGAAGACGGTGGGAATGGAGAAGAGTAGATTATTCTTTGTCACAATATTTCACAACAGTTCTGGACCAACACTAACAAGTCGCCGTTGTCTGTAGTGGTATATATTGTATGTATGTGTATTTTTTACCAGCTGTCACAATCCAGAACTTAATAATAAGACACCGATTCACGTTAACCTATTATTAACATCTGCGAAGGTCAATGTTTAAAAACGTTCCGCCTCATTAAACTGCATCACGTTCCAATGAACTCCACCGAAATTCGAGGTCATTACGATGATAATGTGATAGTGTTGTACACTCAATTAAGAAATAATTTTTTCCCAAAATAAAATCCGAAAAAAAGTCAAATCAATTATAATTAAAGATAAGCGAATAATCAGAACTGTCAAATCGTTATTAAATGAATGCTGTCCATTTAGATAAATTGCGGTCCATAAATCGTGGTAGGTGGAGGAAGAGGACAAAAGCAATTGTCACGTTTATGTAACACAGCCAAAGTTAGTATGTGTCAAATAGATATCTCCGAATTGTATCTGTAAAACACGTAAATAAATTAATTGTATGACTATTCGGTAATTAGCTTCCGAAAATATCTTAACATGCACTTTTTCTAGAAACCGGCCGACACAACAGTACAAATGATTTACTTCTTGTGTTTTTTTTTTGTTTTACTTGTGAGAATAAAATCCGTGTACAAAGTAAAGTCCTACCACCCTCTTCGGTTATGTAATAGCCCCAAGGAAGCACAAAAAAAAACTAGAGGACGGACGACGGCTAAAAAATAACGAAAATCGAATCATTGTCAATAATTCAAAGCCCCGCAAAGGTAGAGAGAAGTACAGCTTTCACACGCGATATCCCCATTAGTTATTAACTTTGGAAATTCTAAAAAAAAAAAGAAGAAAAAAAAAACCGAGAAGAACAAATCCGCTGTTCGTACTCGATTATACGAGTCTATAGTGCGGTTTTGAAATAGGGGCGGTAGCCAGGGCCAGTATACTAGTGACAGTGGCAGGCAGGAAATGTCCACTCAAAAGACAACTGCTGGTCATGTTGGTTGGAAATAACAGCACAGCACCCTTCTTGAGAAATGTAAAAGGCGGCAGCGTGTTCTGCCCGACCGGTGGTGGTATGGGAGTTTGATTGAAAAGCAATTTTCTAAGAAAACTATCAACTACAAGGATTAGAGGGTTGCAGCAGATCCCATATAGGAGCATGACATTTGAATATCATAGCAAACATGCAAAAAGATTGTGGTTTAAACTGTCCTGATCCGTTCCAAAGAAGAGTTTTTGCTCAAAAGTCGTTTTTAATTAACACCTTTTTAATATTAATCGACCGGTTGTCGATTGTGGTTTGTTTCACAGCAGTTTTCTATAGTTTTGTACAGTTGCTGCTGGGATAGGTTTTAGCTGCTGTTAAGTGAAGAGCACGCTGTGGTTGTTGTTGTTGTTTTCACTGCTGTGGTGACGGTATTCACTTTAATCCACCATTTGACCAATTTCCCATAAGCATTTGCTTACGGTATGTATTCGTCGGTTAACAAAAAAAAACGAAGAAAATAAAAACCAACCACCACTTCTCTGACCACACTACCGAACAGATTGTCATAGCGACGCATTGTTTTGACAAACTACCTTGATGAAATAATAATCAAAGAACCATCTTTATGCATTTGTGGAGATAGAAAACCACCAATATGATGTGATGTATTAGTGTATAAGTGTGACAGGCAAGCGGTGGGCCTGTTTTACCTTTAACTAAAGCCGCCCCTGTGGGTGGCGCATAAACTGAACGTTTGTTCGAAATCCTTTTTCCTCTTTTTCTTTCATTTTTTTTCTATTCTACTCGTATATTGTATATGAAATTTTCTATCACATTAATTGAACGAAGGAGGTATGTATTTTCTTTCATACCCCATGGATGGGTGAGGGTGAACATATGAAATTACATTCGAAGTGCGCTTGGTAGATATTTGGTAGGTAGGAGTGCAAGTAGTTGTACAAAAATTTTGCTGGTGACATTAGTATTTCCTAGGTTTATTTTCTGCCATTATAATACTGTGGGAATCGAAAGTGAATATGTATGTTCTCGCTTCGAGTTGGTAATATATTTTCTTTCCCGAAAAGAAAAATATGGGGACAAAAAAAAACTTCAGCTAGGATAGGCTTTTTTTTATTGATTTCCACTTTATTTGATTGATTGATTTGTGAACGGCAGCATGTACGAATAAAAGAGATAAAAAGATTATACAGCAAGGAGCCTTTGGCCGAAAATTTTCGGAAAGTAATTTCTAGACTTGGGTAATACGAACCCAATTTAATTATTAAGTGAATTAGCGCAAATAATAAAACAGTATGCTACTGATTGTGCCAGTATTGTGTTTAGACAGTTTTTCTACAGAACACAGGGTTGGTTTAGGCAAATTATTGCCACAGGAGACCATAATTTGTGAATGTACTTGAGGAATGGTATGTCGGTTGATATTTAAGTACAGAACTGCTTTAAATGCTATCATGTTCCTTTCCCCTTTGTTCTCTTAGTTAACTAAACATCTTACTGAGAATCACGGAAACAAATTGCATGTGCATGGTGTGACTTACATCTCGAAGCCTGGCTAGAGAGGCAAGACAATTCCGAAAAGTAGGAGCCAGTTTGGCTTCTGATTTATTAGTTTGTATTTCAGTAAAATCGGCTCTTTAACATTTTTAAACTGAGAGTTTTTATTTAGTAGCAGAGTTACTCAGAATGAAACCCACCTATCCTTGTTAAACGGAGAGATTAGACTCTGTGTGAGCTTATACCATCTTGAATTCCGGAATTCCCGGAATTTATTCAGAAAATTCAAAATTATTGTCCCCTTTAAAGTAATCCGCATCGACTGCAATACACTTATGCCAGCGCTTGATCCAATCCTCGAAACATTTTTTATACACTCATACCTCGCCTAACGGCCTAGATACGTTTCGGGAAACTTGGCCGTAAAGCGAAAAGCCGTATAACGAATCAATTTTTTTGATACAAATTCAATCGGATACACGTTCCATTTTTTTATAAATTAACATAGTTTTTAGTTTCAAATGCATTTTTTTCCTTTTATTTCATTTAAAAATGCATAACAACTAATATTAAATAGGAATTCAAAAAACAAATTAAAAAGAAAAATCATATGCACATAATATTGTTACATAATAAAATAAAATTAAAAATGGATCTAATCTGAAGAGGAATATGAAGACTCGGTAAGCTCTAATGTGCTGTCACCAATACCTTCCGCTGTTGTGGATTGACCTGGTTTAAAAAAATTGTCCAACGTTGTTTGTCTTGCCTTGCTTTCTGCTACTTTTTCCAGTTCTTTATAACAGTTAATTGTTGCGTTAATTTCTCGACAAACTTTAGCGCTACGTTCCACGTCGGGATCTTTTTGAAAAAGGAGATTAATTCCTTGTTCAAAATGAGAAAGCGCGTTCTGTAAGCTTAGTTTTGGGCATGCAACAGGAACTGGCTCCTCATAGAGGGTTGGTTCTGTGTTCCTCATACGAGAGGGGTTCTCTCTATCTGCATCTAATAAATCAATCACATCACGTTTTTCCAAATCCTCAAAACCAAGATCATTTGCTAAGGTCAATATGGTTTGTCGAGCATCAGAAATAGCATTTCAGCTTCATTAGATTTTACGCATTCTGGCCATATATTTTTCCAAACACGGTTCAAAGTTTTTGATTTCAATTCCTTCCAAGATTCACTAGTGTTGTCTACAGAATCTTTGATGTTGTATTTTTTCCAAAATTGTTTAATCGAAGATTCATCGCGCTTTCATTTATAAGTTGTCGAAAAGTTCTGCGTAAATAATGTGCTTTAAAAGTTACTATTGCACCCTGATCCACTGGCTGGATCAGAGCTGTTGTATTTTTCGGAAGATACTGAATCTCCACATCTTCAGATAATTCGGATAAATTAGCTGGATGTCCTGGAGCATTAACCAATACGAGCAAAACTTTATTGCTAAGGTTGTTGTCGTCTTCCAAATATTTTTTAACTTCTGGACAAAAGTAATTTTTGAACCAGTTTTCGAAGAGAATTTTAGTCATCCAAGCTTTCTTGTTGGATCTCCAAATGACGGGTAATTGTTTTTTGTTCAGCCCATTGAAAGGCCCAGGATTTTCAGAGAGATATACTAAAAGTGATTTTAGATTAAAATCCCCCGCAGCATTAGCTCCAAGGAGCAAAGTTAATCGTTCTTTAGATGCCGATTTTTCACTTTTTGAAATGAAAGTCCTATCAGGCATTTGCTTCCAATAGAGTCCTGTCTCGTCCACATTGAAAACCTGTTCAGCTCGGTATCCACCTCTTTCAATAATTGTTTTTAAAATGTTGGGATATTCTTTAGCTTGCGTCATCGTCGGCACTAACTGCTTTACCTTTCATTTTTAAGTTGTGGAAATTGTGTCTATTTTTAAATTTTTCAGACCAACCTCGGCTTCCTTGGAATGTTATATCTTTACTAGACTCATGAGCAAGGCCACTCTTCAAATTTTCGAAAATATTTTTAGCCTTTTCTTGGATAGTCATTTGGCTCATTAGTCATGGCATCCTCCGTTGGTTATTACGAGTATCTTCATATAGCCAATAATTTTTCCATCTTTTCCATAATACCACTTCTTAGTCGAGTTAATTTTGAGACACTTACGAGTAAAGGTGAAGCAGATTGCGAATGCTCTTTAATTTTTTCTTTACTATCCCGAATAGTTTGTACAGTAGACTTCAGCAGTCCAACAACCTTACAAATTTTTACTATTTTCTCGCCAGCCGTAATATTTCTAACTTTGTTTGTTTCAAGCGTGACTGATTTTCGACTTCTCTTTATATTTTTTTTTGCATCACTCCGAATTTGATGAACATTTCGGTGGCATTTTGTCTATTAAAATATAATTACATATGTATATGAAATATATAACGAAATATTTATCAAAAAAAATTTTATTACATACCAACAATTTTTCTAAACGTTTCCAAGATGTTTTTTATCTAAACAGAAACTAAACATAAACAGGAATAAACAAGAACTGCAGCGACAACGCAGTAATGCATATACACATGTGCAAAAATATGTTCTTTTTCGTTTTCCCTTTCGTTTTTTCTTTCGTTGTTTTTTGGCCGTAAATCGAAAAAGTGCCATAATTAAAGTAGGCCGTAAAAAGAGCGGCCGTATAGCGAGGTATGAGTGTATTCGGTTTTCGGTATGTTCATCAGTGCTTCCTGCGATTTTTCCATTACTTCCTCTCGGCCGCTGAAACGCGTAGTGGTTTTTTAACTCGATTGAACAGAAAGAAGTCACAGGGAGCCAAATCAGGTGAATTCGGTGGCTGTTGGATGGTATTTGTTACATTTTTCGTCAAAAAAATTACGAATAATGATGGCACTGTGCGACGGTGCGTTATCATGGTGCAAAATCTATGAGTTTTCTACCCACAATTCTGATCTCTTTCAGCGAATTGCTTCACGCAAACGTCTCGTAATGCCCAAAGAATACTCTTTGTTTACTGTCTGGCCTTCATGATTCACTACACCGTTATAATCCATGAAAACCATGAGCATTGCCTTCTTTTTGACTGAAAACGACGTGGTTTTTTTGGTCTCGGCTCATTTGGTGAACGCCATCCACTTGCCTGATGTCTGGATTAGGTGTCGTACTCATAAACCCACGTCTCCAGTAATGATCCTTTTGATGAATGTGGGATCTGATTCAGTCTCGCAAATCATCTCTTTTGAGACGAGACGTCAACACGGTCTCTTTTTTGCATGAAATTGAGGTCTTTTGGCACCAACTTTGCTGCTACACGACGGAAACCCAAATCATTAACCAAAATGTCTTGGACGGATCCATAGGCAATCTCTAGCTGTCTCTCTGATAGTTAATTTGCGGTTGTTGACTAACATTTCTTCTACTCCATCAATGTTTTCGTCGGTTTCCAATGTCGATGGTCTGCCACTGCGTTCATCATTTTCGATTGACTCACGACCACTTTTGAACCGCTCGTGCCAAACGACGGTCTTCTTTCTTTAGAGAATCGTTGCCGAAACACTTATCCAACGTTCGCGCACCATTAAATCCATTTTTTACGCAAAATTGAATACAAGTTCGTTGTTGCAAATTTAAATCCATTTCTAAAATTGTAAAAAATCGCCAACACGCACACATGTTAGATGTACTCTTGGCTACGTAACTTTTGCAAATGTCAAGCTATGAAGCTAAGATTTAGAGGGAATGTCAACAACAGATTTACCAACTTAACAAAAAGAAAAAACAGAACTCAAATCGGAACAATGGGAGCGCCACACGGTGGTTGGTTATTCCAGGAACTTTTTGATCAAGGTGGTATTTCCAAAATATGTAACTTGCATAGAATACATGTAAACAAAGTGCAGATGTTTAAATAGGAGTACATTTTGTATTGTCTAAACAGAAACGAATGCCGTCTGTAAAGGTAACTACATTTTGCCTTTAGCAAATTTTCGTCTGAAATTTGATTATACAAGGGCTGTATGATAAAAGTACCTGTGTTAGACAAGAAAACGCGTTAAACAATTTTTTTTTCTCAATATAGTCTCCTTTCAGCTCGACACATTTAATCCAACGATATTCTAACTTTTTCAAAGCATTCAAAATATATGATTTGTCGAACTCCGCAAAATAGGCCTCTGTTTCGGCGCAAAATAGGCCTCGTTTGACGAGAATCGCTTTCCGCCAAGCCATTTTTGCATCAATCACGTGGGGCCAAATTTGGTGAATAGGGTGGATGAGGCAGCAATTCGTAGCGTAATTTGACCAGTTTTGATGTGGCTCCGAAGAACTGTTAGTAAACGCGGCACCCATCTCGCCGATAGCTTCCTCATGCCCAATTTTTCGTGTAGGATATTTTGTATGCGTTCAATTGAGATGTGTACAATGTCAACAGTCTCCCTAAACCTTCACCTGACAATCTGCTAACACGATATCATGGATTTTATTAACCATATCCTCCGTAGTCTCCTCAATCGGATGGCCTGGGCCTCTTCATCAAAAATGGATTTCGGCCACGCTTGAATTCATGAAACCAATATCTGATGGCAGTTATGGAAGGTCATGGTCCTTATAAACGGCATGCGACTTCACTTTGATTTCCTCACACGTCTTCCCATTCAAAAAAAGAAATCAAATCACTGACCGATATTGCTCTTTCTCCATGATTGCAAATAAACACGAACTTGATGACTTTTCAACAGCTGTCAAAACAAAACTACTCGATACATCTGTCTGCAATTTTTACATTTGTTAAAATGGCGCTATACGATGGCATACACATTTTGCATCAGTGGTGCCATCAGTCAGTCGGTAAACACGGGTACTTATCATACAGCCTTCGTATGAAATCGTAGTGCATGTATCAGTTGATATAATCGAGGCTCAGTGCAAAAATTTTGAAGTTGATATATTCGAGAAATTCATATAATCGAGAATTTACTGTAATTTCAGATTGTTAGTCCGAAATGTTTACAAATTTCACTTTGCATTCATGCTACTTTATTAAATGCATTCGACTCAGTTCTAATCCAGAATTCTGTTTTATGTCATAGTTAGGTCAAGTTCCTGCGTATATTGCACAATCCTTTAAATTGGTTCTGCTGCATCTGTGATATATTGTAACAAACATCGGGCATGATGGCACACTTTTAAATTTCAATTTGAATAACACATTCACACGTGGTGCCAACTGTCTCTTGATTGGTATTGCAATTGAGCGTACTTCAGCGGTTTAAGGTCATTCAAAGAATTAAAAGTCGCTTTACCTCCGAAGTGTTTAAACAGTGATGTATGTAATTCCATTATTCCAATAAATGCCCAGCATTAAAAACGCATTTTACCTTAAAGATTTCTAATTTGAATCAGACCAAATTTTACCTCAATGTTGGGAAAACAAAAGGTACATATTCCTATGTAAATATAAAGTCAACATAGACTAAAACAAAGTTTCCACGTTTATTAAAATAATTATCTGTTTACCTTTCTTTTGCTTGCAAAAAAGGCAGTTATCTGTGTAACGCTACCACTCACGTGTATACGATGAGTTTCTTTTTTCAAGGTACATATCTACGAGTATTCTATAAAATTGTAAAGAGGCAATTACTCGGATATGATATTTATTTGTTTATTGAGAAAATTGTCCTTAATACCTGCAAATGGTTCTTTAAACATATGACAAATTTTATGTACACATGTATAATGTATATAAATATGCATAATTGTATCCTCGCCTGTTTTTGCTTCAAAAACGTAAACTTGGCTTTGTGCACGAGTACTAAAAGATCAACGAATTATACTCATAAAAGATTTACGTATAAAACTCTTGAATGCGTCATCCAGCTTTAACCATCCTTTGACCCTCTCCTTGGTTCTAGTACGAATATTTACCAGAGAGAGCGAGTTTATTTTTGTTTGATAATTATTATTGTTATTGCTGTTTTTTTTTTTTTTGTACGATGCGATTCGTAACAATTTAACGAATTACTATAGAACTATGTTAATGTCTAGACTATACTTCTGATTTGAATAAAAAACACCCAACACGCCGCTATGTCTATATGTTTCCAATATATAATATTGGAAATCCCCTCTAACCAAAAAAGTACATATGTTTATTGCTTAGCGAAGACATATCGGAAAGCAAATTGTATTTTTAGGATTTGTGTGTAAGTGACATTTTTGCAAAAATAATTCCAACGTATTTTTAGTGGTCTTTCAATTTAGTTGATGAAATTTTGTTCAATGTTCTGAGAATTTGGGTATAAATTGAAAGTGACAATAAGTAGCATTAAGAAGAGATTCGCAACTTTTCCTTGATTTATTTGGAAGTGAATATAAAATGTGAATTTATAAAAATACCAGCAGTGCATAACCTTCTGAATACAAGTACACAGTTTGTATTTAATTCAACAGAACATAGATCTTATTGTAGAGAATTACATTTCAATGAAAGAAGTTCTTTTGAAGTGATGTTTTTTTTTTTTCTTTTTTTTTTTTTTAATTAATTAATCAATAATTATTTAATTTGAATGTCGCTTTGGTTCATTTAAAAGCCCTGCTGAAGTGTGTAACCTGTACAAATATACTATACGAGTACCTTTCTCTTACGCATTTGGATGCTACTGTGCTTCGTGGACCCCAATACAATTCTAGGGGCTATTTTTTAAATCACATCATCATTGAAGCTTAAAGTTTGCTGATGTTTTTGTATTTGAACGGTTCAACAATTTTTTTCTTCGGCTATTCGTCGAAGAAAAACCGGACATTGATGAGCTTTAATGCTTTTCGGATGGGATTTTCCGAGACCGTGTATATTTCTTGCACATGTCAGTATCATTTGCTGCGCCGCAGAGCCTACCATCTTCTAGGTTTTCGGTACATTTGCTGCCAATAATAATATTTTCATCTCTGCAATATTTCTTTTATAATTCTTGAACATACTGTCCTATAAAAAAAATTAATTTAAAAAATTAAAAAAAACCCGACTGAGTAAATAATGGACTTAAATATGAACTAAAAAGAAAAAAACAAGTCCAGTAGTCTAGAATTCTGTTAAAAAATATTAAATAACCACACCATTGAAATAGTTTCATGGTGGAAACACACATAAACAAATAATAAATTCTAATGCGGAACTTAGCAACTTAAACAGTCGGGACCCATTAAATATCTAGACCAGCTCAAATCTTCCCAGTGTGTAATAGTGGATCCAAGTTTCATCACCAGTTACCAATCGACGCCAAAATTCCGTCCGATTCCGCATCAGCAAGTTCAAACACTCTTTCGAAGTGCTCTCGCGTTCGTGTTTTTGGTCATGAGTGAGCATGCGCGGCCCCCAGCGGCAGGATAACTTTTTCATATGCAGAATATTGCCCAAAATATGGCGTGTGCACTCAGTACTAATCTTTGTGGTATCTGCTAGCTCGCGCACCTTCACTTTCCGGTCAGCCAACACCTTTTCATATATTTTGTTGACATTGTCCTCTGTACCCGCATCGGAGGGCTTGCCGCTGCGGACTTGATCGGTAGTGGAGTTGCGGCCACCACGAAACTCTCGAAACCAATATTTGACTGTGTAATTTGACGGAGCATTAGCCCCATAATATTTCTCCAACTTTTCTTTTGTTTCCTTCGCCGTTTCGCCTCTCAAAAAATAATGTTTTATGAGAGCGAAAATCGTTTTTGTCCATACTCAACATGATGCCAAACACGTCAACAACAATCAGCTGCCAAAACAAAACTAAAGACAGTATCGCACTGAAATTTGGCATGTCTGCTAAATATGAACGGACTTCAAGGCCTTTTTTGAAGTAGCAGCGCATTCTGGCGGTCAAGGAGGTTACTTTTCACCCCATCTAGTATATGGTTTGCTTTATCATTTTATGCGCAAACAAGAGGGGCCCAGGATTTTCGACAGACTCCGGACGGCCACCTTTTTCATAGGCAGATATCTTGTATTTCGGCGTTACCTGCCTGTCGAAAGGGTCGAAGATTTTTGTTTGTTTCTCAATGCTCCGACATAGACTTCTGGCGTAGTAGTCGGAGAAATAAGCACTGCACCACTCTCTTCGCTCGTTGTATTCGGTTTTGTACGACTGATTATTTCGTTGGCAGGCGATACGACTATATTTCGGATGTGTTCCTTTGTTTCTTTATTTCATTGAAAAGCAACTGACTTTGGAGACTGTCTAAGTTCCGTTTATCCTGATATACATTTTAGTTTCGCTTAGAATTTATTGTATGATACATACCGCATAACACTATTATATATAAGCATCTCCAATACTTTTCGAGGTCTTAACACCGTTAAAATCTCTCGTAAGTCATTTAAAGCTTTTCCAGATAGGTAAAGATGATATGCATATCCTGTGGGGGGCCGTGATATTTGAAAATCGAAGTTACGAATATACCGATAAACTCGGTACAATAACATAGAAAACATGGTGTTTTTGGTATATTTTTTTAAAACTCAATTTTATTTTCCAACATCTACATAATATGTATGTATGGCTCCAGCTGTTTTTAAGTCGTTTGAATAATACGGTTTATCGAACTCTGCAAAATAGGCATTTTTTGCGGCGACAACGTCTTCTATTTCTCATGTCCATGCGATCTATTATTCATTTTTGGAAACAGGAAATGTACTTACCGGACTGAATGCTGGGGGAAAGCAATTCGTTCAGTTTCACAAAGTGTGAACTGGACTATCGTGGTTAAACAACATTTTGTTTTTGCTTTTCATAAATTTCTCGTTAAATCTGTCCAATAACTCTGCGTAGTATGCCCCGTTAATTGTTTTTCCTTATTCCATATATATAGTCAATTCTTTGCAAATTTCAAAAGTGTTTTGAGTGTTCTTTCAGTGAGTGTTCTAGTAGTGATAGATCCAAGAAATTCGTTGTCCAAACTGCTTCAAAGTTGTGATTCGGATAGATTATTGGTCGCTGGTGAAGCATCGTGCAACTCATTTGATAATGCTTACAGCCTCAGCAATCTCACACACTATAATTCTCCGATCGTCAATAGCAATACAGTGAAAACTCTCCTAACGGACACCTATAATAAGCGGACACTCCTCTTAGAGGGACATTTTCTAGTTAACCATTGTTTTTAAATTCTTTTTCGAACATTTTTACCTCTTTTAACCGGACGCGGACAATATATTTTTAAAAATTGTGAAAATGTACTTCTCTTAGCCGGACGCGGACTCCTCAGCAATTAACGTGAAGCACTAAAATACGTTATAAAATACATATATGTTATGTACGTAGAAACAAAACAAATTAAATTGGGGATTTCCCCCAAGATATATTTGCGGATTTGAAATGTGTTGACAAGAGCCTAAGTAATGTTGTCTTTTTATTTTGCGTTATTTTTATGTCCTATGTAAAATTTGCGTGTACATAACGGTTAACGAGAAAATATCATCTAAGAGGAGCGCCCGCCTATTAGAGGTGTCCGTTAGGAGAGTTTTCACTGTATTTATGTAAAAATCATGAAAAAAAAAATTCGTTTGTTAAATACATTTAAAAACTTTAATCAAATATAAAATCGTACTATTTACTAAGAAATTGGATATCTTAAATTAATAAATTAATTAAAAAAAAAAAAAACTTTAATCATATTGGATTATGCTAAATCCATTAGGCGGACACTCCTCTTGAGCGGACAAAAAATGCCCGACGGTCGCTGTCCGCCCAAAAGAGTTTTCACTGAATTATGAATTTGACCGCTCGGCATCCTTTGTTCTCATATCAATTTTGGAACTATTTCTAAATCAAAAATTTCTGTAATGTTTACTATATTATCCACCTCTGCTTGCTGTCTGTCAAACGCAAACTAAATCTCTTTAATGTTTTATATGTCATGTTTTAAATGTTTGAGGATGGCATCACCGTTAGCTGTCGAGATTTTTAAGAATTATCGAACGCATTTCATGTTGATTTGCCTTCCATAAGACCGCATTTTCTGCTGTATGTTGCATGCGACACTACACGATCGTTTTATTCTTATTCCTGATCGTTTTTATATTGCGGGGGTTGCTATCGTCTCGCTGTGTGAGAACATCGTATGCTTCGCTTTTTATACATAGAAAAACACATTAAAGTTGTACTGGACTGAGAAGTCACATGAGCATAAATAGCTCTCAGTAGAATTGTCTTGCCATTGCTAGTAGTTTTCGGTCTAGGGTATATTAATGTCAATAATTGACATCTATGTACTTTAATATCTTTTAGGATATGCTGTAGCTGACCGAAACAATTTACCGATTTCGCTCTAAGATGGGTTTATTCCGATATCATTCATATTAATGGACGTGTAGGCGAGGTCTACCCTAAAATTGGTGCAGCAATCGACAAGGTTTAAATTTTAACTCCACGGGCAAAAATTGCCCACTTGATAAATTAAAATTAAAGCATTGTAGACTTTATTTATTCCTTGACGGCAAGGTTTTCATTCAGTTTATTTAACAAACAAAAAAAATATCAAAAACATAAATCAAGAGGCCATACCATAATTAGACTCATTTCAGTAAGCGTGCGTTTTAAATGAAATTGCTGACACCAATAAAACTATGATACACTGTTTCATTGGAGTAAAATGTGGGCTTCATTTCCTCAGAACATTGTTACATGTTTCTGTTCTTTTTAATAAGATACATACCGGGATATGAAGCAGCATACTATGCCATCCATTTACGAAAAAAATCTATTGTCAGCAAAAACACCTTGATGAAGGAAATCCATGAATGGTTGAATGCACATCTCCTTTCCTCTCTTTAATTTTTTTTTTCACCCTTTCTCCCTCCTTTCATAATTTTAATAAAAGTAAACATTCAAAGAAACCTAAAGTTGCTAAGCCACGTTAAGTAGTGCCACCTAATCTCGGTAATTTTTTCCCTTTTAATTAACACATAAATAGAGAAAACGGCAACCACAAATTGTGTTGGATGTCGAGGTAGGCTTTAGTTTTTGGATAATTTCCAAAAAAAAAAGCTAATCAGATGGTTCTTGTCATAGTATGATACATAGTTAAGTTGGGCCTTTTAGATGGTAGATTGCCTGTCGACTTTAATGAACGAACTGAATTAAAATGTCAGGGAGAACTGGATTTAGATCGTCATTTCCAGAGATTCGTTTTCACCCAGTATGAATCAAACAAGTGTCCACATGTTAGAGAGTTTAAAGATACATTGACTCATTTGTTGTCTGATTAATAAAATGTTAACGGTCACATTCATTATACAATAATAATTGTCGGCGATGACGTTTTAGTTGATTCACAAACAGGCTTTCGCTTAGACTTGCTCATATTCTTTATTCATCCGAAATACATTAGACAATAGATTTGTTAAATTTCTTCGAGTTGTAAATAAATGTTAGGTTAGTGTTGTTACATAGTGAAAATGGTGGTTAAGATAAAAGTTCAAATTCAACTATGTATCTGCAATTTCACCACTGCATTGAGATAGGAGTTTTGAGGAATTGAATGAATATATTCTATATGTTGGCCTATCTATTGCGTTTTACCTTGAGTTTTGAAGTGTTTATCATTCAATTTTCAATTCTGTTTACCCTTGTATACGTCAATGCAGTCTGGTTAATCTAATTTTTTTATTTACCTGTTTATATGTTTGTGTCATAAAACGAAATAAGATTCTTTTCCTCAAGGCGGCGATATCGTTCGATTTAAGTATTGCGCAGCATGAGTTTATCGAAATTTGATTATGCTATAAATTTATAAATAAAAATATGCTGGCGATAAGTCTTGAAAAAAGGTAAAAACAGTTCATCCTTTAGGAAATCGATGAAAATATTTCTATACTCGAATATAATCCATCTGCTTTCATCTGTTCGTTCAGTATTAGCCGTAATCGTAAATCATAAGATTTCAGTCAATCTGCACTCTACAAAATTAAGCACTTATGCAGGTAGAAATGTGGGCAATTTTTTGGTACCATGATTTTAAAAGGAACTTTTGCATATTTAGTTTGGGGATCTGTGTTCTCGACAAAGCTTCAACTGAAGACGCATTAAGATTGGTCGTTAACTCAAACAATCCTATCCCTATCTGAGGACGATAATTAAGTAAAAATAAGGCATGAACAAAAATTCGACAGAGAAAAGTGACTTCTAAATTATGCGGATGTGCAACTTGTCGTATCACTGTTCTGTTGAATGCTTACCAAAAAGTCAAAAAATAAATTGTCCGCTGCTTTGCGGATTTTCATTTTTTGACAAATGAAAAGTAAAAATTAAAAGTGAAACGATACACGCTACAACAATGGATTGCAATTGCTAAAATTCACAGCAAAAATAGTAAAATTTGTCTCCGTCGATGTGAAGCATCTTGTCGTCCACCGCAATCGCGTCCTTTGCGCAAGAAAAATTGGGAATATTGCTTATGTAAAACGTTGTGTGGCTAAAATCCGGGTTTGCCGACTCCCCGTCGATCTCAGGGATTGAGCACATAACAAACATTACTCCACCAATTTTTTTTTTATAAAAGTTTGAACCATAAAGTCTATAGGGTTCAATTGAAGCAAAAACTTAAGCCTTCCGTCCATAAGTACCGCCGTTACCTTGATCCAGCACATCATCGAAAAATCATAAGCAACATTTAAACATTTAGGGTTAAGAAAATTCAAGAACGACTGCCGCAGAAGCCCTACTGTTTGGTGCGGTTTTTGTACAGATTTTAACCTCATTGAACAATGATCAATGAATTGTTATGATTGGAAATGCAAAGTATTGATATGGACCATGTTTATCTCAACATGATGTCCCTACTTGCCACCAATGTGGCTCTTAGTTTGGAGATAAAAGTTTCCTTGTCAAATTATTTCTGAAATCTGCGACATCATTGTTTGTGATTATGTATGTACATATACAGTGTCAGCCAAAACTAAAGCAACTAAAATCGCAAGTCCATATTTTGTGATACATTTCACATAAACTAACCCAAAAGTTAAAAAAGATGTTCCCAATAGCTTGGACAATTGATGATCAATTTATAAAACCAATGAACAGTAATTTTGCTGTATTACAAAAAAAAAGCAACTCAATTTGCTCCGTAATTTTTTTTTACGGGAGAAATAGAAAAACCGTTACTTTGACCACAACTACTCATATCTGATTGAATTGGTCTCATACATAAAATAGATGGAACTATTAACCAATTTATTTACAAAAGTACACTCGAATACACTATGATGCCACAATCTGAGGAGGAATTTCCACTGAAATGGATATTTCAGCAGGATAAAGATCCGAAGAATGGTTCAAAAATAGTTCAAGACTGGTTTTGGGATCAGAAAATCAATGTTATGGAATGCCAGCCCGTCCAGTCCCCCGATCTCAAACCGATAGAAGATCTATGGGAGATTGTAGATCGGCGAATAATTTGGGAGCAATTCAGGAATAGGGACGAGCTTTATATTTAAGTCCAAGAGGCTTGGAAAACCATCCCACGCTCTATAATTCCCAATCTGATCGAGAGTGTCCCAAGAAGGTGTAGTGCAGTAATATAAAACAAAAGTTTCGCCACAAAATATGGCAGTTTAGTCGCGATGATTATTATTAAATATGAAATTACTATGAAATTGCTTTCGTTTTGGCTAGCTTGAAATCGACATGGTTAGAGTTTTTCTACTTGTGAAAAATTATTTTTGTTTCTTTTATTTTTATTTTTTTGCAAATACATTTACTTGTTCTGTAAAGAAAAAACTTAATAAAACATAATGCAATTTAATCAGTTTTACCGCAGAGGCTTGAGTTTATGTAAAAGTTGCTTTAGTTTTGGCCAACACTGTTCATGTATCAAAGCCAACGTCCGTACTGGTAAATGGTAAATCCTTTCTGTGTACATCCTCATATTGTTTCAGGGTGTCAACGTATTTTGGTAATGCTTCTTCAAACCCACTTGTAACCGAAATTGATATTGATCATTTAACAGGCTGTTCCTCGAATCATAACTTGCAGCTATTATACTGTTCTATTTAAAAGGAGCATGTTTTTGTATCAGTACTTACCAGATGTTCTCCCAAACCTGTAATACCCAATTCGCTAAGTAATTTCAGAAGTATTAATTTCAATCGTAGCGGAGGGGGATGGATCATTGTGCATCCCTAATGAATTTTTTAATAACTCTATAAATTACAAAATAATTTTTTTAACATTTTTTATACGAATACTTATGGTTTATGCTAATAAAAAAGCCTTAACCAACCACTAAACCAATTTATATTCATGTTGTGCTGACAACTTCATCATCTTACAACGTAGTCAGCTAAGAAAACCGATACAAAGTCACTGCGGTTAGGTTGAATTACTTTATTTTACTCACATAAATCAAATTGAAACAAAGTCAATAAATTCAAAATGTTGTCCCGATTTTTATCAAACTCTTGAGGGCACAAAACTCTTTTTAAACGCATGGTTGGTATCCTTATTCCTGTAACGAAGTGGTAATTGCATACAAATTATACCTCTTCTCCCAATAACTAGCAACAATTAATTGCAATTTAATACTTGAAATAAAATCATCGGTTTCCCCCCTTCAAAAGAAAGCACAAATAGGCGGTGGTGGATTTATGGTGGTTGATGGTTTATTCTTATAATAGTTTACCTTAGAAAAGTCCTCGCCTGCAACTGTTTTTCTCATGTTTAAAAATTTATAAATGTAAAATAATCAGCTGATATTGACTTGACGTTCCGCTTAGAACTAGGAAATAGGACATGGGCTATACCTACGTATAGGGCATAAGACGGTCGTTTATTCACCACACTTCCATACCATAAATGCGCCCTAATGCATCGAATGCAATTTTTATTAATTTTCCTGGGGTGTAATTTAGTTTGTAATATACCTTGCGATAATTTTGTTGCAAAACCACTACTACTATTCTATTTGATTGTCCTATGTTGCCTGTTTTTTTTTTTTTTTTTTTTTTTTGTCCTTATATTTTGATATGCATATGTCGTCTAGAGTCAATAGATAATGCGGGGGTATATTTCGTTTCATATAGGTACAATACAAAAAATAAAAGTACTCTAAGGCTGCTAGGGGCAACAGTAACTTTCCTAAAGACCAAAACTTTATGCGGCATGTCAGTATTAAAACCACAATATTCATAGCTGTCCGCGTTTCCCCTTTTTTACTTTTTACTCTCTAGCTGGTATTTTGGAATTTTTAATGATCAATGGGTAGTTGTTGGCTTTTTATTGGTCTATCCTACGTTTTATGTCCTTTGTAACATCAAATTATCGTTATATCTGGTTCGATTGAACTTAGAACGTCGCACGATTTGATTGGCTGCCGATTTCCGGTGGTACACTACAACAAGTACTTCTCCATGCTAAAAATTCTAACACGAAAGAGATAGTTTTATATGGTCAAGAGTTTAGGGACTAGAAATAAGATGGTAGTGTCCTTTTTTCGCTGTTAAATAGAAATGTTTTTTTTTTTTTTGTAAAAGTATTGAGCTAGGGGCACACTACTAGACCTGGACACTAGAACTCCCACATTATTTTCTCGCTCCGAAAAATATCCTATAAATACGGTTTCAGCTTGGAAATAGCTTCTAGTTAAACATGGTACTCAGTGCAATTCACAACTAGTTTGAGCTTCCAAACAGTCTTCTTGAAAATGTTTTAGCAAATTATAATTGTGTTTTTTTTTTTTTTTAAATATCAGTGTTACAAATTACTAAAAGAAAAGTGTTGTTTGATGAGTTGATAAGGTAAAGATTCTGACTTGAACAATTGTGAATATCTTGCCTTGAATTTTTTTAATTTCTTTTAAAAAATGTTTCTTTCTCATGAATTTTTGTAAAACTCTTGGAAAAAGTGTGGAGATTCGCAGTGACTAATAAGATGATTGTTGCATAATTTATTCGTGTATTGGTTTGCATGATCCTTTTTGATTTAAGAGTTTTGTCTCTTACCACAAATATCCGTATCACAAAATATAAAGAAATTACAATACAACGCCATATTCTCATCTTTAATGTATAATAAAAAGGGCCATTGTGCTATGATCTATATTTCATCCAGGTACCGTTTAAAATATCAGAATGTGAACCAGTAATAGGAGATGGCTCTGGTCTTATTTTTGTAACTGAAACGTCTAGTTAAATTCTGATAATGTATCTTATGTGGCAACTGTTTTTAGAAAAACTATATTATTCTTCTTCAATAAGTACCCAAGCACTTAACAATGAATCTCATAGCGTCAGGTGAATAAAATTGTAGCACTCCAGTTGTCAGATCAGCGACGATTAATTTGCAGACATTACGCTAGTTGAATTAGATTCCTTTATTGTTTGATCTTCTTGCCACGGTTATTGACAGAAAAACGAGCTTACAAAATCGATCAATTTCAATACATAAGAACTCATTATCTTTACTTTGCTGCAGTGCATTTAAATAATTTTAGGTAAGAGTAAAGAGTCAATAAAAATTTCCACCAATAAAATGTTACAAAGAACAAGAATTACAAACAATATAAATAATATTGGTCCTAATTACAGCCTTGATGAATCCCGCTTAAGAATTAATATTCTTCCCAGTCTTGTCTTATCTATTTTTGCTCTTTGTTGACAGTATTGCATCCCTTTTAAATACCAAAAAATAAATAAATAAATATCATTTAAGTTAATCTCTGATACTCAAAACATTACTTTGCGAAAGTCAGAACTTTGATCGAACGTGTACCACCATCTCTTTTTTTTAGATTTTTTTTGTAATTCTTTTTACAAAAGAATTTGGAGTTCTCATAACAGAAAACATAATTGGTTTACGTGCTGAGTGGCCATTGATAAATTTCTCTTACCATTGTCATTGGCTAAACTATTTTTACCACATAATAGTGTCTTGTTGATCGTAGGAGATCCTATGAGGGCTCAGTCTCAAATCAGGGTATTGAACTTCCTTTTTTGAGTGCATTTTATTCCAAGTCTATGGTCGGCGTTAGATATTGTATTGTAGCTGCCTGAAATGCACCTCGTTCTGCTATAAACTGTATTTCAATTATGAATGCTATACAAATGAAACAAGCAAATCTTTCGATATAAAACCAGAGATATTTATTATGTAACAAATACTTCACTTTGTCTTTACTCAGAATTGGGGTAAAATTTCGACATCTCGCCAGATGGCTTTAAAACTTATCTGCACTTGCCACTGTGAAAGGTGACGGCAGTATTACCCAGCCAATTGAAACCGCCCAACGCCGGCGAAATATCGGTAGCCTTACCTGGTTCTATCACTATTAGAATTCCGATCCTTCAACTGTAATATCCGTCTCGCTACGAATGCTCATCAATTTATTGTCAAACAGATTTTCGCACGTAACCTGAAATATTGCGATTCTTTTCTAAGCCATACAACTCGATTTTGGAATGCACGTCTTTTATTTCCTACTCATTACAAGCAAAAAACATTCAAAACCAATGCTGCATATATTTTTTTTCTCTTTTTTTCCTATAGTCCCTTCGTCCTAGCTAAATACAAATATATGATAAAAAGATATTACGTGGCAAAATAAAAGGAATGACTTTTCTGTCCTTCAATGTCTTTCTATTTTAACGCGTCAATTATTCCGTTATTACACCAATCACGTTTCTCTATCCAGGCTTTACAACACCTTCGAACAAACAAAACTTGTCCCGGTGTTAACCCCTTTTTCACAAAGGGAGATTCCTGATGAACCAGGGCCGTGATCATGTGGAGCCGTTGGAATAACATTTAAATATGTATTCTAGTGTACGTATCATAGATTCTTTTGTTGAAATTTTCTTCAATGGTACAAATTTGTTTATCTGTTTTACTATACAAAAACTTCATGGCCGCCACAAGAGCAGCATGAATTTTTTCAAGTTTTTGTAATGTTTTTGTCTGCATTATCATCTTTAACTCGTAGATATATCGAAGAGAATTTCGCATTCACTCTTGCACAATTTCAACGACCGCCGTTATCTGGACGTCCGATTCGGCAAGAGCATTGATGGTACATTTACTATATGTTATGGGATGGAGGCGAAAATTTTGCTAGCAATCTGCAACTTTTGCAATACTTTTTCCGTGATACATTTTTCTTTTACACCTCATTCCATGATAACAATATGGACAGTCCAAACTGTTTTGTATGTGTATTGCTCTGCATGTTCATGTTGTCAACCAAAACAATGCGTACTCTGCTAGATTTTCGCGATAGTTTACAATTAAAACGAATTATAACACGACTATGCTTCATTCTTTCTGATTTATTTTCTTATATTTTTTAACAAGACTAGAAAATATATTTTATAGATAATGAATGGTCTACCTCTTATTTTGACCAAAACGTAGATTTCTTGAAAACCAAACTTTAGAATTTGACAAAGACTCACTTACTAGACTGCTCTCATTTCACTGCATTAATTATTATTATTACCAATTATGCTTATATTTTAATTCAATGGTTAATGAATCAAAATAACTCTCTCTCTCCTTATACCTCAAACACAAACCAAAAAGTGGGATATAACTAAATCGATTTCAAGTTCCATTTTATGTGCAATTTTAAATTATCAACAATTTTTAACTGACAATTTAATAAAAAAACAAAAAAATGTTCACATAATACGTAACCTTTTCTAAGACCATTAGAACCCCAAAGTACAATTTAAATTCGATGTTTTATAGGCGAGTTTATTTTATATTCGTCGGTCGGTATTCACTTAAGTCATCAACAATGACGCTAATATAATTTTCATGTTTTAACGGACCGATGGTGTTCGTGTGGTGTGGTGGGTGGAGGAGGGCATAAGGGTGGAATGAAAGCGTAATATATATGTGAGTTATGACATTATATTATTTTGATTTAGTTTCTTATTCAGTTTTCCCGTACTCGGCTTGGGAGAATTTGTAAATACGACAGTTTAGGCTTTCTTTATTTATGATTATTATTATTTTATTTCATGGATTTTATAATTTGCACCAACGCAGCGGAATTAATTCATAACCACTTTGTTTGTAAATAGAATGCGTAAATTTGCGTTCCGTAAGTAGAATTTACTTTACATTAATCCTGCCATCGAAAGGTGCTACCAAACTTTTTCGATTGAGAAACTTGATATTTGACGGACTAATGAAGCTATTTTATTTCTGCCAAATACTAGTCTAGTATCAAAAATCTGAAAGTCATTATGCATATTTTACTATATAACTAATTACCGAAGAAACTGATCAGGATAGATTAGGATTATACAGAGAATTGCACTAATTGGGAGTCGATCTGACACTAAAGTCATTCAAGTTAAATTGAAACTTGGTTTCTTCAGACTTAAGTCCCAAGATAATGCCTACATACTTTCAGCTAAATAGTCAATTAGAGCAAGATTTTTCAGGTGACTTATGGCCGTCGAATTTTTGGAAAAATAAGAAATATAAAATTAATCAATAACTTACTGTGTGCCTATGTACGTACACTGTTCACACTTTCAGCCTACATACACATGAGTGTGTTCTTTCACACATAAATATGTATAAGTAATATTAAACTCAATTACGATGACATATGACACATGAGTGGTATAAATCGATATTAAGCCCGAGTGTCCGTCCGACTTTGAAACAATAGAATGTGGGATCATTACACGTACGAGTATCTATATGTAATCAAATTGAACTACCTACACACGCATTGCTGATGTCAGTACTTAAGTTTAATTTCGCCTCAATATACATATCTAGCACTCGAAGGTGTAGTTACATCAAAGATTTCACAACCCCCTATTGTTAAAATCTTAGATGAAATTGTTTATTGCTACTCCATCTCAATCACTGCGAATTGTTAATTTAGAATTACCCACTTCTTCACTGATTACGAGCATGTACTCGTATTATAGCTCCTGTACAGGCTCGATACCATTTAAATACTAATCCGATAAAGTGAACTGATGGTACACATAGACATTAAATATTATACATTCCCCACCTGCTGCTGCTGCACTTGTTATGAAAACAATTTTTACGACGAATATACGAGTATGCATATTGGCAACGTCATTCCCTACGCCTACGACCACGTCTAATCTGTTTCATTTTCGTTTGAATTTACTAACTCTGATTTAGTGGCATTTGTTCTGTTTTGTCACCTGCCAGTTAGTTCCTTACAATCTTCTGTGTTCTCTTTGTTATTAGTGATTAAGTGGATGCAACAATAGATAGAGGAGCACACATCAATGACATAAATTCTTACCATGTGCTCCTCTGCTTCTTTTCGTCCATACTTCTCTGTACGTAACGCCTAACCTGTTTGTCTTTATTTATGGAATGTAAACAAATTTCTATACTAACTTACTTGGCAATGAAAATGAAAATGAATGCATCAAAGTTGGCAAGGAAGTTGTTTTAGTTGGGACTGTAGAGGCAGGCCCCATGATCTGTGCTGATCGTTAGCTTTTGATTTGCTTTTCAAATTAGTTGCTTCGCGCTTTGTGTTGTGTTCAGTTGGTTGACGGGTTTGATTTTGGTTAAATGAGTTTTTATTGTTTACATTAAACGGCGGTTGGTGTCGTTGACACGGTTTTGTTAATACTTTTCTTCGAAAAAAAAAATTAAAAAATTTAATTTACACATGACAGTAAATTAGATGATCACATTTTATTTATTAACTTTAACCACGTAATGAAGGATAAAATCTAATTTTCATTTATTGTTTGTATCTTTCCAGAAGTTTTGAAAATGAAACGAGGAGATAATCAACAAAATGATGATGGCGGTTCGCAGGCCAAGAGAAACCGCAATAATAATAGTGAAGATCAAGTTCGACTATTGATTCCCAGTCGTGTAAGTACAAAATATTCAATTGCATTAACGATGTCATTGTAGATTTCGATTTTTGCATTAGAGAATTAAGACACTTCATCATAATACGCCTCTCAGGCATTGCCTCCGCTCGTACATGTCCGTTCGTGGGGTTTCTTTCATTTTTTGCATTTGACTGTATACACCCAGCCTTGTGCATCTGCTCATCCAAATCATTATTTCAAATATTGGGCTGGTCCCAAAAAATAATTTTGCTAAATCTGATTGAGTTTATACGAGTATTTATTGCGAATAAATAAAATTATCCAATCCCTGGATTTTTATCGGGACTATACCTTGGTTCTGTTAATAGAGAATTTATTTTTAGTTTACAAGAAAATTATTTACAGTGATTTTCCGAAATAAGCACGTGCCAACTGTGCACTCAATATCTGTCGGCTTATTTAAAATTGATTTTGAATTTCTTTTTGTCAAATCATCGATTCAATATTTAATTTCTGTCAAAGGTCATAGGCGTTGCAAACTAATTACATTATTCATGTAGAGAAACTATTTTTATATATTGAGTGAGAAGAGGCATACGAGTAAATCAAAATATGTATTTGTTGCTCAATATATTTTCCTTTATTATTATTTTTTTATTACGGCGAAATAAATACTAGAGAATGGCGGTTACATTTTTTATTGAACAAAATATACAAATACAAGTAAATGTCAGATTGAAAATGCAATTAGTTGAGGTGACTTCTGATATTTTATTAAATATAAATTATAAGGCGTATGCAAAATTCAGAGAAAATAAAATTTAAATGTTGTTCAACGTAACAAAATTACGAAGCTCCACAAACGGTAGCAATGCCTTAATTGATGGCAAGGAAGGTGTGCTGTGTGAGCTAATACTGCCTGGTTAACCGATTGAAATTGGTCAACAGGAAATGTGTTGTGTTTCATCATGACAACACCAGACTACACACATCTTTGATGACTCGGCAAACATTGAAAAACTTTGACCGGGAAGTTCTGATGCATCCATCGTACTGTCCTGAATTTCTCCAATACTCTCTTGCTGGCGTAAAACTGGCTTCAAAAGTGGCATGGAAAAATAACCTGAATCAGTTATTCAATTCAACAAGAAACCCCATAAATTCTACACTGATGGAATAATGGTTCTAGCCGAAAAATTGTGAAACAAAATGGACAATATTTGGTTCAATAGAATTTTTACTACAAAAAACTCGTTACTTTTTCTCCAACCTAGTTGATAATATTGAAATCAGGTGATGTTTGCATACTTAGGCTAAAGGATATTAACTAAGTATCATTGCTAACCAATTATTTGTGTTCTAGTTTATGGTGGCAATCAAGATCTGAGGTATTTTGCAATTGCAGTGATTTTAGCCACAAATTGTTGTGCTAAAAAAGAATTTACATATATAAATTAAAAACAGTATTCGACCAATCACAGATCGTTGAGGCACGTCTACGTTAGTTACATTACAATTACTCAAATCCATGTTCGATTGAGTTCTACAGAGTGGCAAAAAAGTTCGTAACATTGCATGTAATATGTAAGAAAAAATATTTATTTATTCTGAAAGTACACAATTTGGGATTTTATTTTTTAAAATTCACATCGTCCAAATGCGATCCTTCATTATTTTGACACTGCTGCATCCTGGAGCGGAAATTTTCAATTTCAAATTTCCATTCGGGATAAAAGTCCGGGCTACGAAGTGGTCAGTTAATGTCACCTCTTTTGGATATAACTTTTTGACCGAAAATTTCACGAACTGCACTTAAAGAGTCGTTGGAAGTGTAGCATGTTGCCCCATCTTGCTGAAACCACGATGGTTGATTGAAACCACCATCAAAATCCTGAAGAGCTGGAGCAAAAAAGTTCTGTAGCATGACAATATACCGCTCTGTATTCACTGTAACAGCTTTTCCTCTTTGATCTTCATAAAAATATGGACCAATAATGTCTCTTGCTGATAAAGCTGCCCATACAGTAACCTTGGGCGAATGCAGGAGTTTTTGATGCTTTAATTTCGGATTAGTGTCACTCCGATATCTGCAGTTTTGCTTGTTTACATGTCCATTTAGGTGAAAGTGGGCTTTGTCTGAAAAAAAAAATGTTGGAGAAACTCTCTAGCATTTCGTTAGCAAACTGCAGCCTGTGAGCATAATCTTGAGGCTGAACCATTTGGATTTTGTACGGATGCAAATGTAAATCTTTTTGTAGAATGCGATTTAAATATTTGGATACGTTTAAGACGCTAGACCGCTTTTGAGTAGAGAGTCCAGGTTGTTTATGAACAGACGCTCTAACACGCTCTATGTTGTTGGGATCCCGTGCTGTTCTAGGTCGGCTAGATCGTGGTTTATCTATTGTTGAACCAGTTTTTTTTTTTTATTTCTGGACCTATTTCTTAATCGATTGAATCGATGGAGCTTAATTTTTTTGCCGTATATTGTAATGAGCGCAAAATTTTCTTTGCGCTAATGTCGAAGAATCGTTGTTTCGATAGTACTCACGTACGCAGAACGCACGTTGTTTCTCGTTGAATGACGCCCACCCAACCTTTCCCTCACTGCTTGACGCATCTGCAATGCAAATTCTCTCTTCTTTTTTTTTTTTAAATGATCGAATTCAAAAGCGTAAAGACTGTCAATTTCGTTCTTTAGTGCTATTCCCATTTGTCATTCTTATCACATTTTGAAATTAACTATTACGGTTATTATGAATTTTCCTATAAACTTACTTGCTGATATGAACACGACCGGTTTGTAAATTTGCATGGGAGGTTCAACTGTGTTCCAATTCCAAATCGAGGAAATCGATTCAAGGTAACTTAAGAAAAGTATAACTTTTTATTTTTATGGTTGAGATGCATTTCTGTTAATCTTGGCTACATATTTCCATGAAACTTAGCTTCCAGCTCTAAAAGTCATCTAAACGTCAATGATAAATTAATCCAGACAAATGTATTTTCAAGTACGAGTGCGATAAAAAATTATATAACTTTGGAAAGTAAAATGTTATCTCACCCTATATTGAAGTAGACGTTCTTGACATTTGCTATGCTAGGATCTGTATGTAGGATCTGTTACATAGAGTGTATTTGACAAAAGCATGTCAAATTGGGGAAACAATATTAATGTTAAAAAATTTTAACATTTCTTAAATATACAAAGTGCTTAACATGTTGTCCAGTCTATTTCAATTCCCCTCCATCTTTGTCGACAACTGACACAATTTTTTTTAGTTGGATAATTTTTTAAGTATCTGCCACACAGAATCATGTTTCACTGCTTTTCGGACGACAGTTTGGCCATGTGCGGCCCAATGCATCATACCAAATAAATTAGATTCATCAGTCAAAATATTTTTTACCCAGTCCATATGTTCGTTACAAGTTTATTTTTTTTCCGAATAACAAATAATGCAACGAAGTTGTAATTATACTCAATTTTTGCATCATTTTTAGCCGTCCTGACAAATTTTCATCTGTTATATATCGTTTCGTCCACTTCCTCATAAAACTCTTTGACTTTCGCAGATAGTCCCGTGGATGAGCAACAACAACAAAAATTTTAACTGAGCCTTATACACTGTGTTGGCCAAAAACGTGTGTCTATAAAACCAATGAAAAATGTCGGACTTTTATAAAATCTTTTTTTTTTTTATTGATATACTCGTAATTTTAATACCGCAACTAAGTAGAACTTATCAAGCAGTTTTTATTTCATAAGTTAAACACGATTGGTAGGACACTTTCCAATGGAAGACCCTACATATTCCGCTTTCTTAATGCGGTTTCAATTTATCGCGCAAGGTCCAACGGTTTAGTTCGTTGAAGACGGCGTAGTATGTCTCGTTCGTCCAAGATTTCTAGGACTGTATTGTTGATATGGCCGCTTAACCGGACTTTATGTTTTCGTGCGCAGTTCCTGACTTCATCTTCCACGAAAGGAACTCCGAGGTCTCGATGCAGGTCATTATTTCTTATAAACCATGGGGCACGCACAAATTGTTGTAGCACTTTATTTTCAAAAGTTTGTATTATATTTATATTTGATTTCTTAGTACAACCCCAGAGTTGTATACCATAGGTCCACACCGGCTTTAGCACTTGCTTATAAAGAAGCAGCTTGTTTTCTAAGCTTAGCTTGGAATATTTACCAAGTAGCCAGTACATTTCTTTGTATTTGGCCTCTAGTTCTTTTCGTTTCTTTTTAACATGCGTTTTCCATTTAAGCTTCGCGTCAAGTGTCATTCCCAAATACTTAGCTTCGTTTGCAAAGGGGATACACACCGAGTTTATAGAAATGGGCAAGTGATTTATCTTTCTGTAGGTGAAGTCAACATGTACAGATTTTGTCTCATTAAGGGTAATTCGCCAGATCTTTGTCCACTCGTAGACTTTATTTAAAGCAGTCTGAAGTTTCGCCGTTGAGTCTTCTATTGATTCTCCAACCGCTAAGATAGCGGTGTCGTCAGCAAAAGTAGCGAGAACAGTATCCTCGACGTGTGGTATATCTCTTGTATAAAAGGTACAAAAGTGGGCCCAGTACGCTTCCCTGCGGTACTCCGGCTAGGATATCTTTAAATTTCGAAACATCATTTCCGTATCGAACGCGAAAAATTCTATTTTCAAAATAGCTTGTCAATATATTATAAAGCTTTAATGGCAAAATTCGTCGCAGTTTGAACTTCAAACCTTCATGCCATACTTTGTCAAAAGCTTGTGAGACGTCAAGAAATACGCTCGAACAAATCTTTTTTTCTTCCAGGGATTTTTCAATTACATCAGTAATTCTATGCACCTGATCAATTGTTGAATGCTTAGTCCGAAATGGAAATTGATGGTTGGGAATAAGATTTTGGTTTTCGATAATTGGGAGAAGACGTTTTAGCAAAATCCTCTCAAAGATTTTCGACAGGATCGGTAGAAGAGAAATGGGTCTGTATGATTTTTTATCGTTTGGAGGTTTTCCTGGTTTTAGTACCATAATGACTTCAGCAACTTTCCACTGACTTGGCACGTATTCAAGCCTCAGAGCCGCGTTAGTAATGTGTAAGAGCTTTATAAGTGCTTTTTGAGGTAGCATTTTCAGAACTTCTCCGGTAATAAGGTCATACCCCGGAGCCTTCTTTGGTTTTAATTTCCTTATTACAGTTTTAATTTCAGCAAGAGTTGCATTTGTCATTACAAAATTACTATATGCTATTTCTAAAGAACTGGTGCCGGGTACCAGTGTTGGGCCGTCGGAGGGCTTGAAAATTTCTTCAAGATAGTCGGCAAAAACCTCCGCTTTTTCCTTATCCCCCTTAGCCCATTCGTTATTGCCGACCTTGATTGGTGGCGCGGGGATTTTGGGCCTTTTTAAGCATTTTAAAGCTTTCCAAAGCGAGTAATTTGTTTCTTTTCCTGCCGTCAGGTTTTCTCGCAAATGCTTCTGATGTTTTTAAATAATTTGCTGGCAACTTAACACTCATTTGCGGCCCTTTTGAGGGAGTTACTAAAAAAAAAAAACACTTTCGAAAGTGTAATGACTCATTTTGTAATGATGTTGTACCGCCGAAGTATGGAAATATACTGAGGAAATGAAAAATGCGATCGGCATTTAAATGCAGAAAATAATTTAGCTACATTACATATGTGTGCGAGTAAAGTAAAAGCTACACATTCTATGTACACTTAGGAACAAAAGTCTACATACACCCCTAAATATCTGGTAATTTGAAAAAAATTATGACGAAAAACTAGTAATTTTTTTATAAAAGTTTTTATTTGTACAAAACTTAACAAAATACACATTATTCACTTTCATTAACTTAATTTCTATGCGTAAAAAAAAAATAAAATAAATTAATTCAAATGTGATGAAACAAAAGTCTACATACAGGGTATACAATTTAAAAAAATAAGATACTATCAGTAAAAAAATAGTTTTTAGTATCTGGTTGGATCGCCATTGGCATCGATGACTGCTTGAAGACGTCGAGGCATTGACATTACTAAGTTTTGGGTGATTTCTGCGTTTATTTCTGATCAAGCTTTTCTTAGTGCCTCTTTTAGAGTTTCACGTCCAGTTATGGCATATTTTCGAAGTTTTCGCTCAACTTCATCCCGTATATGCTCAATGGGGTTTAAGTCCGGCGATTGTGGTGGAAAATTCAGCTGCTGTGGCACATTTTGTTGCAACCATTCCTTAACTATTAGAGCAGTATGTTTTGGATCGTTGTCTTGTTGAAAGATCCAATTTTGTCCTAGACAGATGTTGATAAATTATCTTCCAATATATCGATAAATTTAAATGTATTCATAATCCCATCAATAAATACAAAATTTCCCACTCCGGACGCTGCCATAGCCCCCCAAACCATGACGCTTCCCCCACCATGCTTAACTGTTGGAGTAATATTTTTTTTTGTCTAGCGCTGTATTTTCTTTTCGCCATATCTTTTGCCTGCCATCTGATCCGAAAACATTGTTATTTGCTTTCATCTGTAAATATGACTCTTGTCCAGAACTCAATACCCTCATTTAAATACATTCTAGCAAAATCTAGTCGCAGTTGTTGGTTTTTGGGAGAAATTAGACCCTTTTTCCTTGATACCCGGCTTCGAAAGCCTACCCGATGTAAGACTCTGCGAATGGTAATTGCGTGAGCAACTTTTTTAAATGAATCCGCGAGCTGATCGGCCAATATTGGAGAACTTATTTTCGGATTTTTATCAACTTCCTTCAAAACTGTTCGAATGTCTCTGTTTGACAGCTTTTTTGGACGCCCAGACCCCGACGCTTACTTTGAATAGTTCCACTTTCATTATAATTTCTAATTATTGTCTGACAGTACTTCGGCTTAATTTTAATATTTTTGCTATCTCACTGTATGATTTCTATTTCTTCGATGCTGGATTACTAAATGTCTAACCGAAATTGAAATTTCTTTACGAATTTCCATTTTTTTTCGATAAAAAAAAACGATTTACACAAGACGAGAACAAATGTGAAAGACTGTGACTAACACGCGATTTACACAAGACGAGAACAAATGTGAAAGACTGTGACTAACACGCGATTTATAAAAACAGGCATAAAAAATATAACTGTTAATTCAAAAGATAAGAAAGATGAGTTTCGCATAGTGGTGTTAAGCTGTATGTAGACGTTTGTTTCACTAAATTTGAAATATTTCGTTTATTTATTTTTTTTTTGATATAATAGTAATATTAAATTAATTTATCATATATTGTAAGGTCTTGCCTCAATAAAAGTTTTCATAATGCTTTTTATTTCGTTTTGTAAATATTTCAATAATTACAAAGAATTTGAGGGGTGTATGTAGACTTATGTTCGATAGTGTATTGTACATACATATATAAGGCACTCATAAAGGAATACGTCTTGTAACTTCCAAAAACAAAAATCAAAATTCATCACGCATTATAGAAGGAATAATTGTAATGCAAGCAGAAATTCTTGTCGTATGTGCCCAACGAGTAATTTTCACGACCTTCACGGTGTTGTCAAACTCACTTTATATCAAATGTGCAAATGCTGCTAAAACTTTTTGAAAGCCAATACCTGCTTGTTCTCAGTGTGTAAATTAATTCGAATTGAATGAGAAATTTGTTCCCAAATAGTCAATGAACATCAGCGAAATACTCATTAACTACTACGGTTGCATACGTCGTTGGAAAGATTTTCTGGAAGCAGTCTGGGAATATAAAATGTTATGGTATACATTGCACATACATAACAGCTGCAATTCAAATAAGAGCTTTAGTAGCTTGTGAGCATAGCAACCAAGATCTCTATTGCGACATGAGTAAATAATGTGGCTTAGTGCTCTTGAAGATGATATAGGCACTTTGTTTGGAAATGTTCCACTACGGATGGTTTTACTGGAGAGCATATCTTTGCATGACTCTTTGCTTGTAGTACTTATAACTTTTACTTAATTTCTAAATCTTTTGAATTTAAACTAATAAAATCATTTTTAAGGCCAAAATGCATTTGAACCTTTTATTTATCGTATCGTTCGAAATCAGACATTTCAACAAACGACAATCGAGTGATTTAAACATCATGATTCAACATTTTCATATATGTATTACATTATAGAATTAAAATAGAATTCCATATTTACGGTTTGCGACAGATTAACGTCACAGCATTTGTTTGTCAGTATTTTGAGTTGAATAACACCCTCTAGTCAATAGAATCATTTCTTTTGCACCAAAAAACTAAAAATTTAATCCCATCATGCATGTCGTTAATCAGAAAATAGAGGTAATTATTTAGTTTTTTATGCATGAATTTTTGTATATATCACATGATCCTTTTATAATACTCTTGATGTAAAATTTGTTTGTTTGTTTTACCAGCTCGTGGGATAGCACTTTTGAGATGTAGCCAAAAAAAAAATTGTGTCACCATGGAATGATAAACTACATTTTAGACTTTATTGTTTTCTCACAAAAAAATGTTTGCTGTTTTGTTGTTTTGATGATAATTAATGTTTTGCATTTGACAAGTGTCTTCGTTTTATTTTTACTTAAACTATTAATTATGATGATAAGTCTAATTAGTCAAAGGCAAGCGCACTCTGTGCCAATGGAAACCACAATCATACATTGGTTCAATTACAAATCTTGCTAAAGCAATAGTGGCAGTTTTTTATTCGTTGGTAAAATTCTATCTGATTTTATCAATTGTTTATCAACTGTTACAATTTTGTTTTGTGTTGCTTGGTTTTGAACTAACAACTTTGTGTGAGGTGTGTTAATTATGCACATATGATACCAGCATAATCGTACTAAACGAAACGAAGGTTTCAAAATTGAAATTAAAAAAGTATACATGTAAACAATTGCTAGTACCCTTAACCTTTAGAATACCGGTTACATTTGAATTTATTCTGCACAATTGACTCATTTATAACACATACTACGTATACGAGTAACATTCATCATAATAATGTTTGGCATTTTAATAAACAGTTACGAAAAGTCGCCTCTTCATTAAATCATTGAGAATTATCATAAAAAGCTTGAGTCTGCGAAACAAAGTGTAGTATTAATGTAAATTATTATATTCGAAAAATATAATATTTTTACCTAAGTTAATTTTGCAATTTTGTTTTTGCATATACATATGTACGTATGTAGTTTGATTTGTGACCAATTAACTGCCACCGTCACCGTCTTGGACACCGATTAATTGCTAATGTGTTTGCTGTTAAAGTTGTTTGTACGAGAGACAATTTGTTAAACGATCAATTCGTACGATTTTGAAGTAAAGGTGAAGGTGACAATCGGAGTTAACCATTCTGCGCAAGCCAAGTCGCATAATCATTTGGGCAAATACTATCGATTTCATTTTAACATTTGATGAACGATAGATGATTATTTGATCGGCCTTCACGGTGCATTGTTCAACGATGTAATCCACATGGAAATTTGCAGATAAAAAACCTCCGACTTGAAGATTTGGCGTTGTTTTGTTTGTGGAAAAATTATTTTAGCTACAGCATGGCTAATTTGTTTAAGAACACAAACAACGTTAACTCTTTGGAACTAATTTGTCTTAAAAACCTTGTCGATAAATTTCTTCTTCCATCACCCATCAGCAAGCTTTCTGAATAAATGTACGTAGAAGCTTGACCATATTGGTAGTGCTGCTTCGACGCCGTAGATTTTTTATTTTTTTTTTCTTCTTCGAGCTTGTCCTTGTTTAAACTTAGCAATGATTACACAAGTTGCTTATTATCATATGATATAGAATTTTTACTCTTCTACGTAGTTTAATCATAAATAATGGTGTGACAGTTATTATTTGTCAACTCATAGGTATCACAAATCGTGTAATACATAATTCGAAAATGCACTACTTACATGGAAAAATTGCTCATTGTTTGTTTAAGAGTATGCCTAAAAGAGTCAGTAATTTAGCTGTTGTCTCGAGCAGGTCATGTCTTCTTAAACCTTGAAAACGGCATTTTCTGATCTCCTTAACAAAAAAAAAAATTAATCCACATTCATAGGAAAACAGCTTACCCCAAATGGTGCCAGGTCCGGACTTTAGGGTGTACCACATATTTACTCGCATTTTTTCTTTGATTTATGATTTACATCCGATCAATAAAATTATTTTTTACTCCCAAAGTATAAGGGTATAATGGTAGTATAATGAATCCACTCAGATTATGTGATTACATAATTAAATAGTTAAATTAAGGTCGATTATCAATTCGTGTAAATACCAATCAATCTTTCTAGAATACATTGTGATCGCACGTCGTATCTAAATATTTATTTTCTCCCCGCTTTTCTGATACCAGTCTGCAGGCTGTAATATCTTACTATCAATTGTCTCTTGGCAGATTGAAATCTGTCTGTTGACATTATAAATCAATGCATTTTGACAAGTAATGGCGAAACTTGTTCTATAATACATTTGGTTCTATAATACATTAATGCGTTTACTTTGTTCCACGTGTTACACCACATATTTTTTTATTACAATCTGGACTGCTGGACGCTCAACCAACAACTCTTTATTGTCATCTTGCCCTAATCGCTTAAACTTGCGATGTCGCAATGCAATGTTGTCTGAGGTCCCTTTCCACTTAAGCGCGCCGCCTTAGATGAAGTCTTTACCGTGTTGACCTCCCAAATTGATTCGAAATTCCGGGCCGCAGGGGTGGCAAGGATTAGCTCAACATATCTTAGCCTTAGCCATGTCAATGCCGCTGTACAGATCCTTTTCATATCTTCTTCGTATCCGGTTTAAATCGAAAAGAGCTAAAAAAAACTTATCTTTCGAAGCAACAAAGGGCATTTTCGCGGCTTTAGATAAAGTAAATTTGTAGCGGGACGATTACGCATTTATACAGTGCTTTCTTCGTTGTTCGTGAGAGGGGCCTATTTATTATTTGTCTTTTTAGTCCGAAGAAAGAGGATTATGCGCTTGATATTTACGGTAGTGCCATAGCCATCTAATAAAACCTGACCACCTCAAAGGTATACTCTGCCATTGTGGCGTGCTATCTGGGACGTTTTAATAGAAGCAAACGTTTCAGTGGCAGCTTGCGGATTTGTTCCATAATGTCAAAATCATCACCGTGTCCCAGCAGCTACACTGACCGTTGTTAATAATATTTTGCTTCTGATGTTTGCCTTTGAATTTCGCATAATTTTTTGTAATTTAATGTTGAATGAAGAGGTCATATGCCCTGGGGTCTCCTCATCAACTTTTACGGTGAAGCTACCATTCCCCCTTGTCATCCCGACGAACTTAATGACTCTATATAGCTCTTAAAATTTGCTGTAATTTGTGAATATCGGGTCGATGATAAAACCTATCATTTTGTTGTTAATATGGTTTCAAGTGGTCACATAAGACAAAATCAGATCTTCTGTGCAATATTAAGGAGACGAATGCCTATATAATATAGTTGACGTACTTAAGAGGGACCCTCATCTTGAGGATCGGATAGATGATGCTGAAATTCCATTTAGCGGGCATGCTTTCACGCGACCATATTGTATTCATAAGTTGGTATATGCTCCTTACTAAATCCTATTGCTTTTAGTTGGTAGTTCGTTTTCTTAGTTTAGTTTATACAGACTTCTTGGTGTTGTTGATCATTATCTACGTTAAATAGTTCAATGTTGGCCTGGTAGTTGAATGTTGGTCATCTTGGCCGTTAAACAGACTGCAGAAATAATTCTTCAAAACTTTCAGAACCCATTGTAATTATATTATTACTCCCGAAACTGATCCATAGATGGCGATTCTAATAACATATCAATACGATTTTTAGTTAGTACCAACCTTCAAACGATTCGACAATTATTCATAGTGATATTGAAGTTTTAGTGACGCACCTTTTGATATTTTCAAAACCATGAAAAAAAAAACGAGTTTCGTACGTTGATAAAATACTGTTAAAACTCAAGAATGGCTTGAAAAACGTTATAGGGAATCTGCTCTGTCGACAGCATCCAGGGGAATGGTGCCGCTGGTTTGCTGAATTCAAACGGGGTTGTACAGATATACATGAGGCTGTTACGCCGGAAATCATACAAAAGAAAAGGTCAACAAAATTGTTTTGAACAACCGTAAAGCGAAACTGCTTGATAAAGATATCGATAGACCGTGTACACCATGTTTTGCACGAGAATTGGGGTATGCGAAAGCTCGGTTCAAAGTGGGTCCCGCGTTTGGATCAAAAACAACAACGAATTGATGATTCAGAGCGCTGTTTGGAGCTGTTTTGGCAAAATAAAAAGAATTTTTTTATCTTGTATGTGCAGAGCTCATTTTACGTAATCCTTCTATGCTGTGCTGTGCTCACCGAATTCGAGATAAAGAAATGTTATATCCAAATCTGGAGCAATTAGATGGTGAACATGTCGAAATTAGTTTTGTTCAAGTTTATGAATGGAGGAACTGTCTCAATTAATTCTTTATCGCATTCAAACCGCCGCTCATTCATGAACTTAAGCAAATGGTCAATTGTTTCTGAACGAACTTTGCTGAAACTACGCTTCTTATGTGTGCCTCTCTCTTCTTTAATTTAAAATTTAATGCCTTTTAGATTTTTCACAACAACGTCCCGGTTATCATCGTCATTGCTATTTTCTTCAATAACTGATGCGTCCAAAGAGGATTCCCATCCACAAATTAGATTTTGCGTTTTCAGTTGGCGCAATTATATTATTGTCTTGACTTTAATGCGCGCTATGCATAGAAACGATATGTAAACTATCAGACTGCAATTTCATCTGAAATCTTGAATATATCGTCAACAAATCAGCGAGGAACGCAGCAACTTTCAACAATTTGTAATTGGTCAAAAACTGCATGAAAGCGTTTCCAGTAAAATTTTTCGAATAAAGTATGATTGCATGCCAACATGTCAAATACGAATCGAGTAGAGTGACTGGAAAGTCCGTCCAACGAATAGAATAGAGTTTAGGTAAAAGTTTCAAGTTCAAATTATTTTCATCTGCGATCTGCTTTAGTTCAGCTTGGCACATGGCTGACGTGTGGAAATGGGTTCCTAGCGCAACTAGTTTAGTAACAAATTATTCCACTTCTGGGATAGCCTTGCTAACACTTTCCCATGCCAGCTCACTCCTGTGTGCAACGCACAAAATTCTTAGAATTTTAAATTTTTGTTGCCATGTGAATCGATAATTTCTTTGATAGTTTTGAATAAGCCATCAGCCCCTCTGTCACTTTGCTGTCCAACACCCAAAAATAGAGTCTCCAGAATACCATTTTCATTGACAGCTTTAGCTAAAACACAAAAAACTTATCGATGTTTATGCGATCAACTGTACTATACCGTCCACATGCAACGAATTAGCAAGACAGTTTTCAATCTTTGAATTGAGATAGTTTGCATTAGCATTTACTCGTACAATACATTCTAATATTTCGGCGTACGATTTTGGATTGACATATTGCAAGCTCAATTTGTTGATATCGTCTGCATTTGAGTGGTCAGATCTTTTGTTAAAATTAAAACATCTACCCAGCTCAAAACTGACAAAGCGGGACAGCTAGTTCCAAGCAGCGAGAGTCAACTTCTATGTGTCATTGTAAATAGAATATGCAAATTTACCGATTACATTTGCTTGTTTCTCGTTTGCTTTTGAAACCATTGAATACATCGCAGTTGGGGTTGGTTTTTTCATACCGCTGCAATTGACTTTGACACATTCCGAATGATATTTTGAGTTCAAGTGCGCTGTTATGATATTAGCTCGCGAATAGGTACCAAATTCTTGTGTGATTGCTGAGGGTTTATTGTTTAAGAATCGTTGGACAGTCTCTGGCTATTTCACACAAGTCGTGCAGGAAACATAGGGATTTACTCTCCATGTTTTTATGAATTTGGTTTTGCTGGTCCCAAATGAACATCCGCAGTAGTCGTATCGTCGTCTAGTGGAAGAGTTATTTTTATATTCAAATTAAAAAAAAAGAGCTTCACTATGGACAACCATTATTTCCTTCGCTTGCGACTGCTGCATTTGTGTCCGTTTCAATAGAATTAGAAGTCTATGTTGTTGTCACTGTTCAATGTTTTCAAAATTATAAATAAATAAAAACTTCACACATTATTTTCGATGTTGCTTGCCATTGGGATTAATTCCGATGGTAAAATGTAAATATTCGTTGCGATTGCGAGAGCCGGAGTTTGTTATTGTTGTTAAAGACACTGGCGTTGTCGCTGTACTTGGAGATTGACTTACTTTAATTTTTTTCTGCTTCGCAAATAAATTGGCGATGGGATTTATTGTTTTCTTCGTAGAATCGTCCATAGCAACCAAAAGCTTGTAGAAATTTCTTTAAAGTGAAAATTTAACGAACGCAGTGACAGCAATATAACAATTTATCTGAAAATATTTGACAAGTGGGACGTGTTCCACAACAGCTGATGGGGTACGGGTGTGTTCTATAATAAAAGAATTATTGTGCTATTACCTGTTCGCAAAAAAAAGAAGAAAAGATTTGGCAATGAAGAGATGATCGATCGTCTAAATTAAAGCGCATTTTGAAGGGTTGGGCAAATTGTTCTATAATAAAGGCATATCAATATTAGAGCAGGGCTGAAATGATAATTTCATTCTAAAGGGGAGACTATGTTGTTGAATAAAGTCGAATTTTACAAAAACAAAAAAAAATCTGTTTTGTTATGGTATGTTATGGTCCTATTCTCATTTTGCATGCTTTCGTTCGATGGTGGTGGCCCATATTTTTACAACGATAAAAATTATGTATATGTTTATATATTTAATAAACCATTTATTTTTTTATCTTTTAGATTGCTGGTGCTGTCATTGGTAAAGGTGGTCAACACATCCAAAAAATGCGTTCTCAGGTATGTTAAAACAGCTTTCCTCTCACCTCCAAATTAAATAGATTTATTTTTGTACCTTTTCGGAATACCATATTAGAGTTGTAAATGAACAAAAAAAAATAATATTAATAAAAAAAAAGTCCGTTTCACAAATGCACCCTACTACCAAAAGAAAAATACCTTTGATTTATTTTTAAATTCCTAACGGTGCGTTGTTTACCAATTTATGTCTTACTACGAATTTCTCAAATAAATTTTTAAGAATCCATCAATCTTTTCCATTATTGAGACAACAATTTTAAATCATTCTGATAAATGCTTAATTAATTTACAAATTAAATTAATTAACCTAAACCGCACACCTATTATGGTAGTCTTGTCTTTCCTTTAATTCTTTATATATATATATATATATGTATTTTACACATATATATATGTGTATATATAAAGCTAATACCACCACTAGAACTAAAAGGTATTAGTTTTTATAACCTAAAAAATGAAACTTAACCTTAACTCTCTATTTGTCTCTTTTTGATTCTCATTTTTTACCTTAAAGCTTTTTTCAAATAAATTAAAACTCATTAATTGTGTATATTAACCTTTTTTATAATTTTTACTATATGCATTAATATGTATACATATTATTGATACATACATATGTATATATAAAAAAGAAAAAAAAAAACACAATTAAAACATAAAAGCTATTAACTTAAATCTAAAACAAAAAAATATTTTCTCTCGCAACCTCTCTTTATTTATGTATGTGTTAAACCAAAAATCAAAAAACCCGTGCCTGAACCTGTGCCCTGCCTGTGACTGAATTCGACTACCACACAACCACCACCATTTTCGACTGGCCCGTCCCGATTTATTGGTTGTTGATCCCGCGCTCTCAACTACTGCAAAATTGTAATATTGAAAACAAACAAACAAAAAAATCTAATGAACCAAAAATTGGTTTGACCAAAATCAAAATTAACTGCAATTTACATAATGTAATGCGAAAATAATTATGTCCCTGCAAATATACGTAATGTGGTATCATGAATGTACTAAAACGCACACATACACCACACTCCATGTTTGGACCTATACTAATACAAAAACAAAAATCAATTAAATTGGTACAAATTAAACAAAACGATTATCCTTGTCATGTTTTGGGTGTTACGATCTATTTTTTGATTGGAAATATTTTTTTATTATTTTCCATCCAACACGCAAAACAAAATCAATCGACATCGACACACCAAAAAAACACAAATTGAAAAAAAATAAATAAATACAAAAACATTTATTGTTTTTGTCTCATATTTAAATTAAAAAAAAAAAAAAAAAACTTAAAATTAATTTTGCAATTGTGTAAACATTTAATAAAATTAAAATTGTATATGTATGTGCCGCCTTATTTTCGCAAACAATAAAAATAAAAACTACCATCAACCAACCAACCAAAAATGCCAAATCTGATGCGATCCGTCTATGTGTGAACAATCAAAATTAAATCGAATACCAAATATATATGTATATATATATATATAAAAATACGCAATCAAATAATTTTACTGTTGCCAATCATCAACTGCTACTACTACTACTACTACCATCTACTACCACCATCTACCACTACCACCAACCACCACCATTACCACCAATGATTCAACCAAAAAAAAAAAAAACTTAACGACTGTTCTCGCGATGAAAAAACCATTCTGATCGAACTCAACCCAAAACTATAAACTGAAATATCCAAAAAAATACTGTGCAGTATAAAGCCACTGTGTCTGTCGACGATTGCCAAGGCCCTGAACGGTAAACACTTTTTTTCCTTTTATACTACATAATATAAAATATTTTGTTTATATATCTTTTCTTTTTCTTTAGAATAGAGCTAAGAATTAAAAAAAAAATTCTATTTTGCCTAAATTTGTTTATTTTTTTTTTTTGTATAGACAAGAGTGTAAGCTTCCATCCGTGCTTTCTACTTTGTCTGTCTTTCAAATCTCTAGATATTGTTGAATTTTCAAAAAAATTAAGTAAAAACAAATTAATAATAATAATAGACCATCATATAAGAACTCAAAGAATCTTCTGTGATAATAATTAATATAGTCCTTAAGTAATTTTGTTGTTGTCACACACTCTTATTATCTGTAGCGTTGAAGAACAGTCTTTTTTTTTGTTGATAAGAAGAAATACACAAAGAGAATGGTTAAACTTTGTCACCTTTTTAGAATAAGTATTTAAGAAAATAATTATCTGAAACTGAAACTAACAAAATTAACAAATGGAATGAGGGAAGCTTTTCCTCGCATTGCTTTACATTTAATAAATAAATAAATTTTTTTCTTACATATACATATATATAAATGTGCAGGTTAAACACATGTAACAACTAAACGCCAATGGGTTTTGGTTTAATTTACCGTAACAAGCTTGTTTTCTTAAGTATTTGCACAACTTGTTATTAAAAATTCATTTTATGGTTCATAAAAAATGAAAGAGTATGCAATGGTCTTTATAAGGTGTTAAGTCTGTCATATATTAAATCTTTACCAGGTACGCGGACATTTTTTTTTCGTTTTTACCAAAGATATACTACTCGTAGGTGTCATAAAAAGTTAATTAGCGTAGAGCAAAAATCTTCTATTTACCAGTAAAAGCAACAACCAACAAATGTTTTAGGAGTAATTTGCATAGGCAACTTAATATTCTTTAAAGTCTGGTATTTTAAATTAAAGTTTTGAATAATTATGAAGGCATTTCATAGATAGGTACATTTTAAAGACTTTCGGGTCTGTTATCCTTCATTGGAAATGACAAACTTATTGTTTGGCTTTTTTTTTGTATTGTATTCACCAGAATGTGCCAGACACTGAGAATTTTTGTTTGAAGCCGTAAATAACTGTAAAAGCGGCTTGTGACATTTTCAAAATCTATATGATGTCGATCGTTACGTTGGAAAACAATTCCACTTAATGCCTTTGAATTCCATTAATAAATTGTCAACATACGCTGCATCAGCATTGAGTGATAGTTAACGGGCCTTAATTGGCGTCTGCTACTAATCGACAAGATGGAAGTTTCGTTTGTTAAAATCTTCAAATAAAATTCCACAAGAGTGTATTACTTTTTTCAAATTGAAAATAATTATAAGTATAGTTTCTTTCTGTGGCATCTGCAATGATTACAGATATGGATGACGGTCTATCTTTTAGCATCGTGTCACATTTTGGCATATATTTACATATACAAATGGAATAAAAATACATGCCAATTATAAACGTATAAGCGAGTCTTTCGCTGTTAACTAAGAATATTTTGAGATATCATTCTATTTGAAATATTTTGAGATAAGACAATAAGTAAAACAATGGACCACTCTTTGTTTTTCATCTGTTACCGACTTCAATATCTATACATCAGAAGCGTCTGACATTATTCAATGGTTTTCATTTGAATCCTTCTAAAGGACGTACGTGTTTTAACAAATCGTAGTAAATCCTTTCCATAAACTCGTTACTATTGGGTTGCACCACATGAAATGATTTTATAGTAAATATTCAAAAGCCAATATAATTGTTCCGTAAATTTTTATTCAATCAAAGTAGGATCCGTTGGTATCTATGACATTCTTCCAACGTGATTCCGGAAGACCTTTTGCCAACAAAATGACTCCAGACTGCGGAAAAGGTGATAATCCGTTGGAGAAATATCAGGAGATTACGGTGGATGCGGAAGAATTTTAAGTCCCAGCTGCAACAGTTTTTGCACCGTTACTTGTGAGGTATGGGGTCTAGCATTGTCATGCAAAAGTATCGCACCGTGCATATTGACCAACGCAGGTTGCTTTTCAGCCAGCTTGGCATGCAATATGTCGATTTCCTCACAATATTGGATAGCGTTTATCGTTTCTCCTGGTTGAAGAAATGAAAATTGTCACCATAACCTTTTTTTAGTGAAGATCGAGCTTGAGGGAGCGTTTTGGTTTTTCATCTGCATCGAATTACTGCCCAGATTTTTTACGATACTCACACAGTATCCACTTTTCATCACAAGTGACTATGCGGTGCAAAAATGGTTCAGTTTGGTTTCTTAATATAAGCGATGCGCAGATTTTCAGGCGCCGTAGTTTTTGGGATTCGTTCAACATGGGGTACCCACTTATCGAGTTTCTTTACCTTTCCTATGAGAGATTTCATTGGGTCCCCATCCACTGTTGCTCTTAAAACATCGTCGTCAACTAACATTTCCGGCTTCCCACGTGTTTCACTTTCGAGGCTGAAATCTCCCGAATGGAACAGTGCGTTTGTTTACCGCTACATCCTCAAATGCGTCATTAATGTTTTTCATTGCCAACGACGGATTATGTCCCATTTTAAATACGTAAACGAAAAGGGTTGGAATTTGAACTGCCGACAGCATGGTAAATAATTCCTAGAAAAAAAAAAATACGATACTTGTTACGAACCCTAAAATTCTCATACGTCAAGCATACGTACCACAGATGTTCACTCGAGAAGATGTTACATATTTCCGACTGAGCGAAAATCGGACATTACATGTGGTACAACCCAATAATTGCATGATGCCATAGTTGACGGATATTTCTTTTTAAAAACCAAAAGACACTGCTAAGTGCTTGAATTCTCCTTCTTATTATACACCGTCCATATTCCACACTAATTTTATAGAATTGTTTTGGCTATCTGAAGAACTGAACTTCTGCTTGCCCAACTCAATTTCATTACTAGGAAAAAAAGAAACAACATTATGCATAGAGTATCAATCCTGTTTAAGGTTTAATCCAAGCTTTTACATGAAAGTAATAAAAAGCAAACCTATATGCATTGTTGCCCGAAACAATTTCAAACTTATAAGTCGTGTACTGCTGGATGTAATAGAAACTGGGCTAACTTGGGCTAACTTTCGATGCTTAGTTGATTTTACATGTGAAAATCTGCAGTTGATGTGAGATGCATAGTCACACAAGAGCAACTCCAACTTAAATATTATTGTATTTGGGTTCAGGGTTGTTTTAAGGACTTAAAAGCTGACTTTATTTGTTCGGCAAACAAAGTCAGACTAATATGTATATAATATAAACATTTTCACGATTTGTACATATTGTCATGTAGTTGGGCTTTAAAATTGTGAGTTGAAGCCAATATATTTCCAAAAGATTAATGCATTATATTGTCAGTTGCAATTTATATTCAAGTCAAGTGGTGTTTTGAGGGGCTATGATATTGCCTTGAACACAAACTTCTATCGAAAATGTATTTATCATTGATAATTAAAATAGGAATCGTAATTTTTGTACAGACCATTCATTATCTAAAGCCAAGTGATTTGCCTCTTGTCAAAATTTATGAACCGCAAATGAAAAAAAAAAAATAAATAAAATAAAAAAGGAAAGAAAAAAAATATCTGCGCATTTATATTTATGTTTTTTTTTTAAATGTATTCGTATATGTTTAAGTACTTGAAATTCTAAACGTAACATGAATATTTTCCACACAGAAGTTGAGCATTGGATAAGTTAGAAAAACACCATTCTCATACATTCTTGCCTTGCCTTGTCTTGATGTGTTAATAGTTTTGGAAAAATTTTAGTATTAGACTGCCCACCCACCCACAGTTATTTAAAAAAAAAAAGAAGTGTTCTCGAGCTTTATGCGGAATCTTTATCAAAGCGAAATTATTGAATTTCCTTTCCTAATATTATTATTTTTATTTTTTTCAATTTTTCCTGTGCTCGTCTCTATAGTAGTAACCAACCTTTTTACTATACGTTTACTTGTCCTGAACATATCCGTATACACATACAAGCCTTTTGATAAAAGTCTACATCTACATTTTGCGGTGGTTGCCATCGTATGGTTTAAGGAAATTCAAAACTCCATCTCCTCTCCTAAACCACATTCTTTTCCATATAAAATCCACATATAATGTACTGTATTGCTTTTGCTATTTTGCTGTCGCTCTTGCTCTTGTTTTTGTTCTTGTTGGTTGCTACTACACTTGTATTCTCTGTGTGTCTCTATAGTGACTTTGCGTTAATAGAACATTCTCTTGCATCTGGATATGGACATTTTATTTACTGATGTGCAGAACGATCTCTTTCCCATGTCTCATATTGTCTTGTCTGTGTCTCTCGCTACCACACACCAATGTTCGTCTGAGTTTTTAATTAAACGATCTAAAACAAAACAAAAAAAAAACAGATATTCGTTACGTTGGTGACAAAATTTATACCATTTTTCTTGATGAAAAAAATAAAGACAAATTTAGCTTCTCGTATACTCGTACAATAAACAATTCTATAAATTATTATTATAAAAAAAATATTCTCTGTTTTTGAATGTTTTATTGTTAAATCAAAAATTCCACTTGCAGTACGATTTTAATTGCCACTGATTTGGATTCAACATGCAAAATCATTACGGAAATGATCAAGTATTTCGAAGAGGTAAGAGCGTTATTTTATTGTGTTGTGTGTATATTGTGTATACATATTCCTTGCCGGGGTTAATTATTTGGTTTTTCTGATTTTCTTTTCATTTGCAGAAAGACGATGAGGTTGATGTTCGCGTTCTCATCCATCAGAGTCTTGCCGGTTGTGTAATTGGCAAAGGTGGCGCCAAAATTAAGGAAATCCGCGACGTAAGTACATACAATATTTGAATAGACACTTTTATAAATATGTATATACTCGTTTATATATATATATTGTCACCTGTGTGCAAGAACTAGATAACACGATTTTTTTTTGTTTTTGATTTTTGAGATAATTGGATTTTTGGCCAGATGGATTCGATAGGAATGGATTTCAATGACTGGACATCTCATTTTCCTTACTTGCTGCCATCTGTCGTGTGGTTATGCCAGAAATAGCTTGTAAAAAAAAGTCTAGTAAATTACAGGTCAAATTGTTTTTGCCAAATTCTCGAAAGTATACAAAGTCGAGTACCTTGCACTCAAAATAAAATTACTATATGTGTGCGACTTATATCATATGAAAGGTAACCTAACTTTGATGCGGGTAGGATTGCGTGCTTGTGACAGTTTTCCAAATTGTGAGACATAAATGGAATCAATATTTCCATTACCTACCCCAAAGGGGAATTTTAACAATATACGTACACGTACGTTCTTGAAATCGGTTACTCTTAGTCAAATTTATCCCTATCGCAAATTATCGAAATAATGTAGTGCGCTTGCTTTTCCTGCGTAGAAATAGGTTTTTTCTTATTTGTACGAAAATGACACTCAAGGCACTTAATGTCAAAACAGTTTCTGAAAATTGAAACTTTACTACGAGTAAATTGTAAAATCATGTTGCCGTGGTTGAAGCTCATAACTGCATGCAAGCAGGAGATATGTGTAATTTAGTGGGGAAAATTATTTTCATGTGACAGAAAAGTTACTACTCTGTAATTACGAGTAGTAGAAATCGCTTGACAAATATGTTGAGGGGAAAACCCATCCAAGTATTCGTGTGTGCTGTATGATAATGAAAGGTATTTGTGTCTGCGTAGCAAGGACACCATGAGATAGTTTTCCTATCGCGTTATAATCTAGTTGAAATTAAAAGAGAATTTATATTATAGTTTGTGCTATACAGTATGTATTTTGTAGGGTCTAAGGGAATACAGATACAAATCTATCGTGTGTGGAAGGATAATTAAAAAAAAAAAAAAACAAACCTTTGCAATTGCAACGTGATGTTGATTTTAAAAAACGTGCAAATTGCAATTGAATTTGTAGTTTAATAAAATTAAAAGAAAAAAAAGGTTTGACCTTTTAGGTACAATATTACATACATATTGTGTTTCCGTCACGTCAGATACAAACAAAAATTTACAGAGGCTTGTTCATTCTGTCGTTTATTGTAGATGCTAGTTTTTTGTTCATATAGGCTTGCAGTTAGATACCCAGTTTATCTGACAACTCAATGTGCGTTGAAGCAATCCGCATTGGTTCAATACGCCCGAATAAACACCACTTCAAACCGCATTGAAATATTCAACACGCATACGTTCGTTACTGCTTATAAAACGCATTGAAAATTTGTAACCGCTCTGAAATATCATATAAACATTTTCAAAACTTATTGAAACATTTTATTTTCTCGAGCTCCATCATTCTTTCATCATCGGGCAGGTATTAGTTGTGTATGTAAAATGTGGGATTGCAAACTAAATATTTTGAAAGACAAAGAAATAAGAACAATGTATCAGTGTTAGTGTCAAGTGTCAGTTCAATCAGATGTTTGTTAAACTTCTCTCAATTTTCTCTCGCTCATTTTGGATAATTTCATATAAACACCAGCATTTCTACGGGTATTGAACCAATGCGGATTGCTTCAACAGACATTGAGCTCTCGAATAAACTATGTAAGAATCTCTTATAAGAGATTGCTGTGGGTTGTTATTAGGCAACGTTTTGTACTGACAGATTTTAGGAGTGAATACTCAAGTCAGATGAAGCTCTATATTCAGTATAGATGTCATCTTTTCATAACCTTTTAAGTATGGCTAACTTATAAGAACCATATTTGAGTTTTAGGTATTAAAACATTAGTTCATAACCCCATACGGTGATGGAAAAAATAAATAGGTGTAAGTGAATCGTCAGCTTTACTTCTTAAAAGTGCTCATTAGTGCGTCTGGACGATTTAAATCGCATGTGTCATACAGTCGCGTGCACGTAATTAGAAACGCAAAAAAATGTATTCCTATTTTCCTAGGTATGTTTTTTCACCTTAAGGAACTGCAGTGTCTTCATGAAATTTTAAGATGGTTTACCTCTTTTACTGTAGAATAGAGTTCACTAATTCAAACAACAGGGAATTGGCATAAAGGAACGCTATCTCAGCCACATGAAAAAAAAGTTGACTAAAGTGGTCAATAAAAATGAAATATGCTACTTGACTCATCTTAAGTCACACCAAATCGGTACGAATACAAGTGTATTTGGAAACTCTGACCTTTCTCATCTGCAATTCTTTAAGGACCCGACTCAAAATATTTTTATACTTGATGTTGGATTTCCGCGCTCATGTTTGTGTATTATATCTTCAAATTTGAACTCTGCGTTGTAATTTTGCAAGACAGTTGAGAGTTCGGAAGTTGCATCTTTCGTCTTTCCAATCTTTGGTTGCTTGTTTACTTGCTCGATTCTCTGATGTGTCGTTGTATATCTCACTGTTTCTCCATGTGAAAACCATCAAAAGATTTCCATCTTAATTCATAGATTGGGCCCGTATTTATTTATCTCAAGGTGTTGCAATCTAATTTCATTTACAGGACAAATATCTATAACGGGTAAATATTCCGAGTGTCCCACTGCCTATTAAGGGTGATTCTTTTAGAGGCAATATACTTTTTCCAGTGGCGATTTTGCGAGAGATGACGCATTCGTCGTGTCACACTGATATGGTATTTTTGTTCAGTATTGTTTGACATTTCATCACGGAACGACTTAGCCCGCCACAAATTATTCAACTGTATTACGTACGAAAATCTGTGCTAAGGGTAACTTATGGTCCACATAATCGGCCTACCGAACGCACAATTCGCTATAACATCGAAAAGTTTGAAACCCAATTTTCATTATTGGATAATAATGTGCTGAGGATTTTGGTTTAAAAGCATACAAAATTCCGACCTTCCAAATCGTAACCGTTTCAATCGTTGGGCTCCTGAAAAGCTTTAAGAAGATCCACTGTTTTCGACCAAAATAGCCGTATTTGGGATGCGGAGCAAGCCAAAGAAGTTCAAGAAGTTCTGCCATTACATCCACACAAAACAACGGTTTGGTGTGGTTTATGGGCTGGTGGAATCATCGGTCCATATTTCTATTTTCTTTCTGAAGCCATTGAAGCACGTGGTCTCGACGATATTTGTTTCAAACAAGTCCGTGCTAGTTGCCACACAAGCCGTGAAACTATGGCTATAGTGAATTGGTCACTTAGATCATGTGACATCACATCTGTAGACTCTTTCCGTTAGGGCTATGTAAACTCGACTACGATTGAGGATTTGGAGGCCAACATAACTCGAGCCATTGGTCAAACACCACTCGTAATGTTTTAACGCATCATCGAAAATTTGAACTTCATAATGCACCACGTTGGCCGCAGTTACGGGTAACATTTGGAAGATATTATCTCCAAAAATAAATGCAAAGAATGGTTATTTTGTATGACAATAAAGATTACCCAAAGATATTGAATATTTTATTTGTATTTTACTTTTGAAAAAAGTGCCTCCAAAAGAATCACCCTTTAGAATAAACCGGATGCTTTACCCAAACCATTGTCTCAAAAAGGATTCGAGTTATAGTTTTTCTTCAGCTTGTTCGAAACTTGGATTAACAAACACTGTTTCATGGCATTGCATGCATTTTACGACTATTTTACCAGAAGAGAGAGAAAGTCAAGCGCAGTTATAGCTTTTAACAAAAACAATATGTAACATGACACCGACTAAATTAGGCTATATTTCAATAGCTTCATTGTCAGAATTAGGTCGTCAATCACTTGTGAGAAACTGACCTTAGATTCATTTGCGAAAGGAAAAGGAAAACAATACATATTCTAGTAAATCTCTTTGAATAAATGGAAGGGGATGAGGTGTACAGCTTTATTTGAAATTGCATAGTGTCTTACATATTAGCCTTTTTTTCTATATAGATAAGGGGTAAAATTGTACTACAGTTAGAGCAACGTCAACGCCGTAGTGTGAGGTGAGCTGTCTAGTCGCTTAAGTTATACTCGATTCTATTTATCACCACCAGGGGTCTTCGTTCTGCTCGGAAATCCTCTCATGATTTACCTACCAATATTAATAGACCTACTACAACTTTGCCACCTACAAAACTTTGCAAGAAATTAAAATCGCTCAATTTTTCATAACTGCATGCATATTTCCAACTCAATCGCAACAATTGTACACAGTTTGATAGATTACTCGTACTAGTACTAGTAGAGTACGCTGATCTTATTAGGAAGCTATTGAACAGCTGTTATTATAATGGTTCTAACTGGGAAAAAAAAACTTTAAACATTAAATAAACCATATTGTGACCCTCGAGTGGAAAGATTTTATTTTAATGTGAAACTGAAAACCAGCAAACTAATTAGCCAAACAGTGCTTACCCACAGGTGCCCTCTCCACCCATCTGTACATACATATATTTTTTTAACGTTTTGTTGAGTGGAAAAGTTTTAAAAACCTTTAAACACGTTACATTCAATCTGTCTGCAATAAATTTTCAAATAATAACCACCTTTGTACCCAGTGTGGCAGTACTTTCCAATTATGTCATCGTGTGTAGAGAAAAAACATTGTGGAAAATTCATTCCCTTGAATTTGTGTCTCCTCCCCAATGGAGGAAAAAATGGAAAAAAAAAAAAAAAAACTGAAAGAGTAAAGTTTTTGACATTTTCGTCCCATATAGCCCACCACCAAAACAAAAGTGAAAAATAAATTTTGAAAAAACCACGAAGGCATAACTACACAAAACACAACGCATAAAACTTATACGACGACGATTAGACAAGAAACTAGATAAAATAGCCGGTGTTAAACAAATGAGTGCCACTTCCTTCCGTCGCTTCCTTCCGCTGTTTGTCGTCGCAATCGCAATAGAAATAGCAATTCGCGTTATGCTTGTTGCCTGATGTTTGCTAGCTAGCCACTATCCCCTAACATTCACTATGTTGTATGCTGAATAATTTCTTATTCCACTAGGGGGTTGAAAAAAAAAATGATAAGAGGTGGGCTGGGGTGGGGCTAGGGCTAGCCACAGCGCGCCGGGAATATTGACGTCCACTCTTTTATACACCACTGCCCATGGGTAAATATTTAACTCGAATACTTATTTTCATGTCCTGAAAGTGGTGCGGTAGAGCCGACAATGTTGGTGGGTGGGTGGGTGTCGGGTTTGTAGAGGAGCGAGCACTTTGGGAGAAAATGCCCTCTTTGCATCCGCGAGCGCTTTTATTGGCAGCGCACTATGTCGTCAGCAATGCATGATTTCAAATTATAATTCCATTTGTTTGTGTATACTTTGTATGTACTATATATTTTTACCTATGTTTGTTTGTCCTTTTTTTTCGTTTTTACAACACTTGCGTGCCAGAGTGCGAGTATCGTTTTTTGTGGTGGCATTTTTATTTTCATTTCATGACGATGACATGACGGCGGCATGAATCGCCAACGCCTGCTTGCCGCCAGTACCACCGCACTCACATACATACAATAACAGTTCCTACCATTTATTCAAACCACTCAATTTAATTTAGAAAACTACGACATACACCCTAATTATCCTTTAATCATTCATGCATGGTACATATTATATGCATGGTTGTAGTTGTTCGAAGTCCACAGTCAAGGGTTTTTAGTTTTGCTACAAAGCACATCTCTTGCGTGTAAGCTAGGCTAGGCGCTGCTGCATAAAAGAACACCCCCAATATACTGCGCGTAGTTTACTGTATGTCTGTTTCTGTAAGGGTTTTATCAGCTTTACTAGATGAAAAGACAGTAAAAGAGAGAAAAAAAAAAACCTAAGTGCGCTGCAGGTGATAACAATCTGTCACTGTTTGAGTTTACATGCTTTTAGTGGGGCGGTTTTTTCTTGTTCGTTTTATTCCGAGAAAAAGTTCCTTTGGACACGACGATACTCATCATGATGTCAGTAATAGTTTTTTTTTTGTATTCTATCTTGGGTATGAAAGAAAGTATTGTATGATGTGTATACACCTGTCCTCCATACAATAGGTTGTAATGATGGCTCAACTGCTTGCTGTTGTTTTTTTTTTCTCATTGCATTAAATAAAGTGCATATGCATAATTGTCTAGGCAGAAATATGGTGGCATTTGTGGTTTTTATATATTTTTTACTTTATTTTTAGAAACAACCTTTTTATTGACACTTTACATTATATTCGTAAGTTTGCAGGATAAAAATTAATTTCTTTAAACAAAAAAAAAACAAAAAAAAAAAATTGGGATTTAAAAATTGACTCGCCCACTACTGTGGACTTTTGTTAAAATAAACCATTTACAAGCTGTCTTCCCAATAAAAAGAGCCACTGAGTTCTTAACTTTTCTTTGGCTGAGACTACAAATTGACGAGAATGATCTAGATCTTTATCGCCTTCAATTTCGTATATAAGACTGGCTGGAGTCCATTTCGATTAAGGCTAACTTGAGTTGTCCCATCGGATTGGACTAAAATAAGAAGGCGTCCACAAGTTATCCACTTTAGTTTGGCTGACCTTACAAACAGTAGTGGATCTGGGTGGCAACCAACGGTTCTCTACAATCTTGAGCTTATCACCTTAAGTTTCGTATATAAGTTTGGCTGGAGTACCTTTCACTTTGTGTCCATTCGCTTGTCATGACACTTCTGACAGATAAAGCCCGTATAGCTCACTGTATATAACTCGAAAAACTCTCGACATAATTAAATATTTTGTTGTGAAGGAAGAATAATTGTCGAGTTGCTTTGCTGAATGGCCAGCAATTTCTTCTGTTGATTTTACAGCGTAGCGCATGGCGTTACCAAAAAACAATAGATAGAATGCTAATGAAAGTCGTCCGTCTGTAGTTTCCCAGGTTCAGAGAGTTATCCGTCTTGAAGGCCAGGCATATCTCTAGTGATCGATATTTCTCATCATATGATCATCTGTAGTTGATCTAATAATAAGGCATTTGCCTAGTTCTTACTCACACTGGTCATATTTGTATTTCTTCGATACAACAAGTGCACACAAAGCCGCTAATCTTCAAGCTTAAATTTGTTTGTAATTTGTCAGGTAAGTTAGATTAAACAAGCGAGCGTCCAACGTATTTAGAGCTCGAAAAATGAGTGTCATGAAATGCTGGTAAGAAATATTTTAGTAACGCCCTGAGGGGCAGCAATGAAAGCCTGGAATACACTGCCCTTCGAAGCCTACTTCTATTTTCTTCTGAGCAATAATAGTTTTTGAGATCCGTTAAAAACTTTGCAGGTTAATCAAATAGGGAATCTATCAATTCGCCCATTGTGGATTAAAAATGAAATCGATCGTTCCATTGACCAAAAGCACTTCTATAATGCGTTGGTTATCAGAGCGACTACGAAAAGCAGTTTACTCGTATTTTTATCGTTATAAAGCTTTTGTATGGGTGTAGGCCGCTATTGTTTGTTGGAAAAATGTCCCACATAATGAATTAACAAAGGTCAAATTATTGCGATTGACGCCGAATAGACAATTTAGGACTTTCCACTCACAGTGGACACAGTTTCTCCTGTACGCATATTACTTTAATGCGTTGTTGCTTTGTGTCATGCATGTTACAACACGAAGAATAGCGAGCTCATATGGTCGATTTATGAGGACCAAAAAAAAAAAAAAAAAAAAAAAAAAAAAAAAAAAAAAAAAACCATGTAATCTTCCATATGCTTCGCAAATTGAACATCGATTTTAACAATAAGTTCGAATGACAATAAACGTTCTTTTTGCGTAAGTCTATGATGATTTGTCGGACAATACTAAACATTAATCTCAAAAAACTGTCGACAATTACAGTACGGTTTGAAAGTAATTCCTATTGAAACATATCAGAAACTACAGACCCATTTACTACTTTTTTATACAGTGTTTTCCTATCAAATGCATTGCAGTGATTTACCTTCCATGCATTGAAAAGGCGTCGCTGCTATTAAGAACGATCAGGTCGATAAACTCAACAGGCTACAAGAAAAGATTACAGACACACACTGTAATGTAAAGCTATAGATTTACTTAAGTTTTGACCAACAAATCTCCCTGATTAATAGCTTCTATACTACTTTCGACTAAACGTGTATGGAGGTCAAAAAAATGTACGTCCATAGCATTTAGTCAATCCTATATAACATGGTACTTACCTAATACCGTCTATTCTTGACCCATGTTGTAGTATTGACACGCTAAAAAGTAATAGGTGTGATTCCTAGAATAAGCAAAAAATCTAAATTATAGAAGAAATCTATACAAAACTTACTTTGAAACTAATATTTGCTTGCATGTCCCTTAGCTTTTAATACCGCCTGGGTAACGCCGTGGCAAGTATTCCACAAGATTTTGACACTTTTGCACAGGTATTCGTTCCCAAGCTTCCTTGATTCCAGACCATAATGCGAGCCAACTCCTTTTTGACTTCAGACTACAAGTTCTCGATCGGATTTAGATCGGGATACTGAGCTGGCCAATCGAAAACTGAGACATTTTTCCCTTGAAACCAGGCTTTGGCTATCTTGTTGGAACTTCCAAAGCAACAGTATTTCATCTTCGGCATAAGACAGCATTACGTTTTCTAGTATTTCTAAAGAGTTATTTTGTTTTGCCGTTTGGTTTTTCAGTGTTCAATTTTTGACAGCACACGCGTGATTCGTGACATGTGTCAAAGTCAAACATGCTCAGTTAGCATTACCATTTCATATCGGAAAGACTTAACCCTGAACAACGGTTAAAAATTCTTGAATTTTATTATCAAAATTCATGCTCTGTGAAAAATGTTTTTCGCGCACTTTGATCAGTTTACGGTCGTCATAATCGACCTCTACTAAGCAAGCAATTCAAATAGTGACCAAATTTTGGACATCAAGCCACCTACTCGTATGCGTAGAGTGCGGTACAGAAGAAAATATTGCTGCTGTATCTGCCGGTGTTAATGAAGACCGTGATTTGTCCATTCGTCGCCGTATGCAGCAATTGAGATTGTGTTACTCAACTACGTGGAAGATTTTGCGCACGAATTTTGGTCTAAAACCTTACGTGCAAGAACTGAAAACGAACGACCTGACTACATATTTTTCCTGAGTCATGATGTCTTTAATCTAAAATAATGGTCCCAATACCACACCAGGAAAAACTGCCCCATATCATTATACTTTCTCCACCGTGCTTAATGGTGTTTTTTTTTGTTTTTTGTTTTTTTGTGTACTTGGGGTTGAATTCGTTGCTAGGAGGTCGTCTTACATAGTGTCTGCTATCCGGACCAAACAAATTGACTTTTGTTTCATCACTCACTCTTGAGCTACTTTCGTTAAATTCCTTTAGTTGGTCTTCTGCGATTGCTTTTCTTTTTTTCTGACACAAATAGCGTTTTCCCAGCGAATCGAGAACGCAGATTAGCTACAAACAATATGTTTGTAACAGTTCTTGTCATCACAGTTATAGATATATATATATTTTTTTATAATTTCAGAAGAACTAACGAAAGGGACATTCACATTAATTGTCGGTCTGGAATACCAGACGGTTTTTTTACTTACTGTAAAAATTCGTTTGTTTTTAGCAAGTTATTCTTGATTAAATACGCGCAAAACGAATACGCTTATGTATAATGGCACGTGCGATCTTTCGTCCTGACTCAGTAATGCAGAACATTTAAGAGCCAATAATTTACAGTGAGTTTTTGAAATTCAGCACCATTGTCATCATATGTTCGCTTTAAGTAGCTTTGATGTAAATGACATTTTAAGCTGACGATTCACTCACACGTATTATTTTTTTTCCACCACTGTATATACTCGTATCGGATACAGATTTTGCTTTTCAATCAAATACCAGTTGGATAGCTGAGTTGGTGTGTAATACTAACGTATTAGTAGAACGTAAAATGTATTCCAAAAGTATCATGGGAGAAGAGTGCATTTAGGGATAAGCATAATGATTCAGGACTCCATGGTTTTAGTAAACGAATCACAGCGCTTCAGTGGGGGAGTCATTTACAATTTCCACTTTAGTGTATGACAAATATAGAAACAAGTATGATTATGCGTTTGTTTACCATACCTATCGAACGATATGATGTCATATGCTAGTATCGTAGGAATACTCGTAGAGTAATACCTCACTTTTAATAGTATGCGTGTGTTTGGATTATTTATTGTGTGCCTAAACTTATGTACAACCTTCACACTTCCAAACTGTTTTAGTGATCACAAAAAGAAACATGTATCAGTTCTTCATCTACATTCATCAGAGGCATGTTCAAAATGTTCTTCTCCTCGAGTATCACACAAGGTCCTTTTTTTTGTGTACCTTTTCCGCCCCGTACCTTATATAAAATCTAAAGGGACTTGAAGTTATATTAAAGAACTTTATTTGTTTCGTTTTCGGCAGAAATTCCAAATGAAGTGAAATAGTACGAGTACAAATAGTTACGTACACCTTTTACATGCCGAAAGAGTGTGCAAACTTTGTATAACGTGTTTTGATTTCCCAAAAGTTGCGAAATCATATTTGTGAATGTCAAAAACAGACACATTGGGTGATGCTTTTCTGCTGTAAAGGAAAGTATAAGTCATTGTTTGTCATACAAAATATGTAATACTAAAAAAAATGTTCTGATGCAAGAAGAATCACTCCTTCTTTCTTTTAAGGATCAAGACCGAAAACAACAATGCAGTTTCCTTTCAATTACCTTTATAACAATTCCCCTTTTCAGGCTACGTTTCATGTAACTTTCAAAAATTGTTGTTCTCTTCTATATACATATGTAAGTATATATAGGGTTTCTCCTTTATATGTGAACTGAGAGCAGAAGACAGAGAAAGAGCGGCAATGAATGTGCATGTAAAGAAATCGTAGAAGTTTGTTTTTTAGCATATCACCAGGTGCCAGGCTGTTTTTTTCTCTCTCCTTAATTCTTTCCTGACAGGAAGAAGAAAAAAAAAAAAAGATACGCTCGCGCCAAACTTAATCTACCTCTGGTGTACATATGAGCAGATGTTCCATAGAAACGGTGAATCTTTGCCGTTTAGGCCGATATTCTTTATGCTGTGCCTGTGGATAATAAGAAGGAAATCCCCTGTTCTTACTATTACTATCCCTATGACATTTTTAATAAACGCACACTGCTTTCTTATTTGAGATGCAGAATCTTTTTTTTCTTTCTTATTTTTCATGTTTCAATTACCATGAAGTGTCCTTTTTCGGAGGATCTTTGAGAAGTCCGGATTAGAAGACAAATAGAACGTAGAAAGGAATCAGAAACAGTTTTACTTAAACCATTGACCCAAATTCTCTTTGTTTTCGTGATTTTGTCTGTTCCGTCCTAAGTTGAGCAACCTGCTTTTATTGTAAGTTGAGCTGCTTATGATGAAGACTAACCGCACTCTCCATTAGCTACTATGGCCATCAACAGCAGCAGCAGGAGTAGCAAGGAGTATGCAATTATTTTAATTAAAGTTGAACTGACATTCATTGTTTCTTGCTTATGAGTGGAGGATCTTCCTTCCTTCTGCCGTTGTAATAAGACACACTACACGTAGCACGTGTTGTCTGTTTTTAGTTTCCTTTTTTTTCCGATATATGATGCGATGCGATGGCATAACGAGGTATACCTATTCCTCGGTTTTATGTGTCCCATAAGAGCAACGTACTTTTGCAACATCTGCCCGTATTAATCCTTGTATCTTATATTTTGTATGTCATCTATTTCTGTTTGACGTCTTTTCGTTTTCGTTTTTTTTGTAAGATTTTCTCTTTACAAATTAGAAATGTTTTTGGCTTTGGTTGAGAAGGAAATGAAAACGAGGAATAAAAATCTTGACTAAATCGTGGGCGATTAAGACGTAAACAATGGATGATCAACAACCTTGGCCAATTCGCCTTCATCAACCATTAAATTCTCTGCCAATTGCACAAGCAATAAAAGAGAAGGAAAAAAGGAAGGGAAGAATAAATAGAAGTAGATATACCATTAAAGTAATTAATTAATTTGAGAGAAGCGGAAAGTTCTTAACCCGATTTTATTTTATTTTATTTTATGTATTTAACCTGCAAGCATTTTCATTATACAATCGAATTGGGAAGGCAAAATGGCTTTACAATTTAGGTACATATATACATACTTATATATTTTGATTTGGGTTGGTTTTCGTTAATATTTTCAAGTTACTGTTGCCTTTAAGTAGCTATAACACTTGAAGTCATTCTGAAATGAACTCTTGACACATTTGCTTACACGTAGACTGTCATTTAATTTATGTTTTTCTATTCACAATGAGCAAGGGAGTTTTAAGGCACAAATTACAAAGAACTCAGTTCAAATGCGACAAAAGAACAATATCATACAATTACAGGAACAAAATCATTTTGCTTTAAATTGACCAAGTCGAACTAAATGCCTAAGTATGTACATAATTTCGAGATTGCTTTACGAACATAAATCGATCATCGATCTATTGTCACTAATAATATGTCTGCATAACTTAACATAATACAATGCCACATACATTCTTGTGGCACACTATTGCCTCTTAAAATCACCAAGGTGTTGTACCTATAAGCTGTTTTATACCTTCAGTTATTTTTCCATCATGATGTTGTGATGATAGTCGTTCCTCTATCACCGACACCCTTAACACTTTGGTACTATGTACTATGTCGCAAAAGTTCTATACCGTTTTTGGTGTCAATGTCCCTTGAATGTCATAAAACTTGACAGATCTGCCTTATCATTATAACACCCCCAAATTCATTGCCACAATATGGATACCTCATTTCCATTCCATATGTAGTTCTGTAAAGTAAATCTTTATTCTTTAAATTCTTAACCTTCAATCGTACACTTGCTGCTCCTTACTTTCGCTTTACTTGTCCATTGCAGGATATAAAAAATAAAAATTCATCACCACTGTAATTTTGTTTTAGATTGTGTGGGGAATAACTTACGAGTATCTTAACCCAGTTTCTTCGCTCTGCTGTGCTTCTGTATCTATTTATACGTACTCGTACATAACATGCGCTTGATTTTCTCCTGCCTTTTGATATATTTAGTTGTATCTCTTGCCATTGGCCTAGTTTTTAAGTTTTTTTTTTCTGTTAAAAATATTAGTTTAATTAAACATTAATATACAAAAAAAGTAGCGTAGTAGATACGCTTAAACGGCTACACAAAGTAGAAAACGCCAAAACAAAATCTTTTAAAAGACAAGTGAGAATGAAAAAAAACGAAATCTATGAAAGAAAATGATTTCGCTGCCAAAAAAAAAGGGGAACCTATTTAAAAAAAAATTCCAGTATAAAATAACTCTTCCTCGTAAGGCTACTGTAGGATTAAATCGCATCTCTTAAGAAAAGTGGATGCTGTTTTCTTCCCCCAATTTGTACTATATACATACAACTATAGCTTCAATCGTCGATGGTTATGTGTACACTATGGTGCTGTTACTGATATGTTATGTATTCGCACGAGTATCGTTGTATCTTGCTCCTTACAGAAAACCACAGAAAGGACACCCTCTGGGTTTCCTTTTGTATTCCATTTTTGATGCATATGAATATCGTTCAAACGCTATAGACGGAGTGAAGTTGACGTTGAAATTCGAGTTGGAGTTGGGGTTTGTGTTCACTTATTTTAATTTTGGGCAAGAATTGTGCGCTCAGCTGTCGTTGCTCTCCTCTTTTTGAATTCAAGTGGGTTAGTCTGACACATTACTTCCCCGGGTGCTATAAAAACGGATGCCAAATATAATTGATTTAGAGAAATGATAGGGAATGCAATGATGAGGTTCATGTTAATATTTTTTCTTCCTTTTTTTATTTTGAGATTGGCCTTTGTTTTGTATAAAAATGTATGGCATATAATATAGGGTGAATTTTTTCGGTAATTGTTAGATGATGTGGACAAATTGTAGAGAGTTTGGCTTAATATTAAAGGTCATTATGCTGAAAGAATAACAAAAGGATGTTTTTATGTCATTGGCATTTCTTCCCAATTCTACAAAAGGCAGAATGTGTTAAGTAATATGATAAAGCTACATCAGCTAGATATAACAAAGATATTAACTAATCTTACAATATTTGCTATTAAAGATTTATGGCTTATAGTGGCTCCACTTTGTGATGATTTAAAAACCTACTAAGTACTAATCTTTGATTGCAGCATGCTCATTTCGATTTAAAGGTGTCAATTGGTGGCGACAGTTAATGGTGTGCAGTTTAGATATTAATCTTGATATCAGAAAATAAATGTTGTAGTCTAGCTACTAGATCATGGTAGTTATACAACTCTATCGATCAGTGACATTTCCTTTCTAATTTGTTATACAAAGAAGATTGAATTTGGCTTAGCCTTTGCTGAAGAACTCCGATGCAGTAGATGGAATTTAAAATGAAATACATTTCGGTGAAAGACAGGTTAAGAACCAATTGCATCTAAGGAAGGACAGAGCTGGCCAGTTTCTTGATTGCTGTTTGGAAACTGTCAAATTTTACTGACATTCCTCAAATGTGGAACCCAATCTATCATATTTACATTCGCGCTATTGAACTTAGTTTTTAGATGTGATTGAAAACGGTCAGTTCCATGGGTCGGTAAAACGTTCACCTTGTCTTATCCATACGCGTATTCGTCTGTAAAGAGTACAGACCTCCAGTTGTCCATACCAACCAATGGTGCGCACTCTGTACCGTTGACCATCTTCGTGGAGTCGATTACGTACGGTTTGATCACTTACTTGAGTGCCAGTAGATTGCCGCAGCTGATTTTGTAACGGCCGGGCGGTTACGGTACGCTCCCGACGTGCAATTATTTCTACGTACCGGTCTTCTTGCGCAGTTGTGACTCTGATTCTTCCTGATCCAGGTCTCCTTGCTACACTCCCGTTTCACCGAAACGAATTGCGACAGACCTTTGAGACTTTCGCTCCTGAAGCAAATTTACCGCTCTTACTGCGTTTTCGATATCCATATGATGCCGAGAAACGGGCATGGTAATCACAATTGCTGTCGGATAAATTGTGTTTCTGTCTACTTAGTTGGAGGCAACGGTAAAATTTTTGCTCAAAGTATTGATAAATACTCATACACATGCAACCTATACAGTTAAATACGTTGCTTCGATAACGTTTACCAATAGAGTAATTTTTAGATGAAAATCAAAATAAATCTTTGAGTAGTTTATGTAAGTATATATATTTTTTAAACACAGAGAGGACACCAGAGGACTAATAATTAATTCTACGGCGTGGGGTTTTGGAGTTGGTTATGGGAAATTCAGATCTAAGTAATATTTAAATAATAACAAATTTGCTGAATTGATTCTATTAAAAATGGGTAAAAAATTAAATAAAAATCAGGAGTATATTCAAAAGCTTTATTTTCAATTGGAAACATGTTTTGAATGTCACATCTTATAATATTACTTAGAATAAACTTAAATTCTTAAATAATAAGTTACGATAAACTTTTGTATGTGGTTTCTGCTGTATTTCTTATCACAATAGTTTTTTAGTGAGGTCTAACAGTAGTCTGGTATCTTTTTTCCACGGTCTTTATATCCTGGTGGAACCGTTCTTCACTGTAATCGCCCAGGTTGTCTGGAAATCTATCCAAATGGTTATGCAAAATTTGATACTCATATTGGCTCACAGGTTTTGAAAATTCGCAAGCAATTTGGCGACTATTTTGGAATAATTTACCATCTTTTAATTTACACAAACCTAAAATTGAGGTTGTTATTTACATTGAACATTGATCCTCTATGCTAATACTTGAAATTTTAATTTTATCCTGATATTATTTTTAACTATGTTTTAAGGTTCAGAAACAGTTATTTTAAGCAATTAAAAATGATAAACAAGACTCGTCACGATTTACGTAGAATAAAACACGTTAAATCTATATTTTTTATAATTCAGTCTATCATGAGAACTACATAGAGTCATTATTGAATCTGAATCAACTACGAAAACTACGGCCGCAGAAAAAAAACTTTTTTATCTCCTGTGCAAGTACATTCGCATGTCGCTGCGACTAAACCAAAAAGCAGCTGTGAATGAAATACCAATAACATTGATAAACACAACGTCTAGTTTCAATTGCCCGTAAGAAAAATTTTGCTAAGAAAATATTCATTGTTTTCTTTCTTTCTCCTGGTTGCCTTAACAGCTTTCAGTCTCTCCTGATCCCCATTTGAGATTCATATCGATTGTATGTATATCCGGTCATACTGATATATATATTTTAATTTTCATCTAAACGTACTCGTCCATCAGCTGTTGCACAGAAATCCACCAGTTGAATTTTTTAAGTAGGTACCTACCACATTTAAGATATTAGCAATTATCTACAGCACGGGCGGTACCCGTACCTAGATTTTAAACCCATGCGCCTGTGTCGTTTTCTTGTTCTATTCTAAGCTACAAATATTCCTTTTGGCGTGTCGAAAAGGAATCCAATCCAACCTAATACCCGTGATTGGACCTTTCTTAGAAAAAGGGTCTTCCATCTACCGTGTGTCTCTACTTCAGTGTAGTAAAGGAATTTTATTTTTCTCATTAAAAGAAAAAAAAAAGACTTAATGCATCTTTCGAGTTTGTTGCATTCCAGCAGAGTGCTGTATTATGCACCCGCAGCTGAGTGACGGCTGTTATGTAGTATTTTAGTATGACCGCTCACAGGGATTCATTTTCCTGTTCTTTTCTTTTCAGTTGCTTTTGTAATTTATGAAAAACAGGTGCTAAACATGAACACGAAGGTGGCATGAGCCATCTGTCCTTACACACAGTTGTGTCTTATAATTAATTCCCGCTTAAGAGACAACAGAAGACATTCCTTCAGCCATATCCTGCATAGTATTGTGTTTGTAGTGAGGCTGGAGGTCTAGCATGGGGTCATCTAATGAATCCTGATTTTTAAAATTCGTTTCAATTTCTACTTTTCAAAGAACCATCTTGAAGTGGAAGCTGCTGCTGAGGACAAATGAACAGACGACGACGAGAAGAAAAAAAAAAAAAATCAAAGGCGAAGAGGGAATCTGTTTGTTAAATCTTCATGGTTGGCCGTTTGTCATCGTTCCTTCCTCTGCTCTTTTTGTAGGTACTATTTTTTTTCTTTATTATTTCCTCTCTTTGGTGGAAGGAAGAAGGTACATAGGTAGGTAGGTTAGTTAAATGTGTAATTCGAATAATTTTTTTTATTTTTATTTTTTGTTTGATACCACAACGAAAAAAAAAGACTGAGGCGGACTCTACATAGAACGAGCTGAAGAAGAATACACAGGGGCTAAAGAGGATGAGAGTTTAAAAGTTCACAATTTATTCCGGTTACACAGGATGTTCAAGTTAAAGTGAACATATGCCTGTCGCTTCTTCCTTACATCCATATACATAAGTATATTCATTCAGTTATTCATTCTTCATTCACTTACGAGTGTGACTACGATGAGTATGTGCACTAAAATATACATCAACTGAGCATATGGGTGAGCAAATGATTTTCTGTTCTTGACAGTCGCCTTTACCATGTGCATTTGTAATATTTATTTTCCCTCACTACTCGAAATAAAAGTAAACTAAGAAACGCCACTAAAGAAATGAGAAGGACATGAAGCATGCAAAAAAAAATAAAAAATTATAAAACATGTAAGGCGAAAAAAGAAATTCTCTACGCGAACTAGCGTTTTCAGGATACTGGCCCTATTCAGTTAAGAACTTTATTAAAGTGACACTAGGTAACAACCCCTAAAAGTCTAAACTTTAGTCTCTATAGTGTACATTACGTAAAGATATTATTAAATGGTTTCCTTTGGCAAAGGAATTTAGACTTTGAATACACAAAAACTATCTTAAAAATTAATGGGCAGGTCAAACTAGTTCAGTTTCACAGCTTTTTTTGAGTTTTAGATCTGTGAGATATAAAAACATTAAGTCGGTATGATAGGATTGTTGAATTGTTGCGGCAGAAATACTAGTCTGACTGTTTAGTGTCAGACATATCAGCTAGCTAAATGGCCTCCAGGCTTTTTTGATAAAACTCTTTATCACATATTCCACATTTGCGGTAACAGCACAGATGTTGGCATTGACTGGAAACTTTTGCATAAACCTCTTTTACATGGCTTTAAAGAAAAAAGTGTTGCACGTTGTTAAATCGTCCAACTTTTATCACAATTTCGAACAATGATTTCGCTACTTGTGTGGCACGTAGTGTTGTCTTCTTGCAAATAAATATACAACCACCAAGTTCCCGCAAATTCATCGATCATGATAATAGCGCTTCATTTTCGAAGGCATAAGGTCTAATTATGCCTCCTGTCCAAAAAACCGAAACAAAATAGTAATACGAGTATGTTGTGTAAGAGAAACTTCTCGACAATCGTCTGAATATCTAAGACACAAATCCTTCAAAGATCTGCGTTTGAAACACTAAATTGACAACGTTATGACCCTGCTGATATCCGGCAAGCTTAAGTTCTTCCGTCGATTGAATGAAGCTTATAGGCTTTACGACCCAAATCGTTATACAAATTTCGCCTGGAGTGTTGTTTGTGATATGCCCAGTTCGCGAGATCGACTTCAACAAACCTGGGTTTTCGGCCACACTTCGAGCTACGAGTATACAAGGTACATTCCGAAATAAACAGATCTTATTAAAAATACCAAGGAGTTTTTTTTTTTAACAAAACAGATTTATTTTATTTGAAATAGTCCCCTTCCGAGTCAATATAGCGATTTGTACGGTCTAAAGGCATTCTGAGTGGGTGTTTTATATCGCCGACCGGGATGCCCTTCAGGATGTCGGTACAAGCCTTTTGCAAATGCATTTTTCTGAAAAGGTGAAAGTCGCGCGGTGCCAAATCATGCGAATACGGGGAGCAGTTGACAGTTAAAATGAGATTTTTAGCTAAACAATCGGTCACAGGGGTCGGCCGATATGAAGCCGCCTTATAGTGCAACAAACGCCTATTTCTTTCTCTTTGTGGACAATGACCTCGTCTTCACTTTTGAATTCTCCAAGCGAGATTTTTGGGTTTTGACTCGTCTGGCGCCTTCCATTCAGCCCTTTGGCACTTGATTTGTGGATCATATTGAAAACACCGCATTTCACTACCCGTCTTTGTTCTTTTTGGCCTCCTTGATGATGTCCTTCGAATGTTGAATTCTGAGCAATTTTTGATGATCAGTCATTTTTGTACCGATGACACAAATATGCTGTCACTTTAGACGGAATAACTCCGAATGTCGTGAAATGTTGACACTAAATCAGTGCAGGATTTAGATTTCCGAAGCTAATAGGTGGCCTCACTAGAAATACCTATTTTTAAAAAGTCCTGTTTACTTTGGAACGGAGTTTGTATAGGCAACATTCTTAGTTGTTCTTGCACAACTGGCACGATTTCATAATTGCTGTTAACCTTTCGAAATGTTCACGATTAATTTTTTATTAATAGCGTAGTTGGTTGTTTACACTTAGCAAAACATCGGACTATCGAAAATGAAACCTCTCATTGAGGAAAACCTGTACATATCCATAGAGTGCTAATCAAAATAGTAGGTAATTGGTATGCACACAATTGGAAACACTGTATTTACATGCGAATTGATCCTTGATTGACACGTGGGTGGTACAGTTATGTGAACAACTACATTCTCGTTGTTTGCTTGCGTATCAGAAATGTCAATTCATTCATTCTGTCGTGATGAAAAAAGGGAAATGCCAATTTTTCAGACCGATCAAAATAATAGGTAAATTAGTTAGAAATTAAAAAAAATCAATTATTCGTAGACTTAGTCTTATATAACCAGAATGACCACCTTTGTTTTTTTGATACAGCGTTAATTTGGCTTGGCATGGAATCAATAAACTGTCGGCAAGTTCAATTGGAATCGGATTCCAAGCTGTTTTTACAGCTTCCCACAAATGAATTCTGTTTTCAACAGTTTGCCTTTCCAAACATTTCTTCAACTCACTCCACAAATTCTCGATCGGAATAAGATCGGCACACTGAGAAGGCCATGGAAGCACCGAAACGTTTTCCTGAGTTAGCCAAGATTTCACCAATATGAATACGGCAACAAAATATTCTTCAAAATATCGCAGTATTATGACTCTTTTGTCATTATGTTGTCGATGTTGGTAAACAGGGCCAACACCGAACCAGGAGAAACATCCCCGTACCATGACCGACCAGCCTCTATGTTTTTTTGTGTAAATGCCGTGAAACTCCTTTCCTTTAGGCCGATGGACATTTCTTTGACCAAGTTGATTTTTTTTTTTTCGTCACTCCACAGCATGTTACAAAACATGGGTCGATGTGCGACTTTTATGACCTGTTTCGTGGTCTTTACATATTCTTTTTTGGTCATCAGTGGCACTTTTCTTGCCATTCTGCCGGGCAAATTATTTTTTTGTAACCTTCTCATGACATCATTTCATGTTTGATGACATACGAGTAAATGGATCTCTTTTGGCCAATATCACTATATGAGAATCTGTGGTTGGTGTTCTTTTTCTTTGTCTATCTCTAGTTTCTTCTGCAGATTCTCTTTTGAAAGCATTAGCTACGCAATTCACCGGTCTAGGTTTTGTGTAATAAATTTGTAATTAATCGAATGAAAGGATATGTCTGTTGCACAGCGAGAAAGAGGAAATTTAATTGCTCGATTGACTGTACCACCCACAGTGTTGGATCTGCGTAAACAGTTCCTGATTGGAAATGTGTAACATCAGATACATAAGCCCATTATTTCGTTGCATTTCTCTGCTATAGTTCATTTTGTAAAGAAAATTGTATTATTTCGAGTCTAATATAGCGTTTTCCAATAAGGAATTCACAAATTTTTTTTTTAAATAAACGCCATTTGAAATATTTCAAAAACTTCATTATCGGCTTGCAGTACAATCAAAACATTTATGAATGGAACTCGACTTCGTTCATATGGCCACCGCGGGCACGTTTCCAACGGTCGATTCGTTGGACCCAATTTTCAACGACTCGGCCACACATTTTGGCCGAAACAGACGCTATTTCGCGTTCAATGTTGGCTCTGAGCTCTTTCAACGGCGTCGGCGTGTTGGCATAAACCTATGACTTAACGTAGCCCCACAGAAAATAGTCAAGCGGCGTTAAATCGCACGAGATAACACGCTCACCATACTTACTCTTCAATAAATCGATTGTAGCGTGTGCTGTGTGGCTTGTGGCATCATTCTGTTGAAACCACATGTCGTCCAAGTCCATATCTTCCAATTTGGGCCAAAAATAATCGGTGATCATGGCGCGATAACTCTGACCATTCACAGTAACGTGGCGATCGTTATCGTCGACGAAAAAATATGGGCCAATAACGCCGCCGGCATGCTGCAAATCGCACCAAACAGTTATTTTTTGTGGATGAAGTGGTGATTCATGAAGCACATGTGGATTTTCACCCGACCAATAACGAATATTTTGCTTATTGACGAACCCATCGAGCCAAAAATGAGCTTCGTCACTGAAGATGATTTTGCGATGAAATACATCATCTTGGCGCATCTTCTTCAAAACCCAATCGGAGAACGAACGTTGCTTCAAATGGTCCATCGGCTTCAATTCTTGAGTAGGCTTGATCTTGTATGGGTGTAAACCAAGATACTTACGCAAAATGCGCCATAATGTGGTCTGAGCGAGGCCCAATTCTTGCGAACGCCGTGGAATTGACTGATTTGGATCGTTTGCTACGGACGCCTGAACAACAGCGATATTTTCGACACTTCGACCAACCCGTTGTCTCACTGATACGGCAACATCACACAACGAATATGTAGACTCAAATCTTTGCACTAAAATTGTTATTGCCTGTCTACTAGGGCGAGAATTACGACCGAAAATTGGAGTTAACGCTCTTAAAGTTGCAGTCACCGACTCTGAATTTCAGTAGAAAATTTTTATAATTTGCAGACGTTGCTCGTTCGTGTACTTTACCATGATGAAAATTTTGAGTTTACTGAATAAATTGACAGTGACAGTTTGATGATTAGTGAAAGAGTGCGTTCACAAATTGAATTCAAAGTTGTCAAGTCCCTATTGGAAAACCCTTTACTAGGATCTTTGAATTTAGTGCAACTTGTGTCATCATAATGGACTTTCCGATCATAACAAGAATACTCTTCGGCAATCTTTGTTAGAGTATATGTTCGATTAAACCCTAAATGACTTGTACTAAATTATCGAGAACAAACATAGCGATCGGAACTGACGCCTAGAAAGTAATGCGCTGTATTAGTGACGAATCAGTTGTTCATAAGATGGGACTCTTACTAGAGACCGAGTTACGAAAAATCACATAAATTGCTAATGGTCCATTGTGGATGAAATATGTAAACAGGGCTTTTACTATTTTATACTGTTAAAACATATGAAATACCATAATAGCTCGAGTCTAAAATCAAACACTGTGGCTCTTTAATCGTTAAGTTATCATCAATAGAATTCTTCTTCTATGTATCTACTACTCCATTCCAGCAATTCAAATATCATAAATCAAAATAGCTTACGAGTTTTTCTTAACAATACATTCCACTCCTATTCAACTATCAGCATGGAGTCGTTCTTAAAAGCAAATTAGTAACAGTAACATTAATATCAAGGTCAGTTAGTTCGTTCAATAATACCTAACCAGATTTCTCTGACTCACATGTTAGAGGTAAATTAATTCTCTGACTCATCAAACATATGAGTTTCAGGCGATTATTGACGAAATTTTTAATATGCTAATCCTTCGAATAGGTGTGGCAGGATGGATGGATATATCTTATGATTATAAAAATATTTCCCTTTTTATTTATGAAACAGGTTATGCTGGTTGGATTTGTAACGATGAGAAAACCTTGTTTAAAAGATTTCACCAATTTTTTTTTATTGTACTAGGGTGTGGTTATTATGAATGAGGGTTTAATTACCACACTCTAAATTATAAAACTAATTTGCTAAAAATAAAATGTCTCGTTTGTAATCAGAATGATAATGTTCCTGGAACATACATAAGTATGCATGTATTGTAGGTTTATAACATCGCTTGAACTGCTTAGAAAATATGAAGCGTTTTAAACATGGCATACAGAACTCGTTGCTCATTGAATTTATTTCAAATAGATTTCTTTAGATGAGATACTTTGGCAAGTAGTGGAATCACAATTGGTCAAACTGTGTTTGCAATGAGCTTTTAATTTAATAGTAAGTTTCTTCACTCGTAGCTAAATTTTTAGTTATCATTTCGCATCAACTCAACCGACTTAGTCATGGGCGGTTGTTCACTTTAAGAAAAATGCTGAGCGATAAGTAAAGGATCCGGAATTCATGACCAGGATATACAGATTATAAATAAACCTAATTTGCATGGTGGTGTTTGTGTATGCTAATGAAGTAAAAAGTAGAAGATTCTTTACTCGTAGAACAGCTCTCTGCAAGTTCCACTTTAATTTTCGACATCAAAGTTTCAACGTGATAAAATTACATGTATCGGTTTCGTATGCCTTTTTTGTTTTGTTGTTTTTCAAACATTGTTTTACGTTTCTTCAGCTATGTCATCATTTACAGTTGAAAATGTTTTGAAGGACAAACTTTTGATGAATCATTACAATTAGTGGTAAAGGGCAACAACCACACAAGTCACTTGTGAATGAGCTATGCCGTTTTTAACTTTCTCCTTATGGTACAATTCATTTTGTAGAATGGAACAGGAGGATCATAACGAAATAAGTTAAACATGTCTACACACCGTTCAGCCGCAAGTAGAGCTTAAGCCACAACTTCCATATCTAGCTACATCACCAGTTTTAGTTCAAGTTCCAGTTAGCTAACAAAATTCTTCTGTATGCTTGCAGACGTTTTGAATGCCGATTACGGTGAGAGAAAGACGTCTGTGCAATTATGTTTTATTTTTTTCCTCTATATACATAATATGTTCATGAACACATAACATACATACATATGCATGTAATTCATGTGACTATTGTAAGGAAAATCATTTTTTATGTTTTTTTTTTTTTATTTAAAACAAATTTCAGAAAAAAATATATGTAGGTATATATGAATACGAATAGGTACCGAAACAATGAGAGACACTAGGTGGCTGAATAGAAGGACGAATATAACAGAAATTTGAGAGGAAGACGACGATGAGCGAAGAAAAAAAGATCTAACGCAAGCGCGTTAAGTCGACCGGTCTCCTATATTCACCTATATGTGTAGAGCTGGATATACTTTATCCTCGCTACCTTTCACAAATGATAGGGGTGTTCTCTCTTTCATTTTCCTTCCCTCTCTCTTTCGTTTTTAACTCCAAAAGCCATGAGTTGAATTTGAGTCCTTTAAATGTTATATAGAACAGCACCACCAAAAACAACGAAAACAATATGTTATATCCTGTGCTGTTGTGAATTGCCTGACTACTAGAGTAACGCTCTCCATTTTATCCTCTACAGTTTGTCGCTTCCTATAAGCAGGGGCATTTCCTTCTTCTCCAGTAAGTCAACCAGTTTGCAGTTAACAGTGGTCGCGTTCACATCGTTTCCATCTCGGTGTCTCGAAATCAATCGTAAAGTGTTGGATCGTGAGTGGTTTTTTTTTTTTTTTTCTCGTTGTTGTTGTGTTATCCTCATCAAAAGGATACCCTATTTGGATTGTTTCCTGATTGCGGCTAAAACCCCACTTACTCCCTGACTAACTTGGTGTTGGGATATTAATTCTCTTGTATGAATTTTTATTTCCGAACATGATATGATGTACATAATTGAGAGGATTACAACATGATATCAATATTGTGCTGAAGTTTATAAAAGTCATAAAGGAGGAGTGAGAAAGGATGTTTGTTCATCATCGTCATCGGGACAGGATGCTGAAACAACGAAAGTGTCTGTATTCCTGTATATTCATCAGTGAGGAGAGAAAAAAAAGGCTACCAGAACTAAAACTGAAATCACAACCAAAAAGTTCAGCTCGGTTCAATTCAGTTTTTGGTTTTTTTTTTTTTTCAGTTTTGCATTTTTTTTTTTTTCTCCAATCTGTGTATCTATATCTTGGCTTACAAAATTGTTGTGTTCATACTCACTGTGCTTTGGGTAAACACGACTCCTACGCTAGTTTTTATATTAGAGCACAGGGTGAGTCAGCGTCAGGCTTCATTGAATTTTGAGAGGTAGTTTCAATTTTCCCCTACACCAACTAAATTTCAAATATCTAAATTTGAAAAATGATGGATGATAAAGACCAACAAACCTACAAAGCCTTCCGATGACTAATGGAAAATCAAGGATTCGGTAAGTTTATCACAAAACGATAGCTTAAAACATTTTCCTCTCTCTAAAAAAAAACATGGCCTGACTTTCCGTGGCAATTAAACTCGCAAGTGAGTAGAATTTGTTTTTGAAATGTTTCAAGGGGGCCTATCAAGAATGTTGAAATAGGAGTATTGGACGAGCATGCAAACATACAGAAGAAAAAAAGGAAAAAAAAAGCCGAGGTCAAAGATTTCTCACGATAATAAAAGTGAACATTGGTTTTAATGAGAATTTGAAGCGTGCTCGTTGTAATTTTCTGCGCTCACAGTACCATATTCTGTCTAGAAAATAAAGTATATGTAGAAGAAGGCATTATACTATTGCGAATACGAACTACAATTTAAAAGGCGTTACTTATTTTTATGGAATGGGATTGTGGTATATTTTTTTTTTTTTTTTTTTTTTTTTTTTTTTTTTTTTTTTTTTTCTAATCCAGCTCTCTCAGCTTTAAAGCAGTGATTTCTACTCTCTCACATCAACACAGCGAAATGTGTTTTGATAAATTGCCATAGATATAAAGTTTAGTGTCCTTGAATCAGTCTCTCCCTCAGTCCTAGGTTAAGAACTTGATGTCACATATTTCATAATTTCTAATCAGATTTCCCGAGCTATTGAATTAGTTGTAATTTTTCATTTTCTGATTGAATATCTTTAAAGTTTTAATGTATGGGTTGTAAGCAGAGCGCGAGGTGGTTTTATTTTTTTTTTTTTGTTAATAATTTTCAGTTGCGGGTGGGTAAATGGTTTTTAACTCTACTTGTAGAGTAAACTGTGTATATTTTATATTTTATTGTCTGTTGCTATTTTCTGAAAAAATAAATAAAAAACACTTCCAAGTCTTACTAAAATCTTATTATTCTGTTCGCATGTATTCTTGGCTAGTTGGTGTCGAGTTGAAAGTAGTCGAATGTTCAGTTGAAGAGAAACCAGCTTACCAATACTTACAAAATAACACAAGAGCAAGAAAAATCTTTTTAAATGTGCCTGGCTTTCAATATCAAAAGTGTAGTTAAGTCGAGTCAAATCTATTTCAATTCACACTTTGTATGTTTCTACAAAGTATGATGAATTTCCAAGACCATACCTTCGATTTTCTTCACGAAGATGACTTGCAATTATTCAGTAGATCAGTTTTATGAATAATATTTTTGTAATCTTGGTGATCGGTGATGAATCATAGAGCTTGCGGTGGTGCTGTGATACTGCAAGGTTACTAGTAGAGTAAAACTTATGGTGGTACCATGTTAATTTTCACTAAAATCCACCCTTTTTTGGTGCAAATCCACATAATTTACCCGAATCGCCAGGAAAATGAACGACATTCTGACTCTTGATACATTATGCCTCTTGTATGAGATGTTGCCCACTCTTAAAAATAAAAGCCGATGAAAGCTTTCAAGAGTCTATAGGACATAGCACTAACTTTGTTCTTCAATTGTGTTTTTGTCTTATAGAGAAAAATTATTAGGTGGTTACTGGTTACTAATAATAAAGAGCCAGACTCCTTACAATACCTTTCAGGTGATCTATTTTCGGCGTTAAAATTTCCAAGATTCCTCGAATACTTTGAAGCTTAGATCGAAATGATTGCAAAGTTCCACTATCGATCTTTTGCTGCCAGGCCTATGAGTTTTGTACTTCCAATTATTACTCATGGGCGATATCGATTACTATATAAAACCCATAAATTTCAACTAGCCATTTCTCTAAGAGGAAAAATGATAATTTTTGGTATATTAAAATTTCACAGTCAGTGTGACAACAACAATGATTTTGAACTCTGTACAAAGATGAGTTCGATAAAGCATTTCTATTTCATTTCTGCGGGCCTGTGAAATCATCTACAAAAAGAGAAGAACGAACATGCAAGGCTCAGTGATTGACTGCCTGTGAGTCTTCAATTTGTTGTAAAATGCATCATAAAATATTACATGTACTTACAACATTAATGTGGTTATTCTGTCGCTAGCAGTCCGGTATGTATCACGAATGATGTGGTTTCTCATTTCACTGTGTTGTGATTGATGATATTTACAAATGGTGGTGCCAGAATTTATTTTTCGGTTTTCCACCTGGATGTAATCACAGACTCACAGACACCTGACAAACGAAGACAATCGATCCAACTTTTATTTGAATGTTATCTATGCTGATATTGTTTATTCAAACTTAAGTTCAGCTACAGTTGTAAATAGTGGTCAATGATGCAAGGGCTTCAAGAAGGAGTTCGCGGTATACCGTGTATATTTAGAAAAAAAAAAAGAAGAATCCCCACCCATTGCACCATAAATCGGAAACTATACTTCTGCAAGCCATAAAAATTGTTCAAGAAGTCTCTTTAGAAATAATTGCTCTGAAAAACTATTGTACAAGTGATGCTTTCGCGGATATTGACAATCAAGCAAGTGAAAACTAAAGACCGGAAATGACCAAATTTTGTTGCTTTTCCACTTGGCATAACACACTACTCCCACAACAAAGAATCCTTGTTTGGCTTCCATTAAATTTGTGCTCATGCAAAACCATTCATTTAACGAAGCTATCCACTAAGCTCCTTCTCCATTTTTGCATGGCTTAAAAATGTTATACCTCAATATTAGCAAATTGTGGTTATGTATCTTATTTTAGTGTTTTCTTTTTTCTTCCTCCATTGCTGATACGCATCCCCTTTTCTTTGGAGAAGACGCGCTGTAATCAACCTCCGGCAGGAAGGCACTACTAGAAAATTGCATCACTTTATACTGAATTTCCCTTTGTTTTCCTGTTATGTTGGGAATTTTGTTTTTCTCTCTTTATTTTCTTTAGATTTTTTCATTCCAAAATTTTTTCATGGTAAAATTATTCTTTGTTGTGCAGTTATTTCTCTGAACTATGTATGTGCACTCCCTGAAGTGCATTGGAGGTTTTTCTTTTATCTTTTTCCAACCGAAAAAAAAATACACCTCTTTGAGGGTACATTTTTATCTCAATCGGTGTGAATGTGAGTGCTATGTTGGGAATTCCGTGGGCTCATCAAACTGCATGCTGGGTGGCTTTATTATTGAGAATTAAAATTCAATGGGATTAATTTGGGATGCAATTCTACCTTTTTTTTTAGTGTGGGATTTCCGTACCAATTTCGTTTTAAAAATTGCCAATGAGGAATTCTGATGGAAGTGAAGTGCTTTTTGGTGGAATGCTTACCAGTAAGTGCGGATTTTTGACTCGATTAAACTCTGGAATTATTATCGCTGTTGTGGAGTTTTGTTGTATTGCGATAACGAATAATTTGGATACCCCTAACTTTTGCAAGCTATAAAAAGTGAAGCATCGGGATAAGGAGTCTTTCAACGGGGTTGACCTAGTTTCAGCTCAAGTTCAGCGTCTCGTTTAAAATTTTTGTTCATCCAGGGACTACTGTTAATAAATTCTCAATTTCGTCCTCCATCCATGTTTTCTGGTTCGTTCTCTGTTCCTGGTGTATATACATAAATCTAGACATTGTAAAACGAGTTTACGTTTCAAGAGTTCAATACTTTTCCAATTAAGATAGCAAAAGTAGCAGATTGAAGTCGTGTTTTGATGCGTTTAAGACGTACTCGTGTGTACTCCTACTCTTAGCTAAGATCTGAATTCATATCTTGAAATATATGATCTATTTCTACATCGCAGAAATACTCGTGTGTACTACTATTCTGAGTTAAATGAACAATTTTTGATATCAAGTGACTTTGTGTCATCATTCTAGAGTATACCTATAGTTCAAACGACTCACCAAATGTACCGAGTTCTAATTTGATAATGTTTTTTTTTTTTCGTCTTTGCAGAAAATCGGTTGCCGAATCTTAAAAGTCTTCAGCAAGCCAGCACCGCAGAGTACGGATCGTATCGTACAGATAGTAGGAAAGCCTGAACAATGCATTGAAGCTGTTAGGGATGTGGTCACGTTGACCCGCGAGGTAAGTTACTACAATAAATCCTGATTGCTCCTTTTTTCTTATTCATATATATTTTACTTTGCAGACTCCGATTAAGGGAATGATCTACAACTACGATCCGATAAACTTTGACGATGTGTATTCCGATGAATATGGTGGTTACGGAGGCGGCCAACAGAACGGTGGCAACGGATTCCGTGGCGGTGATCGTCAGTCAAGATTTGACGGTGGTCGGGGTGGACGTGGTGGCGGCGGCGGTGGTGGCGGTAACAGCGGCAATCGTTTTGGTGGCAACAATGACCGAGGACGCGGTCGCAACGAAGATCGCAGCCGTAGCGGAGGACGTCGCGATAGAGAATACATAAATCCATGGGCCAATGATAATGGCATGGGTGGAGGCGGCGGCGGTGGTGGCAGCAGTTTCGGTGGTGGCATGGGAGGAGGTTCTGGATTCGGTGGAGGAAGCGGCGGTGGCTTCGGCGGAGGTGGCGGCAACAGTGGTGGAAGCTTTGGCGGTAGTAATTTTGGCAGTAGTAGCCTAGGAGGAGGCGGCGGTGGTTTTGGTGGAGGTAGCGGCGGATTTGGTGGAAGCAGTGGATTCGGTGGAAGCGGATCCATGGGTGGCGGCGGTGGTAATCAATTTGGCGGCGGCAGTGGCGGTGGACTTGGAAATTTCGGAAGCAGTTCTGGTGGAGGTTTTGGAGGTGGTAGCTCTTTAAGCCAACCTGGAAGTGGTTTTGGCGGTGGTAATCAAGGAGGTGGTGGTTCGTTTGGCGGTAGCGGTGGTGGAAGCGGCTTCGGTGGACCATCCCTCGGCAATGGAATGGGCGGACTCGGAGGTGGCAATTCTGGTGGAATGGGCGGAGGCCAAAGTGGTGGCGGAAATGGAAATATGAATGGGCAGACACAACATGACCCAAAGAACAGTACTCAAGTCACCATTCCAAAAGACGTAAGTAAAAAGAAGAACAACAGACTTAATATTCTTATTTGGCCGGCTGATAGTTGGTTTGAACGTATGTGAATGATTATCTAGACGTATAGCGTTCGATTGACTATTTGTATTAGCGACTAGGCTATTGTGTCCGGTCAGGATTAAAATGTTGTCATCACTGTTACCAAAATTGCTATGGCCGTAATTAATTGAATGATCTATTAAAGATTAATCATTAAATTCCAATAAAACCAAATCCAGTCGATAATATTTTTTCCACAAAATTACATAAACTTTATATCTTTACAGCTCGCTGGTGCTATTATTGGCAAGGGAGGCGGCCGCATTAGGCGCATTCGCAACGAATCCGGCGCATACATCACCATTGATGAACCACTACCGGGATCCACCGATAGAATTATCACTATTTCTGGTAATCCAAAGCAAATACAAATGGCTCAGTATCTTCTCCAGCAAAGGTTAGTAGCTACAAATCTCTATTAATCCTATGTTTTGTATAATACATATATAAAATAAAAATTATCTGTGACTAACTTTAAAAATCATCTTAACCATATAACAATTCATAATTTGACTAACAAGAAACTAAAAAAAAGAGGTGAAACTATTGTCTACGTCCGCCTATATATTGTAATTACATTAACCTAATTCTCATCATTTAACGATCCTTTTGGCATATTTTGTATGGAAGACTAGTGATTTTGTTGTTTGGGTATAGAATTAACAATAAATCCCTTGTCTTTCTACAATGTATGTTCGCTATCTTCATTAACTTGACTTAAAAAAAAATAACAGAAGCAAAAAAAACATACAACCGCTCGCTTTATTTACACTACTTCCCATCCTATTCGCTCTTTATAAATCGATGTATTGCATTCTACATATATTATTAAAACTCATTCTTCCTGGAATTTTTTGTACGTATATATCTATTTTGGGGAAAAAAAAAAAGGATTTTATTGTGTTGTGACTACCTTTCTGTGTTTAGTAATAACAATAATAAAGTGTTCAGTGCTGCATAAGAAGTGTGTTCGCGCATATTTACTCATATTCTAATGCTTTTTGTTTGGCCCTTATCTCAGTCTTATTTTATTTTGCATATCAAATTAACTAACAAAATTGTTTTGTTCTTTTCTTCTCTTTTCAGTGTACATGAAAACAGGAGAAATAATTTTTAAATTTTAATTCTAACCTTAACATTAAACTAAACCCACTTCAAATCCAGAACTTAAGAAGTAGAACAAGCTAACACCAATATTCCAAACATTGTACCCCTTTTGGACAGTAGTTCCTTTAACACCACATCACCATGTATGAACTCTGCCCCATAAACATTTATCTGATGAATGACTACAACTTTTTACCACATTTAATTGATAAATTAAACTTTTTTTAGAGCCTAAGAAACAAACAAGTCCACAGCATGTAAAAGAATTACAAGATAATAATAAAAAAAAATTGTCAACCATGAAAACCAACATGAGATTTTAAATAGAAATATGTATGTATGTCGAATACGAATAAAAACATAGCAGCAAAATCACAAGTACAAATGTTAAAATAAATAAAATCGAAAACTGTTGGTGTTCTACAGAGAAACAAACTAAAATGCAAAAAAAAAAAAAAATCTTTTCCAAAAATAATAAAACAAAACTATCATACATAAAAAAAAAGAAATCAGGTAAAAACACCAAACCTTGATTAAAGCTATTAGTATGTAGAAAATAGTAAAACTTCACTCTTACACAATAAGCAGCACTAATCAGTAGAACTTGTAATGATTCTCTCTCTCCCCCCCCCAAGACACTCTTCCTGCGCCTTCCCCATAACAGCATTATAAATGGATTAACATTAGTAATAACACAATGAATAAATTTCCTTAAGTGTTTAGCCTAAGCTGAAAAGATCGCTCTTAAAGAAAAAAAAAAACTATTTTATTTACGAAACAAAAGAAAAACGTATACAATAATTGTGCTCTAAAAATAGAAGAACACTTGTAAACGGAAACAAAATAGTTATTCTTTTACTTTACAGAACTATAAGAAAGTCTTATTTTTCATAAGAAAAAACAATGATGGTAAATGATAAATGAAAAAAAAAAATATAAATCACATGGAACAGAAATAAAGAAATAATTAAGTCATTTAAGTAAAAAAAAAAATCATCGTTTATGTAAGAGTATATCTAACCAAAACAGTCAATCAAATAAAGCGATCATTTGATTTTGTAAAAAAAAACACAAACAGCCTTTTTTTTGCTTATGAAATAACATTTAACAAAATTTCGAAGACGTTATAACGTTCGTTTTACAATAACGGGTATTTTTTCGTTTGTTTTTGAACGCATTCACTACGCAGACTTGGGCCGTTTTAGAAAACTTTTTCTGCACCAAATTGCTTTTGCAATTCACACTGCGTGTTTGCATCATGTTCGATAATTTTTTTTTATAATTTACGCGCGCCTAGGGGGTTAGATACCCTTTTACTGTTGCCATGGCGCGGACGGAAAGGTAGAAAGGAAAATTGTTTTGTAGTGGTTTGAAACTCAGGTGTATTTGGTTTCGATATTAGCTCTCCAGGGTTGGCATTTCCGAATAGGACGGAGAATTTTTTCTTCAATCAGAAGATTCACACTTGTTTTTTGTGCTAGAAACTCTACAACAGCCAAATCTACGTGCCAGTGCTATGCCTTCACACGCAGAATTTTTCTGACCGAGTTCCAATTACACAAATGAAAAACTTGTCATTGGTAGGATTCGAACCTTGACCCCCTCCGATTGAGAAGCGATTGCTAGTACCACTACACCACGGCCATCCCTATCGATAATGCAGAGTTTGCTGGGCAGATGTTCATAAACATCATATGCGCTGCAAAAAAACAGACAGAAATTTGCAATGGGCAATATCATGCATTCAAAGATGATGACTGAGTCGGATTACTCTGACAAATTTCTATCTCGTGAACAGTAAGCACATAAATGTCGATTATATTTATTTGTTTTAACTATATATTATTTTTATCAGTTTTACCAACAACTTATGTATTTTTCTCTATTAGTCTTTTTCAATCACGTAAATAATTATAATTGTTATTACTTGACTCTCACTATCATTTTCCAACATAATTTACTCAATAACTTTTGTTAAGGGCTCAATTTTGCTTGTTTGAAAACGAAAAGAAAATCACGTAGTTTTGACAAAGATCAACGATATAAAATAACGGCCATTTTCGAAAACGTCATCTGCATCAAATTGCTTTTGCGAAATGTTCTTAAACGCAAGCTCAAAAGTCATTTGTTCGAAAACGACATTAGAAATCAAACTGCCTTTGCAGCATGTTCGATAATGGAGTGTTTGCAGGACAGATGTTCATAAACGTCATATGCGCTGCAATAAAGCAGCCAGAAACTTGCACTGCGTAATAACATGCATTCAAGGATGATTGCTCTGTTCGAAAACGTCAAATGCTCCTGCAAGAAAAAAATCATGTAGATGACACAGATCAACGATACCAAATGACTTTTGCAGTTTGATGTTCGCAACCCTTAAGTATTGCAAATGACGATCAAATGACTTTTCGAAAACGGCCAACGTCTTAAGTGCTGCAATGACGTTCAGATGACGTTTCCGAAAACAGCCATGTATCTTAGTACGATCATCATATGTTATGCGTAATATTCAGCCAAATCTTAACATCCCACCATCATAGACTTCAATCAATGGGATTAGCCTTACGTCAAAACCGAACGAAAAGCCCACTTAAGGGGTTACAGCCACTTGTCAGGGTGGCAAAAATTTAAAAATGTTTTATTGCATATTCGTTAATAATAAACTTTCAAAAATATCCACACACAATTTTATAATGATCAGAGTTATAGGGTTTTCCAATAAAGACTTGACATCTTTTTTTTTAAATAAAACGCAAACCATTTGAGATATCGGCTTGAAGTACAATCAAAACATTTATGAAAGGAACTCGACTTCGTTCATATGCCCACCTCGGGCACGTTTGGAGCGGCTGATTCTTTGGACCCAATTTTCAACGACTCGGCCACACATTTCGGCCGAAACGGACGCTATTTCGCGTTCAATGTTGGTTCTGAGCTCTTCCAACGTCGTCGGCGTCTGGCATAAACCAATAACTTAACAGAAAATAGTCAAGCGGCGTTAAATCGCACGAACGAGGCGGCCAATCGACTGGCCCATTTCTTGAGATAACACGCTCACCATACTTACTCTTCAATAAATCGATTGTAGCGTGTGCTGTGTGGCTTGTGGCAACATCCTGTTGAAACCACATGTCGTCCAAGTCCATATCTTCCAATTCGGGCCAAAAATAATCGTGATCATGGCGCGATAACGCTGACCACAGTAACGTGACGATCGTTATCGTCGACGAAAAAATATGGCCCAATAACGCCGCCGGCATGCTGCAAACCGCACCAAACAGTTATTTTTTGTGGATGAAGTGGTGATTCATGAAGCACATGTGGATTTTCACCCGACCAATAACGCATATTTTGCTTATTGACGAACCCATTGAGCCAAAAATGAGCTTCGTCACTGAAGATGATTTTGCGATGAAATTCATCATCTTGGTGCATCTTCTTCAGAACCCAATCGGAGAACGTACGTCGCTTCAAATGGTCCATCGGCTTCAATTCTTGAGTCAGCTTGATCTTGTATGGGTGTAAACCAAGATCCTTACGCAAAATACGCCATAATGTGTTCTGAGCGATGCCCAATTCTTGCGAACGCCGTGGAATTGACTGATTTGGATCGTTTGCTACGGACGCCTGAACAACAGCGAAATTTTCGACACTTCGATCAACCTGTTATCTCACTGACACGGCAACATAACACAACGATTATGTAGACTCAAATGTTTGCACTAAAATTGTTATTGCCTGTCTACTAGGGCGAGAATTACGACCGAAAATTGGAGTTAACGCTCTTAAAGTTACAGTCACCGACTCCGAATTTCGGTAGAAAATTTTTATAATTTGCAGACGTTTGCTCGTTCGTGTACTTTACCATGATGAAAATGTTGAGTTTACTGAATAAATTGACAGTGACAGTTTGATAATTAGTGAAAGAGTGCGTTCACAAATTAAATTCAAAGTTGTCAAGTACCTATTGGAAAACCCTTTAACTTATGAAGCAAACCTTTTTTAAATTCAAATAAACTATTACTTTCTATTAATTAATTATTTCGCAATTTTCGTCTTTGAAGGATGTCTTCACATACATTTTGGACGAACTGGTCATAGATAAACACTGTCAATCAGTATGGGTGAGTTCATAATTGTAAAAATGCTGCAATTTTGCTGCGAAATTATATTCGGAGAGGTTAGCAAAAATGTAAGTAGCAGTTTGAGATTTAGAAAAAGAAAAACAAAAATTAACATAATTCGTAATGTTTTAAGGAAGATAGCGAGTTCAATTAAATTTTGAAGCAGAACAAAAAATGCAGTTTGTCTAAACTATAGATAATCATACAAAATTTTCAAAAGAAGCCTTTTAGGCGTTGTACTTTTTAGAAATTAGTTTTTGCGTCTTCGGTATTAATTAACACCTGAAATGTTTCTAATCTGCGACAGCAATCCTGCAGAAAGTTGTGTTTACTAAGCCTGAAAACGCAAAGTCAAGAAAACGTTTGTTATTTCAACACACACAATGTAACAAAACAAATGATTTCGTTTTTCTGTTTCGTTTGAGTGTGTTATGAAAAGGCAAAACTGAGTTTGCGACTTATTTATTGTGAAGTTCGTCACATATTCTCAAAGAAAGCTCTCAAATAAATAAAGGCCAGTGCACAAAAAAAAAAAAAACAAATTTTGTTTCTGGAAAACAACTTTACAGCTATTGTTTTTCTGTTTCGTCTTGTCTTTTTGTTTTGTCGCATGCGATATGTGCTGCGTCATAAGCAAGTGTGTAATAATCGACAACGACGATGCTTGTTTGAAATATATTTGCTGCGTTCGGTGTATTTTCGACAACCAATACTGCAGCACATCGAGCCAAAAACAAGTTTTTTTGGTTCGTCTGCTTTGGTGTATGTTGGCTCATAAGAATCAATGGATTTTTCATCAGTCAACAAAAAAAAAAACGGTTTTGTCTGATCCGGTGTGTTTTCGTCCTAATGCTTTAAAGTTTTACTCCAGTAATTTCTTACATTCATGAATTCGCCCTATCTGCCGGCATTCCGACCATTATAATTTTAGCTGCTACTCTTCGATTTTTGGCAGAATCTCACTATCAGCATGAGTTAGGCAAGGATTATTTGGAATGATATCGCAATGAAGTGCTTCAAAAGTACTCAAGCAAGTGACATTTGTAGAGAAAGCTTTGCCAGAAATGTATAACTCTGCTGTCGCAAAGTGAAAACAATAAGGTTTTTACCAAAATTGGTATTCCTAGGGTAATTGATTGCATAGATGGTACGCATACTGCAATAAAACATATTAAAAACAATTTTTAAAACCAAGAACAATTGTTCACAGAGTTTTTCGTTCGAGTAAAAAGTAGGAATACAGTCAATGGTATCGAGACATTGAAAGTCAAAATACCGATTACTCGATTTCGAATAACTTTCGATTCGAATCGAATCTCAGAATAAGGGTGAATAAAATGAAATCACTTCAACGTATTTTGTTGCAGGACAAAAATAGGCATGCCAATTCGTCTAGAGATGGTTGGAGGCTCTCTATGAATTCAAAATTTCTTTTTTCGATTTCCACTTTTCCTCTCTCACCGGCAACAATGTCTTTGTGGCGCAAGGCATCCTTTTCTGAATCTGTCTTTAAGAACTTCAGAATTTTATTCTTTGTTTGTTTTTTTTTTTCTTGTCCTCGTCCTCCAAAAACGCGAAATCAGTTTCATACGAATTGCGCTGATGGAACTATCGTGCCTTCCGCAGTGTGTTTTATCGAATTCTTCGAAGGCTTCCCAAGTATTATCACCTCACTCAGATTCACTGTTACGCCTTTTAATTCGCTTACATCTAGTCATCAGTTCTTTTTTTTTCGTGTTGTGGGCACGACTTCAAGTGTAACAAATTAAAAGTCGTTTCAAAATCGAATCGAATATAACAGCGCTATCTGACGGCCAATAAGCTGAATTGCATAGAAGAAAACATTTTTACACCAAAGTCACAAACCTTTAAAAGTATTTTTGTTGTAGAATAAGTAGAAGAAAAAATACTAAGAAGTCGATCCAGTTTTGCTTGAAGTCGCAACGACTGTCAAAATAACTCGCAGTAAAATTACATGACGCCAATTTCGGAAATGGTCGAACATGGTCGTTTCAAAATACACAACTACCTTTTTTTTTATTAGCTCTAAAACAACACTCCATAGAACCATTTTTTCCTCCATCCCACAGCGATGTCTGGCTCTATTAAGATGCGTTCTGTACCTTCGTCGTTGTTCCCAAAAAAAAAAAAATTATTTTCATTACATATTACTCGTATTTCAATAAATTTTACATTTTTCCTCTTCAAAAAACACAAAACTATTCCGCACTAAAATATGATTGAAGTTAACATAATTTTTTTTTCTGCAGCCACAATTGAAATACCTAATGTGCGCAAGGATCACGACATGTTGACCTTTATGAACCCAAGAGCAAAGCAGTTTGACCTTTATGAACCCAAGAGCAAAATATTTAGTTCTGCACAAAATCTGCATTATTGAACGCACCTTTGTCAGTATGACGTTTTCGTGCCTGTTCACATTGGCGTGTGCAGGAAGATTGTCCAAAAGACAGGGAACGCGTTTTATTTGAGTGAGAAGAAGAAGCATTACTTCCACCGAAAATCCACTTCTGAACTGGATTTTCGGGTGAAGCACGACGTTTTTTCCCATATCGTTCCATTTTTGACATATTTTTTAATTTTAGTTTTCATCGTTAATGAGCAAGGAAGTGTAGAGAAGAGAAAAAAAGTGTCCTCTCAGACAAACTGCTCAAATTTAAAATGGTCCTATTCAAGTGCTCCACTTGTCAAAGCGTCTTTTACCCCCATGCAAATGTGAACATGCAGGACTTTCATGCTCATGCCAATGTGAATAGGCACTTTGAAAACACCCAAAATTGCTTTTGCAGCATATTCGAAAACACAAGTTACCAAGGTCATGTGTTCGAAAATGCCGTCATAGCAAAAAAAAAGAAACATGTTCGTAAACGTCATTTGCGTGACATTTGCAGTGTAGCAAAGGATATAAAATAAATGCATGTGCGAATTTTATATCCTTTGCTTTTTCCAACAAAAAATCTATGCAAAGAAATTCTCATCATCATCATCAGATCCATGTCAGTCGCTGATATATTCAAAAACAATGGTAAAAATGTTGCTGTTTCTATGATACAATAAGTACAGAGCGCAAAGAAGAAAGTTTTGGAATACTTCAATTAACAGGAAACGAAAAAGAAAAAGGAAAGGCCAAAAATCGCAGCTCTAAACGAGCTCCAATCAATTTTACAAATGATGCAAACGTATAATTAGTTCGAACATAACAGTCCAAATACCGGTATCGACTAAACGATAACTAAAATATAGCAAGCACACTAATGCCATTTCTTCCATTCTGGCACGGACGAATGCATCTATTATTATATTAAATCATTTTGTTCTGTTTTGTGAACCTTAGAGATCTTCGCATCCGAGTATATGGGAGAAACTATCCACCACTTAGCATTATATTAAATCCGAGTTTATTTCGGCTTTTATTCTTCTATTCTGTTTAAACGTGAAATCCTGTTGTTCCAAATACGATCATAAAATAATCCTGACCAGTCTCTATCCTATGGCTAGTTTAAGTATCGCTCTTATACAGGGTTTTTCGTTAGATACGCCTCAATTTGCTTCTTAAACATCAATGTGTATTTAATGTATCAATGCAATTTTTTATTTTGGATTGAAATATAGGTACATACCCGTACATGATTGATACGATTTGTTATGAAACATGATATCATTTAAATGTCCTCCCCGTAACCGCTTGATTGAGTAAGATGTTAATGTGTCATAATAGCTCCAAAGAGAAGTGCCTAAATCGAGGCGAGGATATTTCTGTCTTCAAAAATTCGATTGTGACGCTCTGACACGCAAATAGCACCGTCTTGTTAAAACCACATATGCTTCAAGACATCAAGTTTCAATTTACCAACAAAAAAATAAAAAATAAAAAAATTGGTTAAAATTGATTAGCGGTCTTCATTGACTGTAACCCACTCACCTCTGGTGGAACGCCTCCGGTGTTCGTTTGACCAAATGCGGCAATTTTGTTTAATAACAAAACCAATTAAACAAAATTAATGAAATTTATGCCTCGTCACTGAGTGAAAATCCGGGGTAGGTGTCATGTATTGTACATATTTTGAAGAGACCTGCAATTTTCCAACATTTTCGAAATCTTCGTCATGCAGTTTTATTTCGACTTGTTTTGAAAATCGTTTCGACTTCAATTGAGTCATTAAGCTAAATTCGATCGATTTGTTATTACTTGTAAGTTTTTTTACTTATCGAAGAACAAAAATACTTTTCAAGTGTTGGGACTTTGGTGTAAAAATGTTTTTTTTTTCATGTAATTCAGCATACTGACCTTCAGATGCCGCTGGCGTAGATCGAAGATGATATATGACGCGGAAGTCAAAACAAAGTAACCCGGGTCTTCCATATTCCATAAAGCCCAATCAACGAAAATTCGTGCTCGATGGTCATTTAGCCTTAGCTCTTGGGTCAATACGATCTAATGTATGGACGTATAGCCAAAGTCTTTTTGCAAAAACCCCATGAGGCGGAATGAATTGATTGCGGTATTGTCTTACCGACTCGCGTACAGCCCTAATATTCTCTTCATCTCTGTTGTCGTTCAGTCTCACTGGCACGGTAATATTTGGAGTGCATAAGTCGATTTGGATATTTTACTAAACGCTCACTTGTTCCTTTATAGGGACGGTTCTAACCATCGAAAAGGCATGGAATGAAGTGGTAACTGACCGGAAATTTAAACAAAAAAATTTGGCTATTAAAAAACTGGATTGTCGGTACAATGACTAGGGAACGTATGTATAATGGCAACGTAGAATTGATATACGTAGAATAGTATGCATTCAAGAAACTAATTGGAGTAACGTCGAAAAAAGGGCCGTTACTTGAGCTCCCAAAATTTGGAAATGCATCATGTTAGGTCATTTCATCTCAAGTTAGTAGTTTACGAAATACGAAACAACTTGTTCACACTACAAAACTCAAAATGAGGTATTATTTTACATAGCCCTATTTTACAAAATAAAATAAACAGCTGCTTTGGAATTTTTTTCCGTAAAATACATTTATTATTGCGCAATGTAAATGCAATAAAATTTTTCTTAAAAAAGATTAATTTTATGACACCTTGGAAAAAGGTACCGTCTCGAGTAGGTAACGCCCATTTTTTCAGGTAAAAACAATACGGCCCTTTTTTGATAAAAAAAAGGTAAGCAGATGTAAATTATTTGAATAGTCAGTTTTTCACCGGTATATTGACGTTTACGAGTTCATAATATACCCGATGATGGATTTTTCAACAGAAGAATATGCTGACATGGTTTATGTCTATGGTTTCTGCAACGGTAACGGTCAACGTGTGAGAATGGAATATCTGAGAAACACCGTCATAGGACTGCTTCAAATTGCAGAACATTTATTAGAATGTTTTCCAGACTGAGGGAAACAAGTCTCTCGAGGAAATCCTCAAGAGACTCACATCCTGCCTTAGCAGAAGGCGTTTCCAGCTACTAATACGTTTTACATTACGTTAGAAACCATCCAAATATCGGTCTTAAACAACTAAGCAGACATTTTAATATTACAGCTGGAGAATTCTACATTCAGATGCGTTTGGAATTCTGAAAAGACACTTTGTAGAAGACAAATTTATTGGCCGGGTTATATGGACGGATGAGTTCGAATTTACCAGGAATGAAATCACTAATTTCCACAATTTACATACCAGGGCAGCCACTCCATGAAACACAGAGTTTTTCAGAACAAGTTCAACGATATTGTGTGGGCAGGCATATTGGTTAAAAAACTGGTTAGACCTATCGGAATCTTTGCGAAACAAATTACCAGAACTATTAGGTAATATATCACTGCAAGAAACCAGCTAGATGGCGCCCCCGCATATTATGGTCATGCAGTTATAGAGTGATTAGAACGCATGTATGAAAATTCGTGGATAGGGTGGGATGAACAATTCTGTGCCCTCCAAGGTCTCCGGACTTGACCCCAATGGACTTGCATTTATGTGGACGGCTGAAGGACATCGTTTATAGAAATTGGATGACTTGGCGAGGCAGCTGCGAAAATCCGACAAGAATTGAGGATAATGGACATTGTTAGAGCCTTTGAAAGACAAGCTTTGGCGTGCATACAAGGCAATGGTTTGCGCTTTTAACAATTGATATGATACAAGGTTTAATAAGAAAAAAATAGAAATAAAACTTTGCAATTTTTTTTCTAAAATTTTTTAACAATTTTACCTGTTTCTATAAGTTGGGTTGTATCTTGAAGACTGCCGGCTTGAGATGAAACAACTTGAATTTTTCTTTGTTTGCAAATACTAAAATTATGACAAAAACAAAATTTTAAGTTTAAAAAACAAATAACTTTTGGCAAATTAATTTTAGAGCCACATTTACTTTGAATCAATTTAAGTACTCATAATTACGAGTTCAACAATACCCCATTTGTTACTATACACTCATACGAGGGGCGATCAACATATTCTCGGTATCGGGGTGAAGCTGTGGTTGTATATATAAATTGACTTATTTATCAAGTAATACTATTATTTTAGTGCATTCATGTAAAATTTCATATAAATGTGATTATTAATTCGCGTTTTATCTCTAGTTAAACAGAATCATAATGGCAACTGAGACGATGATGGTGAAAATTGAGCATCGCGCTGTAATTAAATTTCTCACTAAGCAAGGAAAAAGTCAAAAAACTATTCATGAAGAGATGGTGACTGTTTACCAGGGTTCCGCACCTTCATTATCAACTGTGCAAAAGTGGTCAAGTGAGTTCAAGAGAGGCAGAGAGAGCATTGAAGACGACCCCCGCTCCGGCGCCCCGGCTACTGCTTGTACGGGAGAAAGCATCAAAGAAGTCGAAAAACTTGTTCTTGAGGATGCCCGAATAAAGGTGAAAATGATGGCAGATATCACCAAGCTTTCAATTGGTACCATTCACACCATTCTTCATGACCATCTTAACCTTTCAAAGGTCAGTGCAAGGTGGGTGCCACGAATGCTCACAGCGCCTCAGAAAAAAGTGAGAATCGCATGCTGTAGAGAGCTTTTGGAGATGTGTAGTGAGAACGCGGACGGTGTTATGGATCGAATTGTTACTGGGGACGAAACATTGGTCCACCACTATGACCCTGAAAGCAAACAAGAGTCCATACAGTGGCATAAAAAAGGAACAGACCCCCCGAAGAAGTTCAAAGTCACTCCGTCTGCCGGGAAGCTCATGGCCACAGTTTTTTGGGACTCAAAAGGAATCTTGCTCATTGAGTACAAAAAAAAAAGGTGAAACCATAAACACCACATCCTACGCTTCCACTTTGCATAATTTGCGGGAGGAAATTAAAAAGAAAAGACGGGGTAAACTCGCAGCGGGTGTGTTGCTTTTTCATGACAACGCTCCTGTTCACACGGCTCGAGTTTCCAAGGCTGCTGCGCGAGATTGTGGTTTCGAAGAAATCCAACACCCACCCTATAGTCCAGACCTTGCCCCTAGTGATTATTTCCTGTTTCCGGATTTGAAAAAATGTCTTCGTGGAAAAAGATTTTCGGATGATGAAGAACTCAAGTCGGCAATAAATGGGTATTTTGCAGAGAAAGAGGAAATTTATTTTTTTGAGGGTTTAAAAAAGCTTATCTCAAGATGTAACAAATGCATTGATGTTAGGGGAGATTATATTGAAAAATAAAAACAATTTAAATTGAATTCGCATTTTCCTTCATATCGATACCGAGAATATATTGAACGCCCCTCGTAAACTTAAAAGATGAAAGATTTTTAATAGGAGTAAACCTTGCTTAAAATCTTGGTATCCATTCCTCCCCCTCCATTCATATGATTTTTTCTCAGAAAATATCAATTAATCTCCCCTTAAAGTCTTCGATATATTATCCGGAACACCCAGTAGATATTCTAGTGGCTAATGTAATTTTAGAGTACTATCTAACAATCACTTCTGTTAGGCAGCGGGCCAAAGATCGGTTATTAGGCAGAACGAACCACTCAATCTCGTCAATGAAAGCGAAGACTTTCATCCACCACGCAAAAATTAAAACATTAGTAGGTAGTACAGATAACAATATCTTAACTAAAGCATAACCAGTCTGCCGGAACCGACAGCTTACCTGCCGAGCTATTTAAAGCAGCAACAGTTGGTTTGTAGGAGGTGAGCATACACCAACTCATTTCTAAAATTTAGTCGGAGGAAAGTATGAAACACACCTCAGCATGGTTTGTCCAACGCACAAGAAAATGAGGCCATCTAAACTGTGCCAACGGTCAATTTAACATCTTTGGCATCCCTTACAATACAAACTCGTCAGATTGTGGATGGAGAAATGTGATTCTCTGCTGTGTAACTACCTTAACATCATACTTGAGCAAATTGTCGAAAAGCAGGATTTTACTGAGTAGCTGTGCAGCTACTGATATTATTGGCAGAACGTAGCGAACTCACACTGGTGCGTTTACAAGTATTGGAACAGAAGCAGGAAAAATTAGTGTAGTTGCGGATGAGGACTGTAGTGTATTCGTAAGACGAAATAAAAAACGTGTGCTTTCCTTAATGGCTGATTGACAAGTCATTTATTCAAGTTATTTCATTTTACTTCCGATATTCTTCGTTAGGTTACAACTAAGTGATGTATATAAAAATAAATCGCATTAAGCATGTTCTTACTGCTCCTGGACACCCAGCGACGAATGGCCAGGCAGAAAATTTTATTAAAACACTAAAAAAGTCAATCTTAGCAAGTCTTAAAGTTGACAATAATTCTTGTTTAGATACCATTTTGAATAGATTTTTGATTGACTATCGCAACACCAAACACTGTGCTACAGGTGAATCACCTTCTAAGCTTTTTCTAGGGAGACTTTTGAAATCCCGTCTAAGTAGATTAAAGCCACCTACAACAAGACAAACTATAGTTGAAAGTCAAAGTAGTAATGTAGAAAATTTCAAAGGTAAACGCAATGCTGTGTTTTCAGCAGGGCAATGCGTTATGATAAGAGACTACAAAAACCCTAACAAACCTAGCTGGACTCAAGCTACAATAAAAGATAAGATCGGTCCTTGATCATATACTTGTATCATTGCTCGCGACAACAGGGAAATAAAAAGACACTCGGATCAAATTAGAAATAAAAATCCTGGAATTGGAACTAACGTTCAAGGAGAACTTAATCACCAGAACAAAGAATCGAGTGCAGTAGGGAATAGTCCTTATATTTCAGATCAAACTCCGGAAGCTGTCCCTAGTAGAACGTTGAGACCACGCCAAGAAGGTATATGTTATAAAGAATGAATTAAATTAAATATTATGAATTTATGAATAATGTACAAATAATTGAAGTTTTTGAATTATGAAATTTAATTTTATCATTATTTTAAGTTTTCTTCTGTTCTACTAATAATCTCATTTCATTTCATTTACACATTAGTCATCATTACTATTATTCTTACACAATAAATATTGTATTTAGTAGTAAGTAATTTATAATATCTTAAGCGTCTATCTTATGGGAGGACATGTAGAGTTTTGCTATAGTGGCATCACTTAGTTGTAACCTAACGAAGAATATCGGAAGTAAAATGAAATAACTTGAATAAATGACTTGTCAATCAGCCATTAAGGAAAGCACACGTTTTTTATTTCGTCTTACGAATACACTACAAGGACAAAACCAATTAATGCATTTTTTTAGAGGTTTCTTGAATTGGTAACTTTTTTCTAGCGACAGCTAGTAGCTGACGTGTGCTCAGTTTGGTTTGCTACTCGTATTTTACCATAAATAGCCCTATGCCAGAATATAATTGTCCATCTGACCAAGTAATTCGAATAACCATGGATCGTTTTCGCACTAAGTATCCTCAAATTTATAATGCACATTGCAGGTACGTTCGTACACTGCGCTCCGAAAGAGCTGGTCTGGTGTGCATCGTGGTATTTATGCGAAACTGAATGAGTATATTGATCATCGTGCACAGCAATTGTAGCTGGGTCTATCCACTTTATGGAAGGTTTTGCATAAAGGTCTTGGTTCGAGAGCTTACAAGATCCAGCTCGTGCAAGAATTGAAGCCGCTTGACCATTGTGTGTATCGAACATCCAGTGAATGGAACGAAAACTAGATTGTTCCACAAAATTAGGCTATTTTTTGGTTAAATGGCACAAAATGTCGGTGTTCATGGGCTGGTGGAATCATTGGAACATTTTTCAAAAATGATGCCGGCCAGAGTCAGTGGACAGCGCTTTAGATCATGATTCTTTTTTCCTCAATTGAATTGCATTAATGTGAAAGAGCTGTGGTTTCAACAAGACGGCGCGCTATGTCAATCGGCCCTCACCACAATCACTTTATTGAAGGAAACATTTCATGAGCGCATAATTTCGCATAATAGACCTATGAATTGGCCTTTAAATTTATGGAATTTAACTCCTTTGGATCATTATGGGGACATGTGTCGCTAGTACTCGTACATACCGATAAACCGGAGAACGACTTGGAAACCAAACTTCGAAGCTGCTCGAAAAGTGGCCCATCGTTTTGAGAGCAAGATTTTTTAAGTGATTTCTAGGTCCTTTGAGTTAATGGGTTTTGGAGGAGGAGGTATAGCAGCGAACCCTATGAGATGTTAATCGAAATTTATTTGACCAGAATAGTGCGCTTCATTCGCCTGAGAGGCCGGGACATATATACAGACCGATCATAAGTATCCGTTTGAGAGGGTGTCCGCCTAAAAGAAATACGCAAATTGAAAACTCTTAATACTACATATGTACGAGTATGTATTTACATTTTTATTTAAAACGTATATAAAAACAAATGTTTTTATCTCTAGGTATAATTTTAATTTTAATGACACAAATATTCATGTATTGTTGTTTGTCTTCTCTTTTTCTTTAAAATCGTATTTTTAATTTAGAAAGAAGGTCTAAAGACTCTGAATCGTCGGGATATCCGGCAAAACTTTTAAGCTGCTTGGTTAGGCTAATAGCTCTACCGAAAGTTCTTGCATCTCAACTGGATTTATTTATACTGGTCATCTAGGTTCAAAAGTCATTTAAGTTTTCATCATCCGTTAACTTAAATATATTCTTGTTTTTCAAGATATCTGCAAGTAGGTACGCCAAGTGGTAGGTCATCTTTTGGATCATATATAAGAGCCTCAGTTAAGCAATCTTCACTTTGCGTATTTTCATGCTTAAACCCTGCCTTACGGAAGCAATTTTTAATCGTTTCTTTTGACACTTGATCCCAAGCAGCTTTTGGAAAGTAAACTGCATCTTCTTCTTAATTAACTTAAAAGCTGTACCAGCCGTTTCAATATTAATAGAAGATGTTTTAATATTAGAATTCGGTAATAGTTTTTGAAATTTTTTATAATTCCTTGGTCAAGTGGTTGACAAGCTGATGTACAATTAGAGGGCAAAAACAAGATTTTAATATTTTTTAGGGGGACGACTTGTTTCTTTTGCTATTTTCCAATCAAATAATGTCATAATTTGTCCGGTCATCCACGTTTTTTTTATTATGTTTCCAGGTTACATTCAAGTTATTCACGTTAATATTTTTAAATGCTCTGGGCTTAGCCGCCTTACCCATTACTAAGAGTTTTTCTTTTTCTCTCACCATATTTGAACAATGCAAAATAGTTAATCTCTCTTTGGGATATTTACCACCAATACATTTTTCTTTTTCTAATGTAAGTGATTTGTCTGGCAGGGCCCTAAAATACAGGCCCATCTCGTCAGCATTATAGACGTCTCTTGGTGAATTGTGCTTAATTAAAGAAGGGCATTTTCCCAAAACGATACAACATCTTCAGCATCAACCGAAGCTCCTTCTCCGCTTTAAAACTTGTGTTTGGCCAAATTCTAAATTTATTTAACCAACCAGAGGAATCACTAAATGTAGAATGTCCCAGAGACTCGGCTATTTCCTTTGCCTTGCATCGTATTAGCGGACCTGAAAAAACAAACTAACTAATTTTTTGCAGTTTGGTTAGAACCGACCTACTGATAATATCATCTTTTTCAATTTTCCTTCGAAAAGATATTGAAAGAAATTATCTGAAAACCTATTTTATGTTTATACTTGTTAAAGGAATTCCCTCATGGCGAGCTGCTGTAAACCAGTCATAACAAAATTTGGCGATTTTGGTTCCATCACCTAACTGCATCACCTAAAAGCTTCTCTTTTCATTAAAATTGCTGTTCGACATCCATTTGTGTAAAAGACTTTCTCTATTTTTTATAATATCAGCAGCTTGTCTTTTTCCAATATTATAACTCTTGGATTAAGTTTCTTACACTTAACTTTTCCTTATTGTAAACTTCAACAATTTCAATTTTTTGTTTAAGCGTGAGAATTTTTCTATTAAATCCCCGTGTGTATCGAGAAGAATGGCAACGAGATCGATGAATATCCGAGTTGACGAGGAAGTCCCTCATTAAAGGCCGGCAGCAATGACAGCGCGCGGTGCGAACAACGACACTCGTCCCAAAAAAATAATACACGACGTTTATTTTTTATTTCATTTTTTTTTTGTTTTGTCCGGTTCACACTTTCCGGCGCGAAAATTTGCTAAGAAAATCGACCCATGCGTAGCCAAAATAACAAAAATTTAGATTTTTACAAAAAGTGCTCCAATTTATTGATATAAAGAAAAAACTAAAATTTGAACCAGTGCACCGCAAGGGTCAGTTTATTTTTTGTGGTGATCCTGGAAACATGATTTATTTTTTCTCAAACACAGAGGAAGTTTGCAAATGGAACAAATACAATTTGCAAGCGTACTGTAGATGGAACATCTTCGACGGGTACTGCGTTCCGGCTGATGAGCGGCAGACAATATACGAATTTCATATAGAACGAGAGACTTACAAGCTTTTTTGGCAATAACGGGTAATAATCTTTTCAACGGGTGTTGCAATATATCCGGTTCCATCATTTCATGCTTTTTCTGTCCAATTTATATACCAGGGTTATCTGAAAAGTTTCCGACCGCAACGTAAAGATAGTGGCACTCGTCAATATGAGCTAGTGAATGCTAGTTGTGCATCTTTTGACAGTTACTTACCGAAGTTTCAGTCATTTTGGACGCGCAGTTTTTAGTTGACAGTCGTTTGAGTCACATCGACTCACTCGATTTTTTTTGTGAAAATGGAAAAAATTGAGTATCGAGCTGTTATTAAATTCTTGTTTTTGAAAGGCAATACGCTTACGCAAATCAAAAATGAGTTGGACTCTGTGTATGGGGACTCTGCACCACCATTTACCACAGTGAAATTTTGAGTTTACCAAATGGTGTTAGACGACCGCCGAATTAAAGTGAGAGGTTATGAAAATGTTCAAAGAACGTGTTTGTTACGTATTCACCCCTATTCCCGTTGTCGTTTGTCGTTAACGACACTAGTTGTTTGTCATGTCGTGTCATTTATTAATCGGTATTCTATAACAATTTCGACACGACAAATTTGTAGTAGAATCGTCAACGACGAAATTGTAATAAAATCTCTAAATACATGAAGTTGGGTAGGTCTTGTTTTAAACGTCAGTTTATATTTATTTGGAAATTATTTCAAAAAGTTACGTTAGGATTCAAAGTTAAATAACAAAATAAAGATTAAAATATGGACAGTATTGCGATTTTTTTTTCTTCTCCATCTTCGGATGAGGAAAATCATGAGTGCCAAAAAAGGAATTTGACAAGTATCCGAAAAAAATTAAGACAACACTCGAATCCTTTTGTTTTGCCTAATGAAAAGTAAGTTTAAAAGCTGAATTAAAATTTGATTTTTTTAATAGATGAATTCGTTTTAGGTTTATACAATATTTCCAGTTAACCAAGGAAGCATTTCAAAGTGTGTTGGAGGTTGTAAGTAACAATCTTCCAGGCAGTCTGCGATCATCATCGGTACCTCCTATACTGAAGCTAGCAGCAACGTTGAGGATTCTTGCTGAAGGTTGTTACCAAAGTGGAGCGGGCAACGATTTTAGCTTGGGACTAGCTCAACCAACAACAAGCAAAATATTTGGGCAGCTAATCACAGTTCTTGAAGCGCATATTTGCCCTCAGTGGATCAAATTTGAAATGACACAGGAGGAAAAAAACCAAACAAAATTGAATTTTTTCCAAAGAACTGGCTTTCCTGGAGTAATTGGGTGTATTGACGGCACCCATATTAAAATCTTACCACCGAAAAAAGAAAAGCAGCACGAGTATTTGAATAGAAAAGGATTTTATAGCCTAAATACAATGATTGTAAGTTGAGTTTTATTTAATTAAACTTTTACAATATGTATAACTATATTTATTTTATTTGGGGTTTGCGATAGTAAAATGTCTATCAGATATATTGACGCCCGACAGCCAGGTTCCTGCCACGATGCTCTGGTGTGGAGTTGCAGCGAACTAAAACAGACATTAAACGCCAAATATGAAAGCGGGGAAAGAAATTCTTGGCTTCTAGGTAATTATCATTTGATTGAAAAAGGTAATCTTGTCAAAAACTAAATGTTTTTAAACTACTCAGGCGATGCAGGATATCCTCTCCAACCTTTTCTAATGACGCCGTTTAAATCAATGCAGGTGGGAAGTCGCCAAAGCAGATATAATGCAGAGCATGCAAAGGCGAGAAACATCGTTGAAAGAACGATAGGAGTTTTAAAAAACCGCTTCCGTTGTTTAATTGGTGCTCGACAAATGCACTACACCCCAAAGAAAGCTGCGCAAATTACAAATGTATGCGCAGCTTTGCATAATATTTGCATTTACTATAGAACTGATATTACTGTGCAAAGTGTAAATAGCATCGAAATTGAAGAGACTGCAGAAAATAACACCGAAAATGAAGAAGCCACAACAATTACGAGTAGAAACCACATAATGAATTCGTTTTAAAAGTTTTATTTAAAAAAAATCCAATCAATTCATTTAAAAAATATATACTAAAAACTACTCAAGAAAGCGTTTGTATCACTAACATCACAGAAATAAAATACATATATAGAAAAAAAAGTTAAAAGTCGCCTTCATTATGTCTAGCTTTTAACTCAAATTTCGTCTTCAAATCTTGTTTTCTTCTTTTCAACTCCAACTCTTCTTGTTTTAATTTTATTTCCTCCATTCGCAGTATTTCGTTTCTTTTTCAATCTTCTTTATACACCTGCAGTTTCTCTTGTTCTAATTTAAAAATTTTTCGTTGGTGTCTCCCAGTTTCCCTCATATAGTTTTCAATACGTCGTAAGCTTCTTTTTAATTCCTAGTACAGATCGTCCTGTATGTATATTGATCTGTCTTGTCCAAAGTGCCTCTTTATTATTTTCTTCAAATGCACGCTTCTTGGGGTGAGATCTATGTAACTCTGTACACTTGGAAACTGCTCGACACGCGTCACTGGATGGTTGTTCGATTTGCACCTCATTTACAACATCCTCCACGGGAAGATGTTCTGGTGGAGCAGAAGCAGACAATCCAGACGATGACGGGAAAAGTGAGGCTGCCGATGTTGATGGAATTGGTGATAAGCCAAAAGCTACACCTTGTGGATTTAAAATTTTTTTAAATTGCATTAAATCAGCAACCGTTTCTTCCAATGGAGAGAGAATATATTGGTTGATTTTTCCTCCTCCTGTTGCTTTCATTTCATTTTTATTGTGTATTAATTTTTTTTTACTTTGAATTTCATGTCAGCCCAAACCTATGAAAGAACAATGATTGAAATTGTTTTAAAAACAAAGTTTTTTACTTACTTGTCTCATCGGTGGTCCCAGGCTGTTCAAATTAGTTGCTACGGAGTTCCATTCATTTTTAAAATTTATTTTATTTACTTCCTTGCTAAATCCCCTAGCAAGGTAAGATTTTTCCTGCATTACGGAAAAAAGATATTCAAATTGTTTCTTATTTGTAATTTTTGTCCTTAAAAAATCAAAATAAATTGAGATTTGAAATAACAAATAAAAATATGAATTTTACTTACATTTTCCAGCCATCTACCTCACTGTTGTCAACTTAAATGCGAACAACGACGAAAATAATCGTTTTTTACGACCTTTGTCGTCTCGTTTTTAATTAGGGAATACCGAATAATTGCCGAAAACGAGATTCTACTACAAACATGGCGTTGGAAATTTCGTCACGACGCTTCTCGTTTCGTTTCGTTAAAAAACGACAAAAGGAATACAGATTTAGTCGTGTCGTTTTTTTTGTTGTTGAAAACGACAACGGGAATAGGGGTGATTAAATCAAGTTTTAGGTATGAGAAAGCTGTCCGCGCGTTGGGTGCCGCGTTTGCTTACGTTAGACCAAAAACGTGTTCGAATGAACATTTCCAACGCTCTGTTGGCGCAGTTTAAGCGCAATAAATCCGAGTTTTGGCGCAGATTAATTACTGTAGATGAAACTTGGATACACCATTATACGGCCGAAACAAAAATTCAGTCAAAATAGTGGGCTGTAAAGCAAAAACTGTTTTTTCGGCTGGAAAACTGATGGCGATTGTTTTTTGGGATAGTAAAGGCGTTATCTTAATCGATTATCTTTGAAAAGGAAAAGCCATTACAGGAGCATACTACACACCATTACTTGAAAAGCTGAAGGCAGAAATTGCGGAAAACGGAAACATTTGCAGGAAAAGAAAATCCTGTTTCACCAAAGTAACGCGCCGTCTCACACCTCAGCAGTTGCCATGGCGAAAATCCTTGAATTACGGTTTGAACTGCTTGACCATCCGCCTTATTCACCACATCTAGCCCCAAGCGACTTCTTTTTGTTCCCTCATCTAAAAACTGCGCTCGGAGGACAGAGATTTTCGTCAAATGAGGAGGCAATCATCTTCGTGAACAATTATTTTGCAGAGAAAAACGCCAAGTACTCGTACTATTTGGACGGGTTAGAGAGATGGGATCATCGCTGGGAGAAGTGTGTAGAGTTACCCATAACAAAAGCAAAAACAGCATCTAACCGCTCAATTTTGACTTTAGAAATCCAAACATCAAAAATTTGCTTTTTCGTGATTTCGATGGGCATCCTAAACAACGAAAAATTTAGTATGAGTGTCGCTCCTGTGCGCAAGAAATTGAAACACATTTTAGCAGTGCATATGCAAGGCTTTAGAACAAACACTGTCTCCAACTTGAACAACACTGAACAACTATACTTTTCGTCTAATGAATACAAAAAACACATATTGTATCTATAAAATTTACTTTCATTTACCCCTTATATTAAGCAAAATCTCTAATTATTTAAGAAAAACTTACTTTTATATCAATTGACTGTTTACTTATTGAGAAAAAACAAAAAAAAAGCTATAAAATGTACGCGAACCAATTAAAAACGATATAAACACTTTGTCTTCAAATTGACCTTATAATAAAAATTATACACAATTTGAAGTTTGAGATGCCTTTTTTTTTGTTGCACTAAGCTAACATACAACAAAAAAAAAATTGCATAGTCATTACGTAGGAGGTTTACTCTCTGAGAGAAAACGGTTTTTGGTTAATTTTGCTCATGTCATTTTCTTAATTAAATCAAGCTAAATCAGCGATTCGTCACACTGTGCAACGGTGAGAAATACTCGTATGTGGTTCAAATTTTGAACCAGTGAAACGGAAAGAGGTAAGAGAAAATTTTGTTGTGTCTGCGTCCGTTCAAGAGAATGTCCGCCCAAAAGGGAGGCAACACAATGCAAATTATACCAGGGTCGGTCGGGACCATGAGATAGTGTCCGTTCAAGGAAGGTGTCCATGTAAGAGGGGTGTCCGCGAGGTGGAATTTCACTGTATAGCGAATGAATATTAACGCTCCGGCCTGAAGCGCCTTCGATGTCTAACCGGTTGAACAATGTACGAGGGGCGTTCAATATATTCTCGGTATCGATATGAAGGAAAATGCGAATTCAATTTAAATTGTTTTTATTTTTCAATATAATCTCCCCTAACATCAATGCATTTGTTACATCTTGAGATAAGCTTTTTTAAACCCTCAAAAAAATAAATTTCCTCTTTCTCTGCAAAATACCCATTTATTGCCGACTGTTCTTCATCATCCGAAAATCTTTTTCCACGAAGACATGTTTTCAAATCCGGAAACAGGAAATAATCACTAGGGGCAAGGTCTGGACTATAGGGTGGGTGTTGGATTTCTTCGAAACCACAATCTTGCGCAGCAGCCTTGGAAACTCGCGCCGTGTGAACAGGAGCGTTGTCATGAAGAAGCAACATACCCGCTGCGAGTTTACCCCGTCTTTTCTTTTCAATTTCCTCCCGCAAATTATGCAAAGTGGAAGCGTAGGATGTGGCATTGATGGTTTCACCTTTTTTTTTCTACTCAATGAGCAAGATTCCCTTTGAGTCCCAAAAAACTGTGGCCATGAGCTTCCCGGCAGACGGAGTGACTTTGAACTTCTTCGGGGGGTCCGTTCCTTTTTTATGCCACTGCATGGACTCTTGTTTGCTTTCAGGGTCATAGTGGTGGACCCATGTTTGGTCCCCAGTAACAATTCGATCCATAACACCGTCCGCGTTCTCACTACACATCTCCAAAAGTTCTCTACAGCATGCGATTCTCACTTTTTTCTGAGGCGCTGTGAGCATTCTTGTCACCCACCTTGCACTGACCTTTGAAAGGTTAAGATGGTCATGAAGAATGGTGTGAATGGTACCAATTGAAAGCTTGGTGATCTCTGCCATCATTTTCACCTTTATTCGGGCATCCTCAAGAACAAGTTTTTCGACTTCTTTGATGCTTTCTCCCGTACAAGCAGTAGCCGGGGCGCCGGAGCGGGAGTCGTCTTCAATGCTCTCTCTCTGCCTCTCGTGAACTCACTTGACCACTTTTTCACAGTTGATAATGAAGGTGCGGAACCCTGGTAAACAGCCACCATCTCTTCATGAATAGTTTTTTGACTTTTTCCTCGCTTAGTGAGAAATTTAATTACAGCGCGATGCTCAATTTTCACCATCATCGTCTCAGTTGCCATTATGATTCTGTTTAACTAGAGATAAAACGCGAATTAATAATCACATTTACATGAATGCACTAAAATAACAGTATTACTTGATAAATAAGTCAATTTATATATACAATTACAGCTTCACCCCGATACCGAAAATATGTTGAACGCCCCTCGTAGTAGCGAAAAACCTTAACTTGGGTGGCGTGCACAAGTACTGCACAATCATATAAGAGTGCGCAACTGGAGCCAGTTAGCCAAAGACCAGGCCAATTGGAGAGGCCTAGGGAGATATAAACTGTAGCGACACCCAAGTAAGCGGCTAAGTATAGGTATAATTATATATATTGTAGTTATAATTGTTTTAAAAAGTTTATTCAATAAATATAGTAAATTTTCATTAACATTAATCCTATGTAAAATAAAAAATAAAAAAAAAAATGTATAAAATTAAATTATTAACATACATACTCGTATGTAGGTGTGTTACATCATAAAATATGTACATAAACATTAACAGTGTAAATGTAAGTCCGGTTAGGCATTCACATGCTCCGAAAACAATGAGCTAAGTACGATTTGTTTTTAATCTATTTTTGTTTGTCTTTTTTTTTATGTATAAAATAAGTAACATTTTATTATTGCTTGTTTGGGCATTACTTCAGGATTAAATTAAATCTTACTATTATGAAAAAAGCACCTTATTATCGTTACATATCCATTTTTAACGAATTTACATTTTTGCTTTCATTTTTCTTCTCTTGACTTGACAATAATATTTAAGAACAAATTGTAGTTTTGTATTAATTACGTAGAGTGTGTGTGTGTGGAAAAATTATAAATATTTGAACATCATTATATAATAATTGTTAAGTAACTAGAATTTCATTTTAATTTTAATTCGAATTTAAGAATCTGGTTAATTGCTATGTAAATTACACGATACATAAAGATATATATTAACTTTAAGGGTTACTAATGGACTTATTATCTGAAAACGAAAACAAAACTGGTCTACAACTGGACACTTGTGGCTATCCGAAGTCTGTTTAGTTCCTTTTGGACGAATTTATCAGATATTTACAACAGTGCGTAAGCAGATGTTTTTCACTTGGGGAATTGTTATTTTGTACAGTGACTCCAACTTCTCGGGTATAAATATCTAGACCATACTGACCTTCTTCAGGGAAACTGAAATATGAATAAATGTTTAGTAGGAGTGCGGGTAGTGATAAAAGTCTATAGATAATATTTACGTTATCGTAAATGTTACAATATCATCGGATGTGTTTGTGTGAGCTACGTATTTGGATAGCTTCTTCTCCTCGATGCCGTTTTTATGTAGCGTTGCCATGAAATCAGTCAGCGGTCGAGACATACGGAATTGTAGGTCCAAGCTCCTTCCAGCAAAAATTAACGGTTCCTATGAAGAGGAAATTTAAGAAAGTTTTTTTTTATAAACTTAAATATTCAATTATAAATACTGAATCATTGAACCATTGAACATTTGTTATAATTTGATATTAGAGAAATATTGTAAGAGCCAGCATAAATTGGTTATATGAAACAGGAGTAAACATTTCTTACAAATGTCCTTTAAGGCCGAGTGAAACTCTGAGATTTGCCAATGCTTGCCGAATGAATGGTGGATATTCGATGGTGGATTTTCTGTTTTTTTCTTTTGTTTGTTGGCGTATAGCCCAGGCATCGAACCCAGACCCCGTGGCGTGGCAATCGAAAAAAAAGAAGCCAAAGGAAAACTGATTTGACCTGCTTCGCATTTAGATTTAGATTAGGCGGTTACAGTAGCAAAGGATATACTCTGCTGTTTCTTCGTACTCCGTGACAGTTGTTGACTTGTGCTATTGCCATACCACATATTGTCATACATGCAGTTACTGCGTGTATCTGACCCCTAGAAAGCTGTAGGTTGTTATTTTGTTCTTCTGAGGGATGGGGTTAGTAAAAAGTTGTTGGCTTGCCTTTGGTTTTTAGCTGGTTATTTATATAGGTATTATTGAGCTAATTGAGAATGGTCATGGCAGTATGAATGTTGAGGCCGAATCTTTTCTGGCCAATTCATTTGCTCTTTCATTATCATAATAACCACTGTCACATGGCACCCAGATTAAATGGACACTATTTGTGCTAGCTAATTTTTTGAGAAGTATAGTGCAAATAGCAAGTAGGGCCGCTTTGCTGTCAGAGAGAATAGTTCTTGTTGGTGGTGGATCTGTTCAAGTCCTCCCTATTGCATGTATCTCAGCTTAAAATACAGAGATGCTATTGTCCATACTTGCATGCAGTGAGGTATTTGCAGTTTCTCCGGATATGCCTGCTCCAACACTTTCGTCTGATTTGGATCCGTCGGTGTACCACACCAGTGAATCTCTTTTGAACAGGGGTTTACTCTGTTCCCAGTTCAGTGGATCGGGGAATGTAATCTTGAAGTTATGGTCGAAGTTGTACTTTTTCAGACAGTTATCTGTATAAGTTATTCCTAATAGTTCATTTCTCTTGAGTTCTAGTACAAGCTCAGAAGGATGGAGTTATACTCATCCACTGAGATAAGCGCGCAGACAAAGTTTCTTTCTGTATGTGGAGATGAAGAGGTGGGAGGTTCAGCAGAGCCAATGCTGCGGTGGGTGATGTTTTCATTACACCCGTAGTACATGTGTACATAGGCAAGTCTTTGAAGTTTGTCTAGTCCAGCCGATGTAGACTTTTATTTATCTGTATACCACCATATAAGAGATGCATAAGTGACTATAGGTCTAGCAATTGATGTGTACATCTACAGTGTCATTCTTAGGTTAAGGCCCCCATTTTTACCAAGTAGACTTTGGCTGGTCCATAGTGAGATCCTGGCCTTTTCCCTTTTCACTACAATTGAAAACATTATGGTTTCACCAAAAAGTGTTGGATCTTTAAGTTTGTCCAATTTTTTTTCTCTTGGTGAAGGCAACTATTGTAATCTTTTTAGGTAAATTTTCTTGCACCAGTCAGCAACAAGGTTGAATGCCATCTGGAGGAGTTCCGAGATAGTTTCTTCGAATTTTTTCCTGATAAGGATCGCAGTGTTAGCAGCGTATCCTTTGATATAGAAACTCTTGAATTGACACCGACAACGACTCTCGGGAATGCGCGTAGCATATTCTGATCAGTAATAGACCAAACGCAGCCGAACAACTAGAGGCTACCGTAAACCTAGCGATCCAAGAAGTGCAGCGGGGGAAGTTATATAAATCGAGTCAGAAACGGCGTTGCTAGTTGAATTACGCTAGCTAATTGTGAACTTACAAGCAAATGAAAAAAGGTTTTTTGACTTTTCCTTAAAAATATAAAGCTGTAAAAACTAAATACATTCAGTTACAGTTAGTTATTGTGAAATACAACGTGAACATAATTTTGCTTATGTATGGGTTAATAATGGGGTTATAAGTATGAAGAAACAAGAAGGTGGTAATGTTTTTAAAATTTATTCTTTTGATGATCTCAATACTTTAATCATTTAAACTTATTTTTTTGCTTATTATGTTTGAGTTTAATAATCTAACTGATGACTTTAACTTTTTTACTCCATTTTGCCATTTTGATAATGAATTTTGTTCAAGCGTTTTTCATTGTGAGCAGCGAATTAATGAATTTTTTATAGTACATCAAAACATTCGCAGCCTGCGAAAAAACTTCGATCTCTTTGTATCTCACTTGGAGTCATTTTTAAACAAGCCCGATTTCATTTTCTTATCTGAAATATAGATTTTCGATAATGAGAAGGATTCTTATGAAATACGAGGGTATAAGAGCCACTTTAATTGTAATAACTCCTACGCAGCAGGTGGTATTGTTGTTTATATAAATAACAGGGCTATAAATTATGTAACTGAGTGTATAAATTTGGATCTTAAGTGTTCAGACATGATAAGAATAAGTTGCACTATTAATACAGAACAGACGGTTATTCTTGGTTGCTACAGACTTCATGATATGAGTAAAGAGAAATTTATTGATGAGCTGCGCTATTTATTAAACGAGGAAAAAGTAAGGAATCTTATTTTAACTGGTGATATTAATCTGGATATCTTGTGCGAATCACCTGCTGCCTTAAGATATCAATCATTAATGTGTGCCAATGGCTTAGAGTCGTGCGTAAATATCCCTACAAGACAAGCCTCCAACACTTGTATTGACCATATTTTCTGTAAGCTTGATTGTTAATCTAAATTGTCTCTCGTTAGTAGCACTGCTGATCTGAGAATTTCTGACCATTCAATGGTTTGTTTGTTCTTTCAATCGAATAACGTTCAAAGTAATAAACATGAGCCTTATTATCAGTCTAAGAACGTGAACCTCGTTGAGCTTACTAATCACTTAATGCTTGAAAACTGGTCTGAGATATGGACAGCAAATGATCCCAATGAAGCTTTTAATTTGTTTTCTAATACCCTTAATACACATGTTGCAAGTTGTACGGTGACAGTGCGTAAGAAAAGTAATAAACTAATCAAGCTCAAGCCTTGGATTTCTAACTATCTGGTAAACAAAATTAATCTAAAAAACAAGTTAAGAGTGAAATATAAAAAGCAACCTAATAATAATCATCTTCGTAGTGCATATGATAAAATTTGTAAGGAAATTGCTATTGAGGTGCCTTTATGCAAAGAAAATTTTTACATTAACAAATTTCAAAAGGTTAAAGGTAATTTAAAAAAGGCATGGGGAATAGTAAATGAGATTTTTAACAGAAACAGTACTAATGGTATATCATCTTGTCAAGGCAGTAGCTAATAGCTTCAACTTATTTTTTACTAGCGTTGCAAATAAAACAATAACTGAGGCAGGTATAACACCTAGTAATAATAATAGTAGATGTTTGCTTGAGTGTTCTAACAGGAAAAGATCAGAGCCTCATAGCTTTTTTTATGAATCAATTTCATCAATTGAAGTCTATAAAACGATTATGTCTCTGAACAACTCGACCTCCATTACTCATAGATCTTATTCTAATGCATTTATTAAGAGCATCGCATTTTATATTGTAGATATTTTGGCTCATATCTTTAACAAAAGTATCTTATATCATCATATCATATCATATCAACATATTTCCTGAAATGCTTAAAATTGCTGAAGTTATACCTATATTCAAAAAAGGTGACAAAAAAGTACTCAACAATTATCGGCCTATTTCTCTTCTCCCAGCTTTTTCTAAAGTTTTCGAAAAATTTATCAAAAAAAGAATGTTGTCCTATCTTGATGGTATCTCATTCTTTAACGATAGACAATATGGATTCCGAGCTGGAAAATCTACTGAGGATGCACTTCTTAACTTCAGCAGTTCAATTTATGGAAGCATCAATAGCAAGAAGGTTACTGCAGCTCTTTTCGTGGATATAACGAAGGCTTTTGATACTGTTGATCATAAAATCTTGTTGAATATATTGAAAAAAACTGGATTTAGGGGATTTGTTCTTAAATGGATTGAGTCCTATCTCACCAACAGGAAACAAATGGTTCGAATAGGAACTATGTTTAGTGAGTGCTGCGATATTACAGTTGGTGTTCCTCAGGGATCTGTTCTGGGACCTATATTCTTTCTAGTTTTCATTAACTCAATTTTTACTCTTAATATGAAAGGAAAACTTACAGGGTTTGCTGATGATATAGGTTGTTCATATTCCAGCAACTCTTGGTTAGATCTAATAGCTGACATCAACCATGATTTAGAAATGTTACGACATTGGTTCCGTATGCACAAGCTAGTTATTAGTGACAAAACAAAAATTATGTATTTTAACACTTCTTTGCATTTAGAACTTCCAGTTTTTACATTTCATAGTGCGTATTGCAATAATATGTTGATAAACTCTGACAATTGCTGTGAATCGCTTTCCGAAAGATCTTGTACATATAACACTTTCATAGATTGCCTACCTAGCTGTTTTGTCATTGGTAACGTACAGGTCTTTAAGTATCTAGGACTCGAGTTCGATAGCAGGTTAAATTGGAATGCTCACACTACTTCCTTAAGGAAATACCTGCTGAAAACAACCAGAACCCTTTACCATTTGAGACTTTTTTGCTCAAAAAAACTTTTACAAACGTTTTATTATGGTCTTGTTCAATCCAAATTGCAATATGGTTTAACTTGCTGGGGCGGAACACACAAAAACAAAATGCAACCTTTGCTTGTTTTACAAAAATATGTGCTGAGAATTATCTGGAAAAAAAGGCGCCATGAACATAGTTTCCCACTCTTTACACATTCTTTTATATTGCCTCTAAAGCATCTTTATTTCTATAAAGTATTAAAAATCTTTTTCTTAAGAAGCGGATACTCATTAAATCATGATCCGAATACCTATGGTCTTCGCAGCTCTTCTATGAATCTTGCTTTCATTCCTTCACACAATACTCATCTCTTCTTAAGTTATTACTCTTCTGTAGCTCCTCGTATCTTTAATAAACTACCCATTGAAATAAGGCACTCTAGTAATTTCTTTTCCTTTAATAAAGCGGTCAAGAAGTGGCTGTTTAATTTTGACCTCAATAAGATTGATAATCTATCGAAGTTAATTATTTAGTAGCATCTACTAGTACTTACATCTAATTATTATGAATTTTTTCTTTTCTCTCCACCACACAATATACGAGTATTTTTTCTTTGTTTTTTAATCTAAAATTTTCTATATTGTTATTGTCTGACTCAATTCATTCGGCACTAGTTTTATTAACTGTAGAATGTATTTATTTATTCATTCACTGATGAAAAACACTTAATATTTGTACAGTACTTGAATTTATGTAATTGCCTTTATGTTAAACTTAAGTTTGTTAATTGAAATCCACTCATAAAACCTTCTTACAAATTTAAGTGCATATATAGCTGTTATGAAATTTGTAAAATGGGCTTAAATGAATGAATGAATAAAACTGAAATGAAAAAAAAAAAAAAAAAAAAAAAAAAAAAACCTGTTAATCGATAGTTTTTTTCAGGAAGGTAAAAAAAGAACATGTCAGTGACATCTAAACCGAACAGAAGCTTGTAGGGATAAGAGTGAGAGCCTGGATACATGCGGAGCTAAAAAACAAACAGAAGAAGTACTTCTACGGCTATTATTACGACCAAAAGTTGTAATGAGAAATTCGATGTGAATGAGGACTAACGTTCACTATGAATACGTATGCCCCTGGTGGGGCATGCAAACTTAATATCGATGTATGTAGAAGGGCAGGAATTGATTAGGTAAATAGCAATAGCTTACCTACTTATTCGCAAAATATGGTACGGTCGGATGCACGGAATCCCAGGATATTTTTCCCAGTTCTGAATGAAGAAGACTCTCTTAAAAATTCAAACCATAGAGACATCAGTTTCATATTTCATAATCGTATTATTTTGTAATTGTCTGAGACCTTTGTCCACATCTACTTAGTTGTTTAATGAGCTCATCTCAGCTGAGTTATATAGGGTGTAAATATGGGATTTTTAAACGGGATGGAGAAACCATTGGCTACTTCAATTGTCCTATCCCGATCTGGTTAGAGAAACATTTCTCTGAATATTTCATCTCATGTCTTGGAAGTGGTCAAATGGTTAAATATCCCTTAAAACCAACCCTACAAATGAATGTGTGCCATGTTTTTAGCCATTTTTTGCTGTCGGAACACAGCAATCAGACGAAGAACTAGGCAATAGTACTCCTTGAATGCTCCTTTTATAAAGTGGTTATCTCTTTCATAGAAAGATGAGTACACGCTTCAGTGACAAAGTGCTTAAAGTATCAGTACCCACTACATTAGCGCTAGTACTTGCAGCTTGATGGACAATCATAGAGGAAGCACCCTGTAGGACGGTCACTACTGCCGTAGAAAGTGTTTCAGATTGTGTCACTTCTGCCTAGCACATATAGTGCCCCATAAAAAAGCCAATAAGCAGTCTGCAGTCTTTCCTTCTGTGGAACAGCAGAAAAGTCACTAATTTTTTAAAAACGGAGGGAAGATTTCCTTTGATCTGCCGGCATGCCAGTTATGCTCAAAAGCAACCCAACTGAAAGCACTATCCGAGAAAGTAGGCAGTTCCAACACAGGTTAGAGTCTTAAGAAACTCTCCTCAACGGCAATCTCATTTGCCATGCTTCCAGTGTTACCTGGAACCTAAGCAATTCTCAGTCAATTCAACCTGCTGGATGCGTTCAAAGAAGTCTTATATTTTGATTGTCTCAAATCGTGTAATTATCGATTTGTGAAAACATGGATGTTATAGAAACAAGTTGAGATTGTATTCGCGCAGTGCACATTCTAGCAATAAGGAATGTTGTATTTTGTAGTGTATTTGTAAACTAGTGCAAATTATTACAAAAGTATTAGTAGAGTTTGCCGTCTAGTTTTTAGTGCAACTTGGTTCCTACAGGCGCAGGAATGAAATCCAAGGCTGTCATCCTTCAAAACGACACCAGCGCGACATTCTAGATCGGTTTTGGAGCCATCCATAAAGATTCACCTACATCCCTTTCCTGGCTCAGGTTCAACCCGAAACTACTGAGCACAGGGAAACTCGATTCGCATTTTTGCAGTAACATGAGTTCAAATATCGTTGTATCAGATGGCATGTCCATAAGGCCTGAGTGAAAATGCAATCGGGGCCCAAGATTATTCAAATCATTCATCATGCGTATTGTACCAAAGACCACTTACTATTAAACAGAGGATGGCTTTGGGAGTGCAGCGCATGATCTCAATATCAAGGAGAGGTATGGGCAATTTCTAGAATTCCTTTTTGTGTTACGCCGCACACTTTACCAAAAAGGTTTCGCACTGTGAGTAGTCCAATAACGGTTTTACAGATTTCAGTTGTGGGTTTATTTGAAAATAGGTCAATTTTAATTTTAATTTTGGTGGGGGCGAAATCCCCCATTTATTCGGCTTAATACAAGCTATAACTTACAAACTAAACTTAAACTAAAACTTAAAACTAAGATTGGTTGGAGTGGTGAAGGAGAACGGATTTGTGGTAGGGAGTGGTGCGGTGGAAATCAAAGACGGTAGGGTTTGAGTTGATTTGACGTAGCATACGGGAGATTGGTTCGTTCGCGCCATAGGAGGTGTGGTGGGTTGGTAGATAGAAGAGTCGAGGGGTACGTAGATTACGAGGGTTAGTGTTGAGGAAAATGGAGTTGTGAAGGGACGCGCATTCAACGTGACCTGAAAGGAGTCGATGAATGAAGAGAAAGTCTGCAGCATCTCTGCGATCTTCAAGGGTGTTTAAGTTGATAAGGTTGAGACGGTTTTGATAGGGGGGCAGATTAAAAGGATCGTCCCAGGGCATACCTCGGAGAGCAAATCGAAGAAAACGGCGCTGAATGCCTTCAATTCTCGAGATATGAACACGATGATATGGGGACCATACTTGACTGGCGTACTCTAGGAGGGGGCGAACAAAGGTAATATAGAGGGACCTGGTCACGTATGGGTTGGTGAATTCTTTGGACCACCGTTTAACAAAACCTAGTGCAGAGTTGGCTTTGAGGATTATCTCATCCATATGTAAACGGAAGTTGAGCTCGCTATCACACAAAATGCCAAGGTCGCGAAGAGATTGTATGGAGGAGATAGGTTGGTTATGGAGAAGATAGAGTCGGGGAGGAGATTGGTTCCGCTTATGTGAGAAGGTGATGGATTGGCATTTGGCGATGTTAAGTTCCAAAGAATTTTTGAGGCACCAGATCGAAAAACTATCAAGATCTTGTTGAAGGAGGAAAGAGTCATGGGGAGAGGAAATGGATTTGAAAAATTTGGTATCGTCGGCGTAAAGGGAGACAGACGAGTGTTTGATGATCATATCGAGATCATTTATGGTTAATATAAAAAGAAGGGGACCGAGATGGCTGCCTTGTGGAACTCCAGAGGTGGCCAAAAATGGAGCGGAGTGGGCTGACCTAAAACGAACACTGTAAAAACGGTTTTTGAGGTAAGAGGATATCCATTTCAACAATATGGGTTCAAAGCCGAGGGCAGACAATTTAAAGATGATTAACCGATGAGAGATTTTATCGAAGGCTTTGCTAAAATCGGTTGCAACTACATCGACTTCATTGCCATTTTCTAGGGCAGAGAGGGCAAAGGATACGAATTCAACGAGATTTGTGGTGGTTGACCTACCCTTTAGGAAGCCAACATGCCTTCTCCTAGACTTATCTCTAGGAGAGATAAGTGATTTGCATTGGAAGCTTAGAGCTTCATACAAAATACTTTCGAAGAGTTTGGGTATATGAGAGAGTTTAGCAATGGGACGATAGTTGGTTATTTCATTCTTTGATCCTTTCTTGTGGATCGGGGTTATGAAGGAGGATTTCCAAGCCTGAGGAAATTCTCCTTGTGAAAGGGATAGACGGAAGAGATTCGAAAGGGCAAGGGAAAGAGAGGAAGAACATTTTTTAAGAAATATGGAAGGGAGGCCATCTGGGCCGGGTGTGAATTCGTCATTGAGTTGGTGTAATTTATGTTCGATATAAGACGGATCAAAAATATGAGAGAGAAGTGGGCCATTGGAGAAGTTCAGTAGGTAACTAAAATAGGATGGATCTGGTACAAAGGAGTCGTTGGTGAAGGATTGTTTAAAAAAGGTGGCAAATAGGTTGGCAATGGTGGGTGGATCGGTTGATGACCTGTTGTTGAAAGAGAGGGAAGGAGGGTAACCATCGGACTTTCTTTTGTAGTTAACAAATTGGAAAAAGGACTTAGGGCGGTTTATAAGGTTGACTTGCGCATTGTTAAGGTAGCGCTGGTAAAGGGAATCATAAAGTTCGGTGAAATGAAGATAAGCACCAAGATAGTTGGAATAGTCGGTAAAGGCTCTGGTACCCAGGAAAACAGCCCATAACTTATTTCTCTGATTTCTTAAGGAACGAAGCTTGCGATTATACCAGGGAGGACTAGTAGATGATGTTTTAAGGCGGGAAAACGGAACGTAAAGGGAAAAAGAATTAAATATTTCTTTATAAAAAATGGATAAGGCATCATTTATACTTAAGTTGTGAAAGTTAAAGTAGGATCTGCTGAGATATTCACTGATTTTGTGAAAGTTTGCTTTATGAAAGTCGTGTGATGAGAGAGTTGTGGGGGGAGTGGACTGGAATGAAGAGTTATGAAAAAATGAAAGTAGAAGGGGAGGATGGAGTTATCGATTGTTGAGAGAGATAGGGGACAAAGTGAGACTGAGGAGTTAATTGGATCTGTTGTGAAAATAAGGTCTAATTGCCTGCCCATAAAATTGGATATACCACTGACTTGGCATAGACTGGAGTCTGTTAAGCGATCTAAGAAGAGACATTCCTTAGCTGAGTTGGCATTTGAAGCGATGAAAAACGATTGATCATCTGATGGAGTCCATTGTAGTTGAGGAAGATTAAAGTCGCCAAAAATAAGGATATCATCAATAGGGTCTGACAGGTCAATTAAATGATCGATCGCATCAATAACAAATTGGTAAGATTCGATAGGTTGAGCTGGTAGGATATAGCAACATATAACGTAAAGGGACTTGAGAGGCAGTGATATTTTTATTGCGACAAAGTCGGCTTTAGAGGATGAAGAAATTGTAATGGGGGAAGAGTTAAGTCAAAATTGAATTGATATTTCAGAAAGTGCTAAACTGACCCCGCGAATATGTTCTTCAAATCCGGTTTCACACGTTGTTGCAGCATAGTCAAAAATACTAATTTCAAGAAGGGCGAGTTGAAACCATCAGAGAATGTCATTGCATATTAGAAAGCCGTATTTGTTCCTACTTTTGAAGCAATATAAGCATGTGTACCAGCTGCCGCAAAACCTTTTAATTGATTTACTATCGATTTTAGCAATTCATGTTGAGGGTATACTTTGGCGTTCGAATACCCACTATATGAATCCAGTTTGATAAATTTGTCGCTTTTAAGGAATTTAACAAATCTGACTCATTCTTCAGCAAGCCTATAAAATTCACTTAATGATTTCCATATAAGCCTTTTATATCTTTGTTTTGGTCGTACAGACTCTAGCCTTCTTTCAAATTTATATTAAGTCACCAACTTCTTGGTTTCCTTCATAAAACTCAGAGCACGGAAGTGGTTTTCAGTAAAGATTTAACGTAATAGGTTAGATAGTTACGTATATCAGTCCAAAACTAATGCTGAGAGGTCTTTTCAGGTCTTGAGCGGCTTACTCTGCTGTTTGCCTCAGTCTGAGTTTTACTTAAGGATCGATAGTTGCATAATTAGACGAAAGATTGTGCACTCCATTTCGAAGCAGCGCAATTGATTTCTTTTATTTTATAATTTTCTGGAAAAAATCTTAAATGCTCATATTTAAAATTTACCTGATGAGTAATTGGAATTAAACCAAACAGCCGTGTAGCTTTGGTGGGACCCCATTCACCACTCGCACAGTCAGGCAAGGGGACCATAACTGTTTGCAACTCTTCGCAACAAATCTGTTGAAAAAAAAAAATTCTTTGATCAATTTGAAAAATAAAAAATAAAATTGTCCTCGGCTTACCTTAAATTTACAAACAGATTTGAACTTCATTGGTTCACCAGTCAGGTATTCCTGTGGAGTTACCGCATTTGCAAATATATCCAAGAGGAATGCACCCGAGCACGGTGCATGCACTCGGAATGCCACAATATTTCCAATCACTGACTGCATGACAAATCGCTTCAGTGACACTCCATCGTATGAGTCCTCCTCACTGTCGTAGAACTTTAAATTATAGTGGAAAATTAAACAGCTTTGCATGTCTGTTGGCATAGCTATTCGGACAGTTGCTGCACCTAAAATAAAAAAAATAATCAGCAACCTGTTCTGGACTTTGAGAAACCAACAACCTGTGTCATCTGTGAATACTACTGCTCCGTAACCTTCGTCAGCGAAGTGTAGACCATACCGGAAGAACAGCGATCGGACGAATGGTAGATTTTCAAATTCTCTCAATGTAATTGGACGTTTCAGGAGCTGCCACTCTTCCTGCAACGGATAGAATTCGTAGATGAACTCACGTGGGTCCGTAAGGAAGTAATGATCATCATATTCGTAGCTACAATGCATATAGGTTAGATCCATTGACAGGTACTTCTTTCAATAAAATTCTTACCGGAGGCTGTCATTCTTACCGCGACCAGTTTTAGGAGCTTCCTTGGCATTAACCAAATGTCGTGCGCCCCAATTACATTGCACAAATCGCCATGCTCCAGCAACATATACCGCATTCCAAGAGTTCCTGAAACGCGAGTCTTGGAATTTCACACCTGGCTGATAGCCAGCACTCTTAGAATATCCCTTGATGACGACACAGTGTAGACCAGCATAACTACAGAGACGTTTGAACAGCACGTGATAGCTTTCAGTGCCGTATTTGATGCCACGCAGCAGCCCCATTGGAGTGTCGCCTCGTAAGTCATCATCGAAATGCATTGCATTCAGATTTTTTACTGTGATCCAGCGGAAGATCGTTCGGGCTTTCTCGATGTCAGTAGTGCATCGTCCAACTAATTGACGGACAAGATCAGTGAATGTCTTTTGATCCTCTTGCGCCACCTTAAAGTACAACTTGCTTAGCGCATCATTCGTTTATTTCATATAATTTTTACTCACCGAAATTGCAATCCTATCCACATCTTCAAACTCAATTGGATCCGTGTAAATTTGGAATTTACTAACCGCTGGCGGTGCTGGAACTGGAGCAATATTCGGGTACTCTATCGCAATGGCACCCTCATTAAAATCTTCGTCCAGAAAAATGCTCTCGTTTTGCATGTATTCACTTCGTCGGGCACTGATCAGTTCTAACATTTCACTAGATTGACGATCGACAAGCGCTGCTGTTTCAAATCGTTCATGTTCGAGCATTTTTCGGGTGATGCTCTCTTTCTTTTTACTACGGCGTAGTGTCATGTTCTTTTCCAGATCTTCCTTCTGTTGCTCGTGGCGTAGAGTAAGCACACTTTGATCATCACGATTTCGTCTTGTCGTCGCTAATTCTTTTTCGAATTTATGGGTGAGTCGTTGTAGTTCTCGTTCCCATTCGTCTTGGAATTCATTTTGGATCTTGCGATCTTCTTCTTCTCGTTTGCGAGCAAATTTGCGATATAGATCATCTTCTTCTTTGCGATGTTTCATTTCTAGATGTGCTTGTTCTTCACGAGCCTTAGAAAAAAGAAATTGGAAAAATTAGTTCCATATTAATACAAATACGGTGATTTTTTTTGTAATTGGTATTTTGCATACCCTTAACATGTTTCCATACAGTTCGGGCGAAGGATAGTTCGGGAGGAAAGAAAGAGACTTACCGATACATTTGGTTTTGAATGTTTGCAAGTTATAATGACTAGGAAATAAAGAACTCGGCAAGGCATTCCATAAGTAATTTGTACGGCTTATGATTCAATCAAGGTATTTCAGAGTACGTCCGAAAATGAGCTTGAGGGTAAACTGATGAGCATTCATAGCGAGACGGGTGCTACGGTTGAAGGTTTGAAGGGGCGGAATTCTACTGGTAATTTCGATTGGAGCACTAGAGGTGAAAATTGCTGTAGAACAAGGTAAGGCAGGAAATATTTCGCCGGTGTTAAAGGTCGTTAATTTTTGTGAGTGATATTAGCATCATCTATGCATTTTATCTCACGGTCTCGAATCCTATCTAGCAGATGCAGAGAGGTTTCAGGGGCCTTATATATTGATCAGATGGGGTGATCTGATGAAGAAGAAACCTGCACATTTGAAGCATTTTTGGCGACATCAAATATGTGATCATTCCAACCTCTGTTGTCATTGACACACATATGGTGAATGGAAATTTTTCGGTTTCGATGGTTCAAGTGCCTGTCATGGGTAATGGGTGGGTGCTTAAATTTCACTTTACCGTTTTGGAAAGACTAAATTTCACTCTGTTGATTATTCCCCATCGAATACGAAGAGCAGAGAGTACTGACGTAAGTAAAGGAATATATTGGATTAGAAGTAGAAGACAAGAGATCATTGATGAAAATTAAAAAGAGTGTCGGAGACAGTACGGGCCCCTGAAGCACACCAGAATTTATGTTGTGGATATGAAGCTTGAAAGGTAAATTCTAATCCTTTGAATAAGAGATTAATCGATCCCAAATGCAATTTTGACAAAAGAGCCTGATGCTAAACTCCGTCTTAATGCCTTAAAAATATTAAGTGCAACTATATTGCTTTCGCCAGGTTGGTGTAGACTTTGGTTCCAATTTTCGGTCAGACATGCTATCAAATGACCAGTGGATCAAAAGTTGATAATTATAACTAAAATTCTATATCAAGGCAAAGGCGTTCAAATAACGGTATTCCATTTACCTGTGTGACAGAGATGTATACAGCACCCGTTTGATAGTCGGTTGATATGCTATTAAAAAGAAGCATTGCCAGAAGCGAACTTAACCTGTAGAGGACCGAAAATGATCCAGCTTAACACATCGGGATCAAACCTTCTAGCAGCAGTGCAGAGATCATTATTAAGTCCTGGGCGTTTGAACGCAGACATTTTGAATATTTTAAGAGGGTATGTCGTAATGACGTAGCAACTTAGCTGTGTCATGACAATTGTTAACGCAATATAAACGAACCCGAATTAACTAATGCCGAAACTTATCTTTACCAGATATTCATTGGAAGGTCGCAGTTCATGGGACAGTAGATGCAAAGTAAGTGACCATTTATATCTTCTTGATGCTTGATAGGCAGGCAGCTCGTAAGACAGAATGGCGAAATCATAAAAATGTTCAAAGACCGTAAGAGCATGTTTAAGGAGGTTAACTAGACAAGACTTGGGAAGCAAAGCTTAATAGCCCCAGCCAACGCAGAACATTAGAATGTTACGAAAAATGTTCCAACCACCGGAGCGGATAAATTTGTCGGAAAAGGAAATGGCTTTAGAGCTCAAATGCAAAAGTGTAAAATGTAAAAAAAAGTGTAAAATGTAAAAAAAAGTGTCAAATTTTAATTTGGCGCCATTTTTGCTTTTATGTTTTAAATGTCAAATCATTATAACAGTTCGACAACAGAGAGTCACCGAAAAAATCAAGGAATTACCCCTATCCCCTACGAACTAATCTTTCTAAAAGTGAAGTCTCCATGAGTCACATCTTCGTATATCATAAGTTCGCGCGATAAACGAAGTGCTAGTGTCTGCCTAAGCAAGATTCTCTTCCTTTAGAATGGTACAGACAAACATGTTTGCTTTGAATAAGAACTGCGCTTCACAGTTGCGTTTTAAATACTAAGCCGCATCAACATTAAATTCGTCGGCATCAGCCTAAAATATGTTCACGTCACAACAGAACTCTCTGCCTTTACAACGATACTGATGTGCTTGGTTTCACTTGACCACTACCACGAAACCCCCGGTTTGACGAAGAGTACAAGAAACTACTTGTGGCTTAATACTTCGCTTATAAGGCGGAGATGTATAGAATAACGAGAGGGGGTTGTGCACTTTATGAGAGGGAAGAACATCAGCTTTTCTGATGGAAAAACCACTGCTCTTTCTAAAAGCCTTTGCACCTATTTGCGTCATTGATTATATTGACAGCTATAACTTTAAAATACTTAGCATTCGGTCTGCCTCGGCTCTGTAATTATGCCTGATTATCACAATTTTATTACAAATCAAACAAAGAGTTACACTAAGCCAATCGCTATTTCTCTGAACTAAGATGGCAATTGAGTGATAAAGTTTTATTAAGAAATACCAAGGGAACTAAGACCCTGATAATCCGAAAGGCGGATGAAGAGTACCACAAGGCTAGCGTTATTCCTAATTCCAAGTCTAGTACTCGTAAGCCTACCGCTCACACCAATCGCAATCACAATCTCGAGCCAAATTAAAAATCATTGACTTCTCATCGAGACTCTAACTGGTGTTTTAAGGTGCGAACATTTCTTTCTTTTTCTCCACAAAACGAATTCGCCAAATCTCCATCCCCTGTTCACCCAATAAATTTTCACAAAACTCATCTTTCCACGAAATGTATTCTTTCTAAACGCGTATCTTTCAATCTCACGCCCAATCTCCTACTAAAAGCCAAACCGTTGCCAACTTACCTCCACATTCCGTCGGAATTCCGTCTATTGCATACCCTTAATCCTCCCCGGTCCTCGTCGATTGTTGATCTTTACTCGTCCATCACTTCTAAAACCTCTGCATCTTCAATTCTAGAGCCTATGCGTATCCCAACTGTAAAGACCACTAAGCAACTAACCGATATCAGTGATGACGGCCTTTCCAGCTTAGGAGAGCGCAGAATTTACTAAAATGTTCTCTTGTACCTCGCATGCAAATCATGATAAGACCGACTCTATCTGCATTCGGACCCCCGCCCAATTTTCAAGGCTATGCCCGTCAATGATGTAGCCTAATAATAAACGGGGAGAGAGAAATACTGGTCTTATCGTTATGACTTTCCGATTAACGCCACTGAAGGTTGCTTCAACTTGACCAGTTATGTCCTGAGCGGCTGGTTATAGCGTTCATGTTGAACTTCACTTAGTCCCACCAGGATTTAAAAGTGGTTCCATAGGAAGTCAGGGTACCCGGACTTAAGTCTGAGCCTGGCTTGGAAGAGGTAGGCCCTCAGTGGCGGCTGTGGTTTAAACCTAAATCGCAGGAAGGGTCTTCCATAAGTTGGTTGACCCGATGTAGAGTTGTAAGTAAGTACTGGGTGCTGTCACCCTAAGATCAGCAAGAGGTTTTAGATGGGCCTCGACTCAAAACAAGGGTGGAGCTTGTGCCCTTAACACAGGTTCCGGCTTTGATATTACTCAAAGATGATAAGCGATAGCCAGGCTCACATCTTGGCCCCTATGGATGTAAGTGCATCTCTTGAACTTAAGTCTCAACGACAGGTGTTCACCTTGAACACAGAAGATGTTCTATCTGCATTGAGGGCACAATTCGAACAAATATTATGGTTTCAATCCAATAAGAAGAACTACCCACCGACCCTAAGGAGCTTCGAAAAATTTTCATAAAAATCTCAATATCTCAACCCCCCAGTTTTAGTTTTAAAAAGTACTATCGTTCCTAACCCACTCATTAGTAATGCACCCAAACGCTTATGACTTTATTACCAAAGTGAAGGCGGCTGCGCACAAAAATAACTGCTGTCAATCTTAACTCCCAAAAGCACCCATATGATATTTTTGCTTTAACCAAAACGAATCTAATATCTGATATCAAAGAGCCAGAATTGTTTGCACCAGAATTCAGAGTATTACATGATGAAGGCTATGAGAATGATGATTATTATTGGCAATTCACGATCGTTTGGACTCTCAACTCGTTCAAAAGTCAGTAAAAGCTGAATTCAAATTTATGGGTGTTGAAGTTATTGTATCCCAGAGCAGATTTTATATCTACTTGGATGAAAGCTAGTATGTAGTCAGTTTATTTTCGTACTCGTTTGTATGAGCCAAGTATGTAAAGCCACTTCGGGTGTCCCACAAGGCAGTCATCTTGGTCCATTATTTTCATTTTGACTATTAATGATATCGTTAATGTTGTAAACTATATCTGTCTAGTCTACAAAATAGTTAATCTTAATAGGTTCTCAATATAGTGCCATAAAAACTTCCTTCAGCTTAATATAAAGTAATGGGAATCCATCCCATACATGCAGGATTTGGGCCTTATCTGTGATACGATCTCTGACCCATACTTCACAAAATCGCTGTACATCACAGTCCCCTAACTATGACAACCATATTCTACGTATCGAAGGTGTTCAATGAAGATTCTTACAAGTTGCTCTGCGCAGGCTTTCATGGCCTGATCACTAATCCTTCTATCCTATGATGACCGACTAAAATTGTTGAATCTAATTTCTCTGGAAAAACGTAGCGAATTCACCGATATTCGCTTTATGACTGTCCCTCACTTCTGCATCAGATTTTTTTCTGCCGTTTTAACCACCGAGCTGCATATGGTCTTAACAAGCCATTGTCTCATATGCTACGTGTAGCTAATAGAACTCCCTAAATGTTCGATTTCTATTGATGCAGAAGTACCCCCAAAAACGCCTTCAATTATCACCTATCCTGACCCTGATCTTCCCCGTCCTTAAGGTTTGGTTTTATTTTTAGAACAGTTTGTATAAATTCATCTGGGGTTAACCCGTGCCTGTTATACACAAGACATCATTGGCCAGTCTGAACGCAAGATTCTTCGAGTGATTGCGTTGATAGAGTTAGAAGGACGAGATATAACGTAACGACCTGGTCAGAAAAATGCGCTTTATTCGCTTAAAATGGCAAGCTCATGTAGAACGAATAAGTATAAGTGTTCCGGCCCGAAGAATTTTCTTACACGAAGGGACCAGTAGAAGAAGACCTCGCCTTAGGTGGCGCTCACCAGTGGAAGAGGACTATATTGGAATGCGTACAGGGAACGGTCGGACTTGCTAACTATGGAAGCTGGTTGGTTGAGGCCCAAGTCAACTCCGAGTATAGCGCCGTATAAGTGAGTGAATAAGTAAGTAAAAGGTCTGAAACATGTAGACTCGGTTCGGTTCGGTTCGGATTAGATATAGATAATTTCTTCTTTGTTTTAAACCTTCGCGTTCATATGATAATGACTAGACTAAATTCCTCTGGCTTATCATCACCATCTAAAAGATATGTACGTGCAAACATGCACAATCGCCAACTTCAGTTAATCATCACATCGAACACCCAACGTAATTATGACACTCAATTATCACTCATCTGATTTGACAACATCAGTAGCGACCATAATGTCCATGAGAAATTAGGAACATAAAAACCCGTGCTGCTATCCCCCTGCAATTATATGTATATCGTGCCCATACACAATACTGGTGTTAAATGACAGCTTGTTTTTGACACTGACAGCTGGCGAAGAAACCCACGGACGCTACTGTTTACTATCTACTGTCACTGACACCAGTGATTACCGATAGTGATTCGAATCTAAACCAGGAGCACTGCACTGATAATTTTCTCTGAAAGCAAATTTAATTGACCGATTAATGCTCTAACTAATGTATCCGTGTGAGTTGGTGAGTGGAATTGTTAGTAAAATGCATCTGCAAAGAAACAAAAAAAAAAAAATTCATCGCACGCAAATAGATCGTAAACCGAGCTTCTACCAAACAACGATATACGAAAGCGACTACTTGTATTTGCGCGTGCGCGCGCACATATGTATTTAGGACGATTTCTACATTTTCTGCAGTTTTGTTGAAAAAGATACAAGTGCACATACTACTAAAACGTACCGTTGATACCGTTGATCAGTAAACAATACTTAAATACCATAGGGTACGTGCGATAATGTGCATAAGTCGTCGTTTGATTAACGACGGATATTTGCCAATCTAATTTAAATTAATTAACTTGCCACGCATCAGTTGAGCGGTAACTGGCCTATAATCTGTAATTACGCAGTCAATGGTTTCGGTTGTTCGCATTCCGCTTAGTTTACTGGCCTTAGTCTTTACTGGTAAGATTGTAAGCTTACAAATACCCTGGTCAATACTATGGCTTTGCAGTGTACGAGTACATATATGTAATTAGGTGAATATGGATGGATCTTTAAAGCTAATGATTGAAAGATCACCGTTAGACAGCTTGACAAGCAAAACTGATTTCTTTAAGGTCTAATGAATTTTCTGACTGCATGCTTGCAAAATAATTATGAGAACAGTGAAAGAAGTTGAATAGATAATGATGTGAAATCGGCCGTAATTGGGCTCAAACGTACGTGTCTTTTGGGTAAACAAGTCAGATATAGTGACGTCTTAAGGGAAAAAACTCTATTGTTTTCAGAGTGAAGGTCTAAATTCTTTTTTGAAGGGAATTTAGACCTTCAGTGGCAGCACCTGAAGCTTTGACTGACATTAACTGAAACGTCATTAAATGGTCTAAATGTTGATATACTCGTGTGTATATTTTAGTGAAGCTCGATTCAGACTCGAGTTTAATAATGATAAATTGAGAAATGGTACCTTAATTAACATATCCTCAAGGTAATTTTCAAAATTCATTCTCAAACAACGTTTGTGTGTACATAATTCTATTGCAAACACACTTGACAGCCCTTGAAAATGACGTATCAATAATTTTTTAAAGGTATGTTCAGAGTGAGCTATCAATTACTAAAATTATTTTTGAATAAAGAAGTTTTTGAAAACTTGAAGAGAATTAAGCGAACTAATAGTACACGAATTGAGTGTTGCTGACCATTTGCTCTTAATGGCTTAGGCAGAAGAGTTTCGAGGCCCTAATTCGTCAACATATGCCTGATATGTGGAAGGACAACTATGTCAAAGGTTGCTTCCATGGGTTTGTCAAAACAATGTACGAGAAATGTTTTAAGAATGGGGCTAACATACGAGTACGAGTAATTTTAATGTGGAGCTAGAGAGAAAGGCATGTTCGGTAGCATACTTGGAATCCAAACAAGTTTCTTGCACCCAACAGTTAGAAAAGGATCCGGTGACCCCCTGATCAACAAAATCAAATGGGCTTATTTTATTTCACTCAAATTGACTTTGGACTTAGATTTAGTATTCTGCATATGTGAATGTGTCGATGAGTCACTTCCATTTAATACGTAAGAGAATGAGTGGTAATATTCTGAACACCAAGCCACCGAACTATTACTGTAAGCTAGTTCGCCGTCAATATATTGCAATCTTAAGCGACTGTCAGATCCTTTTTTAATCGAGTCATCTAAAGTTTCCGCAGAAGTTTCATTATACCAAGATCAATCGCAAAAGACCAACTACAATTGCGGATCACAAAGTTACGATAAATTTCTAAGGCTGTCGTAGCCTTAGTTGTTAATGTCAATTCTATCAGACAAACTCTTTTCTAATCACAGTAACAAATCTCAAATCCTGGAAAAGATCAAAAAATTTTGAGCCAACAATTCTGGAAAACATTTTGGTGATGCTTTATCGCGTGATAGCCAGATAATGTAGAAATCATGGGTCTTTCGTAGCGGCAATCAAGCTGGTCTTACGGTAAATAGCGACAAAACCGATTAGATGCTGTCAACAAACAAAACACCATCAAAAATGTCACTTTACTGGCTTACTATTATAGTTACGAGTACCTATCTTAGAATAAATATAAATTAGTAGAAATTCGACAATGATTGTCGCTAGAATAGCGCTGCTTTTTGGATTGGCAAAACAAATGGCTTCGAAGCTCCTAACTAAGAAAACCAAATGCATGATCAAAAATTCATTGGTCTAGTCAACTACAATACATTCAGGGTTGTCAAAATACATGTTTCTTTTCAAAAATAAAATAAAATTAACAAAAATCAATTATTTACAGTATGTTATGGCTTCATTAGAAAGAGAGAACATTCCCATTATTTATGGAATACGATTTCATTCATGTGACGGCTTCAGCTGGCATTGCAGGAGCGTATCCTACCAACCTAATTTTCCAAGACTATGATGAATATTTCTGGCTCTATCTCACGAATTGTCCAAGCCATTATCGCGACTGATAATACGTTTACCGAACTTAGCGCGCAAAGATTGTCCAAGTCCATGTCTTCAATTTCGCCGCCACAAAAATTCGGTAATCATGGCTCTGTAGCGCTCAGCGCTGATCGAAATCGATTTTTCGGTTGAATTTTTGACTTCCAAATCGAGGTGCTGTAAGGCCCAGAGTGAGAAGCGATAACGAAGCGGATGGTTGTTTGCCTTCAATTGCTGAGTCAATTGGACTTTGTAAGGGAATAATCCGAGATCTGTGTGCAAAATTCTGCATCAGTAGTCACATTCTCGTTACGTACGTACCGTACGACGACGGGAACCGTGAGTGTTGCTCGCAAGCAAGCCAGTCTCATAAGCTTTTTGCACAAACTTGTGGACAGCAGGCGTGGAGGGTGCTTCATTTCGGCTAAAACTTCTTTTGAATAAACGCACTATTTGGGCAACACAGCACTCACTTTTGAAATATTCCCCAATGTCGTTCAAGCGTAAAGTAATTGATTTCATTCTGCGGAGGAATGATACCGGCTGACAGTCAAGATTTCGAGCGGGAAATAGCTGTCAGTGTCAAAATAACATATGATTCAAAAAGAAACCACCACCCATTATATGTATTGTACTATACAATGCTGAATGGTGGACGATGAACATGAAGCCAGAGTAAATATTCAACATTTTCGAGGGACGGAAATATGTATAAAATATGTATCAACTGTATAGTCCAGGTTGACTCGGCCAAATCAAACAACAATTCGCGACCCGAGAGAATCTTCGCAGACAGCATTTTATGTTGACGAAGATAAAAAGGATGCCTTATCTCAGTCAGCTACCGCTAAATAAGCATAAGTAACTGCAGTTAGAGCAGCCTTGTATTCGAAAACTAATTTGAAAGTAGTAAATTGCTAAATTCTTGATTTAGTAAGCGGCCTCAATGAAGACTCGATTTCAATCTATTTCTGGAACAGATTTTGCCCAAAACCGTTGCATGAGCAGGACATCTAGTGCCGTTGTATTAGACCGCATGTACAAAAGACCCTAGTCAAAACCTGGGTCCACGGAACTCAAGCCCGAGTTATGCCAAAGACCACTTGCTTTTATTTAAAAGAAAGATGGCTTTGAGAGTCAGGCCATGATATGAATATTAAGGAGATGGAGATTCATAAGTGCGCCTAGAACTAGGCTTGCTAAAGAAGACCCAAGACTGGAGTCTTGTGAAAGCTGCGGTAACGTATTAACATGAAAGACAATTTCATTAAATAATTATTCTTTCACAATGGGAGAGATGAGATGTCAACATTGTTGTATAGATCGAATGGTTGGGTGCTGTAGAAATAGGGTAGCCACTGAAAGGTGCGAACTTGGCGATGCTCAGTGTTGTAACTGTTTCTACATATCAATTGTGCTTAATTAACTTCCAAGTGGTAACTGTTGGGTACTGGTTGATATGCATTCGGACTCGACTTGCCAAACTTATAAGCCCGAGTGCTGACCAGTAGACAAACCAATTCTACAGATCCAATCAACGGTGAACTAAAATCCCGAAACAAAACAAGTAAAACGATATCCGGGCTACTGCGACATACGAGTATTTGGAGCGCTGACCTATTAAGATTCCCGGAAATAAGTCAGGATCTTGAAAAAGAGATAGCGGCATATGTAAAGTTAGGAAGAGAGAGCATCTTTGGTAGTACTGTCGGAAAGAATAACCTGCACGACACCACCTCTAATAACAGATTCAGGCTAATCGACTTTGCATCGACTGCATTGTAGTAGCTGGCACGTGGTCCCCGCGGTGATCACAATGCGACCAATCTGCGGCGACCTGACTGCCGAGCTCTGCAAAGCGGCATACGATGACTTGGTAAGGAGCACACACCAACTCATCTTTAAAATATGGTCGGACGAAAGTATGTCCGATGAATGGAACTTTGGCATTGTTTATCCGATCCTCAAGGAAGGAGACTCTCGGAAGTCTTCTTAACATCGTCTACAAGATCCTATTTGCCGAATTGTGTGAATGCAGCTTTAAGCCAGGAAAGTCCACTATCGACTAAATATTCACACAACGGCAGATCTTGGAAAAAGCCTATGAGCTCAAAATCGATTCAAACCAACTATTCTTCGATTTTAAGGCCGTCTATGACAGCATCTACAGAGACGAGCTATATAGAGCAATATCTACTTTTGGCATCCCTGCCAAATTCATCCGTTTGTGCAGCAAGACGTTGGAGAATGCATGCTGCTCCATCAAGAACAGTAAAGAACTCACCGAGACCTTTGATGTCTAAAAAGGATTTAAAGAAGGCGATGAGGTGTCATGCGATTTCTTTAACATCATTTTTGAAAGAATCGTGCACAACTTTCAAAAGTCCGTCCAATTACTCGCATGCGCTGATATATCGACTGTACCTATGCATAAATTGACCAGATTTGGCTTTCAAATGCTCTAGTGCCTAAGGATTACCGGCGTAGACATGATTCATCACGTAGAATGGCTGCTATCTTCCTACAAAAAAGTCAAGCGAGCTTAAGAAGTTAATTTTGTAAACCGAGTAATGCTATTATCATGAATTACCAGCTGTGTAGTTATCATGTGCTTAAATTCACTAAGACTTTTTTTTTGAACATATGCAATTCTCCAATCAGCGGTTATATTTTAATTTATCATGGAAATATTTTTCATTAAATAAGATTTGGTTATTTTAACCAATAGAAGAACGGTTGCCATAAAAAACTGAAAGCAATATCAGCCAAATTACCTCCATGACATCTGTTGGACAATATACACAGGATCTTTGTTAAAATTTTTCATCAGATTTCATTGATTACAGCACCGATGTTGGCTTAAAGTGCTTCAACTGACAGGGAACAGATGAAATTCATTCTTTTTAAATATGCTCCCAAATAAAGAAGTCGCCTTATGCTAAATCGCATGATATCGGCGAGGGATGGCTCGGAAATTTTTTTCGCAAAAGAGCAATGTTTTCGCCACTGTTTTGTATGTGCTAGGAATGAACATCGCCGTCATTCATATTTTCAAACTCCGACCAAAATTTGGTCATTGTTTGGGTTCGATAGTGCATCATATTCGAAGAAATAAGGTCCAATTATGCCACCTTACCGAACGGTAACACGTCGTAAATAGAAAGTGTTCTCGACAGATTTTATAAGCGACCCAAAAGCAGCAAAGGACTTAAAGATGGAAATATGCCTTACATGAATTTGTAGCACTCAATTGACAAAGTTACGACGGCTGAAGATCGGCAGGTTTTCTTGTGTCAATTGAACTGTTGTTTGTGATATTTCCAATTTCTGAGTTAATTACACTAATGTGGCCGTTCGGCCATATTTCGAAGAATACAGAAGCAATATTCGTAATTGTTCTTGCGCGACGGAAACGATTTATCCCACTAGATCGAATTTCTGAATCAATTTAACAATTGCGAGAATTTACTTCCCTTCGACGGAATAAACTTTTAACTTTTTGAATTGTTTCAGTCCAGAATTTTAACAATTTCCGTGTATTATTGAAGAGCACGAGTATATCGTATACATACATATATTATATGTACGCATACAAAGTGGCGCAAAATTAATCATCCAATTTTGTTTTTGAATTACTTTTTTACCAAATAAAAAAAAAATGATTTTGAGTGACGGAAATCTTTATTTGGACCTTTACAATTGTTTCTGTTAGGTGGAAAATATGATACCCGCCAAGTGGTTGCCGCCAGTGTCGATACACATTTGTGCCCGTTTTGTCGCATTTTCCATGACTTTCCGCAAGATTTCCGGTTATAACTGTTCGCATTCCTGTCGAATATTCTCCTTAAAGGCTGCGATTGTCTGAGGCTTGTAGGCATAAACTCGCGACTTCAAGTAGCCCCAAAGAAAGAAGTCTGGGATGGTTAAATCGGGCGATCTTGCTGTCCATGCCAAATCGCCAAAACGGGAGATTACGCGACCAGAAAACGCTTCCTTAACAATATCCATTGTGGCTCGTGCTGTGTGTGCGGTTGCACCGTCTTGTTGAAACCACATGTTCACCAAGCAACGCTCATCCAATTCCGGCAGTAAGAAGTCGTTTATCGTGGCCCTGTAGCGTTCACCAATAACAGTGACCGTATTGACGATGGCGTCCTCAAAAAAAAATACGGCCCAATCACTCCTCCCGCGTGAACGCCGCACCACACAGTGGCTCTTCGTGCATCACACGTGGATTTTTAGTGCCCCAGAAACGAAGATTTTGCTTATTGACGTAACCGCTTAAGTGGAAATGCGCCTCGTCGCTCATGATGATTTTCGACACAAAATCGTCCTCTTCGTTGTTGAGAATGAGGATGGCTTTACAGCTCCGACTGACAGACAGGAGGCATTAACTGATGTACTGTTTGCACTCTGTACGGGAACATGTATTTCCTGGTCGTTATAACTTGCAAACATTTAAAAACAATGTACATCAGTACCTCTCTTTTCTTCCTCCCTAAATTTCCTTTGCCAGCGCTGTGGACAATCATCTTAAGGGTACACAAACCCCTTGAGCGCGCGCTCATTATAAAAAAAAAAAAAGAAAGTCTTTCACTAAAATTCGCTGTAGGGTCCGTCTGGTGATGCCCAATTGCATAGCCCGTCGTCTGGTTGATGTTTCTTCGTTGTCAGCGATATCGGCAGCCACAGACGCGATATTCTCGGCCGAAAGACCAGTCCGGTGGCGGCCACGCCCTGCATGGTGTCCTCTGTTTGAGTCGAGTAGCAAAGCGCCCTAATGTTTGCCCAATTGGAACGACACGATTAGGAAATTGACGTCGAAATTCACGCTGCGCTAACACCACCGACCGATTATTGGTCAAAAACATTGGCACAATTATTCCACGCGCTTGTGGAGTATAGCGCTCCATTGCTTGTCTGTTTGTATACTGCAGCTGTCTAGTTCACAAATGCCATCTTCCGATAGGGTTATTAATTTTGGGCCACCTTGTATATATACTACCGGACAAGACTACCTGACACGGAATGGTGATCTTGCTCAATAACTTGTGATCTTAGAAGTACGAGTAGTTATACTAATTTATAAATAAAAGCTTAATAATGCTAGATTTTTACAAATAAAAATGATACAACAAGAGAAAAAATTTATTAAAATTTGCAACGACAAAACTAAAGCACATAATAAGAACTAAAAATCCAAAAAATCTTATTGTTAAATATTCATTATTTTTAATAAAAGCTGCACGAGGAGTAGAAACTATTAAATTGTTTACAATTGTCATAGGAATGCTTTTCCAGGCCATTTCAATTTGGACGAAATGGGATCCTTATTTCGGCTCAATTCGTCGATCTACAATACAATTTCTAATAGATTCTCTATAGGATAGTGATAAGGGGATTGAGGAGGCCAACTCAAGACCTAGACTTTATTGAGAGATAGCCACTCTTTTACAATCTTAGTGGTGTGCTTCGGATCGTTGTCGTGTTGAAAGATCCATTTTAATGGCATTTCCCCTTGGAAATAGCATCAAGTTTTGCAGTATATCCTTTTAGACAAAACGATCCATTATACCGTCAATTTTGCGAATTGTTCCGATCCCATGGCCAGAAAAGCAACCCCAGACCATCGTTCAGTTTCTCACCTTTTGGCCTTCGTACACATCTTAAGCCGTCTGAGCCCTTAATGTTGAACTCGACTCGTCTGAAAAAACACTGTTCTGCATTTATCAAGAAGAAAATCCAGATTCAATTACTTGTTTTGGATCGACCTGCTTTATATACCAGGGTTTAATTCGGCTTTTATGGACCTAGCTGATTTGAGGGGATCGTTTTTTTTCTTATTATTTTAATGATGGCCCGGCCATCACGTTGAGTGGTTTTCCATGGTCTACCTCCTCGGTGATTGGTGTCTAGTCTAAGCAACCAGAAGAACGGAAACGGCTTATCATTCTTGATATGATGGAGTGATGAATACTGAATTCGTTTGCAATTGTAGTCACTGCTTCACCTTTGTTAAAATCACTTGTTATTTGCACTTTAAGATCTCTTGAGTATTTGTGTCGGGCCATTTTTAAACACAGTCATTACTGTTATTTTGTTGGCGGACTGATATATTGCGGATTGTTTTCTTTCAGTTTTGTTTCAATTTTGCAGCGGCAATTTTTAATGAATTTTCACTCTTGCTTTAATATTTTTATTTGTAAAAATCTAGTACAGGGTTTTTCATTAAGCGCTTCCTATCTTTAAATTTAAATAAAACAAAGTGTGTGTGAGATGAGATATCATCGAAATCTTTTATTTGTTTGAAAGGCCTACCGGTGCCATTATATATGGAATATAACATCGTTCATCGTCCGCCGCGTCTTCTCTGACATGGGTTACGTTGGCTTTGAGGGGTGCTGTGGTTTGTGGCTTATGCGTATAGACCTGCGACTTCAGAAAACCCCATAAGAAAAAGTCTAACGGGGTCAAATCGCACGATCTCGGTGACCAGTTCACATCACCTCCACGTAAGATGACCATGCCCTCGAATCGCCCGTGCAGAATTTCCAATGCGGCGTGAGCTGTGTGGCACGTAGTGCCGTCCTGTTGAAATTATACGTCGTTGGTGTCCATATCATCCAATTCAGGCCAAAAGAAGTTGGTAATCATCGATCTATAGCGCTCGCCGTTGACTGCAATGGCCTGGCCAACGTCGTTCTCAAAGAAATATGGACCGATGACGTCGCCAGCCCAAATTCTACACCAAATAGTGACTTTTTCGGGATGCATTCGCGCTCTTGGATCTCTTGTGGATTGTTATCGTCCCAAATTCGACAATTTTGTTTGTTGACGTACCCATTCATCCAGAAATTGGCTTCATCGCTAAATATTTTTTTTTTATAATTTACGCGTGCCTAAGGGATTGATACCCTTTTACTGTTGCCAGGCCGCAGGTGGTTTGAAACTCAGGTGTGTTTGATTTCGAAATTCGCTCTCCAGGGGTGGGAGTCCAAATAGGACGGAGAGCGTTTTCTTCACTCAGAGTGATTCGAAGGTTATAATTCACAGTATTTTTTTTGTGCTTAAAACAACAGCCAAATCTATGTTATGCCTTCACACGCAAAATTTTTCTGTCTGAGTTCCAATTACACAAATGAGAAACTTGAAAAACTTGTCAATGGGTAGGATTCGAACCTTGACCCTCCGAGTGAGAAGTGATTGCTAGTACCACTACACCACGGCCACCCCTGATTTTTGGATGAAAATTAGGGTCAGTTTCCAACTGCTTCCGAGCCTATTCAGCGAACACACGTCGTTGTCTATGGTCGTTTACCTTCAGCTTCTGGGTCAATTGAATTTTGTACGTATGCAGGCCCAAGTCACAACGCAAAATTCGCCAAGTTGTGGTCTACTGAACCAGTGGACTCAAATTTATCCACTACACTACGAATAGTCCTCTCGGTAGGACTACTATGGCGACCGTAAAATGGGCGAAGCGCGGGGAACATTGCCCGAGCAGAACATTCATTTTGATAAAACAATTTTGTCATTTGCACGTGTTGCTGAACGCTATGTCCGTCCATGGTGATTTGGCAAAACAGACTGAATAAATGACAGCGACTTTGACAGATGTAGCTTAAACAATATGGCCGCTATCAACTGTTAAAGTTCGGAAGTTCGTATTGGATGACCCTGTAGAATAAAGTATTAAAATACCTGCGGTAGAAAGTAAGTTATTAAGCAAAATGTCTATACGTACCATTCCGTGCCAATAGATACAACATTTTTCAAAAGTTTGTGTTTCATTATTTATGAATGTAATATTTCATGCTGCTAACTGTTTTATTACTAATGGAATTACAAAAAATAGTCAATGGCTAATTTAATAGTTACAATGAGTGATCCTCTGTCTTCAAACTGATGGCTAGATTTATACACTTTTCGGACTAACCATGCCCATACGTTTTCCATAAGATGTAGGTCCGGTTAGTACCTTGGACAGTGAAGCAGTCCAACATTTTGCTCCCTAATCCAATTTTTAACTATCCGCGCCGTATGAATGCGTGCTTTGTCCTGCTGGAAATTCCAATTAATGAGTCCAGAAATATTCCAAAATTTCGGAAAATTCCTTTCCAAAATTAGCGTCATTTTTGCTCTTTGAAATTCTAGTTCCATAATAGCTAACCGCTACCCATACCATAACACCACCTTGGCGACTATGATTCCGGGCTAAAAAGCTCTAGTCTTTGTCATATCGTGAAAGTAATGATTAAACCTATCGGGTCCATCAAAATTGAATTTTTTTTCATCTGAGAAAACCACGCAACGCCATTCTTTTTGCCAAGCCATATGGTACCTCACAAATTCCAACCCCATGCGCTTTCGCTGACGGTTTAAAGGTATCTTCTTTTGAAGTTTCAGACGTTTTAGATGATTGGCACTATTAATTACTCTTCTAACTGTCGAAACACTAGCATTAACACCTGCTCTTTGATTTATTTTCGCAGCTGAGTGAGAAGAATTAGAAGCACATAGTAAAATTGCTCTTCTATTGGCCGCTGTTGTGGCCATTTTTTTACCTCATTTCGGTTAGTCCTTGCCACTGTAATAAGTCAAAGTGAGCCTCTTCAATATTGTTAAGGGATTTCGCTTTACCCATATGTTTATCCAAATTTAAATTTACACAATTATTTTCACTTAGGCCACTTCAACAATTGCTTTAATGTGTCAATCTTCGCAGAATACACGTAAAGAATGAATATAATGACCATGTACCTATTCAGATGACGCCAAAAAAAAACTGCATTTTGCCATATGGATACATTGCAAGAGAGCCGGAGAATAAATAACGGTGCTTTTTGAATTATTCTTTCCAATTTCTTTTCCCAACATCACAGGCAAACAGTTACTCGTACCAGCATGAAATTTTAAATTCAGGCACATTATTTGAAAATAATGAAACACAAGCTTTTAAAAAATGTTGTACCTATTCAGTTTAAGCAGAGTGTATTATTATCAGCCACCTGTCAAAACATTGACAGCACAATTTCCAACAGGCTGTAAAATATCGGACCGCTCAAAATAAAGCCTTTTATTGGAAAACCCTGTACATAACACATCTTACTAGGCTAACTTTGTTTACCGGAGGGAAAGGATCAGAGAGCAAATGCGCGCAATCTGATTAGCGAATTCAGTGTCAAAACATAACACGAACAAATGGAATATCAAAATAATTCGATTAGTGACGCATATTAGGGGCACAATATAAATCCGGTTTTGAGTGGTGTGTGTGTGTAAGTGGCTAAGAGGGATAAAATGTTTAAACAATGTCAAGGTCAAAATACCAAGATACCGTCATCATTCAGCGCGGGTGAAGTTTTTCATATTCTGTTGTGATTTTTTGGCCAACCTCTTCATTCTTTTTAATTTGTTTTGCCTTCATTTACTGACAGTTTGCTGTGATCTGTTGATTAAGACTTTGTCATCCACAATGTTTGAAATATGTTAATTTTACCTGACTTTCAAATGTCTACACCACGGGTATTTTAATTTGTGTACGTTTGATGTACGCCAAATGAGATGATCTTGGTGATAAGCCGCTAATGAGAGGCAAAATATTAGGACAATCACATTTTTTCTGTAGAATCATATATTTACGTATCAACAATACTGAATGTAGAAGAATATATAACATGGCAAATACATCGCATGTCATATTGTTGCACTTACTGGATACTACGACAGTGTGTTGTGTTCAGCTCAATGTTTTTATGTACACGAGTGAGTAGCAGCAAAATCGATACGACAGCTCTTTCATTTTCATCAAATTAACTGGTGTCGCTGTCGCATAATGCATAAACTTGGTTATGTAGATATACCTAATAACTACAATTTTCGACGTTCCCTTTTCCGTTCTGTTCGAACTACCCAATACTGCTGGGAAAACTGTAATAACAAGTCAATTTCTGGTTGTATTTCTTCCGCATATTCCTAGAATCATCAAAAAACTACCTCATGCAACATACATACTCGTATGTATCTACATCGTCATCAGCTTCTCGTCTCCTCTGTATCCCTCAATAATGATCGATGATCACCAAACCCACAAAACTTGACTATCTCCTCTCGACTAATCCTCTTTAGAAAAATGTGAGCCAGTGAGTGAGTGCCAATTCATAAGATCCCATCCAGACAAATTGATTGATAGCACAACCTTACTTATAGACGGCATGCGATGTTATTGATCATCATCACGATTGTCATGATTACTGGTGGAACATTAATTCATAGCAAATGTATGACAACAATCCATGAGCCCATTGAGAACGTCTTTTTCAGGATCCATTCCGATCAGGTTGCAAAAATTGTGCGTCAAGTGAAAGTATTCCCAGCTCAGAGATACATATGTACTCCAAGCCCAAGATGATATATAAAGGTTTACACAGGAAATGATGCATGACCAGGCCAGTGGGTCTTGCACACATTGGAGCTGTGGAGACTGTCGGTGTCTCGTAGCCGTATCTTTGATTATCGTTTCGTTTAAGTTGTATTTGTTTGTGTTACTTCTGTTTATGCATTGAATCTGGTAGAACTCGTTTCGACAGATAGAACACACAATCATGCACGGGTAGTTCTCGAAAAGTGAGCGACACGGGGGGAATAAGGCTTTGTGTCTTTGGACATATTGACGTGATTGAAGATGAGTTTGAATTGGATTTATATTTCATAGACGGCGATGTTAGCAACACGAAGCTGAGTGTTAGTTTGAACGGCACCTGCTTGATTTGCTGCTTGATGTGGGTATGGTGATGATTTCATTAGACTGACAATGTGTCGAATTGACATAGTCTAATGCAGTTACTCGGGTGCTTGTTATTTCCTCTGGTTTGAGTGGTATTTTGGCTATTATATTTTTATTTATGTACGTAAAAGCTTGCCCTGAGTTTGAATCTTGTTGGGGATAATTTTAACATTTTAAATGCAGTTAGGGTGGTTTGTTAAAATGATTAACGAAACCATATCAACCAGTCAGCATGGATTTCTGAAAGGTAGATCAACCACTATAAACTTAGTTGAATTCGTATAATTTTTGCTTTCAGCGCTAGAAAATGGCAACAGAATCGACGTTATTGCTACAGATTTCGCTAAGGCCTTCGATAAAATATCGCATCAATTGATCCTTTTCAAATTGTCTTCCCTTGGTTTTGACCCCATGTTGTTAAAATGGATATCTTCTTATCTGTAGAACCGTTATTATAGCTTTCGTTTTAGGTCGACCTTCTCAACCCCGTTTTTAGCCACTTCTGGTGTCCCACAAGGCGGCCGTCTAGGTCCCCTCTTTTTCATTTTAATTATTTTTTTTTGTTTGTGAAGAACTTAACACTCAAGTTGGTATGACTACCCTTAAAATCCTGGGGCACGTGTTAAATTTTTCGGGAAATTGGATAGAGAGCGTGAGAAAGATGTTTGGTCTTAGTGGTTATTTCGCTCCATGGGTGACATCCAACATTTAATGGCGAGACTAAATTATTAGTGTAAATTGACTTGACGTTGTATTTTAGGCAATCATTCATCTCAAGAGATTTTAGATTGCCTGAAAAAAGTCTTTCGGGCACGGCTGGAATTGAACCCCAAACCACTCGATTTGGAAGCCAATACACTACCACTTCAGACACGACCACGTACTAAAAACGATCTTGACAGGATTATTAAACATTTACGCATACGACACTAAGTTCTCCAAAACTATTTCTTCACCCCATTTCTCCTTCTATTCTCCTTCAAGAAGACCCCACTTGGTTTTCCACTAATGTCTCCAAATGTCAATCTATGACTTTGTCACGTGAGTCTAATCAATTTCTTCCTCGACTTTATTTTTTTCATGGCCAACCTGTACCTCAGGTTTAATCCCTTCGCTACCTTGGAATATTATACGATAGAGAGTTAAACTTTAGTTCGTATATTGATGGTATACCCCAACCACCCATATTATTCCTTCTCAACCTTCTACGCCACCAAACCCAGAGAACGAAAGATATATGAAAACATTCGTCTCTTTCTTGCCTATTTACATGACAAATCTGACTCGGTCTGCTACGAAGGGAAAACCAAAACCAGCGTCATGGTTTCCATCCAGCAGGAAGGCCTCCCTACCGACCCTATCAGTCTCAGGAACCTTTATGTAAGGTACCACGAGATATTTAACATGTCCCCTCAGAAAGTAGCAGACGACCTTGCTGCATTCGGCAACTATGTTCACTCTAAACGAGTATCACACCTACAACGAAGCCGAGCCGACCACGACAAATCCCTTGCCAGCGCTTAAACCATCCTGCCTCACACCTCCACTCCACAACATCCCTCTTACATTTTACTACCAGAATGTAAGAGGTCTTCGCTCTAAAACCAATGCTGTCCTACGTCAATCGCATGCTCTTCTCTTTGATATTTACGCCTTGACCGAAACCAATTCGATTCCCGACATAAAGAACCAGGAATTGTTTCCTCCTACTTTTGATGTTTTCGGCGACGACGATCCTACCCGCACAAATAAAGATTCCCCCTGTCGAGGCGTCCTACTGGCGATGGACAACAGCCTTAACTCTTCTCCCATTACAATTTCTTCATCCTCTAAAGCCGACTTTGTCGCAATAAAAATATCACTGCCTCTCAAGTCCCTTTACGTTATATGTTGCTACATCCTACCAGCTCAACCTATCGAATCTTACCAATTTGTTATTGATGCGATCGATCATTTAATTGACCTGTCAGACCCTACTGATGATATCCTTATTTTCGGCGACTTTAATCTTCCTCAGCTACAGTGGACTCCATCAGATGATCAATCGTTTTTCATCGCTTCAAATGCCATCTCAGCTAAGGAATGTCTCTTCTTAGATCGCTTAACAGACTCAAGTCTATGCCAAGTCAGTGGTATATCCAATTATATGGGCAGGCAATTAGATCTTATTTTCACAACAGATCCAATTAACTCCTCAGTCTCACTTTGTCCCCTATCTCTCTCAACAATCGATAACTACCATCCCCCCTTCTACTTTCATTTTTTCATAACTCTTCATTCCAGTCCACTCCCCCCACAACTCTCTCATCCCACGACTTTCATAAAGCAAACTTTCACAAAATCAGTGAATATCTCAGCAGATCCCTCTTTAACTTTCACAACTTAAGTATAAATGATGCCTTATCCATTTTTTTATAAAGAAATATTTAATTCTTTTTCCCTTTACGTTCCGTTTTCCCGCCTTAAAACATCATCTACTAGTCCGCCCTGGTATAATCGCAAGCTTCGTTCCTTACGAAATAAGAGAAATAAGTTATGGGCTGTTTTCCTGCGTACCAGATCCTTTACCGACTATTCCAACTATCTTGGTGCTTATCTTCATTTCACCGAACTTTACGATTCCCTTTACCAGCGCTACCTTAACAATACGCAAGTCAACCTTATAAACCGCCCTAAGTCCTTTTTCCAATTTGTTAACTACAAAAGAAAGTCCGATGGTTACCCTCCTTCCCTCTCTTTCAACAACAGGTCATCAACCGATCCACCCACCATTGCCAACCTATTTGCCACCTTTTTTAAACAATCCTTCACCAACGACTCCTTTGTACCAGATCCATCCTATTTTAGTTACCTACTGAACTTCTCCAATGGCCCACTTCTCTCTCATATTTTTGATCCGTCTTATATCGAACATAAATTACACCAACTCAATGACGAATTCACACCTGGCCCAGATGGCCTCCCTTCCATATTTCTTAAAAAATGTTCTTCCTCTCTTTCCCTTGCCCTTTCTAATCTCTTCCGTCTATCCCTTTCACAAGGAGAATTTCCACAGGCTTGGAAATCCTCCTTCATAACCCCGATCCACAAGAAAGGATCAAAGAATGAAATAACCAACTATCGTCCCATTGCTAAACTCTCTCATATACCCAAACTCTTCGAAAGTATTTTGTATGAAGCTCTAAGCTTCCAATGCAAATCACTTATCTCTCCTAGACAACATGGCTTCCTAAAGGGTAGGTCAACCACCACAAATCTCGTTGAATTCGTATCCTTTGCCCTCTCTGCCCTAGAAAATGGCAATGAAGTCGATGTAGTTGCAACCGATTTTAGCAAAGCCTTCGATAAAATCTCTCATCGGTTAATCTTTAAATTGTCTGCCCTCGGCTTTGAACCCATATTGTTGAAATGGATATCCTCTTACCTCAAAAACCGTTTTTACAGTGTTCGTTTTAGGTCAGCCCACTCCGCTCCATTTTTGGCCACCTCTGGAGTTCCACAAGGCAGCCATCTCGGTCCCCTTCTTTTTATATTAACCATAAATGATCTCGATATGATCATCAAACACTCGTCTGTCTCCCTTTACGCCGACGATACCAAATTTTTCAAAACCATTTCCTCTCCCCATGACTCTTTCCTCCTTCAACAAGATCTTGATAGTTTCTCGATCTGGTGCCTCAAAAATTCTTTGGAACTTAACATCGCCAAATGCCAATCCATCACCTTCTCACATAAGCGGAACCAATCTCCTCCCCGACTCTATCTTCTCCATAACCAACCTATCTCCTCCGTACAGTCTCTTCGCGACCTCGGCATTTTGTGTGACAGCGAGCTCAACTTCCGTTTACATAAGGATGAGATAATCCTCAAAGCCAACTCTGCACTAGGTTTTGTAAAACGGTGGTCCAAAGAATTCACCAACCCATACGTGACCAGGTCCCTCTATATTACCTTTGTTCGCCCCCTCCTAGAGTACGCCAGTCAAGTATGGTCCCCATATCATCGTGTTCATATCTCGAGAATTGAAAGTATTCAACGTCGTTTTCTTCGATTTGCTCTTCGAGGTATGCCCTGGGACGATCCTTTTAATCTGCCCCCCTATCAAAATCGTCTCAACCTTATCAACTTAAACACCCTCGAAGATCGCAGAGATGCAGCAGACTTTCTCTTCATTCATCGACTCCTTTCAGGTCACGTTGAATGCGCGTCCCTTCACAACTCCATTTTCCTCAACACTAACCCTCGTAATCTACGTGCCCCTCGACTCTTCTATCTACCAACCCACCACACCTCCTATGGCGCGAACGAACCAATCTCCCGTATGCTACGTCAAATCAACTCAAAACCTACCGTCTTTGACTTTCACCGCACCACTTCCTACCACAAATCTGTTCTCCTTCACCACTCCAACCAACCTTAGTTTTAAGTTTTAGTTTAAGTTTATTTTTTAAGTTATAGCTTGTATTAAGCCGAATAAATGGGGGCATTCGCCTCCACCAAAATTAAAATTAAAGCCAGCTCATAACTTTTTTTTATCAAACGATGGCATTTTGCAACCCCTATGGCCGAGATCACTTTACATTATCCTTGTCCGGCCTCTTCTTTAATATGATATCCAAGTGTGGTCCCCTTTTCAGCGAGTTCATGTATCCCGAATCGAGAACATTCAACGTCGTTTCCTTCGACTTGCCCTTCGAGGGCTACCCTGGGATGACCGCTTTATCTTACCTCCCTTTCGTGACCGCCTCAAACTTTTTAACCTGAATAAACTCGAAAAACGCAGAGACGTAACTGACATTCTCTTCATTCATCGACTGCTCTCTGGGTCTGTGAATTGCTCTTTCCCTTACAGTTCTATTACGTTCAACACTAAGCGTCGTAATTTACGCTGTCCTCGTCTCTTCTATATTGAAACCCATTGCACCTCTTATCGTTCCAACGAACCAATCTCCAGCATGTTCCGTAAAGTCAACTCAAACCCACTCATGTTCGATTTTAAACTGAGCTCTTCTTCTCTCAAACTTGATCTCCTCCATCATCCACTTATTCCTAACCCTTTTTAGTTTTTAAGTTAGTTTAAGCTTGTATGAAGCGCAATAAATGGCGGCGTTAGCCCCCACCAAAATTAAAATTAAACAGATTCCAGAAGCGGCGCAATGACAAAGGCGAGGCTCAATGAGATAAAAGTAGAGAAAAACGGTTCATCGCAAGTCTATCGATGAAAACTAGAAAAGGAAAATGTTGGCGATGGCTATTTCAACCGATATAAACTAGCCTCTGGTCAGGAAAAGTACTTAATAAACAAATTCAAATAGAAAGGATTTGCGTCTTTTCACGAAATGCATCTTTGCTAGAACAAATATCGGAAAAATAATAAAGGCAGCAGCTCCAGCTCAGACTTATTGGCATGAAATACAATACTCATACATAAGAGCAATTTTCATAAGGCAAAGCGATTGAAAGTTTAACAAATCCAGTATCATTGCTATCGTACACGATGGCGCCTATAGTCTTCATGAGATCTTCAAAAATATCCTTTGATATGCGTCATTTGTCGGACATCCGGAAAATTCTGGAAACCTGTGGGTTACTAATGTGGTTTTGTGGGCAGAGTTCTAGACTCGATATAAATGCCAATGTTGTCTATTCCTGTTAACAGAGTACTGGTGTCATCTCCCGCGTATGTATCAAGTTTCCAAAACCGATGAGGCTAATATAAATGCCGCAAGGTACCACAGATGCGTTTAGTTTAAACTTGAATTTAAGAGCGATTGGATAATAGTGATTAGACAGCGTTACTTTATGTTCAAAAAACGGGTGTACTATAAAATTGTGTGAAGTTATTTGAAATTAAAGGGGGAATTATTGCGAAGTTGAAATACTCGTAGAATAAGTTCTGTGATATTTTACCAAGCTCGAGAGTGTATATTGCAGTATAATTTATTAAATGCGGAAGATTGTACTCTGGTTTTAGACTTGCACCAAGCTCCTTGGCGGAATTCGCTTCCACTTTGATTATATCGGTGAAAATGTTCTTTATTTCCTATCTGTAAAAATCATTATTATTACAAAGATCAACGCAATAACGCAGCGAATGGGCTACTGTAATTTTTAGAAAAAAGGTTCCAGCGAATAGAAACTTCACGTAAGATTTACTCTGTTACCGTGGATGTTGAAGGATAACATCTATAGTCTCAAAAAACTTGTAACAGTCTATGTTAGGTGGTCCCTAGTGCTTGCATTATCTTATGGATCCAATCCTTTACAGTGTTTATGCTTCTGTGTTGAGCATTCAGTTGGCACACTAATATGCAAAACGGCTGACATTTTTGCATGAATCTTTTGCACTTATACACTCTCTTTGACCTTGTGCAGTTAAGCTTAATATTGATTGCATGCCACTATTTTTAGCAGTTGGTCTTTGGTTCAGCAAGGACACCGGACCCATAACGGGTAACCGGAGCCAGAATCGGGGGAATATTCTTGGTGAATGGGTCGTTGCGCGCAATGCCCATGTTATCAACGAGCCGGGTGAGGTGTATACCTTTGATGCGGTCAACGGTGGCAAGAGTGGAATTGACGTTACTTTTGCCAACGATGCAGCTTTTAGGGCGTTTAGCTTTAGGTGGCGGGTTAGTATAGGGGTGAGTGATCACAACTGGATTCAGTTTGAGATCGCTCACGCAATAGATGAAAGTAGCATAGTTTCAGACAGGAGATGGTGTGTGCGAGGCGTTGATTGGAGAGTTTATGGTGCGCGTGTACTTGCGGAGGTTTCCTCCATGACACCGCAAGTGTACGGCAGCTTAAGCATAGACCGGCAAATCGCGCACATTAATGAGTGCGTATGGCGGGTTAACGACGAACTCTTTGAGAGGAGCCGTAGGGCGAAGAAAAGCGAAGGGTTGTCAGAAACCTAAGGAAGCGATTCCAAAGGGCTAGGGCGGCTAACGCTGAGAAGCTGGCTCAGCTGCTGGGCATTGCCTTTCGTCAAGGGCTCGCTGAGTATAAGCGTCTCATAGTCAGCACAAAGGAGTCTCACTGAAGAAACTTTGCCTCTAATAATAGAGATGATCCCTGGGGCAAACTATATAAGATTTGCCGTAGTACTAAAAAGACTGCTGACTTTGAAGGCATACGTGTGGATAATACGGTTTTATCCACATGGAAAGATTGCCTTACTGCATTGCTTGGTCAGTTCTTCCCGAGAGAGGAGCGCTTTGAGGACTCTTCATATGAAGAGCCTCCGGTCCCTTCGGAGTTAAGGACTGAAGAAGTCGGGTATGGTGTTCTCCAGGAGATCTCCTGGAGCTGATGGAATAACTGGAGAGATGGTGAGAGCCATCTGGAAGGCCGTCCCAGAATACCTGCTCGCTCTTTACAGCAAATTTATTGCTTGCAGCTACTTCCCCAAGGATTGGATGGTGGCAAGGGTGGTTGTGCTCCTGAAGTCTACCGATAAGAATAGGTCTGACCCTAAATCTTATCGGGGCATCAGCCTGCTTCCGGTACTAGGGAAAGTACTGGAAAGGGTTTCGGTTTCGGAACCAATGTCCCCCTTCCAATTCTGCTTTACAAGAGGCAAGTGTGTCGAGGATGCATGGTCTTTCCTAAAAGACAGAGTCCTCAGAAGCAGGACCAGAGTGGTTATAGGCATCTTTATTGATTTTAAAGGTGCCTTTGATAACCTGAACTGGCAGAAAATAGTAACCAGGTTGCATGAGTTGGGCTGTCGGGAAATTGGGCTTTGGGGAAGCTCCTTTTCCGACAGAAAAGCGAGTGTGGTAAATACGCACGACAGCGTCTTAATTAATGTTGAGAGAGGTTGCCCCCAGGGGTCCATCTGTCCTTTTATTTGGAACCTGATGATGGATCCACTCTTGCGGCGACTAAATGAGCTCTGTGGGTGCTGCGCCTACGCAAATGACCTGCTCCTCATCCTTCAAGGCCAGTTGTTGCTGAATGGGGAGAGAGCGTGGGGGTAAGTGTATCGCAGGATAAGACCGTTTCAATGAAGCTCAAGGGCATATATCTGGGCATAACGATGGGTGAGAGTATGAACTTCATGCCTCAACTGGTTCGAACCAGACTACGCATGCTAAGTGCTATAGGCCACGTAAGGCGCATTTTGCGATCTGACTGGGGACTCAACAGGCGTTCTGTTCGTATCATATACGATGGCCTTTTTGTTGCCTGTGCAGCATATGGAGCATCGGTATGGTACGACAGGGTTATGACTGTTGATGGTCGAAGGCGGATCTTGACTTGTCAATGAGTCGCCTTGCTTGGCTGTTTACCGGTGTGCCACACTGCCTCCACAGAGGCAATGCAGGTGTTGCTTGGAGTGCCACCTCTTGATCTGGAAGTGATGCGTCGTGCTATTGCTTTCAAGATCAGAAAAGGTCTCCCTCTAAATGAGCGTGATTGGGTTTTCCCAGAAGAAGTGGATGGCCTATCCCTGAAGCAGCGCAAAACCTTGCTACACGCATGTGTTCTACCTAGATGGAAATCTAGATGGGAGGGTAACTTACGGCTTCTTAAGGGATGTGCTAACCATGCGAATCTTTCCTGAACGGAATTGTAACCTCAGCCTGGGCTTTTTGTTGACCGGACATGGCTCTCTGAATGCATTCTTGCATAAAAGGGGGCTTAGCGAGGTTGCGAGCTGCTCATGTGGAGCTACTTATGAGGACTGGCTACATGTCCTATGTGAGTGTCCCAATTACGCTGACATAAGGAACTTGCAGGCTATGGGCATCACCTTTAATGGTGAGACGTCAGTGGAATTATCACTGATACCGTACGGTTCGAAAGAACCCGTAGTTTTTGTTGCAAGGCCGCCAGTTCTAGGCAGTGAGGTGTCCAACTGGAAGTAACCTCAAGGTTGCGAAGCTTGACCGGAAGCTATATTCTGGTACCAGGGGAGGTCAGGAGCCCCCGGAACTATGGTTCCGGCCTGACCTAGGAGTTGGCCCCCTTGTGGGAGAATCGTGGTGGCTCCCAAAATCGCAGGGAGAGTAGACCGAATGGAGCTTGGACATCTCATGGCTTAGCATATGTATGTAGTTTGCTACGACCTATGGTGGACCATGGGATTGCTATGGAATCAACTGGTCTATTCGATGTGGAGTTGCATTGCAATCGGGTGCCATGACCCACAGAATGGCGGAGGTATTAGATAGGCCTCGACCCTTCACCAAAGGGGAAGTTCGTGCCTTACACACGACTTCGAATCTGGTACTGGTGGTAGTACTTGTACTACCCGAAGGGCGCTTATCAACGCATTGTTTTGATATCTTGTGCGAAGACGCACCGTAGCCTTAAGCCCTCACGGCAGGTACCTACGTTAAACACAAGAGACATCTGTAGCAGTAGGTATTCCACAGCAACCTGGTCGAGTGCCACTACTTATTATTCCTTATTATCTGGAGAGTATCATTTTGATTCTTTCAGACAGTAGGTCGAATATGCATATATATTTTCAGTTCAAACGAATGCAAGGTTTTACCACTTCAGTGGCCAGATTCAGAAAAAGAGAAGATATCTCATCGAATCTTTACGGATGGATCAGAGAGATGAGGCTAGGGTCTTCGCAGGTAGCTATTTTAGACTATAGTTTTGATTGGTTGGTTGAGGCCCAAGTCAACCCCGGATAGTTTATTTACGCTTAACACAAACGTATAAAAATTAAAATGACTTACAAACTACGGGTCATGTAGCTTTGGAGACGGAATTTCGAAAACTGATTTTGCTGCAACAGCATTCTGCCCAAAAATTCGTTACAGCCGTAACCGATTCGGTGAAAGTTGATGTGAAAGAGGGATATCAGTTTTTTGAGGTGCTGAAGATTTATTAGCTTTAAACGAATATTATACGGAGGCAAGTTATATAGGCAGATATTTGTCCAAGGTAGACCCCGTAATACAAATCGAATGAATCTGCGTTGAATGGAATTAATTCGCCTTGAGCGGCTTTAGTGGTAAGGGGACCAAACTTGGCTAGTGTATTCTAGTATGGGCCTAACGAATGTAAGGTAAAGGGATTTAGTGACTTAAGCGTTAGAGAATACCTTGGACCATCGCTTAACGAATCCGAAATACATAGCTTTGTTAGTAATATTATCAATATCCGTCCGGAAATTAAGTTCTTTATCGCATATAGCACCTAAATCGCGTAGTAAGATCACAGAGGGTATTAATTCATTGCCAAGGAAATATGGCCTTGGAGATTGTGGTAGACAACTATGCGAATAAGCTATAGTTTGCCGTTTGCTACCATTAAGTTCAAAAAAAAAATGGTGGCCCCAGGGTAAAAAGCTATGCAGATCATATTGTAGTGCTTGAGAGTCGGATGGTAGTGAGATGTGCTTATAGATTTTCGTATCATCTGCATTGATGGAAATGCGGGATTCTTTGATAATTAAATCTACAACATTGACTGCAAAAAAAAAATTAATATCAGAGGGCAGAGGTGACTTCCTTGAGGTACACCAGATGTAACAGAAAATCTAATTTGACTTCATTTGTGGGGCCTTTATTATGCTGGATAACTACGAGTATGTAGGATCTCTTCCAAAATTATCATCCACTACATTGTCAAGAACTGAAGGAGCGAAATGAGCATAGGGGTTTGTAGCGACCTGGGACGAGTTCTTAAATAGTTTTAAAACTGATCATTTCTCAGATTGTAATCTGAGAGTCACAGAGGCCGTTGATGTACTCGTATTTGTTTTTGTTCATATTGCTAACGAACCGCATAACTTAGAGCAGCCCCATAGAAAGATCCAAAACCATCGACTTCACAGCAAACTTGATGTTGAACCAAATATCCAACCGTAAGAGGCTTTTGTACTGCAAGGCATACCAATATTTAAAATTCCCATGCAAAGAAGAATTATAGATGTGATTTTATCAGATAAAGGACCTTCTACTGACTACTATCCTTGACCAATTTAATAATTTTGACCCTATCTTGAAGGATATGTCTTATTGAAACTGCAATTACCCTCACACTATTTGGTGAGACGATGAACTGGATCTCTGAAAGCCAAAGACTCTTCTCGACAAGGGCACGGAGGATTTTAACGAATCCAGTATTGGCTATAAAGTAGTTGTCATAGGGGTGAGTGAGGACAACTTGAAGCGCGCGTGAGAGCGGCGAAAGTTACTAGTCATTCTACGAGCCTGGCATTATACTGACCGTTGAATCTGAAGGATGACTTCTGCACTAAATTGAATGGCGCCTTCAAATCCACACCCAAATGTGGTATTGTCTTAGTAATGGGGAATCTTAATGTCAGGCTAACTAAGGACAACACATCGCTCGAACATGTTATGGTAAGAGATGGCTCCGGAGTTCGAAAAGGCAATTGGTAAAATTTCAATGAATTGCATAATGTCACCCTGGTTCAGTTAAGTCTCAACTAGTAAACGTCCACCTAAGCAAGAATTTAAGGAGGCTCTGGCTTTGAGGGCACATATCATTATTAACTGAAAAATTATGGAAGCGGATCCAAGAAATTATGTTGCTTGGAGCTCAGATTGCAACCGACTCAGTAGTAATTACAGATGAGTCCCAATACCGCAGAAAGAAGAAATAAGTTAAGTAAAATGTGAAAAAATAGTCCTTCTCTACTTACAAGTATAGGAGAGGCTATCAAAACATCGCAAATTGGCTTTCCAAGGTTCAAAGTATGTAACCCCCTAGGAAAGAGGTGGGAGTGAAACTTCTCTGGTTATGGATAAAGACCGACTCAGAAGATGAAGATAATACTTCGCTGCCATGCTATATCATTTAATCGACAGTACAACAATTTCCGAATAGGGGCAGGACCTCTAAGCAATCTGTAGATTAAGAAAAAAAAGCGACTGTTGCATATCTTAACCATCCGATTGACCAAAATTTACCATTTATTCACACTAAGACAGATTCTGGAGAAAATCCAAGAAGTCCAGATTGATATTCATCATCATCGATTCTAAGGTCGCATGTGAAACTATTTATGTAGACGAGCTGTACATACTCGTACGGAGCCATGTCTAAGTTTTTCTTATCTTCGCTAAGCTCGTCGGATTATATAGAATGGGGATGGAGAACGCTCGCTTATCCATAAAAGCCGGAGCCTTTAACATATCAAAATACCATCTGATTCGCAAGCACTACAATATGTTCTGAATAGCTTTATAACGTGGTGCGAAAACAATTTTTGAGCCTAATGCAAGTAAATGTCAAATTATAACTTATTTGCGGGTCTTATTTGGATCTACTGCTGTACGACGAACGTATACGACTGACAGGTACGAACTTACAAACGCTAAACAGTTTGCGCACATTCGTGTATGATAGCGATCATTGCGGTTTTAGCACCGAAATTACAGTTACCAACGAAATTGCGGAATTGGAGGAGTTTGTCCAAAGATACTCTTACAACTACAGTAGGACTCGATGGACACGCTTCTCCCCAACCTTGACAAGAGCGCTGTCCTCGAACACGCTCCACCCACCGTCTAATAGGAATTTGTCAAACGAAGAGATCGACAATTGCCTAGAACAAATGGATGAGACAATTAAACAAATTATGGACACTACAATACCGCGGTATCGACTACGACTAACGAAGACCTGTTCCGCAATCCTACTATTGACGCACTGCACCGACAGAAAAGTAGACTTCTGACAAGACTCAAAAACTTGTATAGGCAGTTAACTGACAGACAAGACCCGGAGATTAGGACACTGAAGTCGTCGATTAAAAATGTGCAAACGTTAATAAAAGAGAATTACAGAATTTCTGTAAGTTCATATTGGAACAACAAGGTTCGGACTGTAAACACCAGCAACCCGAATATGTTTCCGCAAATAAATAAACTATTTCGGAGAAAAAATCAAAACGACCTTCAGTGTCTTAAAATAGCCCGGACAACAGACAACGAACGGTTACTGACAATAGCAGGTATTGATCCAAATGAGGCCGCTGATGATGACGACCTTTTTGTGATCGAGGAGAAGGTTGAGGCCGTAGGGGCGATTTTCCAGGAAGTATACAAGGCCAATGATATCATTGGCCCTAATTATGACCTTGACAATCGCGTCTTGGTGGACAACTGCTACATTCGAAATGAAATAGAGAATTGGCGATCCGAGGGCTCTGGTTTCACCCGGTTTAGCGACGAAAATATGGCAAATAATGTCATTGCCAGAGAGGGTGACCTACCTCCGTTCATTTCGAAGGAAGGACTCCATGAGATCTTCGACACAATCAGAGTTAAGAAATTAGTGGGGACCGATGGTATTCCGAACATCGTACTTCGACATCTTCCTCTAGAAGCGGTGGACATCTACACCACCCTGTTTAATAATGCAATGAATAATGCACATTATCCAGCGCATTGGAAAACGGCGGTGGTTCAACCTATCCCCAAAAAAGGAAAGGATATATCCAATCCGGCGAATCTCCGGTCGATAAGTCTCCTTCCGAATATCAGTAAGGTTTTTGAAACGTTAATCAATAGAGCTCTGTCTAGGTGAGTTGAGGACAAACATAATATAGGTCCGGATAATCAATTCGGTTTTAAGGCGGGACATGATATCTCACATGCCGCGTCTAAACTGGTGTCCGATATCCAATGGAACAAAGGCAAAAAACAATGTACTGGTGCCTGCCTTGTTGACTTGGAGAAGGCCTTCGACACCGTATGGTTAGAGGGTCTTTTCTATAAGCTGACTAGGCTGGGGATCAGTAAACCACTCTTATACATTCTTTATAATATTCTAACCAACAGACAGTTCATATAGGTCCGGATAATCAATTCGGTTTTAAGGCGGGACATGATATCTCACATGCCGCGTCTAAACTGGTGTCCGATATCCAATGGAACAAAGGCAAAAAACAATGTACTGGTGCCTGCCTTGTTGACTTGGAGAAGGCCTTCGACACCGTATGGTTAGAGGGTCTTTTCTATAAGCTGACTAGGCTGGGGATCAGTAAACCACTCTTATACATTCTTTATAATATTCTAACCAACAGACAGTTCATATAGGTCCGGATAATCAATTCGGTTTTAAGGCGGGACATGATATCTCACATGCCGCGTCTAAACTGGTGTCCGATATCCAATGGAACAAAGGCAAAAAACAATGTACTGGTGCCTGCCTTGTTGACTTGGAGACGGCCTTCGACACCGTATGGTTAGAGGGTCTTTTCTATAAGCTGACTAGGCTGGGGATCAGTAAACCACTCTTATACATTCTTTATAATATTCTAACCAACAGACAGTTCATCGTGAAAAATGGTGATGTGACTTCTGTTGGAATATTTCAAATTCAAAATGGTCAATTCGCCGATCCTGTTCAACATTTATACAAGCGACTTGATAGGTTCACTTCCCCATACTATTGCGTACGCAGACGATTTGGTAGCGTACAGGATAGGTCCAAAAATCGAGGTCATTAATACTCTCTTGCAGCGTGACTTCGATAAGATAAGACGATTTTGCGATGACTGGAAGTTGAAAATCAACTTTCAGAAGTCGGAAACCATTCTCTTTAGGACGCCGTTGACTGGAGCCTCTAGGGATACCAGAAAAAATTGGCGAAAGTTCTCTATCATTGGAAAACACGGACAACCTCTTGCCTGTCGAAATGTAGTCAGATACTCGTACCTTTCTGTATTTTGGCAAAAATGTAGATGCTGCTCTGGCCAGAGCTAAAGGTGCTTTTGCCCTTACAAAGAGACTGTTTTATAGCAGCCAACTCGATACGAGGGTAAAGGTAATCTGCTACATGGCCCTTATCAGGCCCATGCTAGTATTTGGTTGTCCCGTGTGGTTCAACGAGAGAGCAAGTTTAATGGAAAAGATTCGGGTGTTTTTGTGAGGGCTTGTCTTCGCTTGTACAGAACACCAGAGTCGGAGTACAAGAAATTTTATCCTAATGAGGTCCTTTATAACAGGGCGAACCTAATACGAGTGGAGAACTTCGTATTTAAGCTGACTCGAAGGCACATTGCAAGAGCAATGACCTCGACGAATAACCTGGGGGCTTACTACCCCAATTACCTTTACCACGAGAGTGTGCGCTCTGACGGCTTCGTTCCACCGGAAGCATTCCTCTACCTAGATCAGAAAGGATTGATCCAGGATAGATCAGCGGTATCGTTAATCGTCCATGTCGCTCGGACAGCTGGGGACAGGCGACTCAACTACAACAGAGACGTCGCGTCGCACACGGCAGTATGGATCGCCTCAGGTTCAGTAGGGCGGTGTGGAATCGCGATAAGAGGGATGTCGTTCGGCAGCTCCAGCATTTCTGGTGGTTGAATGATGGGGAAGTTTTTTCGTCGTCGTTTCCGTCAATTGCGGACCAGTCTCACTAATGAGGCAGAGCTGACCAATCTGTTTTCTCCGTGAATAGCGATGGCCAGCTTACATAGGTTTAGGTTAGCATTTAAGAAATATATACATACGAGTATATTAATATATACAAAGGTATATACTAATAAATGTATATAATTGTGTATAATATTTATGTGTGTGTATGTGTTTATTGTGTATGTAGGTTAGGTAGGCTAAGGTTTATTTTAAGTTAGATATTAAGTTTTTATGAAATATAAAAAATTATACAATATAAATAATTCTAAATAAAATGTTAATAAAGTCGAAAGACATAGATATAAGAATTTAGAGTAGCTTAGAGTGCCTGTGTGGGGCCAGTAAGTTAGTATAAGATTGTTAAGTAATTGTAAGCTAGCATTTAAGCATTTTTTGTTAGTATGCAAGAGTCAGTGATTAAGAAAATAAAATGCATTGAAAACTGAAACTATAACTTATTCGCGTGTCCCACCACCTCCAAGGACTTATTTCGTTGGCAATAAATTAATACCCTCTGTCACCGTGCTACCCGATTTAGGTGCTATATCGTATAAAGAACTTAATTTCCGGGCGTATAGTGATCAAATTATTAACAAAGCTAATTCTTCACTGGGATTCGTTAAGCGATGGTTCTCTAAGCCTTACGTCATGTTTAGTGACGTACATTTGTTAGGCCCGTTATACCTAGTCCTGCCATAAGTTCTGTTACAATTATAAAACGCTATAAAAAAAACAGTGAATATATTGTGGTTAATGGTGTTTTAAGGCTTTGCTAATTTCTTGTAGACCATGTTCTCCAATTCTGACCACAAACAATAATCAAATGGATTCAGATCTGGACTCCCCAACGGCCAACCTTCTGTTGCTATAAAGCCAGGAATATTGACTCTGAGCCACTCCTGCGTGGTTTTGGTTTTGTACGCTGTAGCAGAGTCTTGTATCCATTGAAAGGGGTATTGTTTAAACCCGTCACAACACTCTCTAGCACTTCTTCTTGGTATACCTTTGCTTCAGTTTATACGCCTTTTTCACAGAAATGGAGGGATGTGACACCATGGGGAGAGAACCCCCACCAAACCATTACGGAAGCGGGATGATGTCCACGTTGAACCCTTGGAACAACTTTTTTCGTTTCCTTAGATGAAGTGGCATAAATTTTGTCATTTTGTTTGTTGAAAACAGAATGTTTTCATGGCCAGTATCCGCGTGCCACTGCAACTGTCGCTTGCATATTTCCAGGCTAATTTTTTTTAGTTGATGAGTTAAAAGATGCCGAAGCAGAAATGGAAATAGATCTGGTTGATATAGGGTTTTCCAATAAGGACTTGACAACTTTTTTTTTAAATAAAACGCAAACCATTTGGGATACTTTATTATTAAACTTTATTCTCGGTTTGAAGTACAATCAAAACATTTATGAATGGAACTTGACTTCGTTCATATGGCCACCGCTGGCACATTTGCAGCGGTCGATTCGTTGGACCCAATTTTCAACGACTCGGCCACGCATTTCGGCCGAAACGGACGCTATTTCGCGTTCAATATTGGCTCTGAGCTCTTCCAACGTCGTCGGCGTGTTGGCATAAACCAATGGCTTAACGTAGCTCTACAGAAAATAGTCAAACGGCGTTAAATCGCACGAATGAGGCGGCCAATCGACTGGCCCATGTCTTGAGATAACACGCTCACCGTGTGCTGTGTGGCTTGTGGCATCATCCTGTTGAAACCACATGTCGTCCAAGTCCATATCTTCCAATTCGGGCCAAAAATAATCGGTCATCATGGCGCGATAACGCTGACCATTCACAGTAACTTGACGATCGTTATCGTCGACAAAAAAATATGGCCGCCGGCATGCAAACCGCACCAAACAGTTATTTTTTGTGGATGAAGTGGTGATTTATGAAGCAAATGTGGATTTTCACCCGACCAATAACGCATATTTTGCTTATTGACGAACCCATTGAGCCAAAAATGATCTTCGTCACTGGAGATGATTTCGCGATGAAATTCATCATCTTGGTGCATCTTCTCCAGAACCCAATCGGAGAACGTACGTCACTTCAAATGGCCCATCGGCTTCAATTCTTGAGTCAGCTTGATCTTGTATGGGTGTAAACCAAGATCCTTACGCAAAATACGCCATAATGTGGTCTGAGCGATGCCCAATTCTTGAGAACGTCGTGGAATTGACTGATTTGGATTGTTTGCTACGAACGCCTGAACGGCAGCGATATTTTCGACACTTCGATCAACCCGTTGTCTCACTGACACGGCAACATCACACAACGAATATGTAGACTCAAATTTTTACACTAAACTTGTTATTGCCTGTCTACTAGGGCGAGAATTACTACCGAAAATTGGAGTTAACGCTCTTAAAGTTGCAGTCACCGACTCCGAATTTCGGTAGAGAATATTTATAATTTGCAGACGTTGCTCGTTCGTGTACCTTACCATGATGAAAATGTTGAGTTTACTGAATAAATTGACAGTGACAGTTTGATGATTAGTGAAAGATTGCATTCACAAATTAAATTCAAAGTTGTCAAGTCCTTATTGGAAAACCCTTTATATCCAATTCCTTGGACATGATTTTCTCCTTCCTAGGGGGATTTCTCCGAATTCGTTCACGCACTGCCTTTACTACCGCATTCGTACGGACGACGCGCGGGTGACCACTTCCTGGCCTGTTCTCTACTGTAGACAATTCTCCGAAGCGAGCAATAACCCGATAAACAGCGCCCTTTCCGCACTTATGCAACGCTATTAACGCGATTCGATTCTCTTTACCGCCCCACTCCATGTTAATAGTTTGAAAACTGAAACCAAACTGACTAGTATTCTTCCCTGATCAGTGCAAGTGTTCTGAAAAAGAAGTTAACGGTTCTATTCCTGCAAGAAGTTTTGAACGATAAGCGCTGGAAATTGTGTAACAGAACTTATGGTAGGACTAGGTAGAATATGCTACCACGAACGCCACTATAGGCGAATAGAAGCTATCCAACACAGATTCATTCGATTTTCATTACGGTGTCTACCTTGGACAGATATCTATTGTATAATTTGTCTCGGTATAAAGATCATAATAAATCTTCACTCCCTGAAAAAACGTCTAGAAGCTGCTGATGTACTCTGTGTTCATCAACTTCTCACTGATTGTATTGACCACCTCAACTTTTGCTAAACCGATTACGAGTGTAACGAACCTTTAACCACAATGAAATTTCGAAATTTCTCTCCCTAGCTTCACGACCCCTTGTTTTTCTCGTTGTTTTTAAGTGATATTAATGTTAGTTTTAACCTTGGTTTTTAAGTTATATGTTTGTATTAAGCATAAGTAAACTGCCCGGTGTTGACCCGGGCCTCAAACTTTGGTCAATACACGGCGATTGGTAAGTGGTAATCCACCTCCATGTGGCTTCCTCAACATTTTTTCGAACGAACTGTTTGTATATGTTGGCATTGATATAATTGTCGTTTGTAAGTGTTGAAACAGAAACGACATAAAAGGATTTAGCTGTGAGTTAAGTCTAAACTTAAATGCTTTCTACAAAAAGGAACACACAAAATTGGCAAATCAGACAGAGCATCACAATAACAGCTACAACTTTGAGAGATTTCCTATTGTGATAACTCGTCAGAAAATGCTACTCGTTGTTCAGCCATTGATAGCAGCATATACTCGTGCATAAGACAGGACATGGCCAGTGAGAAATCAAAAAATTAGCAGTTCTTCGTCGGGGAATGGGAAACCATGGAATAACATGGAAATCTTTTCAGCATCATGACAGTAATTTCCGAAAAGCTTCCTGGACGTGTCAAATCCATCATCCCTAGCCAGTTTCCTATCGAAATATAAAGAACTTTATCCACCTGAATTGCAACCAGTGATGATATTACTCTTGACCTGATATTTTGAAAAGCTTTCCTTTAGCATGTTGACAAAATTCGAGCCACACCTCGGCATGCATGGCATGGTGTGTCACACGAATATGTACTCGTATGTACGTAAGCACGAGTACCTAAAATGCATTGTCATGTTAAACACTCACGTTTGCAAAGAGGTTCTTCATAATACACGTGACTCCAAGTGCCATCACGGTACTGTCACTGATTTCTATGGCAAAACAAATTGTCGAGACCATGCCCATTTTCGGTGTCAGGGTAGACGTCAATCATTTACGTGCAATCGATACTAATCCAGTGAAAACTGCATTTCTCACAATTCTCATTCGGTTCGATGTAACTCACTTACAGACAGACACTCAGTGCCAAATTGTTTTCACGAATTTCACATACTTGACCATGAACTGTGGTCGTCACGCCGTGTTGAATTTGTTGAGGGGAAAGTGCAATGAAACCTCAATCACATGAGCATTCAAGTGCTGAGAGTTAGGCAGCCTGTCGACCCCCTGCTTCTGGATAATCTGTGGGATTAAAATCGACAAAATTGTCTGTAGCTCAAAGCTATCCGTAACTATGCGTGCTGTTGCTACCTACAATGTAGCCACCTACATCGTGTCACATTAAAATGCAAAAACCCGTCAATAAAATTTGAATTTCAAAAATGACTTCCATCCCGGCGAACCAGATACGAGAGTACAACAAAGTCACACAAACGAAGTCATTCAGCCATCATTCAACGAGCGGTTTTCCATTCAAATTTCGCGTTTGTGCTGCTGGGCTTTTGAAATGCATTCAGTAGCAGTGAACGGAGTATATGTATCTACATACCTACTCGTATATATCTAGGCACACGTACCTGAGTATTTCAAAGAAAAATTTCAAACATCCGTTGATACGAGTACATGGATAGGAGTACGAGTACGAGTACGAGTAGGTACTTTCGCAATCTATTCGGATCTGTGTTTTGTGGTTAACGACCTTTTGGGAAATTTCGCCCTAGAGATACAAATACGTACTCGTACGTACGTACTTGTATGTAACGAAGCCTTTGAGTACGGTATCTAAATCGAACACTAGCTTTACTCTCGCTGGTTGGCAAGAGGAATGTACGACCATCTGCTTCACATGTTATGCCCTGAATAGTATTTCTATATGTAGATACTTTAATTACTCAATTATGTACTCCAACTGCAACTCGTATTCGTAGCCAAAGTCTTCTTTCATTTTAATCAGCATGCGATCAGTGCGCTTGAAAGAAAGTTATCACGCAACTCGGGGTAACAAAACCTACTTTGACTTTGGTTTTACGAGTAGTCTCCCTACCTTCATATCTATGTACAATATCATCAATTTTTGAATGGAACCGATGAATAGAATAGTGTCTTCATCGGGAGATTTATTCCTAAGGATGCTAAGATACAAATACTCGTAGTTTGAATGTACAATAGTTGCTGTGGGATTACTTACCAAGTAGAAGTCGATTGGTTTTTCGCGTCTTTTATTGTAGGCCTTTTGAATTTCGGTCTGCTTGAGTGCGTGAGCAATATGCAACGCACTAGCATCGAAGCGTCCATACTTGTAGTCCGAGTCGTTCTGTGAGGGCGAACTAACTTCACGGCTGCCATAGCCATTGGGCGTTGATTGGCGGGAGCTAACACCTATTTGATGAGAAAACAAAAATGGAAATTTCATGAAAAAAAAAGAGGTTGGAAATATTTAATTAATTAATGGTTGTAACGGTTAGAGATATATTAGCACTAAATACACTTGTGTTCGATCCATTTACGGCAACTTGTTAGTCGATGGTTATGCTTATGTGACATTCCAAATTGGATGAAAGTTTATACGCCAACCGCTTCGAGAAACTTGGAGAATTTAGTTTACAATTAAAATCGTTGCTCTACCAAAATAGGTTCGGAAAGTTACTAACTTCATTAGGCTTAAGTACTTGCCATTACAAAATTCTCCATCGATGTGAAATTACATGGCAAATTTGTGATAACTCAATCAGTCTATGAAAGTCTGATTTAAAAAAAAAATATTTGAAATTCAATGAATAGATTCCTCGAGCTCCAACGTAAGCAGGACTTTCCTAGTATCTAGCTCACTAGAAAAACATCATAAGTCTTCTTGACTTATCCTCTAAAAATTGAATGACATTGTTGTACTAGGTTCCAAAGTGTCTTGATAGATGGAGAGCTGACTTCTAGTGTTTTGAGCGTATGTACGAGGGTTTTCTGAAAAGTTTCCGACCGCAACGTAAAGATAGCGGCACTCGTCAATGCTAGTTGTGCATCTTTTGACAGTTACTTACCGAAGTTTCAGTCATTTTGGACGCGCAGTTTTTAGTTGACAGTCGTTTGAGTGAGTCGATGTGAGTGTTTTTTGTGAAAATGGAAAAAAAATGAGTATTGAGCTGTTATTAAATTCTTGTTTTTGAAAGGCAATACGCTTACGCAAATCAAAAATGAGTTGGACTCTGTGTATGGGGACTCTGCACCATCATTTACCACAGTGAAATTTTGAGTTCACCAAATGGTGTTAGACGATCGCGGAAAATGTCCAAAGAACGTGTTTGTTATATATTAAATCAAGTTTTAGGCATGAGAAAGCTGTCCGCGCGTTGAGTGCCGCGTTTGCTTACGTTAGACCAAAAACGTCTTCGAATGAACATTTCCAACGCTCTGTTGGCGCAGTTTACCCGCAATAAATCCGAGTTTTGGCGCCGATTAATTACTGTAGATGAAACTTGGATACACCATTATACGCCCGAAACAAAAATTCAGTCAAAACAGTGGACTGCAAAAAGCGAGTCGGCTCCAAAAAAAGCTGGGAAAGTGATGGCGACTGTTTTTTGGGATAGTAAAGGCGTTATCTTAATCGATTATCTTTGAAAAGGGAAATCCATTACAGGAGCATACTACACTCCATTACTTGCTAAGCTGAAGGCAGAAATTGCGGAAAAACGGCCACATTTGCAGGAAAAGAAAATCCTGTTTCACCAAGACAACGTGCCGTCTCACACCTCAGCGGTTGCCATGGCGAAAATCCATGAATTACGGTTTGAACTACTTGACCATCCGCCTTATTCACCAGATCTAGCACCAAGCGGCTTCTTTTTGTTCCCTCATCTAAAAACTGCGCTCGGAGGACAGAGATTTTCGTCAAATGAGGAGGCAATCACCTTCGTGAACAATTATTTTGCCAGTCGTTCATAGATCTCAGCGGAGACCAGACGCATTACGCATTTCGTGTTCGGCTTTAAAAGTGTAGAAAAAAAAAAATATAGTGCTAAACAGTAAATTTTTAAGTGTTCGGTAGCCGAAGTGGTAGAGGCCCGGACAATAAATCTCGAGGTTGTGGGTTCGCTTCCCGGCCTCTGCGAAAGTTTTTTTTCGTTTATTTATTTAATTCAGTTGCAAGACAATTTTAATAAAAAAGTGTTTGTTTTGTATTACAAATTCACGTGATGGATTGTGGAGAGTGGTCCGCTATGCCAATAGCGGGATCGGCTGAGATAGCAGGTGAGGCTTCGAGTGGTTCGAACCAAACACCAAAGCCAAAGAGGAAGAGGATGCTAAAGTCAATCTCTAACTTGGCAGAACGTCCCACCCTACAAACGACCACTGTAAAGCTTAGTGGAGTGAGGGCAGGAAACAACTTCGCTGCATTGGCAGCAAGCGAATCTGACGACGAAGAGGAGGAATTAGAGTCGATAAGTAGCAGCATAAAAATGCTACAGCAAAGGATACAGGCCATTAAAGAACAGCAAATGGTCAGAAGGAAGAGGGATGAGCATGAGCAATCCCAACAACAGCAGTCGCAGCTTTCTCAAAAGCAGTACAAACAAAAACAAAAGACAAATACAATACCACAAGTGCACCAACAATGCCAACAAATGCAAAATAAACACCAGCAACAACAACAAGAGCAGCAGCCACAAAAACAGCAGCAGCAGCAGCAGCGACAACAACAACAACAACAACAACAACAACAACAACAACAACAGCAGCAGCAGCAGCAGCAGCAGACGAAGAAGAAGGAGAAGGTGCCTCCTATCAACACCTATAAATTGGAGGTGAATGCAACCAAGGACCTATGTAAGTTGGTAATTGGTAGTAATTTTAATATCAAGAGATTGGGGAACGATCGCCATGTCATCCACTGTAATACAGTGGAGGGCTACGCGAAAGTGAAAGAGCTCCTAAAGGAAATGACGACGGAGCATTACTCATTTACACCGAAGTGTGAAAAGCGGCAATCGATGCTGCTGAAGGGATTGGAACCGTCTTCTGATCCTGAGGAGATCCTTGCACTGCTCAAAGAGAAGGAGTGCGAAGGACTCAAGTTTGTGGGGGTAAAGCCATTTACCACAGCTAGAGCCAGGCGGGAAAAACGGAGTCTGCCGTTCTTCCTGGTGCAGCTCAGTCCCGAAAGTCGTCTGGATAGTCTAAGGAGAATCAATGTCCTAGACTATCAGGTGATTCACTGGGAAAAATTAAAAAGGAGCGAAGGCGTTATACAATGCGTTCGCTGCCAGAGGTTCGGGCACGCTGCGTCGAACTGCCAAATGCAGCCTCGATGCGTGAAGTGCGCAAAGAACCACAGTTCCGAGGAGTGTGCTCTGGGTAGGGACGGAGCGTCCGATAGGACGTAGCTCTCGTGCGTATTATGTGGGAACGTGGGACACACCGCAAACTATCGGGGTTGTCCTAAGTTCCCGACATTAAAAAAGCAAAATTGGCTCGGCAGCAGAAGGTGGAGGTCAAACGTTCACCTGTACGGTTTCAAACACCAGCCGTCACGTCCCAAATTTCCTACGCCCAAATGGCGTCAGGTAGGGGGGCTACGGTACAGCAAGCGACTGTTACTTCTCCGGCGCCGATGCCGAGAACAACGGAAGCTGCAACCAACATGCTAGCCATCTTGCTCGCAATCCAAGGGCAGATGGCTCAGCTGCAAAAGCAGGTTCAAGAACAGGCCAAGCGGGTGGACCAGATCTACGCGTTGCTGCCGGGCCTAACGCAACACATGCCGTAATGGGTACGCATATGGTGGAGCAAAGTTTGAAAGTCCTTGCGGTGAATGTGAATTCACTGATTAGGATCGAACGAAGAGCCGCGATGTTTAAATTGCTACAAGACCAAACTCTTGATGTGCTTTTCGCTAGCGAAACCAAGCTAACCGAGGAGCACAAACTGGAGTACAATAATTATATTGTTAGAAGAAGAAACCCGCCCAGATCCAAACGTGGAGGTGGTGTCGCGATCTTCATTAAAGAAGGTATAAAATTTCACAGAGTGTACAAGGGCGTGTTGCGCAGGTTCCGAGTGTTGGAGGCAGTCGTCGTTTACATCCCGCTCCGCAGTGGAAAGCGGCTGTATTTGGCCTCTGTTTATGCACCGGAGGCTTCACAATCCACCCTATTCATTGCAGAGCTCGACACGCTTTTTCGACTTCTGAGGCTGGAATCGGGGGAGAATTATTTTATAATCGGCGGGGATTTCAACGCTAGACACAGAGATTGGGGAAATAATTTGCCAAATACTAGAGGGAACCTACTACTCGATTGGTGGGGTCAGCACGATGTCATGTACAGACTCGGTCTTAAAGCGACGGATAATCCGTCGTTTCCCAGAGGCGGGTCTTATTTGGATCTACTGCTGTACGACGAACGTATACGACTGACAGGTACGAATTTACAAACGCTAAACTGTCTGCGCACATTCGTGTATGACAGCGACCATTGCGGTTTTAGCACCGAAATTACGGTTCCCAACGAAATTGCGGAATTGGAGGAGTTTGTCCAAAGATATACTTACAACTACAGTAAGACTCGATGGACACGCTTCTACGCAACCTTGACTAGAGCGCTCTCCTCGAACACGCTCCACCTACCGTCTAATAGGAATTTGTCAAACGAGGAGATCGACAATTGCCTAAAACAAATGCATGAGACAATTAAACAAATTATGGACACTACAATACCGCGGTATCGACGTACGACTAACGAAGACCTGTTCCGCAATCCTACTATTGATGCACTGCACAGTTAACTGACAGGCAAGACCCGGAGATTAGGACATTGAAGTCGTCGATTAAAAATATCCAAACGCTAATAAAAGAAAATTACAGAATTTCTGTAAGTTTGTATTGGAACAACAAGGTTCGGGCTGTAAACACCAGCAACCCGAATACTCGTATGTTTCCGCAAATAAATAAAATATTTCGGAGAAAAGATCAAAACGACCTTCAGTGTCTTAAAATAGCCCGGACAACGGACAACGAACGGTTACTGACAATAGCAGGCATTGATCCAAATGAGGCCGCTGATGACGACTTTTTTGTGATCGAGGATCCACAGGAGAAGGTTGAGGCCATAGGGGCGACATTCCAGGAAGTATACAAGGCCATTGATAACATTGGCCCTAATTACGACCTGGACAATCGCGTCTTGGTGCACGACTTCTGTATTCGAAATGAAATAGGGAACTGGTGATCCGATGGCTCTGGTTTCACCCGGTTTAGCGACGAAAATATGGCAAATAACGTCATTGCCAGAGAGGGTGGCCTACCCCCGTTCATTTCGAAGGAAGAACTCCATGAGATCTTCGACACAATCAGGGCTAAGAAATCGGTCGGGACCGATGGTGTTCCGAACATCGTGCTTCGACATCTTCCTCTAGAAGCGGTGGACATTTACACCACCCTGTTTAATAGTGCAATGAATAATGCACATTATCCAGCGCATTGGAAAACGGCGGTGGTTCAACCTATCCCCAAAAAGGGGAAGGATATATCCAATCCGGCGAATCTCCGGTCGATAAGTCTCCTTCCGAATATCAGTAAGGTTTTTGAAAGGGTAATTAATAGAGCTCTGACTAGGTGGGTTGAGGATAAACATATAGTTCCGGATAATCAATTCGGTTTTAAGGCGGGACATGATATCTCACATGCCGCGTCTAAACTGGTGTCCGATATCCAATGGAACAAAGGCAAAAAACAATGTACTGGTGCCTGCCTTGTTGACTTGGAGAAGGCCTTCGACACCGTATGGTTAGAGGGTCTTTTCTATAAGCTGACTAGGCTGGGCATCAGTAAACCACTCTTGTAGATTCTTTATAATATGCTAACTAAAAGACAGTTCATCGTGAAGAATGGCGATGTGACTTCTGTCGGAATATTTCAAATTAAAAATGGTCTTCAGCAGGGCGCGGTCAATTCGCCGATCCTATTTAACATTTATACAAGCGAATTGATAGGTTCACTTCCCCATACTATTGCGTACGCAGACGATTTGATAGCGTACAGAACAGGTCAAAAAATCGAGGTCATTAATACTCTCTTGCAGCGTGACTTCGATAAGATAAGATGATTTTGCGATGACTGGAAATTGAAAATCAACTTTCAGAAGTCGGAAACCATTCTCTTTAGGACGCCGTTGTCTGGAGCCTCTAGGGATACCAGAAAAAATTGGAGAAAGTTCTCAATCATTGGACAGCACGGACAGCCTCTTGCCTGTCGAAATGTAGTCAGATACCTTGGGATCTGGCTAGATCAGTTTCTGTATTTTGGCAAAAATGTAGATGCTGCTCTGGCCAGAGTTAAAGGTGCTTTTGCCCTTACAAAGAGACTGTTCTATAACAGCCAACTCGATGCGGGGGTGAAGGTAATCTGCTACATGGCCCTTATCAGGCCCATGCTAGTATTTGGTTGTCCCGTGTGGTTCAACGTGAGAGCAAGCTTAGTGGAAAAGATTCGGGTGTTTGAGAGGGCTTTTCTTAGGGCTTGTCTTCGCTTGTAGAGAACACCAGAGTCGGAGTACAAGAAATTTTATCCTAATGAGGTCCTTTACAACAGGGCGAACCTAATAAGAGTGGACAACTTCGTAATTAAGCTGACTCGAAGGCACATTGCAAGAGCAATGACCTCGACGAATAACCTGATATCTGGGGCTTACTACCACAATTACCTTTACCACGAGAGTGTGCGCTCTGACGGCTTCGTTCCACCGGAAGCATTCCTCTACCTGGATCAGATAGGGTTGATCCAGGATAGATCAGCGGTGTCGTTAATCTTCCATGTCGCTCGGACAGCTGGGGACAGGCGACTCAACTACAACAGAGACGTCGCACACGGCAGTGTGGATCGCCTCCGGTTCAGTAGGGCGGTGGGGAACCGCGATAAGAGGGATGTCGTTCGGCAGCTCCAGCATTTCTGGTGGTTGAATGATGGAGAAGATGCTTCGTCGTCGTTTCCGTCAATTACGGACCAGCCTTACTAATGAGGCAGAGCTGACCAATCTGTTTTCTGTTGTAAATAGCGATGGAAAGCTTACATAGGTTTAGGTTAGCATCTAAGAAATATATACATACGAGTATATTAATATATACAAAGGTGTATACTAATGTATATGTATGTATATAATCGTGTATAATGTCTATGTGTGTGTATGTGTGTTTTGTATATGTAGGTTAAGTAGAGTAAGGTTTATTTTAAGTTAGATATTAAGTTTTTATAAAAAAATAAAAAAAGTCCATATGCTAAGTTTTTTCTTAACGAATATTTTTTCTTAGCCTTAAGTATACAATATAAATAATTCTAAATAAAATGTAAGTAAAGTCGAAAGACATAGATATAAGTATTTAGAGTAGCTTAGAGTGCCTGTGTGGGGCCAGTAAGTTAGTATAAGACTGTTAAGTAATTGTAAGCTAGCATTTAAGCATTTTTTGTTAGGATGTAAGAGTTAATTAGTAAGAAAATAAAATGCATTGAAACTGAACTGACAATTATTTTGCCGAGAAAAACGCCAAGTACTATTTGGACGGATTAGAAAGTTGGGAGCATCGCTGGGAGAAGTGTGTAGAGTTACAAGGAGACTATGTAGAAAAATAAAAAAAAAATTTGAGAAAAAATGTCTTGTATCATTGTTCGGTCGGGAACTTTTCAGACAACCCTCGTATATGCCAACATCCTTTCGGACCACTAGCGTAAGTTCCATTTCCATTCTTAGAAAATTCACTAACAACGAAGTGGCCGAACGAATATAAATTGTTTACATCAACCACGGAACCAGAGTGTGAAGAGAAAACGGTGGTCACATAAAACACCCACGATTCCAACAAAGCCAATCTTAAGATTATTAAATTACCACAAAAACCAGCAATGAAGTGGGGGCCATTTGAGGAGTTTGACTGTTGGCTCAGGTTCAGCATAAGATTTGCTAATCTTAAGGTTTCTGATGGGTAGACGTTGAAGACCGCCTATCCTCGACAAACAAGCTGTTAGTAGAGCAAACAACTTACGGCAGCATACCAAACCTAACAAAACCGTCATACTGAAAGTCATTCAGACTTACTCGTATCCCCAGTACTGGAAATATACTCATATTTCGGAGAATCTGTTGGCATTTCCAAGTGAGGAAGGCATTGAAATTGATTTCATACAGGAGTTTGAAGTCAGACCAGCGAATATAGTAAGACCCCAAGTTAGCAAATATAAACTATTTTACAACCAATAAACCGTAATTACAGAAGTTATTTGCTCTTTCATCTGCTCCATCCTTTACCGGGAAAACTGGCACTGGTTAAACTAAAAGACAAACAGACCGTCAACACATCCTGGTCACACATGGCGCACGACGAGTCCTTCAGATAATACAACCAAGAGAAATGAATCCTGTTCATTGGACTGATACCTATGGCAAGCAATGTATCTTTAGCAACTACGAAACCAATGAACGATGTAAGCTGGTTTTTGACTTTATTCCCATTACTAACCTATCTTCCTGTATGAGGTAGGTCCTGTGCTGGTTTCTACATAGTTAAAGTTTTCATGAAGAGAGTTAATTTTTTAATTAATTATGAAATATTATTTTAATCAAATAGCTTTCTCGACAGGCTTGATAGTAGCCAATCCTGTCAAAAAAATGTCCATAGTTTGCGGCTGTTTTTCACGAATCATTTATAAATCATTTATCTAAATCGTTACTGGACTCATATACTCAAAAGAAAATTTCTAACGAATCGAATCCTAGCTCCGCAGCAGCTGGGATAATTAACCAAAACGGTTGAGCAACCAGAAGTATCATAGTTCAGGCCGCAGTAAAAACTAACAATGACAGCGTTAAGGGCAAAAGTTGAGGAAATCTGTAATGCAAAATCCAAATGAAAAATATAAGACCAGCATCGACATATCGGTTTTCAAAAACAAGATAAACATCATTTCTATGGTGCTGCGTTTTCATCTGCTATCCTTGGAAAACTCATCGGATTTTGCAATATTATACTGATCAACACCACCAGGTAGGTTATTATTGGTAAACAATGTCGATATCTTTGTTTCGTTTAAAAGAAAGTCTAAAAGTCACTCTTAATCATTGATCAGGTTTCGCTTACTTACTTACTTAGGTGCACTAGAATTTGGGGTGGAGCTGGGCCTCAACTAACAAGCCTCTCCAGTTAGTCCAGTCTTTAGCTAACTGTCTCCAGTTGCGCACTCCAAGTCGGTTGAAGTTCCTTTCTACTTGTACGCGCTACCTACGCTGAGGTCTTCCTCCGTCCGGTTTAGATTTGAAAACTCTGCTGGTCGGAGCATGGCTCTACATGTAATATCCATCTCAGTCGACTGATGCCCAGTTTTTTCTACTTGGTCGATGTCACTGTATAGCTCGTACAGTTCGTCGTTGAATCTTCTCCTCCAAAGCCCGTCAACGCAAGCGGAACCGAGTAGGACGGAGATGATCAAGGTCTTATAAAGAGTCTCCTAAGATAGGGCCTTACTACTCAACTGCCTTCTTAGGCCAAAGAAACAGCGATTGGCAAGAGTGATTCTGAGTTCTACCAATTACATACATACATTTGTCAATATCATGGGCGTACACGAGTAGGTGTACAGACAGTTTGACACAGTGTGCCTCCAGTATTCGGTTGTGAGTTCCACACAATTCTTTTAAAGATAATGTTAAAGACAGCGTGATGACATGACAGCGCGGCCTTGACCTTGCCGACCTTGACCCTCACACAATATGGCAGATAAGGTCTTGTATCCGATGTTAATGACACTTATACCACTATAGTTGGCGCAGTTGAGGGGGTCTCCTCAGATGAATCGGGCATACGGTATTGGGATTCCATTCACCAGGCATACTCTATTCTGATCAGATCTGCGAAATGAATTGGTTCATACTGCCCACAAAGTCATTTCCAGCAGCTTACTTACCTCGGTCGGTAAGTCAGTTCCCGCTGATTTGTTAGGTTTTAGCTTAGATATTATTATCCTTACTTCGTTCTGGTTAAGTGGGCGGTGGTTTTGACTATCATTATCTAAGCTGAATGGTCTATTCTGCCTGGTAGCGGGATTTTGGGTTTGATCTTCATCTTCGACTGCAGACAAAGTTTTTTCATATTCTCAGCACCGACTGTGATTAGGATTCCCTTCCTTTCCTTCCGTACTGCAAGGTTTCCTTCTTCATCTTTACCGGCTTCTGTACGGGTCTTCTTGCCTTGGCACGTTCTTTTTACCGGTTGGTAACATTTCTGTACATTATTCTCAATATTTTCAATTGCCGGCATTTTCAATTCAATCCAGGGATTTCTTGGTAGTGGTCGGGTGAAACTCGGTACATCAGCTGTTACGCCTCTGATGGTATGTTGGTAGCATTGTCAGTGGTCTTTGGTACTTGATGCTGGCGGGGTAGATACTGGTGGTCTCTTGCGATAGCAACTTTTCTACGTTATATATTCTCAAAGTAGTTCATTTTTGTTGTGGCGCTTGAAAAATCCGCATTCGCATCTTGGCTGTCCTGAACGTTCGGACGTCTAGAACACAGGAGGCATGCCTTACGTCTATCGCAATGTGATCAATTTGATTTAGCGTTTCAAAATTCGAAAACCACCATGTTCCCTTATGTATATTGAGATGAGTAAACCGTGTGTTTGTTATAGTGACATTTCGTCCCGCCGCAAAGTCAATAAGCCTAAGTCCGTTGCCAGACGTGGTGTTGTTTAGGCTATGATGTCCTCCCAGCAAAGATGTCCTTCCTTTCTATCCTGCACGTCTTTTCCTATAGCAAGAACCATAATGTATATTACAGTTTTTCATTCTGATTATGTCCGGCCCACTCCATCGCACTTCCTGGATGGCAGGAAGTCAAGAGCTTCTGTTAGTTGTTCGGCTGCACGTGGCCTATTAAAGGTCCGAATATTCCACGTGCAGACCGAAGATCATTGTTCTTCAAACGTTTGCTAGGGTCGTCAAAAGTGAGTCCATTTTTATCTAAGGCCATTGGTTGGTTCGTCACATATTTTAATCCCTTTCCTACAGGGTTGTGAGCAGTTACCGGGGACCACCACTGGGAGGTAAGACAAGCACGGTGCAGGCGCTGGGGGCCCAATACGAGTTAAAGGTTACACAGGACCCCGATGTTTCCGATTTCGCTTATAAGTATATTTTAATGGGCAAATTGTTATGGACCTGTTATTGTTTTATTTTTTATTAACATAAGTAAGACTACCTTATATATAAAAGGTCGGCTTGGACCCGCCCCCATATCTTTCTACTATTTTAGTGCAGAGGATAATGAATTGCAATAAGCACTCCGGGAACGTATTTGGGCAAGTGGTGATGTAATTTTTCATCCGAAGAAAAACACTTAGTTGTGAGAGGTACTCAAGGGCTTTGCGCAAGGCGATAAAACTGTCATAACCGGCTGACATGGCAACAAACCATGAAATGGGAATAAAGAAAACGATAAAGGACGATTGATTAGACGATAATGATTATCTGTATTAGGTACCACATTTATTACGGTTGTACAAAATGGCTGCACTATTAAACCAATTAGTAATTGTATTATCGTTAATCTCTTTTTTATGGGCATAAGGAGCCTCTTGCAATGAATCTGAAGACAGCACCAAGGGAGATTTTTATGATTGTAGTCTAAAATGTATTTGACAACGACTCGAATGTGGTGGCTTAGAACCTTAAGCCGAATCTGTGAGGAAACCATTTTCAGCAGGAAGGCAGAAGGCAAAAGTCAAAAGACAGAAGGCAGAAGGCAGAAGGCAGAAGGCAGAAGGCAGAAGGCAGAAGGCAGAAGGCAGAAGGCAGAAGGCAGAAGGCAGAAGGCAGAAGGCAGAAGGCAGAAGGCAGAAGGCAGAAGGCAGAAGGCAGAAGGCAGAAGGCAGAAGGCAGAAGGCAGAAGGCAGAAGGCAGAAGGCAGAAGGCAGAAGGCAGAAGGCAAAAGGCAAAAGGCAAAAGGCAAAAGGCAGAAGGCAGAAGGCAGAAGGCAGAAGGCAGAAGGCAGAAGGCAGAAGGCAGAAGGCAGAAGGCAGAAGGCAGAAGGCAGAAGGCAGAAGGCAGAAGGCAGAAGGCAGAAGCCAGAAGCCAGAAGGCAGAAGGCAGAAGGCAGAAGGCAGAAGGTAGAAGCCAGAAGGCAGAAGCCAGAGTTTCTACAATACGAAAACTACTTTCGATAGCGGATACTACAATTTAAAGTTGAATTGAATTTCCTCATACTCCATGTGGACTTAACGGCAACAAAATCAGTTAACCACAGTGGTTGGGATGTGAATTAAATAGCAAAAATCTATTATGACCATTTTGTGACACTTGTCCTTAAGGGATAATACAATTTAGAGTTTCTAAATATATGAACACAGTAACTAACCTCAAGAGATGTAAGAATAGGACTCAAAATAAATATGGATACAACAATGGTGAACAGCAAGTTGAAAGAATAATCAGCTTTCTATATCTAGGAAGTATGGTCTCAGACGATGGTGGTATCGAACTGGATGTGGACTACAGCATTTCCCAAACAAAAGATGCGATCTCTATGCTGTCGAAGTAAAGTAAAAGTAAGTAAGGCCAACACCGTCAGATTAAGATGCAAACCTTCATTAATAGACGTCCTCGCAACATATTAAGGATCATAAGCCGTTAATCGAATGACTATCGACGGCAATAGACGTCAAAATACGGAGAAGAAAGTGGCAGTAGATTGGTCAAATCTTACAGTGCGAAATAAGCCTTCAATTTTGACAGAAAAGCTCTGGAAGAAGCCGTTTACGTAGAAAATGAAAGAAATGTTTGATTCGCACTGAATTCATATTTATCCCATTCAACATCTGTTAGTAGAACTAGTTTTGTGAGTCATTGAGCAAGTTTCATTGCACGAAACCATGCTGATAGCTTGACTCCTAGTCGCTAAGTTCGAGACAGGAAGAATAAGAATTCTGGTTAGGTTAGGTCAGAGTGGTCCTCGCTGAGCTACACTTAGACATCAATGTCCATTGTGATTCCGCTGGGAGAGCATCGACGGCAACGCCCTTGGTATGCCGGGAGCCAACGAGATTTCTACATAAATTAATATATTATTTTATAATTATGATTATTATAATTAATACATAATAATAATAAAATAAAAAACACTGAACTGCAAAAAAAAATTAGTGGCGTGGTTCGGTGAATCGGGGAAAAAAATCATAGTGCGGGCACTCCCACATCTCCTGCCCCTGGTCAGAGTGCACTCGGCCGTAGTGGCTGTACTGTATACCTTTGTTATGCAGCAGAGGCAGTGACTGAGTTCATAGAACAACTGATGAATAGCGGGTTGCGGGTGTGAATTCTGTTGGTGCACTGTTTCATTTTGTTGCAAGGGCATAACACCTACAACAATTTGATTCGGTAAACCAACTTTAGAATTTTCACGTTGCAGCATTGCTAAGGATCGCGGACTAAAAAGTAATAGCTGTGAAACACAGGTAGATCCCCGCCCACACCTCTCAGATCTCTCTGATCTGAAGGTACCTGGCTACGAACTAGTGCCATTATTCTTTTCTCATCGCGGTCCCGCCATTTACGTGCGTAGTGATGTAGCTTACCAAACTCCACCACAATGTAGTCCCTGTTCCAATCCAGAATTCAATTTCATGCGGTTAAAATTCCATCTCTGTAAGCAATTTATCCACTACTGCTTTATTTATAGAAGCCCCAAACTAGAGAGCAATTCGACTTTTAACGAGTTTGATGCGCTGTCTGTCTCCATACAAAGAATTGTATTCCTGTATCCTCATACTGGAATCGTTATTACGGGCGATTTCAATATACACAATTCTGGGTGGCTTCGACATTCTGGACAGACAACACCTGAAGGACGCTGTGTTGAGATCTGCGCTGCGGAAAACAACAAGGGTCAGAATTTACCTTTCGGAACGTTCAATTCAAGATGTTTTGGATGGTTTCAAGTCTGATGTTCACAAAATAAATGCTGGTGTGCCCCAGGGCTCCGTTCTGTCTCCGAAACTCTTTTTAATTTTCATCAATGATCTCATGTCTACTACTTCTAATCCAATATATTCCCTTGCTGACGACAGTACTCTCTGCTATTCATATATTCAACTTTCTGGGTATCTGTGTCAATGACAACTTACGTTGGAATGACTACGTATTCAATGTCGCCAAAAACTCCGTCAAATGTCTACGTTTCCTCAAGCGATGTAAGAAATATTTCACCCCCTCTGATCTGGCCACAATATATAAGGCGTATATCCGCCCCAAATGCTCACACACGGTCAGGTGCTCCCAAGACCTCCTTGCACTTGCCAGATAGGATCCTTCACTCATAGGTGATGACAATATTACACAGTCAATGGACACCCTCGAACTCAGACGTAATGTCTCCTGTCTCACCTTGTTGTATCGCTATTTTCACCACCAGTGCTCCACCGAAATTGCCAGCAGCATTTTTCATCCCTTCTAACTTTTAACCGTACCACCCGTACTTTCGGACCTACTCTAAAATATCGCGATTCGTTCCTAAGCCGTACAACCTGTTTATGGAATGTCCTGCCGAGCTCTTTATTTCCTAGTCACTACAACTTGCAAACATTTAAAACCAACGCACATCGGTATCTCTCATAAATCCCTCCTTAATTTACCCTCGCCCGCGCTATGTACAAATATCTTAAGGGTACACAAAATCCCTTGTGCGCGCGCCAGTTATAAAAAGTTCATCCTCTTCCTCTTTGCATTATACCTGCAGTTCCTGTAGAAATAGTTCTGAGGAATACTCCATTGCTGCGAGTGTTTTCCAATGGCATAGTGTCCTGTGATTACGTTTCTGAGTTTAGAGATGTATCTTCTCCTCAAGTTAATTAGCTCTCTTTATGGTATAGCATAGAGTATGGGCTGGTTTTTATTAGTCTAGTTATCTCACAGCTATCTCGATGTGATGCGTTCACTTTTCACGGGACTTAGAGAGCGGTTGCAAGTGATTCATTTTATTTTATATTATTGGCTTGACGTATTTGTCCCATAGTAGGTGTCTGGGTCTTGGTAGTTCGCTAGTGACGCCAGGGATGTTAGTGTGTCCTGAAACACAAGAAAGTGTGATCTCGTGGTCCTTAACCATGTCGTTGAGAGATGCGCGGTCTCTAAAAACCCTCAAATTTACCGTATTTGAAATTAGGGAACATATCGCTGGTTGACTGTCCGACACATATATTGTTTTCAGGCTGAGCCAAGTACCGGCCTGGAATGTGAATTGAAGCCAACGTTTTTCTTCATTTTAAGGGGTTCAGTGTGGCATATAATTCAAGTGAAGAAGCTCACCTCTCACCTTAATAATATTGTAGTAGAAATGGTATTGCATAATCATCATGAAAGTAGTTGTTTTCATTTAAGTTGTCTGGAAGGGTACGGTACATAGTACTCGTTTGACTTTGTTGTGCCCGTTCTGCAAACGTATTGAACGTGCTTTCCTCTGGCTTATCCCAAAGTAACTGAAGTTTTTTTTTCTCCAGGCTGACGTATATGATGAAGTGAACATAGTCTCAACTACCATTCGCTGGAACACTATGCCTTGCGCTGTAAAAGATGCGTTTCTATAACCTTGGGGAGCCTGTAACTAAGAATCTTCGGTAGGAAGCTGAAATAGATTCTAAGTGCAAGTGTAAACATATGTGAAGAAACGACATGAAAATGACAGAAGGGTCATCAGTTATAATCTCCATACATTCAAAACCAGCGCATGTACACAAATAACTCACAAGTTCTTGGTTCTATTTTCTTATTTTTACACAAATGCTGGTCTTTGGCATTTCAAATCTCTAAGCATCTGGCTGGTCTCTCAAAACTTAATGTAAAATTAGCCGACTTAGAAAAAAATAATGAAATTCTGCCAAATCGAATGATTTGTCATTTGCAAAACACGTGTTAATTATTCTTTTTGTCGAAACTCTCAACAACTTTTCACTTACCGTCAACATTGTCCAATCTGGTGCCTCGGATTTGTTCATTTACGAATTTATTTGTGCGCGGTACATTGAGCGCTTGTCTTATGCCTACGGATGTTTGATCGAGATGACCAGGTCCACTCTTTGGTACATGTGAACTGCAATACACCTGGAATGATAATTACAAAAAAATAAATAAGAAAAAGAAATATTCTTAATTGTAGTAAAAGATAAACACTTGCACTGCATACTCTTTGGAAATCCCATTCGTTCCACATCCAACCGACACTTTCATTCGAATGGTTGTTGCGAGTACTCGTGTGTCTCACACTGACTAGAGTACAGATACACGTTACATGATGCCTCTAATGAGAAAACAGTTGAGGTATAACGACAGCTAAAGCCATACATAGAAACACAGACCCCAATGCTTCAATAGATGTCCATAGATACAGCTGTTTGTTCTTAGATACTATCAAGATACTTCTATACGAATTCATTTAAACGATTGCAACTGATCTCACTTTATGAGAACACAAAAACACTAAATTGTGGGCCTAGCTTTTGGAAGGTGTTTAGCTAACTAGCAGATACTCGTACATGTAATATGTCTGTTCCAGATCAACTGTCAGTCGTCGATCAGTCGAACCATCTTTAGATTTTCGTAGCGCTGCCGTTATTCGATGTTTCTTAATTTATTTCTTCCCGTACGACCAAGTACGGTTTTGCTGTGACGTAATGTATCTCAGCCGTCGAATTTTCTTAAAATAGCCATACACTGACAGTGCACGAGTACGTATACGAGTTTGTGCTCGACTGAGGCTGCGATAGTGGGAGGCAGACTGGTTGCAGGCCATACAAACCGTCTAACATGGCCTAAATCAGAAGGTCGTTTGTGAAAAGTATTTTTAATCGGATTTAGTGGATTTTTTTGTATTTCTGTTTTTTTTTTTTTGCTTTTAAATTTTATGAATGGATTTTAGATACATTATGAGACTCATTTGGTGTCTGAAGTAAGGGGCCAACAACAGATTGTGGGAATGTGTTATGTACCATACAGATGTGAATTGTTGGTTGCTAGACAGTGAATGGGTATGTTAAATTTTCTTCAAGTGAAGGGGTATCTTGGTTTTATAATATACCTTTTGCATGCCAGGAGCTAGGTTTTACAGGTTTTATGCCTGTAGTCCGCTTGAGGAATAACACTGTTCTTGATCTACAAGATCCAACTTATTGTACCCAAAAATATGACAAAAGGAAGAAGGAAATACCAGTGGTAGAATTTTTAGCCTGGAGAAAAAACGGAGCAAAAATACTGAAATACATATTGAAGAAAAATGCTGGCTCATTAGCTATTAGAACGCATCGAACCTTTATCGAAAAGAGTTTTATGGAACTAATAAGCAAAAAATAGGAGATAATGATACAACGTAGGATATATGTAACATTAATATTGACTGCTATAGAACCAACATCTCTGGTCTTTCTAGCATAATTGTTGTATTTCTTGTTTTTTATGAGCTAACTTTTCAAACTTGCTTTCCACAAAAAAAACATAATTAGGAGTCTTTTCGTTCAAGGCTAGCTATGCCATAGATGTGCCATCTGACGCAATATAAGGTCGACTTTGTCTAAACTATCTGAACAGAACTGGCCTAGCGCAGTGCTTCCAACTCTAATCTACGGTAGACCTGGGTCTCAACCAATAAGCTAACGAGGCTTTCCAACTGGTCCTGTTACTAGTTTTCTGTCGTTACTTATGCTTTTCAAATTATTTGAAGTTTCCTTCAAATTGCCTTTAGAGAAGGAAATATGTATGTTTCTTATGCTCTCAGGAGGGTACGAATATACTTCAAATACCGAAGCATATGTGAAGCTTCTTACAAAATTGTCTAGAGATTAAGAAAGATGTTTGGATCACTGGAGCTGAATAGTAACATAAATAGTAATTAACCAATTCCTCTTATTGATAATTATTGAATAAAGCACCTATTTCTCTATCGTGGGTTTATATGAGGGCAGATTAATATGTGCTAAAAGTAAATTTCGTATGACAACTTCGAAGGCGTGTTTGGCGTTTTTCAACCTCAAGGAAAATGAGCTTTTGAGCCATTTCATAGCTAGCAGCTTCTTGGGATGCACGCGGAATAATTTACCAGGTGTATGTCTAACCTTTTTCCGGTTTAACTAAGAGATGGCACTAGCGAAAAGTGCGTAGCGTAATAATTTGACACATACGTCATTTTGTTCGTCTGACATTTAACTACAAACACAAGCAAGTTGAATCCGCCAAAAACTAGAGTTTTTGTTTTATCGTTCAGTGATCATGTCGAGTTTTGTCCATGAAAAAGAACATTTGTGGCACGCATTGCCTTTCTTATTTAATCAAAAGAAAAATGCTATTGAAAGTCATAGTTTGCTGGTAGAAACATATGGTGAACATGCTCCGTCAATTAGAACATGTGAGACATGGTTTCGACAATTTAAAAGTGGTGATTTCAATGTGAAAGGCAGTGAGCGCTCTGGTAGACCACGAAAATGCGATTACCAGCAATTGTAGGAGTTATTGGATGATGACCCAACTCAAAGAAGCATTACATGTGTCAATCAGCAGACGTTTACGAGCAATGGGGAAGATCAGTAAACTCGGTAAATGGGTCCCACACGATTTGAAGGAATGTCAAATGAAAATCGCAGTCACATGTGAAATGCTGCTTCAACGCCACGAAAGGAAATCATTTTGGCTGTGGTGACAAAAAATAGATTCCCCAGACTTGGCGCCATCTGAATATCACCTCTTCGCATCAATGGGGCACGTGCTCGCAGAGCAGCACTTCAGCGATCTCGAGGAAGTTGGAAAATGGCACGACGAATGGTTTGCCGTAAAAGACAAGCAGTTTTTCTGGCATGCTATTCACAAATTAATTGAAAGATGGGCGAAATGTGTAGAAGCCGATGGCCAATATTTTTTGTTAATTAAAAAAGAAAAATCAATTTCCCTAGAAAATTTCGTATTTTTTTTTACCAAAAAACTTATGCATACACCTGGTACATCGATTACCTACAATAGTAAAAAAAACAATCAGTGGAGACTACTACGCCAACATATTGGAGCGATCCAACGACGATTTGAAGCAAAAATGACGTCATTTAGCCAAAAAAAAAATCTGCGTACTCGCCATTGCCAAATTATAATCCGTATACTCCGGATTAAATCCCAACGATGGAACTACCGCTCAAACAAACACCGCTTTTCAGCCCACATCTAATCACGAGATTTGGAAGGGGATTTGTTGAGAGATAAAACGTTATAATGTCGAAAAGAAAATATTTTATTTAAAAGGGCATGGACTTATTGATCCAGCCAAGTTCATTGATAGTAACATCTCAAATATTCATTATTCCGCCTGAAATATAGGGCAATTCCAAGATAGGCTAGTCATTAGTAGGCTTTCGGGGAACCAGAAAATTTTCTTTTTCCAGTGTCATGATCTTGACCAGCTTTCTAACCAGATCTATGGCATTGGACAGCGGGTATAATTCTTTGTAATACCACCCACGAAGTAGGTTGACGAAGTCAACGCAGATGGAAGCGAGACGGCTCAAAATAGTCAACAGGAGAGGGAGGACGAGGCTCTTGTAAAGCGTTTTCTTAGTTGCGAGAGATGGAATTTTGCTACTCAACTGTTCTCAGCCTTTGAGGCTTTTATTATTTTAGCTGTCCATTGTTTAGTTCTGCCTTAGGCGTCTTTGTTTGTAGTCCTTCTTATCATGGAAGCGTAAATTTTGTTTTGTTTTCGTTGACCGCCAGTCTAGTGTTTGGTGCTTTTCGGTGTATACTCACAAATTCTATGTTTGGCATGCCTATACCTCTGGTGCAGTTAAAAGGATCTCCTTTCTACGGGATTGAACAAACGATGCTTATATTAATTCGTTGGACATGTATTTCTCCGATAATATTTACAGCCGAGCTGAAGAATGCTCCTCACCTTGTCATCGCCTCCAGCTTTAAAGCATCGGCTGCTACGGCTGTTAGATTTGAGGTTGGATAATGTGGATACACATTGTTTTAGTAGGGTGGATGGTAGTTTCCGCAGTCGGTGGTGTAGTACGTTCTGTTTAATGGTCTGCAAAAGAAGTACATATTTTCAAATTCTCAGCACCGACTACGTCTCTACTATGATCTTCCTGGGGTCCTCATTGCCTCCCTCAATTTGGGGTTTATTGCCATGACCCTTCGTTTTAGCCTTAAATACGAAAAAGAGGAATGGACAGACTTTGTTACTTTGTCAGAGCTTGTTGATGATGCTACAGACTTAAACATTTTTAGAGTTGCTAGAAAATGAAGAATTTCCTGAAGAATGATTCTCTGCAGACAATTAGAACGTGCAAAGTTATAGCCAGAGTTCAATTCTTGCAAAATCCGCGACCGTGCTTATAGAGAACTATGAAGTTTACGAAGCAAATAAAAACTATCCAACGTACATTAAGGATTTTTTTCAATTCCATTTTTTTTTTTGTATTATATGCTGAGGTGGACATATAATTAGGACACTCCCTTTCTCATTTTGTGAACTGCATACACACTTCATCTCTTCTCTTAATGTAACGGAATTGCTGGTTTGATTTAACAATTGGAGAAAATTGATCCGTCACAATAACAAGGTTTTTAATATAATTGTCCACATAATTAGCACAGCGGAAGTTAAATTGATTTATTTAAATATTTTGTTACATTTGAACTTTGAATTCGTAAGTTTGTATTGATTAACAAAATATAATTTTTTATCAAAAGGGTATTCCCTAGACATGGGAAAAGGATCGCATTGTAAATACAAAAGGTAAGAGAACTTCGATTACTGAAATGAAATCTCAAGGAAAAACGGTTTCAGAAGTAGCAGATCTAATAGGCTGTTCTAGAAAGCTGGTTTACAATGCAATTTGTCATTATGAAACGTTTGGAACGTTGGAAAACGTTGCGAGAGCTCCCTGCAGATCCTCGACTGTTGAATCACAATACGGCATCTCCGTGGCTTCCAGAACAATAAGGCGAAGATTAAATGAAAACCATTTAAGAGGCTGCATAGCATAAAAGAAACCATTTGTCTCGGAAAAAAATTTGAAGTGCAGAATAGGGTTTGCTAAGGAACACCTACGAAAAGCTATGATTTTTTGGAAAAATGTGCTCTGGTGTGTTGAGTCGTTGAACCAGCATGTATACAGGGGCATCATAGAAGACCACATGATTCCTTACGTTGATGATAATTTGCCTCTGACATGGTGTTTTACGCACGACAACGATCCCTAGTATACTTCACGCTTGGTGAAATCGTGCCTAGAAAGTAATTATGTGAACATTATGAGGAGACTGAGCTCCTGATTCCAACCCGATTGAGAATTTGTAGAACGACATTGAACGCGCAATTGAAGGAAAGAATCCCAAGAACTTGGGCGAATTATGGGAAAAAATTAAAGGTGCTTAATTAAATATATTTTCAAGAATTAGCGGCAATATAGTATTTTTCGTGTCACGTGCTATTTATATGGCCGAGAAATATGAAAATTTATAGTAATTGTTTTATAAATTTTGATTTCTTACAGAAATAGCTGATACAGAACGGCTTATAATGTTTTTCTTACTCGAATTAAATAAATTCTCTGCAAAATAATTGTTCACGAAGGTGATTGCCTCCTCATTTGACGGAAATCTTTGTCCTCCGAGCGCAGTTTTTAGATGAGGGAACAAAAAGAAGTCGCTTGGGGCTAGATCTGGTGAATAAGGCGGATGGTCAAGCAGTTCAAACCGTAATTCATGGATTTTCGCCATGGCAACCGCTGAGGTGTGAGACGGCGCGTTGTCTTGGTGAAACAAGATTTTCTTTTTCTGGAAATGTGGCCGTTTTTCCACAATTTCTGCCTTCAGCTTGTCAAGTAATGATGCGTAGTATGCTCCTGTAATGGTTTTTCCTTTTTGAAGATAATCGATTAAGATAACTCCTTTACTATCCCAAAAAACAGTCGTCCTTTACTATCGAAAAAACAGTTTTTGCTTTATTGGAGCCGGCTCGCCCTTTGCAGTCCGCTGTTTTGACTCGGATTTATTGCGCCTAAACTACGCCAACAGAGCGTTGGAAATGTTTATTCGAACACGTTTTTGGTCTAACGTAAGCAAACGTGGCACTCAACGCGCCGACAAACATGTTCTTTGGACATTTTCCTAACCTCTACTATTTCACTCACTTTAATTTTGCGGTTGTCTAACACCATTCGGTGAACTTTAGCAATGTTATCGACAGTGGTTGCAGTTTTTGGACGTCCCGAACGTTCATCATCTCCCAAGCTCTTACGGCCACGTTGAAATTCAGCTGCCCAAAATTTCACTGTGGTAAATGATCGTGCAGAGTCCCCATACACAGAGTCGAACTCATTTTTGGTTTGCGTAGGCGCATTGCCTTTCAAAAACAAGAATTTAATAACAGCTCGATACTCAATTTTTTCCATTTTCCAAAAAACATTCACATCGACTCACTTAAACGACTGTCAACTAAAAACTGCGCGTCCAAAATCACTGAAACTTCGGTAAGTAACTATCAAACGATGCACAACTAGCATTCATTAGCTTTTATTGACAAGTGCCACTATCTTTACGTTGCGGTCGGAAACTTTTCAGACAACCCTCGTATATTATACATCTCATTTCCTTCCTCCATTAGTTTTTCCTTTCTTTCCTTTTTTCCTTTCTTTTAAGAGGCTTACAATTTGCAGATGTTGATTTTGCTGTTCTTCTCGCACCAACAACTGACATTTGCATTTGCAAATAGCTCTTGAATGTAAAAGTAGCAAATTGTAATTGCAAAATTCTGCCTTCTCCGCGTGTTACGATGAAAATTATGAGTTCCAATGCCAGCCCAATGGGTGATGGATTAATTTTTTTTTATTAACAACAACGATAATGCACTTTTATCAATCAATTCAGAAATATAAAAAAAAAAAATCTAAATGCTATGTTAACTCTTTCAATTTGAAATCAGCTGTTTTAATTTTTTGACAGCTTAGACGAGCAAGAAATCGAGCCACGAATAATCCTACGGGCGATTTCTTGCTGGAGAAGAAATGATTTATCTGTCAAAAACTGACCTTTTTTGGGACCAGAAAAAGTGCCTGTTCATATTGGCGCGGGCAGGAAGATTGTCCGAAAGAGAGATAACGCTTTTTATTGAAGTGGGAAGAAGAAGGGTAACTTCCACCGAGAATCCATTTCTAAAGTGGATTCTCGGGTGCAACACATCGTTTTTTTCCATATCGTTCCATTTCTGACATATTTTTTTAATTTTAATTATGATCGTTGATGAGAAAGGGAGTGTGAAGAATAGGAAAAAAGGTATGTTTCAGGTCAATTGCTCAAATTTAAAAATTAAAAATGCTCCGATTTAAGTATTCCACTTGTCAAACAGTCTTTCAATCCCATGACAATGTGAACACGACGTTCATGGTGAGGACTTTCATCCCGTCGTCAATGTAAACAGGCATAAAGTAAACATACGCATTTCGGGCGTTTTCCTGAATCCGAGGTAGCCCGCAGGTGCGTTAAGAAACACAGCTACATTATCGTTGGTTTTGAAAAGGAGAATTTTGAGGATTTGAGGGAATATTTTGGTCGTGCGAATGTAGATTGGGTTCCACATTTGTGGAATGCGAGTAATATTTGACAGTTCGCAAAGAGCATTCGGTTATTCGCGGAGAAATCGTTGATTTGTTAGCAAAAACTAATCGAACTAGTTTTTTTTTTTATTAATCTACAGATAAATCAAGCTCTGTGCTTTTGGAATAGAAAAATTGACACTTGCCTCTCTTTAAAGGTACTAAAAATTTGTTCGCAATCAGCTCATTCACATCAGTAATTCACTGAGCTGTGAATTCCATTAACTTTACGATAAATTGCGTCAAAAACACGAACCCGAAATTCGCAACAATCTTGTATCGTATACACTACAGGGCTAATTCACGTATGTATTGTAGAAGTTATAGTCAGGCCAGCATCACAGGGTACTTAAGTCCAGCCTATACAACCGTAAACATATGGCATGCCGAATACGAAAGCCTTTGTATATTCTAAAAATAATATACAAAAAGGTTATAAACAAAAAGGTTTTTATCGATACAACGATTCCATCTACATACATATGTTAGCAACTCCATGGAACTGCCCTCCGTTTTTAAGCCAGAGAGCCTTAGTCTGCTGTCTTGGTCCTAATGTGTGAGCCGTGCATATATCAACGGCTCATCTGAATTCTTAGTTATATTTACCTATTAGCCATTCTTAGCAATCAGCTATAAGCCGATTGATAATCTAATCGAGTTTCCTATTTAACCGGGCCTCAAAGGAGTCTAATATGGCGCAGTCGGTATTCGAAAATGTCTTTCATAATAAAACTTCTGGAAACATCCCTCGAAACAAGCACTTTCAAGCTATTCACCATAGACGAGCTAAAGGCCGAAATCATAAGAAGAGGCTTTGAGTGGGACACAAAAGCAGCAAAGAATGAGGTAATACAATTAATAGTATCAAATAACAAACTTATTCTCGACTCCCCGAAAACCAATTCAATCCTTGAAGAAGTAAAAAACATTAAAAATTCAACAATCACAATAAATCCAGACATTAGCCAAACGTTCCGAAGTTCTCAGGCGAAGACAGCTACGACACCGATAATTTTCTGAAATCAGTTGAAATAGTAGCCACATTAAATCATTGGGATGATTCAGTTTAGTTAATTTTTATATACTTCAAGTAGATTTGTGGGTTTTGCAAAAGACTGGAAAAATTTAGAATCGTAGTTATCCTGGAATTCGTTGATTATTGCATTCGAGAATAAATTTTTAAGACCTCCAAATCTTAGAGAATGGAACGATCGCTTGATGTCTGGACACCAATAAATTAAGGAAATTCTTACACGACACTTAGGTAGCAAATTGGAAATAATATTGAAACCACCCAAGAACATTACCATTCCAGAAGAAGAAAAGATTTGTTACACATCGAGAAGGTGTACGATGACACAAATTACTCAGAGTAAGTAGACCATCATTCGTCGAACAGCTTTTCCAAATCGCAATACAGCTAGATGAGGACGCAAAATCTAAAAAGTGTTCACCTCTCCAAGAAGTAATTACACAACACAAATATGCTTTTAACCCCAATGCAACAACATTTGAAATAAATAAATACAAATGCCCGCGATGTAAAAAGGAATCACACCCTCTTTCTCGGTGTCCCATACCATGTCCAAACTGCAACAAAACGGGACATTCATCAAATTCTTCACCTGATAGATCGCAAAACCAGGTAAATTGCGCCTTAAAATCTCAATGCAATGAAAGAGGATTGCCCATCATAGGCGTTTTTGCATTTGAAAACAATATGTCCGCACTTATTGACAGTGGCTGCGAACAACCTTTGATTGACCGCAGGTACATTCCAAGTGAGGCTTACGAAGGTGCAAACATAACCCTAATTGATAACGAATTTGATAATTTTTTTTTCCAGGCTTTCGTTCGACCAATCTGTGGTCCAATCATTGCTATTATTTCCTTCGCCTTACAAATATTTCATTAAAATTAAAGAGCTCCAAAATGTGATAGTTTATAAGCGGCCGATCATTTTTTTTTTCTCAAACTTTAAACATACTCGTAATAGTTCGTTCGTTACTATTATGCCTTTGTCACAAAGGCAATTTTTCTATTACTTGCAATAAGGAAAAAAACTTGTAAAAGAAGTTGCACGTCAACTTTCAGTTTCTCGTTCAAAATTTGTAAAATCATTTTCTTTTGTGAAACATACTCTCACAATTAAGTCAAGTTTTCATAAATTTGCAACTTGTAAACTACAACTATAAATAACTTTTGTTGTAACGTAAAGTTACAAATTCCCACCAATTTATCTTTGTAGAATACAAAGTTCCGAAGCATGTACCCTTTCTAAAGCGGATGAAGATATCCTTGGTCGTTTTGAGAGAAAAGTTCTTCGCAAGATATTTGGTCCCATATGCGTTGATGCGTTCTGGACGTGACGATTCAACGATGAGATGGCTGGGACATGTAGAGCGAATGAACACCAACACTCCAGCTCGCAGAATCATCGTCTCTATCCAGAAGGACAACGCAATAGAGGAAGGCCTCGCCTTAGGTGGTGCGCGCAAGTGGAAGGGTACCTCAACCACCTTGGAGTGCGCAACTGGGGGCAGTTGGTCAAAGACTGTGCTAATTGGATGGGCTTGTTGGTAAAGCCGAATACGTAAGTAAGAATACAACTACAAATTTTGTTAAATCCCGAGTGTGGTGAAACGACATACCACCTTAATCAAAAAGTTCAGTTTATTCAGAAAATTAAAAATACATGTTTATTCATCTAAATCTATGTTGTCCCCTTCAAAGTACATAATACCCATCGACTGCAACACATTTATGCCAGCGCTTGATCCAATCCTCGAAACATTTTTTTATATTCGGTGCTTCCTGCGATTTTTCCATTACTTCCTCTCGGCTGCTGAAACGCGTTCCCCGTAGTGGTTTTTTAACTCGATTGAACAGAAAGAAGTTACATGGAGCCAAATTAAAGGGCTGCACAAATCCTTCTAAAACTGACCCTTTACTACTGTACAGCACTTCCAAGCACTATACTTCAGTGTAGTGTCGATAGCAAAAACCTGTATTTGAATGTTTTGGTGAAACCAAGCACTGTCCTTCAGTGTAGCATGTACTCGTATATCAACTGATAAATACTACCGCACTTGAAAAATTTCAAATACAATGATAACAGTGATTGTGGCTGTTGTGAAGCAAAATATCAAAACAAAAAGCGATAGTGAAGTAAAATAACGGTAAACTACAGCAGGCATAGCGAGTGCAGTAGAACATGATAAGATGCAAAAACGAATGTAGGCAGTATGTCATATCATGAAGTTCGCAGTGCTCGCAACAATAAGGTGGAAGATTGATGTTTTAGATGTAAGTAAATTTTAAAAAGTGAATTTGTTTTCGATATTTTTGATACATTTCAAATGATTATATGACTTGTTAACAGGAGTCCACAACCGAATCTATTGCAAGCGATGCAACTGAAATAAAATTTAAAGTGTTGGCCGGTGAATACAAAATAAGCTCAAAAAGTGGTCGCAGCAAAGTATGGGACATTTTTGCAAGTATTGAAACTGATTCTGGCGAAGGTTTTTGGTTTGCCGCAAATGTGCAAATATTTATAAGCATAATAAGAAAACCACTTCAAATTTGGTGAAGCATAAATGCTACGTAAACATAAGGAAAAAAACAATTCTGCAGTTCTTAAAATTGGTGCGGACAGTGTAACAAAAAAAATTTCAGTTGACATTTTTACAAAATTGGTGGTAATAAATTGTAGACCATTTAAAATCGCAAGTGACACCGGTTTAAAAGAAATCGCGGAATTTTTCGTTTCCCTGGGAGCTAAATTTAGTCCAAAAGTTGATGTCGTTACTTTCATGCCCGATCCAACGACAATTTCACGTAATGTCGAGTCAATATATAGAACCAATTTAGAAGAAATAAGTAGGAAGTTTCTACAATTGTTGACATTGGATATGGTTTAACATCGGACTTGTGGACTGATGATTTTTTGAGAAAGTCATATTTAGCTCTGACTATCCATTTTGTAAAGGTTGGCAGCTGTTACGATACTATCTCGCAAACATAATGTTACGATTTCATCTTACAAACACAATACATTACATTACGTTACCTAATTGACATTTCAACAAATTTAAATAAAAAAAAACAGTGAGTCTGCTGTCTGCTTTCAACCCCAAAGGACGTGTTTTTTAATTAGTTCGTGTTCGCAGAGTTTCTTTTCGCCATTTTCAGCGCGACTTTTAATTCTCTTTTTTTTCAACACTTTTCGCCATTCAGCGCGAACATTGGTCCTTCGAGCCGGATAAACATTTGCAAAAATTGAACCTTTCGTGACCTATCGGCAATTTGTTTAAATTCATTCATTTATATATACATATATACGGACACGGACTTTTTTGCGTCGCAGACGCCGAATGGTGTGACAAAACCGTTAACCGTTACTTTTAATCATTTACTCAAACTGTTCATCTTTTGCGCAGTACAGTTGCGCTTTTCTTCGTGCGATTAAAATATGAGCAAAAATAATTTAATAAAACGCGATAGTGCGCGCAACTCTATTAAAAGGAGTCTCGCCGCGAGTAAAAAAGCTGATTCGTTCGATGAGGCTGAAATTGAATCGTATCTCCAGCTTCTATCGAGTGTGTGGGCTCAATTTTGCCAAGCTCAGGACGAAGTGGAACTTTCTTGTGGCGGTGAGACTTTAGAGGAGCAAGAAACAGAAAGAAACCAAGGGGAGGATTGGTATCGACAAGCAGTGGCCAATTTTAAACGCGCTGCCAAGAAGTTTTCAGTTACATCGCAACCGCATTGTACTCGTGACACAAAACCGCAATCACGCGCTGACATAAAACTGCCAACCATACCCCTTCCGCATTTTTCTGGCGATCCCAATCGCATTTAGCGATGCTTTCGAGTCGATGATTCATAATGAACCATCACTTAACGGATCGCAGAAATTTCACTACTTGCGTTGCAGTTTGCAGGGTGAAGCACTTCATGTTGTTAAGGGATTTCCTTTAACCGATCAGAACTACGAAGAAGCATGGACACTCTTAAAGAAACGCTACAACATCCAGCGCATCATTATTGACTCGCATTTTAACGCACTATTTGGATTGAAGAAAGTGAACACTGAATCATCGGCAGCTCTAAATGGACTTCTGGACGCCACTCAAGAGCATTATCAAAGCCTCAAAGCACTTGGTAGGCCTGTTACAAACTGGTACGATTGGCTGGTTCATTTGACTGTAAGCAAACTTGATTCTGAAACCCACAGGCAATGGGAACTATCCCAAACAAGCGACGACTTTCCCACTTTCGAAACCCTAGTTTCATTTATCGAAACCAGATGCCGTTCTTTAGACGCGATAAATTCACATCAAGCAGTTTCCATTGTCAAATCTTACCAGCAATCAAGAAATAAACCGAAGTCCACCTCAGGTTCACTACACACGGTAGCTCCTTCTGACGTGTCTTTAATACAAAAACCACAAAACGACAAATGTGTCTTCTGTTCTTCAAAGCACAAAATATACAGTTGCGACAAATTTTGTTCTCTTGAAATTTCCAAAAGAGCTGCTGTCGTCCAAGACCAACATTTGTGCAAAAACTGCCTAGCAGCAGGGCATGATCATCAACAATGCCGCAGTAGAAATACATGTCGTGTCTGCCAAGCACCTCATCACACTCTTCTACATCAGGAAGCTATAACAAACGTGCAAGGCCCAAGCTCAAGCAGCCAGTTTCTACAGTCACATCTCGCGCATACAGAACACCAAGTGCTACTCGGCACCGCTATGGTAAATGTCGTCGATCATTCCGGAAGATACCAACCAGCCAGGCTCTTATTCGACAACGGATCGCATCTTTCCTTCATCAGTGAAAGGTTTGTACAAAAACTTAAACTAAAAAGATCTCCGTTTTCAGCAACGATTGAAGGAATAGGCGGCACTACAGCTGGAAACTCCAAAGGCGAAGTTGAGCTCACTTTGTCCTCGTTCGACCACACCTTCATCACCATAATCCGTGTCAACATTTTGCAGAAAATTACAAGCGATTTACCATCATCAAAACTCACCAAGATCGTCTGGCCACATATCACTCGTCTGAAGTTAGCAGATCCCCAATTTCACACACCAGCTGCTGTCGATATATTGCTGGGATCAGATGAACTAGGACAATTTCTTCGCACTGGCTTGGTCATGGGCCCTATTGGTACTCCTATCGCACAGCAATCAACACTTGGCTGGGTTCTTTTTGGGAAGGTCATCGACACGAAGCCCGCTTTTGCGACTAATACCGTCGTTTGTCTATATACCGACAATTCACTGACAAAAGCAGTCTCCAGATTCTGGGAGATCGAATCCGTTCCTGAAGTGAAACACCTAACCTTCGAGGAACAGCTGTGCGAAAAGCATTTTGCAGACACGCATTACCGCAAAGAGGATGGCCGCTACGTAGTCGAACTACCGTTTAAGTCTGAGTGTCCACTTGGTGATTCTCGTCGCGCTGCTGTTCGTGCTCTTCTCCGAATGGAATCGCTTTTCGCCAAACATGAACAGTTCAGGACCCAGTACAAAGATTTCATCCATGAATTTGTACAACTAGGCCATATGGAAAAGGTAGAACATATTCCAGCAGTTGGCAAGCATTACTATATGCCACATAGAGCTGTCATTAAAGAAACCAGCACTACAACTAAGTTGAGAGTTGTTTTCAACGCTTCGTGCCGCACTACTACTGGCTTTTCCCTAAACGACTCTCAGATGATTGGCCCCCAACTTCAACCAGATATTTTCCTAGCGCTAATTCGATTGCGATCCTATCGTTTTGCCATGAGCGCCGACATAGCAAAGATGTATCGTCAGGTTCGTATCGACGAAGAACACATTGATTATCAACGAATCGTCTGGCGTGATTCTCCCCACGATGATATCGAAGAATATAGAATTTTAACTGTCACCTACGGAGTTGCCTCGTCTTCTCATCTCGCAGTGAAGTGTGTCCAACAAACCGCACTAGACGAAGGTCAGAACTACCCTGAAGCAACAGAAGTCATTCTTCACCATTTCTACATGGATGACTTGTTAACCGGTTGTTTTGAGGAATCTGACCTGTGCCGACTTCAAGTTGAGGTTTCGACAATACTGAGTCGAGGTGGCTTTTGTCTTCGCAAATGGTCAACAAATTCTCCGCTCGTCATCAATGCGATTCCAGAAGACCAACGAGAAACTCTGCAGTCTTTGGATTTATCAGAACCGGACAGCGTACGAACTCTGGGTCTTCAGTGGGAACCCTCATCCGACAGCCTGGGATTTGCTGTTCAGGTTCATGATTTACACACCACAAATCTAACTAAACGTTTGTTTCTTTCAGAGGCATCAAAGTTGTTTGATCCGCTGGGTCTGCTCTCTCCTAGTACAATCATCCCTAAGATGTTATTCCAACGTCTGTGGAAGCCTAAAGTGGACTGGGATGAAGTTGTGCCGGAATATGTTAAACGCCAATGGTTAAGCTACAGGGACCACATCAATCAAAGTGCCGAGGTGGATCGGTGTCGGGATCCCTAACACTATAGCAGATCTACATGGCTTTGCTGACGCTTCACAATCAGCATACGCCGCCGCCATATATCTCCGCACAGTTTACCCCGACGGCAAAATATCTGTCCACCTTCTAACGGCTAAAACAAGAGTCGCTCCATTGAAGCTAACGACGTTGTCTCTACCACGGTTGGAGCTTTGAGGTGCTGTCTTATTAGCACAACTGGTCAAACATACAAGACCTACGTTAGGAAAAAACATCCGAAACGTGTATGGATGGACGGACTCAAGTGTAGCCCTTGCATGGATAAGCAAACATCCTGGAAAATGGTGTACCTTTGTGGCCAATCGCGTAACGCAGATCCAACAGACTGTACCCGCCGAAAACTGGTTTCACGTACCATCCGCAGAAAACCCAGCAGACTGTGCCACGCGCGGTGTACAACCGAATCATCTTGCTGATCACCCACTCTGGTGGAACGGCCCGCATTGGCTAAGTCAGCTAGAGTCTTCATGGCCTCCACAACGGATTTTCTCAACCAACATGGATCAACGCTCAGAAGCAGCCAACGTCACAAGTGTGCAGCAGGTACCACCTATTTGGGAGCTTGTCCATCGGTATTCATCTTTGCGGAAGTTGAAGCGTGTCACCACATATGTCTTACGATTTCTCTACAACTCTCGACTAGTTGTTGCAGTACGCAAACAAACAAATCGTGGTTGCCTTCGTACAAGAAAGTTTCTGCAACTTTACGAGTTAGAAGAAGCTTTCATCACATGGGTAAAGCTTACTCAGGCATCGTTCTTCGCAATGGACATTCAACACCTCAAGTCTAATCAGGCTTTGAGCCGCCACAGCAAGCTTTTGAGGATGTATCCATTCTTAGACCAGAAAGGTGTGCTCAGGGTGGGCGGAAGGCTATCGAATGCTGCGTTACTACTGGACAAAAAGTATCCTATTCTATTGCCAGCAACAGCAAGAATCACGACTCTCATTTGTGAAGACATCCATCGTATGACACTTCACGCAGGTCCACAAGCTATGCAAGCAATGCTCCAGAACCGCTATTAGGTCATTGGCGCTCGAAACATACTACGAAAAATATGCAGATTGTGTGTTAAATGCCGCCGACACTCTCACATAATCCAACAACAGTTGATGGGCGATTTGCCGAGGCCTCGTGTTGTAGCTTGCAGACCCTTCCAACGCAGCGGTGTGGACTTTGCGGGTCCAATACATATACGTTTTTCCAGAGGTCGAGGTTCAAAAGCCGTGAAAGGATACATTTCGATTTTTATTTGCATGGCAACAGGCGCAATGCATTTAGAACTAGCCAGTGATTTGTCATCATCAACGTTTATCGCTGCGTTCAAGAGATTCGTATCCCGTCGCGGTCAGTGTAAGGAGTTGTACAGTGATAATGGCTCCAATTTCGTTGGAGCTGAAAAGGAGCTTAACATCTTGCTATCCCAAGCCATCAAAGACGAAGCGTTAACCAAATATCTTGCAGACGACGGCACGACTTGGCACTTCAATCCGCCAGCTTCTCCTCACATGGGCGGTTATTGGGAATCTGCTGTAAAACGCGTCAAATATCACCTGCGCCGCACATTAGGAGATAATTTATTGACGTTTGAAGAGTATTCAACGCTGTTGGCGGAAATAGAAGCTTGTGTCAATTCCCGACCTCTTTGCTCTATATCATCCGATGTAAACGACTTACTTGTTCTGACCCCACGACATTTCCTGATTGGGGAGCCACTGAAAAGGATTCCTGAGCCTGATATGACGGATTTTAAAGGAAGCCTTGCTAACAGATGGCATCTAATTTCCAGTTTGAGACAACATTTTTGGAGAAGATGGAGCTCGGAGTATCTCGTCCAACTGCAACAGCGATCAAAATGGAATCGCTCCAGTTCCAACTTCAAGATGGGTGACTTAGTCATTATCAAAGATGACAAGTTACCTCCAACCAAATGGAAACTTGCAAGAGTGACAAATGTTCATCCAGGTGCAGACGGCAAAGTGCGCGTAGTCACTCTTAAAACAGCTGATGGGTTTTTGACTCGTCCTATTGTCAAGATATCGCCACTACTGGACGCACATGAAGAACCCATCGATAACTCATCATAAACCAAAGGACTTTGGAACTTTGGATCCATTTGTTCCAAGGTGGGCGGAATGTTACGATACTATCTCGCAAACATAATGTTACGATTTCATCTTACAAACACAATACATTACATTACGTTACCTAATTGACATTTCAACAAATTTAAATAAAAAAAAACAGTGAGTCTGCTGTCTGCTTTCAACCCCAAAGGACGTGTTTTTTAATTAGTTCGTGTTCGCAGAGTTTCTTTTCGCCATTTTCAGCGCGACTTTTAATTCTCTTTTTTTTTCAACACTTTTCGCCATTCAGCGCGAACAGCAGCATTTACTGCAGACCCTTGGGAATTAAGGCAATAGATAATGAGAGCAATACAGGTTAGCTCATTGACAGTTTCATTTTAATTCTAAAATAACTATATTAATTTTTAAGCACAAAACGTTCACACAAAAGTGTTAGCGTTATTTGAAGAAGCTCTCAAAAAACTTGAGGGCGAAAAGTATCCTACTTTACACTTGGTGATAGTTATATATATTGATAAACTCTTGCGAAAATGTGCAATTAAAGACTGTGATATACTATTAATTAAGAATCTTAAGGAGAAAATTCTTTTTTATCTTAACACTTTAGTACTAGAAAAACTAAATGTTTTCCATAGAGTAGCTCTTTTTTCATTTCCTCCTGCAAACAAACTTTTGCAGTTCAAAGATGAGGAAAAGGAGTCTATTAGAAAAGCAACAAAGGAAATTATGTCTGAATTTGTTGAAAACCAACAATCGAGTGATGCTGCTAGTACAATAATTTCCCAAAGCAATTGCGAATTGTTTGGTAGATTTGTTTCTCAACAGAGTTCAACAAATTCTCTCGACAGAGTCTCCGAAGAACTGGCGATGTATGAAATTCAGTTATACATTTTTACGATGAGTTTGATGTATTAAAATGGTGGGATACAAATAAAAATCAATTTCCTTTCCTATATAAAACAAGTTGCAGGATGCTTGCTATTCCTGCTTCAAGTGCTGCTTCAGTTTTTTCTCATGCTCGAAGATTATTGACAGAAGAGATCTTCAATGGGCGGTAATTCTGAAACTGTTAATCAAATCATGTTCTTAAACCATAATTGCTCTTTTTAAGTTTTTTTCCTCTCGTAGTTGAGTTTTTAGTTATTTTGTTAACAGCAATCAGAAAAAATGTGTATTTATTTTGTTTTTCTTCTTTTTTTTTTAACATAAAATTACATATGTACATACAACATATAAATAAATAGAATAAACATTTTTCAAACCTTTTTCTTTTTTTCTACAAATTACAACCGAAATCAAATGCAGAAGAAATTAGTGTTTTGTAGTCGTTTACTGTTTTCATAACTACGAGTACGTAAGAAAAGAAGCTGCAAATGTAATACAAACTACATATGCGAAATACATACGCGTAATTGCTTTTTTCCTTTGTTCATTTCCTTTTTTCCAGTATTTCTTTTTCTCAAAATAATCATTACCTAAACATCAGGCTATCCTGTTTTAGATCTAGAAAGCATTGCAATTGAAACTGTTATCATTCCTCGCAAGTGCACAAAAAAGAAAAACAAATCATGCTTCATTTCGATAAGTTAAAACGTTCTTCTACTTCGTTTTTGTTCTACCTCACTTTTGTTTTACTTCAGATTTATTCTGCCTCGATTTTGTTCTGCTGCATTTGTTGCATTTTTCGTTAAAAAATTACGAATAATGATGGCACTGTGCGACGGTGCGTTATCATTCTGGCCACAATTCTGGTCTCTTTCGGCGAATTGCTTCACGTAAACGTCTTATAACGCCCAAATAATACTCTTTGTTTACTATCTGGCCTTCTGGCAAAAATTCATGATGCACTACACAGTTGTAATCCATGAAAACCGTGAGCATTGGGTTCTTTTTAGACTGAAAACGACCTGCTTTTTTTGATCTTAGCTCATTTGGCGAACGCCATTCACTTGTCACTTCTCGTCTCCAGTAATGATCCTTTCGATGAATGTGGGATCGGATTTAGCCTCGCAAATCATCTCTTTTGCGACGTCAACACGGTCTCTTTTTTGCTTGAAATTGAGGTCTTTTGGCACCACCTTTGCTGCTACACGACGGAAACCCAAATCATTAACCAAAATGTCTTGGACGGATCCATAGGCAACGTTCAAGACCTCCGCTATCTCTCTGATGGTTAATTTGCCGTTATTGACCAACATTTATTTTACTCCATCAATGTTTTCGTCGGTTTTTGATGTCGATGGTCTGCCACTGCGTTCATCATCTTCGTTTGACTCGCGACCACTTTTGAACCGCTCATACCACTGGTAAATGACCGTTTTCTTTAGAAAATCGTTGCCGAAACACTTTTCCAACATTTCCAAAGTTCGCGCACCATTAAATCCGTTTTTACGCAAAATTTAGTACAAGTTCGTTGTTGCAAATTTAAATCTATTTCTAAAATTGCCAACACACACAGAGATAGATGTACTCTTGTACATGCTATGACACTACAATTTAGAGGGAATGTCAACAACAGATTTACCAACTTAATACAAAAAAAAAAAAAAAAACAGAACTCGAATTGGAACAAAAAGCGGGAACTTTTTGATAAAGATAGTAATTCAAATGAATCACAAGTTTTTTAAAAAAAATTTCTGTTACAAATTTCTAAGTTGGTGAAATAGACCACAGACATTAACAACTAAACATCTTGTTTAAGGATGGAGTATTTAGTATATGTTGCATAGTAGATATCAAACTCTCGTAATTCTCCGGAGGAGCAATTTTGAGAAAGGCTTATATAAAAGAGAGAAAGGGGATGAATATTATAATTAGTAGGACCGTGGTTATCATTGGCGGTTGCATTGATGGAATTTAAAGACAAAGTCACTTAAGAAGTATGAAGACTCTAACAATCTTACCTGCAGGAAAGAGCCTCATTCAAAAGCTTGACGCTGGTGTTCAAAATCAACCAATCATCAAGAAAAGCCAACAAACTCCTTCACATGAACGATTTTTAATTTTATTTCCATAACAAGCAGATAGTGATCAGCGATCTCATTTAAGTACTCATTCATGTCCGATGGTTCACTCCGATCAAGTTAATTTTATTTATAAAAATTAATTACACACGCCACTTTCGCTTTCATGCTCCTTCTTTGAGCAAGATCACACCTAGGCTACAGACCACATTCCTGACTTCAGCCACCTGCGTATCTCATCACTCCGAAGTTGGTACAAATTGATTTTAATGAAATGGAATGCTTGAACCCAAACCATCTGCTTATACGACCAACTCAACTGATCTTCCCACTTGCGGAGTAAATAATTCGACACATTTAACATTCATATCTAAAGCCCATGAACTGACTCACTAACTCATTCACTTATTCATTCACTCAAACACGAGTATATGCAAATATTTAACTCACCTCCTTGTCGTCATGCTTATGCTGATTATTGAAGTACGTCTTTAGTGTTAATTTCGTCCCACAGTGGACGCATTTGAAACAGCCCGAATGGAAGAAGGTAAAGTCTTTCAGAGGTCCCACTCGGTCAACTTGGTAGACAATATCGCTGCAACGCAGGCATGTGGATTCATAGAAATTCGGCCTATACATGGTCACTTGGCCTGATGGTGTTTAATCTGTTTTAATTACTCGTTTAGCCAAAGTAAACCAAAACCAAGTCTATGTTTGCAGACGTACTTCAGATGTTTATTGCATTAGTGCTGGCGCGGTGCCTTTAGATCCGAAGTTTAAAGTTGCACCTGATGCCGATGTATGAGAGTAGTGGTTGCACTCTAAGATACTTTGCTTTATGGTGGAAATACTTTCGTTCAAATCAGCCAGATTCATAAAATTCACAAGTTGTGAGCATTTTTACTGTGAAATAACTTCAAGTATCTGGAACCGCGATCAAATATAAATCGTTTTTACGTAGCTCTGGGGCAAGATATGGTTATGAGTTGATATTCTGCTGGCTCTTTTTGTGTTTTGTAAATTACTCCTAAAACGAGAGGAAATTAGAAAATTTAATTGAGTTTTAGTGCGCAATAACATGAATATTAAAATGATTTTAAATAAGACATAAAATATAGTTACTAGCTTAATAGTTGTATGATATAGCGATAGAAGCATGAGTCTGCCTCGTTAAGAAATGATCACTTATAAATGCGAGTCGCAGACTTTGATTTGAATACTAAATTTGGAAACTTAAGATGGCAACCTAATGCTTTCTCTTACTATTGTGTCGTTTACTAGTCGTCAATTTATTCAAACGAAGATACAGCTAAGAGATAAGCGCAGTGAGATATCTCAAAACTGATTTGGAGAAAGTTGAGTGAATACTCGTATTATACAATTTTTCGTTGTAATCCTATGTGGCTTTTTTCACTTATGGCTGCGTAAATTTTAGTTGCGTGCATTCGACAAGACTTGTTTTTTCGGGATCGAACAATATATTTCATTGGGATCCCAATGTCCTTTTGATTAAACTCATTGATGAAGCCATCAATTATGAAATATCATGATGAAACCTGCTGTATGGCCAGGGAAACAGCAGCAGAATATAGCATGACTTCGATGATATCATAGAATTTCGTCGGTGTGGGTATTTATATACTCGTAGGCTTTTCAGGAAATGGAAATGCAAATATGAAGGTTGTCATGGTTTATTTATTTATTTATTTCAAACAGATATCATTAACATTACTTTTATTTTTTCCTACGAAGACTTATGGCTTAACTGCAGGAGGAAGTATAAAATAATTGGTTTTGTACATGCACATTTATCACATGTGTTTATTTCTAATGCATTAATATAATACGCTATTCATTCAAATACTTTTGTGAATCTTTTTTTTTTTTATAAATAAAATTGTAGGAATTTATTTTTTTTTCTCAGGTAGACTTCACGCATGTTTATAGGTTTTGTGGAAGGCTGTTGAATAGATTCAGCACAGTGTAACTTACAGTTCCTTTTCCATATTCATATAGGATGGTTGGAAGCTGGTGCATTCCCTCTGTTTGTCACCTCATATGAATCTGACGATTGATTTGTAAACGAAGACTTGGACCATCAAAATACTCAGATGCTATACTCATTTCGTAGATCTGACACAATTTCAGAAATCGTATGCCGCTGGTGTTGTTTTTTTATACTAGCTTTCTACCTCTGTCCTATATATTTTGCAGCTTGTCGATGTGCATTTGCGCTGCACTTCCCCACGCCAAGATTCCGTACCTTAACCATGATTCTATAAGTGTGTCGTAGACAAATTTTTGGATGTAAGTTGACGATTTGGAGTGAATAGATACAAGCGCAAATAAAGGTCGCATCTAAGCTTGTTCCTGAGATTAATTTTATGTGGTTCCCAAAGAAAGCGATGTCGATGATGTTTAAGTATAAGTATCAACAAACTCAATATTTTCTCCCGCTGCTGTATTTCCACAGTATCCTCAGAACATGTAAGATGCATGGCTTTTGTTTTGAAACAATGTATTAATGGCCCATTATCATGACACCATTTGCTTACTTCATTATTTTTGTAGCCTCTTTTGGCGACTCTTGAGACAAAACGATGGCCTTGTCGTCCGCATATGCAAACGCTATACCCGTACTCCTCTTGAAATACTTTAAAAGATCATTTATGTACAATGAGAAAAGTAGAGGGCAGCTTAGACCCCTGAGGAACACCGTATTAAATTCGGTGTTCATCGCTGCAGCTTTTATTGATTTTGACGCGAAATGTCATCAAAAAAAGGTAGTCGTTAATCCAGTTCGCTAAGCATCCTCTAATGCAAATTCTCTCAACAGCGCTGACAAGCCTATTATAGTCGAGCATATCAAAGGCTTTACTGAAATCAAAAAATATCACAAGAACATGGTGGCACCTGCTCAGACTGGTATTAATCAGATTAGCAAATTTTCGAACAAGTTGGTTGGTACATTTTTCCTTTTGAAAGTCATACCGATTCTCGTTGATTACCTTGTGTTTAGAGATGGAACTCCATGTTGTCATTCGACGATAATTCTTTGACTGTTTTTATCGCCTCCCATATGGATTAAGCGTACAACCGCCTCTAGAGTTTTTTTTGGGACTGTTGCTGTTGAAAATGTCAGCATTTGATTTTCAGTTACGAGTAGCGGCTCTCATTTCATCTGCTCCCGGTGGAAAGAGTTTTGGAATCAAGAACTATAACGTCTTTAGTTACGCACTACATCGTAAGACACAATGCCTAGATAGAATATGTTCTAAGCTGGAATAATAACAATTTCAAAGAAGTAATTCTGTATACAAAAATTAGAAAACTACATGAATACTTTATTTTTATTTGTTTTTTTTTTGTTTTGATAAATTAAATTTAATAAATAATAATTCTTTTAATATTATTTTTTAACGCCTTGTCTTTGTTTTAGACATAACATCGATCACTTCATCTGGATCAACATGAATAGCTGAGTAAACAGACCGCATTGCAAGTGTGCTAAGTCTTGGATGGCCCATGACGCGTCGGAATACTGTTTTGTTCCTTTTCATCGTTGAAAAAGTTCTTTCAACGCCAGCTGTTGTAACTGTAGTGCTTATACTACTGAAGTAGGTCTTGTCACATACTCGTATATCTAGCAGTTTCAGAACATCGGTAGAGGGATCAATCGATGAAATTTTTTCGCACGAGAGTATGTACTCCGCTTTAACAGCTGGCAAAGGTATTGCGTTATCGAAGTAAAGAGTTAGATTTTACATTTTATTTTCTCGATTTATGGCAGCAAAACCTGGAAGAAGAGTTTGAAAAGATGGTAGAACATCCTCGTTGACCATAAATCTAAATCTAGACAGGGAATAAGTACAGAAACTCTAAAATAATCTTCAGGATATGATGTTTCTGGATTGGAGCGTGTTGTTTGTTTTAAAGAAATCCTCGGAGCTGTTATGTTAACTTCAAATAAATCCTCGGTAAGTTGTGACACGGATTGAAAAGCGTCTCTGAAAAAATCTCCGGAATTTTCTCTGATGTTTTTAAGAGATTTTAAGACATCTTTTGTGTGATTTATTGCAGATATTGAAGATTTGTCTGAAAATTGATAAGAGCAGCATTAAACTAAAAAGTTTTTCTCATACAATGAGTTTTACTAGGGAATCACTTCTTTGAATTGCTGCCAAGAGAGTTGATGCTTTTGAGGACATCGGCCACGTCTTGGTGGAAATTTCTTCAAGACTAATCGCAATACATTTGAAGAGCTCTACAAATCAGATAATGGTGCCATGCTTTTCAATAAACCTTGTTTCACAAAGGCGGAAAAGTCGTTTTTTTTCTGCTTTCTGGTGCGTGTTTTTGTATGGCGTTTTGGAAAGTCTTATTTGCATTTGAATGGTTTCGGAAGAAATTGGCTATTTCGTTTACTACATCAAGGCAATTGCGAATCGAGAGTGTTGGCATGGCATTAGACAGAGCCAGGTTCAAGCGATGACTTGCACAGTGAACGTATCTGGCGTTTGGATACTGTTGCCGTAAAATAAACGAAATGTATTCAAGGATATAATTAATAACCTGAACTCAATTCAAATATTTTCTTTTAAATCTCCTAACCTCCTCCCCCTCTAGTAACGTATGTACACCACGTACACTTTTCTGTGGCACATAAGGCGAGGTTTCGATCGTTCTTCGAACAAGAATTGAATATCCTTACGGCCTTAGTGTTAAAATGCATTCCCTAGATCAAGCCTGTACTATCTCCTCTTCCAAACCCCTTCAACTCAAACGGGACCAAAAATCATTCGAAGAATCTTAAGTTCAAAACGATCAAATACATCTTCATCAGGTTTCATTAATATCCATGCTTCTACGTCATAAAGTAGGACTGTGACAGCTGATCGTATTCTGTCAAGAATATCAATATCTGGAAAATTGTTCCCCCTAGTGTTGGCCTGCAAGTACTCGTATATTCTAAAGTATAACACCTTTAGATCTACCAATAGCGATAACTTTCAAATTGTGCTGTCATTAACGCAACATGTGTACAGAAGAAACTGTGAGTGCAAGTGTGACGGAAGATCATTAATTATGATCAGTGATTATCTCTTCAAAATCTGGACGACATTGATCCGGACGATATGTGTTTCCAGCAAGATGGCATTGGCCACTGAGATCTTGCGATTTGCCGCTAATCGATTACTTCTTGTAGGGCTACGCAATGCTTTTGTTGCATGCTGATAAAGAACAAACTATTTAGGCCTTGGAAGTCAGTATTTAGAGCATTATTTTTGTGAAAGAGCTCAACTGTTCGAAAAACTGGAACAAAATTCGTATTTGTCGCTCAGGACTTCTTAGGTACTTTTAAGAACTGTCGTATAGATAAAAAGCACTGCCAAGCGCCGACCAGATCGTTTAAAAGTAGTTCAGGTGTTCATATAATACGGCAGACAAGATCTTTTGACGAGGCTGATGAATTTTTTAAATTGGAAAAATGGTACTAAACTTTCTTTCGACCTAGTCGCTGAAATGAGTTGGTGTATGATCTCTTCCAAGGCATCGACTGATGCCTTAAATATAATATCTTGGCAGATAGGTCATCCGGTGCGCCTTATTATTCTCAAGATTAGATAAAATTATCTTTATTTCATATTGGTCGGGCGAGCGGAAGTGCCTTTCACCATCCAAGTGGGTTATGTCAGACAGCGGGGTTTGTTCATTTCCTTTGTAGTCTACGGAAGTAGTTTTTCCATATCCTTATCACCGAATATGTCTCTATTATGAAATTTTCCTTCCATTTGAAGATGTTTTGTCGCGGTTCAGAATAATTTAACCAAATCTGATGGTAGTTAGCGCTATTTCTAGGCAAGCTCACCTACGATGCGTCATTCTTACCGATAATGAGGTAGACAGATCACATCAACATTTGCTGATCTGCTCTTCATCGATCACGAGTAAACTTTTGACAGAGTGCCGAGATATTTTGTTTGAATGGCGCTAATATACCAAAAAGTAACGGAGTAAGAGTGACGCTCAATATGTAAAATTATATAACATGTACATACATGCAATAGCCAGTGGATTTGAGATCATAGTTGAGGTGCACCAAAGCTGTGTTTGAAGTTAAATAAAAGGATTTCTGTTGTCGTCCACATTGGATGATTTATTTGGCTAACGCTACCGCTCAGTATCCTCTATTCACTTAGTTTACTACTATTGAAAACTTCGAGAAGTTGGAAATATGCACAAAAAAATATGGGAAATATGATGTAAGGCCTTTCACCCTGTTCTCGTTTCCCTACTGTTGGAACAAAGATGCAGAACTTGTGTAGGACTACGTTCTCTCCTAGAACTCATTATGCACTCTCTGGTCACATATTCGTATACATTTGCACACATTCCAGAATACACGTTCATCCTTGATAGCTTAGTTATATATTATAGTTTATAGCTACGAGGGTTGGCTGAAAAGTTTCCGACCGAACAATGATACAAGACATTTTTTCTCAATTTTTTTTTTCTACATAGTCTCCTTGTAACTCTACACACTTCTTGTTCACGAAGGTGATTGCCTCCTCATTTGACGAACATCTCTGTCCTCCGAGCGCTGTTCTTAGATGAGGGGACAAAAAGAAGTCGCTTGGGGCTAGATCTGGTGAATAAGGCGGATGGTCAAGCAGTTCAACAGGTCCTGGTGAAACAGGATTTTATTTTTCTGCAAATGTCTCCGTTTTTCCGCAATGTCTGCCTTCAGCTTGACAAGTGATGATGCGTAGTATGCTCTTGTAATGGTTTTTCCTTTTTGAAGATAATCGATTAAAATAACTCCTTTACTATCCCAAAAAACAGTCGCCATCACTTCGGCTCGCCCTTTGCAGTCCACTATTTTGACGGAATTTGTTTCGGGCATATAATGGTGTATCCAAGTTTCATCTACAGTAATTAATCGGCGCCAAAACTCGGATTTATTGCGCTTAAACTGCGCCAACAGAGCGTTGGAAATGTTCATTCGAACACGTTTTTGGTCTAACGTAAGCAAACGCGGCACCCAACGCGCCGACAGCTTTCTCATGCCTACAATTTGATTTAATATGTAACAAACACGTTCTTTGCACATTTTCATAACCTCTACTATCTCGCTCACTTTAATTCGGCGATCGTCTAACACCATTTGGTGAACTTTAGCAATGTTATCGTCAGTGGTTGCGGTTTTTGGACGTCCCGAACGCTCATCATCTCCCAAGCTCTTACGGCCACGTTTAAATTCAGCTGCGCAAAATTTCACTGTGGTAAATGATGCTGCAGAGTTCCCATACACAGAGTCCAACTCATTTTTGATTTGCGTAGGCGTATTGCCCTTCAAAAACAAGAATTTAATAACAGGTCGTCACTCAATTTTTTCCATCTTCTCAAAAAACACTCACATCGACTCACTCAAACGACTGTCAACTAAAAACTGCGTTTCCAAAATGACTGAAACTTCGGTAAGTAACTGTCAAATAATGCAGAACTAGAATTCACTAGCTTTTATTGACGAGTGCCGCTAGCTTTATGTTTCAGACAACCCTCGTACACTTCGTCTATTAAGGGTTTTGATATTAAGCATAGAGATACGATTTTAAATAAATAAATAAATCACTGCCGCAACAGGTTGGAGTGAACCAAGGCCTAGTCTCTTCAGCTTGCTGTTTTGTTCATTTTGCCATTTTGTGCACAGCAATTTGTGACGTCTCCAAGAGGCAGGATGGTGAGACAGCTTTTAAAAGATAGAAGATTCCAGTTTCGAAGGTTTGCTCGGGTGGTAACGAATCCGACAACTACGCTAATCTTGTGTTCATCACTTGATTTCTTATTCTATCGGCTTGCGAAACACATGAAGAGGGTAAGTTGTGGATGAAGACGGTGTTAATAATTCGCGACAAATTCATTTCTTTACCCTTCGAACTTTTCATTAGATATCTAAGGAGCCTAGAGGGCAACAAAATCAAAAGAAGTCAAGGCTTTCATATTCATATGCTTCGGAAGTCTGTATATACTATTTCATTTCCCTTAGAATCCGGAGATCTACTTTGTAATCGTATACAGTTTCTGCAATAATCCTGTATTTTTTCCTCTTACTTCTATCCTGATATGAAATAAAAAACTACCAAAAAATCTTAATCTGCCAATTGGGTTTGATTTCGTCCATGAGTTATCCTTTTTTGTTTTACCCACTAACAGGCAAAGTTAAAACAACGACGGAAAGTAAAGCAGAATTTTTATCTAGGTGAGATTTTGGTCTAGGTTAGGTTAGGTAAGAGTGGCTGTTGGAAATACCAACCCACTTAGGCCTATTGGCCCATTGTGATGCCACGTGGATCTATGATCTTCTTACTACTGGAACCAGATCTAGATCGTTTAGGTCGTTGTAGAAGAAAGCTCCTAGATGAAGCTTCCTTCTCTGAGAGAGAGCTGGGCATGTGCAGAGTAGGTGGGGGATTGTCTCCTCCTCTTCCTCGTCCATGCAGCTTCTACAGAAATCGTTAGTAAAAGCGCCAAGCCTTCTTGCGTGCTTGCCTATGAGGCAATGTCCGGTAATGACACCTATTATGGCGCTGAGATGTTTCCTATCTAAAAGGATCAGACACTTAGATCGACTCAGACCCAGCCTTGGCCAGATCTGTTTGGTCGCTAGACATGTTTGTCCCGCAGTCCACCTAAGGTCTGTTCTTTTATTGGCATCTAGCTTTAGTGTTAGTTTGCACGTGGCGATTGCTATACCTATACTACCTTTGTCCGGTAGGATAGGTAGAGTGGTTCCAATTTTGGCGAGTTCATCGGCTCTGCAGTTCCCTGGAAAGTGTCTGTGGCCCGGCACCCAACAAAGGTGAATGTTGAACTGCTCTGCCATCTCCATGAGAGATGATCGGCATTCAAGGGCGGTTTTAGAATATAATGTGACCGAGTCCAGGAAATTGATGGCGGCCTGACTATCCGAAAATATGCGGATATATTTTGCAGATATCACGTTTTTCTTCAGCCAGGACAGAGCTTCTTTAATCGCTAAAATTTCCGCCTGGAACACGCTACAGTGATTTGGAAGGCGGAAAGAGAGCTTTTGGTCTAAGAAGTACGAATTTAGCCACGAGATAATCAAGTTGATAGGCGGCCACGGGACACGCTTACTAGTTTAAGCCAAAAAAAAGTGATACAGATGTATATTTGTTGGAAAAGGTAATGCTAATGAAATGTAATGAAATGTTGCGCTGGAACAGCACAAATGGAGATTGTATTTCTAGCAAATGCGCTGAGTTTGCGATGTTTTGCAAAGTTTAAATTCTTTTTACCACCCTATTTCCCAAACCATAATGGAAAGTGATCAGTATTGTCATATCTTATGTCATCAACAGGATGTTTTGCCTTTTGACCGATGCTAGAACTAGTGCTGGGCTCTTTTTCTCGTGTTGAAGGCCTGCCAACTGACTGTTTTTCCTTATATGAAACAAGACTTGCAGCTTTTTCTTCATGAAATTCAGGTAACTTCAGCAACTTTTCCACTGTATAACTTGAATCAGAATCAACAGAGGATTTTTCAGCTTCGATGCGATGATATAAAATGTAAGCATTCGTAGCAGCCATGTTAACCAAATGAATAAAAAGTCTTATCATTGGGTTTCTAGTCCTGACTGAATATGAAACCGACCCATAAGACCATTCATTAGATCAAGGCTGCTCAACCCCAGGCCCAGGACGAATTTTAGATGGCCCGCGCAAGAAATTTAAATATTCCTGCCAAAGTATAGTGTGGACATCATTCCTCAAATTTGAGTAGGTATACGTATACCCCATCTCAACTCAACCAAAATGAATGTGTGTTGTATGAAAATATTTAATTTTTAAATTTCACGCACATTTCTGGCATAAATAAAATTTAGTTAAGAGTGCTCTGCCGACAGAAGGAGTAGGTGGTAGCTTAAGCGCGGTCAGTCAGTTTTTGTTTAAACAAGTTTACATTAGCGTTCAAAGGTAAGTTAGTTTTATTAGATTTAAGTCTTTTGCTAGGTCCTATTTTGAATGGAAAATAAAAAGAATATTGTTTGTTTTAGGATGGCTCACAGCAAGCCAAGTACGTCGAAATCGACAGAGTCCTATCGTGTTTTTCATGATGAATGGGAAAATACTATAAATATTGTTTTATTTAAAACAAGGCACATAAGTCCACGTGTTTACTTTGCATCACTACAGTAGCAGTTGCAAAAAATATAATTTAGAAAGGCATTATAAGCATAATCATAATACTCGTAATTTTGAAAAAGAGTATCCTGTTGGTAGTGCTACCAGAGAAGAATTTTTAAAGAAAAACAAACGGAAATTATTCAACCAACAGAATATTTTCGTTAAAAGACCACACGACGAGCTTGAATCCATGGTCAAAACATCTTATGAGTTTTTTTTTGCTTTTAGCGAAAAAGAAGAAACCTTTTTCTGATGAAGAAATTGTTAAAGAAGCTTCAACAGTCTTTGCTTAAAATTGTAATGATAAGAAAAAAAATGTTTATCATGGGACAAAATGATATCTATTTGCACTGATGGTGCACTTGCAATGACTGGTAAAAACAAAGGTTGCGTAGCTTTGTTACAGAATTTTTTGGGTCGAACACTATCTTCGTTTCATTGCATTATCCACCAGGAGGCCTTATGTGCAAAGGATATGAATCTGGATGATAAATATTATGGATCCAGTAGTACGCTGCATAAATTACATACGTGCAAAAGCTCTTCATAGACGTCAATTCAGAGTTTTATTCGAAAAAGAAATTAACGAATATGGAGAGTTACGACTGTACTATGCAGTGCGATGGCTTACAAGGGGCAGCATGTTGAAACATTTCTTCAAATTGAGAGAGATTTTTAGAGGAAAAAGGGGCTTTACCTTTGGAAACTGATTTACTGAAGAGTACATCGTGTTTGAGTGATCTTGCATTTCTTGTTGACGTTACGAATTACCTCAATATTTTGAATCTCAAATTACAAGGCATAGATTGATAAGCGGATTCAAAGCTGAATTAAATCTGTTTTTAATTAATTGAGCTACAGAAAATATTGACCTTTCTCTCATACTGAAAGGTTTGAAAGAGAAGCTCAATATCGCCACTATCAACTGTTCTAAGTACAAATCCAAAATTAGATGTTCATTACAGTCGTTTGAGATTTGAGGACTAAAATACAAAATTTTTTATAAATCCCTTCATAATCAATTTGAGTGAAATAATTACTTATCCTGTCGATATTCAAAACCTTTTTACCGATAAAGTATCTTCCAATCCACTAAATTCTTCATAAGATTTTGCAGATTTTTGGAAATTAGTACCAAAAGAAGACTTTCCTACAATAACAGACCTGGCCTTGCAGTTCTTAAGTAGTTTTGGATCAACATATATTTGTGAAAAGGTTTTTTCAAATCTTAATTATGTAAAAACTAAATACCGCACATCAATAACTGACCAACATATTTGTGACTTATTTCTTACTATCGACATCCGATTTGATTCCTAACAAAAAGTTCCCCGAATTTATTCAGAAAATTAAAAATACAAGTTTATTCATCTAAATCTACGAGATTCTTGTTTTTGAAAGGCAATACGGATACGAAAATCAAAAATGAGTTGGACTCTGTGTATGGGGACTCTGCACCACCATGTACCACAGTGAAATTTTGGGCAGCTGAATTTAAACGTGGCCGTAAGAGCTTGGGAGATGATGCGCGTTCGGGACGTCCAAAAACTGCAACCACTGACGATAACATTGCTAAAGTTCACCAAATCGTGTTAGACGATCGCCGATTTAAAGTGAGAGAGATAGTAGAGGTTATGAAAATGTTCAAAGAACGCGTTTGTTACATATTAAATCAAGTTTTAGGTATGAGAAAGCTGTCCGCGCGTTGGGTGCCGCGTTTGCTTACGTTAGACCAAAAACGTGTTCGAATGAACATTTCCAACGCTCTGTTGGCGCAGTTTAGGCGCTATAAATCCGAGTTTTGGCGCCGTTTAATTACTGTAGATGAAACTTGGATACACCATTATATGCCCGAAACAAATTCAGTCAAAATAGTGGACTGCAAAGGGCGAGCCGAAGTGATGGCGACTGTTTTTTGGGATAGTAAAGGAGTTATATTAATCGATTATCTTTACATTACAGGAGCATATTACGCATCATTATTTGCCAAGCTGAAGGCAGAAATTGCGGAAAAACGGTCACATTTGCAGAAAAAAGAAAATCCTGCTTCACCAAGACAACGCGCCGTCTCACACCTCAGCGGTTGCCATGGCGAAAATCCATGAATTACGGTTTGAACTGCTTGACCATCCGCTTTATTGACCAGATCTAGCTCCAAGCGACTTCTTTTTGTTCCCTCATCTAAAAACTGCGCTCGGAGGACAGAGATTTTCGTCAAATGAGGAGGCAGACACCTTCGTGAACAATTATTTTACAGAGGAAAACGCCAAGTACTATTTGGACGGGTTAGAGAGATGGGAGCATCGCTGGGAGAAGTGTGTAGAGTTAGAGATGGAGCATCTCTGGGAGAAGTGTGTAGAGTTACAAGGAGACTATGTAGAAAAATAAAAAAAAAATTAAGAAAAAATATCTTGTATCATTGTTCGGTCAGAAACTTTTCAGACAACCCTCGTATATTGTCCCCTTCAAAGTAATCCCCATCGACTGCAACACAATTATGCCAGCGCTTGATCCAATCCTCGAAACATTTTTTATATTCGGTTTTCGGTATGTCCATCAGTGCTTCATGCGATTTTTCCATTACTTCCTCTCGGCTGCTGAAACGCGTTCCCCGTAGTGGTTTTTTAACTCGATCGAAGAGAAAGAAAGTCACAGGGAGCCAAATCAGGTGAATTCGGTGGCTGTTGGATGGTATTTGTTGCATTTTTCGTCAAAAAATTACGAATAATGATGGCACTGTGCGACGGTGCGTTATCATGGTGCAAAATCGACGAGTTTTCTGCCCACAATTCTGGTCTCTTTTGGCGAATTGCTTCACGCAAACGTCTCATAACGCCCAAATAATACTCTTTGTTTACTATCTGGCCTTCTGGCAAAAATTCATGATGCACTACACCGTTGTAATACATGAAAACCGTGGGCAGTGCCTTCTTTTTTTACTGAAAACAACGTGCTTTTTTTTGGGGTCGGCTCATTTGGTGAACGTCATTCACTTGCCTCATATCTGAATTGCGTGTCGTACATATAAACCCAGGTCTCGTCTCCAGTAATGATCCTTTTAATGAATGTGAAATCGGATTCAGCCTCGCAAATCATCTCTTTTGCGACGTCAACACGGTCTCTTTTTTGCATGAAATTGAGGTCTTTTGGTACCAAGTTTGCTGCTACACGACGGAAATCCAAATCATTTACCAAAATGTCTTGGAGGGATCCATAGACAATGTTCAAGTCCTCAGCTATCTCTCTGATGGTTAATTTGCGGTTACTGACCAACATTTCTTTTACTCCATCAATGTTTTCGTCGGTTTTCGATGTTGATGGCCTGCCACTGCGTTCATCATCTTAGATTGACTCGCGACCACTTTTGAACCGCTCGTACAACTGGTAAATGACCGTTTTCTTTAGAGAATCGTTGCCGAAACACTTTTCCAACATTTCCAAAGTTCGCGCACGATTCAATCCGTTTTTTATGCAAAATTTAATACAAGTTCGTTGTTGCAAATTTAAATCCATTTCTAAAATTGTAAAAAATTGCCAACATACACAGGCTACGTAACTTTTGCAAATGTCAAGCTATGACGCTAAGATTTAGACAGAATGTCAACAACAGATTTACTAACAAAACAAAAGAAACAGAACTCAATTCGGAATAATGGGAGCGCCACAGGATGGTTATTCTTCTTTTTGATCAAGGTAATATTGCCTTTTTTATGAATAGGAAATATAATAGCTTCATTAAAATCTTGCGGTATATTGCCCGTTTCTAATATTTGATTAAATATGGTTGTTATTTTTTCGATGAAATTGGTAGACGCATATTTAAGGGATTCCATGGCGATCCTATCTGTCCCTGGTGCCTTTCCGTCCTTGAGCTTTATTAACACATTCCAAACTTCATCCTGTGTTATAGGCGCGTCTAGTATCTTATTGGTAATGAAAGGTGATGCGTAATGAATGTGAGGACTATTCACTACAGGATTTAAAAGTGTTCGGGTTCAATTGCGCCCCAGTTTGGGGCGTTTTGCCGTTGAACGTTTTTACCGCTCTACAAAATTCTTTCATATTCTTGCCGCAAGTTAGTTTGAGAGCTTCGTTTTCGAAATAGACTTTCTTTTTCTCCTTGCAGATTTGTTTAAGGTTTTGTTGGCACGTGTATATAGTCTTTTATAATAATAATTGCAAAGTTTTCGGAAAGTCTTGACCCATCCGAGCGACTTTTGCCTTGCCGCTTTGCATTCGGCTTTGAACATACATGCAGGGTGGGTACGATCTTTTAATCAAATCTACAATTCCTCCAATGCTGCAATGAATATCTGTGTTGAGGTGTAAATCAAGATTGAATCTGTAATTACGGAATTTGACTCTCTCCATAACAATTTAGGAGGTAAACGTATATCTAGTACCTCTTCACTTTCTACTGTGGCTGAACCAAACTCTGCGACTATGGTCTGAATACGGCTTACACAATACTTTCATTTCTCATTTATTAAAGATATCCATATAATCCACAAATCCATATCCACACTAATGTAATATTCTATTAATATTCTCATAAATGCTTACATATAAAGTTTCTTTAGTTTTAATGAGATTTTTGAAATTGCTAAAATTTTTTCAAAACCTTGTCAAGATCTGGCTTGTCACTGCTCGCTAATCTTATTACATCATCCAAGTGGGCGTCCGTAACTTTGTTTCTGTACACATTCTTTGCGTATTTCATTCGCGAAAACGACGATTCACAAACATATGTAGATCCAAATAATGTCAATGACATTAGGACACACTTTTGAACAGTTTTATATTTTTCGGAATATATATAATAATACTCCGAAATTGCACGTATTCCCCTTTCTTGAAATACAATTTCTAGGTTAGTGTCGTTTTTAAAATCGATAAACTCATCGAACAACTCTGCATAGTTACAATTTAAAACTGAAGCCAGCTGTGAGATGATCGTTGTTTCCAGATGCCAATGGTTTTCTGATAGCAATAAACATTGTTCTATTTTTCTTAAATCTTGAAATTCATTCAAAAGTGAATTTCTAAATTTGAAATTGTTGAGCAGTTTTCCTCAGATATGTCAGTACAGTCGTCTGTGACCTTCATCATAGTCGGAAAATTTTGCAGCTGTTTATTTATTATTTCTCCATGATAAATACTTAGCTTTTCTTCAAAAGCAAATATTTTATTAGCCATAAGATTAGATTATTTTTACCTTGTAAACTACGGTTAAGACTATTTAGTTTTTTAGTTATATCGCCTTTCTAATACCTTTCTTCTGCTAAGCCATCGCACAGTAGTGTGCCAAAGAACGTCTCTGTATTCACTTCACAGTTCATCCAAAAGACTTTTAAATTTCCTGTAGTTTAATTCATTTGTTCGTATGTAGTTCAAAATATGAATAACAGTTTGCATTACAGCTTCTATTTCTGGATTGACATTACGCGCCGCCAAGTTTTCTTGATGGATAATGCAGTGAAAAGTAATTAAATTTGTTAAATTATATTTTTTTCTAAACAATGCAATAAATCCATTTTCGGAATCAGTCATTGATGGACAGCCATCTGTACACACACACAGGGTTTTTTGTGTATCAATTTCATTCTGCTCTAGAAAATTGCAACTAGCTTCAAGATAATCTTCGAAATTTCAAAAAGTCTTCAAAGATTGCATTCTGTTTCGTGCAATATCTAACAAATACCGGACATTGTGATATTGCTGAATTATCGGTACTGGAATCAAAAACAAGACTAAGAAACCTGCATTTTTTTAAGCTATCTCTTATATTATCGTGAATGCATTAGGAAATGTCTTCAATACGCCTTGAGCAGGTTGAATCGGAGAGCTGTAATTTTTTTATTTCAGACATTATTTGGTTTTTGTTGCCAAATTTATCAATAAGATCATTAGCAGCATTAAAAAAACAACCTTTCACAATTTCTGCATCGGTAAATGACGTCATATGATTACCAAGAATGTAACACATTTCATAAGAAGCTTTAGGTACCGCGGAGTCTTGTGAAAATGCTACGGACATAACAGTCTGTTGCAGTCAACGGTTTTGCCACACTGAAAGCATCGGTTCCCACTCAATAAAATTCGAGCTGTAAACACCAGCAACCCGAATATGTTCCCGCAAATAAATAAAATATTTCGGAGAAATAATCAGAACGACCTTCCATGTCTTAAAAACGCCCGAACGACGAACAACGAACAAATACTGGTAGCAGCAGGCATAGATCCAAATGAGGCTGTTGATGATGACAACTTCTTTGTGATCGAGGATCCGCAGGAGCAGGTAGAGGTTATAGGAGCGACTTTCCAGGAAGTGTAAAAGGCGAATGTTATCATTGGCCCGAACTACGATCTGGAGAATCGAGTCCTTGTGCACAATTTCTACCTTTGAAATGAAATTGTGAATTGGCGATTCGAGAGCTCGGGTTTCACCCAGTTCAGTGACGAAAATATGGCAAATAATGTCATCACCAACGATAGGGTACTACCCCAGTTCATTTCGAAGGAAGAGTTCCAAACGATCTTCGATTCACTTAGAAGTAAGAAATTTGTATTTGTATTTATTCATATAATATCTTTACACAATAAGACACAGTATCTTTTAAGTAGTGTAAGGTTCAAATGTGTTCTTATAGAGAGATAGGCAAAAAAGAAATTTTACATTTAAGCTTGATAAAATTGATAATATGATTTAAGTTTAATCCTTAGCCTGCAATTATAATTTAATCCGCAAACATTTAAGTATTAATTTTTATCATAGGTACTATAAATCTTTAGTATGTTACATTATTCTATTTGAAGAGAAAAGTACTGTTTTATAGGTCGCAAAAGTAAAGCGACAAACTCCTTTGAAAAGTGTAAAAGTTGTTTATTCCGCGCAAGTTTCTGGGCAACGAGTTCCATAAACGAATCGCATTGATGAAAAACTGACGTTCAGATGAAAGGCAGGTGAAGCGTTAGTTATTAATCATGTTTGTGCGATTGGAAGAAGTGAAAACCAATCGTTCATATAAATAAGAAAGCTGTTGCGATTGAATTATCCGACGTAGCAAGACCAAAGTTCTATATTTTAAGAAATTATTAAACGACATGCCAAAAATACGCCTTGCGAAACTTGAAATGTGATCAAATCGTCTCAAACCGAATACGTATCGAGCCATGTTGTTAAAAGTCACATTCAGTTTCCTCCGGCTACTTGCGTCGCAGTGACAAAAGATTTCGCATCCATAAGTTAGGATTGGGACAATTAGAGTTTTTGCCAGCATAAGTCGAGTTTTCATTGGTGTAAAGCGATGGGACTTCCACAGCCTTTGTAATGCACCAAAACTTTTTCCAACGATGGAGTTTATGTGATCATTCCAATTAAGTGTCCTATTAAAAACGACACCAAGTTTTTTTGCTGAGTTAACATAGCTTATAGGCCTATCATTAAGATAGAGATTGGGAAAGTTAGACAAATCAAGGCTTTTCTTATGTATTACAATGCATTTTGATTTCTCAGGGTTTAGTACTAGGCCATTAAGTTTAGACCACATCAAAAGTCGATTAAGCTCCTCATTCAAACATTGAACACATTGTACAATAAAATCAACAGTACAACTCTTGTGCAGCTGCACGTCATCTGCATACATGTGACCCTTTGAGTGAACAATTACGGTTGTAAGATCATTTATGTAAAGAGAGAACAACAATGGACCCAGGATCGAGCCTTGTGGTACGCCCTTTAGTAATAACAGCAAGTCCGACATTTTACCATTAATAAACACGGACTGCATTCGATCACTTACGTATGAAGATAACAACTTGACAGCTGATGATGAAAAGCGAATTTAGTAATTTTCTTAATAGAACTTTGTGAATTACACTATCGAAGGCCTTGGAGAAATCAAGCAGAATAAGAAAAGTTAGCATGTTCTGATCAATGGATTGCCTTATTTCGTCCACTACCTTTATTAGAGCTGTTATGCAACTATGCTTTGGTCTAAACCCGGATTGATTTGAAGCAAGCAAATTAAACTTGTTTAAATGTGTATTTATTTGCTTGTGAATTATCCTCTCGATGACTTTAGAAAGGAATGGTACGAGTAGAATAGAAATCGGTCTAAAATCGCCACCACCAGGGCCTTTGGGTAAAGGAATAACTTTTGCCAGTTTCCAGATCTTAGGGAATTCCCCAGTAGTCAAAATAGTGTTGAACAAGTGTGTAATGTAAGGCAAAATTAAAGGCAGAACTGCCCTAATGAACACAGGGTTTATGCCATCGATGCCTGTAGCGTTTGATTTGACGGATAAAAAACTCTCGACCACATCATTATCGTCAACACGAGAAAATTCAAATGGTTGTACAGTAGAACTACCTGGACTTATGGCTTCATCGTCACTGCTAAGTGTACAGACCTGTGCGTCCGATTGTAACATCGATGGGACGAATTTTTTATTTAGCTCATTTGCATCGATATTCTGCACAGAAACGGGTTTAGATTTTCCAACTCCAATATCACGCAAATTGTTCCATAAGCAACGGCTATTTAAGGAGAGGTCGAGTCGTTCGCTAAATACCTTAGTTTTCTCCGATCTTATTTTACTAACAACTCTGTTACGAAGGGTGCAAAAACGTCTGTGGTGCTCTTCGAGGTCTTTTCCATGTTTTATACGCCTCATTCCTTTGAGCTATCAACAATTTGATTTTATGGGTAAACCAAGGCCTAGATGCATTGGTAATGGTTTTAGTTTTAAGCGGTACAAATCTATCAAAGAGGAAATCTATGTTAGAATGTAAGAATTCAGTTTGAGTATCGGACGAGGTCATGTAATACATTTGGTTCCAATCGATTGCGCGTATATTGTTTTCGAGGCCAGATTGATCGATATTTTGAAAATCGCGAAACTGGAATGTGGTAGTTGTTTTAGGTATACTAAAATCGAAAGTTAGATATATAAGATCGTGCTTTGAGAACGCCGGTGCAGAAAGCTGGTTGTAAAAAAGAACTCTATTCATATCGCTTACAAAGAAAACATCTAGCAGTGTGTTAAAACTTGGACCAAAGTGTGTGGGGGAAGTGGAATTTACCGGAAAGAGGTTGAATGTACTCATACTATCAGTCAGATGCTTTTCAACAATGAGGTTACTGTTTAAATCACCGCATAACACTATATTTGTTGAACTTATAGCGATGTCCTCTAATACGGTTATAAGTGGTAACAGATCTACAGATTTGTTGGGTCTGTAGACGGTCCCAAGTAGAAGCTTATCTTCACCGCTTACCAGGTCAACAAATATGTATTCCGTAGGACAACTGGGTGGTGACTTGCACCGTAACACACAAGTAATCCCTTGTCTAACGTACACGGCAACGCTACCACGAGCGGTATAACTCCTGTTTGCAAGGAAAAGCTGATAGCCATTTAGCTTATATAGTGTGTTACAATTTTGCTGCAGGATTGATTCATCTTGATGAGGGAACCATGTCTCTGAAACACAGATTGCATCAACCTTAGAACCTTCAAACAGATGTCTAAACTCGTCAATTTTCGGCAATAGGCTTTGGGCATTTATGTGGCATACTCGCAAGCCTTCTCTTAGATTTCCGAGCACCCTGATCATCGATAGTAGCGAAGCTTCTATCTAAGAAAGATAGTAACTCGAACTAACTAACTAACTAACTCGAAGAAAGATAGTACCTTTAAGATAATAAAAAGGAAAAAAAAATAATAAAGTATAAAAGAAGTTTAAAAAAAGAAGAAAAAATACAATAGTACATATTCAGACGGTCGTGGCAGCTCTGTCCAGGTCATTCTCATTTTCGACATGTACAGCTTCATCATTCATTCTGCGTCGAACAAACACCTGTCCACGTGATGTAAACACAGATATGATTTGCCTTCTCTTCTTACAGCTTAGCGCAGCTTGCAGCAGTGAGTGTTTTTTTTTTCGTCAAATGAATTCTGATGTATGAAAATAGGTACATCAGAATTCATTCCCACATCTTGTAAGATGAGTTGTCTTTTGTGTTTTTTACGGAAAACAGAAATTGATCGCAGAAGCGTATTTTTTTCGAAAGCTGAGCCAAACTTTATAATGATCGCAGAGTTTCTGGAATTGTTCGTCGGGCGTGTTCGAAAGATGTTAGTTATCAGCGGTGGTTTTGTTTCCAAGGCCAGGTAAAGGTGATTGAGTATGGCTCTCAGGTTCTCGTCTGGTACAAGTGGTATACCATTGATAACAGCATCGCACGCAACGCTTTTGTTCTCATTTGCCTCTTGTATTTCGTTAAGGCTATTTATTTCAGTGGTTAAGCGACAGGAAGTTTTTACGAGCTCGGAATTAACGTCCGACAACGAAGAACTAAGAGAACTTATTTCACTCTTAAGCGCTGTGTTTTCAGCACTTATGTTTACATTTGTGCTTTCAACAAGAGCAACTCTTGCGTTTAAGTCGACAATGGTTTTTTTTATTTCTCCCATCTCTGCTTCAATCTTGGTGGAAATCTTCGTCTCGGTCTCGGATAATTTGCACGATAGAAGTGAAATTATTTGCTCACTGTGCTTTTGAAGGGAATCTTCCATTTTTTTCCACATTAATACACTTTTGTAGCGTGACTTCGACAAAGTTAAGCAATATTGCGATGACTGGAAGTTGAAAATCAACTTTCAGAAGTCGGAAACCATTCTGTTTAAGACTGGGGCCTCTAGGGATACCAGAAAGAATTGGCGAAAGTTCTCGATTGTGGGGCAGCACAGACAACCACTTGCTTGTCGAAATGTAGTCAGATACCTAATAAGAGTGGACAATTTCGTTATTAAGTTGACTCGAAGGCACGTTGCAAGAGCAATGACCTCATCGAACAACCTGATCTCCGGGGCTTACTACCCCAATTGTATGTATCACGAGAGAGTTCGCTTTGACGGCTTTATTCCTCCAGAAGCGTTCCTCTATCTAGATAGTAAAGGTCTGATCCAGGACAGATTGGCGGTGCTGCTAATCTTCCACGTCGCTCGAACAGCTGCGGACAGGCGACTCAACTACGACAGAGATGTCGCACATGGCAGTGCAGAGCGTCTCCGGTTCAGTAGGACGGTAGGGAGTCGCGACAGGAGGGATGTTGCTCAGCAGCACCAGCAATTTTGGTGGCTAGTTGAAGGGGAGGATACTTCGTCGTCGAATGCCTCCAGTAATAGATAGCTTCATCTGAGGCAAAGTGGGTCAGCCTAATTTTGTTTTAGCCATGGCCGTCTTACATAGATTTAGGTAGGATTAAGTTAGTTATAAGAAAAAAAAAAATATATATATATATATATACATATATTTATATATGAAGTATATATATATTCACGTTCAGTAGATTAGGATTTAGTTTTAAGTTTTATAATAAAATTAAAATAGTCCATATACTAAGTTTTTAAACATGTTTTCTTAGTTTAAGCTGTAGTTAAGTCACTGTAGAATAAGAATAAAATCCATCATAGGCGTCGAAAGACATAATTTTTAAGTACTATGTTTAACTTAGAGTGCCCGCAGTATAAGATAATTTTAAGTTATTTAAGCTAATTTTTAAGCGTTTTTTGTCTAGCATGTAAGGGTAAATTAAGTAATATAAATGAAAAAATGCATATAAACGGAACTGAGCATCGGTTCCCACTAGATCACCGAAATCAAGCAGTGTGGGCGCGGCAAGTACCTAGATGGGGAACCACATGGGAACTCGGTACACAGCGTGCTGTTGACAAACGCCACATTTCCATAAGTGCGATTGAAAATAAATAAATAAACATTCTGTTGCAGTTGCAATGACTTCTTAAAAAATGATAATTTTTCAATTCTTAAGGCTGATCCAGGGGGAAAAGTTTCATCGAAAGATTTGTGTTTTGTGACAAAATGAGGAGAAATGTTATATTTCTTTAATGTAATGCCTTCACGACATATTAAACAAAGAGCTGCGTTGTTTTTGTTAGGCAGAACATATTCCATATCCTACTCTTCTTGAAACAATCGATTTTCATCAGATATTCTCCGTTTCAGCTTTGAAGACAAACCTGCCATTATTTTTTTTATACGAAAATAACAGTTTAAATAGCACAAAAATAAACACCAATAGACTGCAATCACTTTGATTCTTATTAGAAGTCAAGTTGTTTAAAACAAACAAATACCAAACACGTGGCAACAACGGGCCGCAGGTTGAGTATAGCTGTGTTAGAGGGTTTTAAAGAAAATTGGATAGAGACAGAGAGAGAGAGAGAGGGGATGATGTTTGGGCTCAGTGGTTATTTCGCTCCATGGGTGGCATCCAACCTTTAATGGGGAGACTAAATTATTAGTGTGATCCGTCCTATTGGAAAGCCAATACATTACCACTTGAGCCACACCCTGGAGCTCTATCAAAATCATATCCACCATAAACCCCTTTTCCATAAACTCCTTTTTCAAAGTCATATATCCATAAAGTCTATTGTAAATTCATCTAGATTCGTTCTTATAAGGCAAATGCTGAAAGATTGCGGATAAAACGCCTTCAGCTTTTGGAGCATAAATAAATTTGAGAATCATCTGATAAAAATTGACCAATCCAACGTAGAACTACTCGTAATACGTTTCCAAAAGCGAATTTTCGAAATATTTTAGGTTCAGGTTGCCAAAGTGGTCGAACGTGGTACTTTCATGTCACGATCGGAAGTATCTACTTTTAGGGCAGCAACTAGTTCAGCCATCAACTAGTGGGTGATACAATTTTTAAAGATGTATCATCATTTTATCTGTATCTATTAATTCATCACGCGTTGCTGTAAAAGGAAAAATTTCCTCGCATGCGTGGTGGTATATGCTAGTATTGAACTTCTTTCATCTGTCCATATGGTATTAGGCTGAGTTGGTCTATTGTACAGTCTATATAAACTGTAGACCGATTTTGTATATAAATTACTTGAAAGCCGCAATACCGTTGGCATTCATCATTCATCGTGTACTCGTATATGTATACTCGTATCTAAGAGATAAATAGAGATCATAAAGGGGACAAGCCCCCGTCTGTAAACCATTATGAAACCAAACAATATCATCATTGGCTCTTATTGGTATCCACAATGTACGTATTTCTATATTTCCATTTGTACTCGTTTTTGGTTGCAAATAAAAGAAAACAACAGTTCCCGGTCGATTATAATTAGACCAAGTTTGTTGAGGTTTTTTTTTCGTCGACAATGTTGGCTACTTGGATAGATGTTTTCCCAGGTCTGACATAGTCGAAGTGCTTGCTTGGCATTGTCGTATTGTCTCACCCGTAAGAAAATGACTTCACCACATCAGATGGGGTATTCCACATGCTTGCTAGCGCAGAGATCATGAGTCTTTAAGGTGAGTGTAATTTCCTTATGCATGGTAAAGAAACGACTAACTTGCTCTTTTTGAAAAGAAAATTTCATGCACAGACAGTAGGAGATGATAATTATGATGACAGAGGAAGAGTAAAAGAAAAAAATAAACAGCTTCCGCGGCAATGCCTCCAAGTTAAAGTATGTTATGTACGAGTACTTACGTACAAACTACGCAATATTATGCATTCACTATGATTAAGGTCTTATCCTAAATCTCCTCTCATACAAACGATGGACGCGTTGTTGCTCTATGGGAATTTGTATATCCACATGTTACTCAATCATAATTGCACCTCTGTGAAAATGCAGAGCTTTCTTATTTTCTTTATTGTTTTAAAATTAACCCAATGGGAATGGTTGATAAGAAAGAAAGTCAGAAATTTTCCTACTTCAATTTGAATGCCAAGGGAAGGTACTTGCGGATAATTTCTAACTACCACAGAATTTGGAGCAATAAATGCGATAGCGAAGCAAAACCAAATACGTGCTTTCAACCAGGTGGGAAACTCAACTCTGTAGAAAACGTAAATCAACTAAATCCAGCAATTAACTGAAGAAATGCTCGCTTATATCGAGAGGAAGATCAATCGGAAGATACTAATATTCGTTTTAGATTGCATTGACGGGTTCTATAGGAAGGCATTCAGTCATCATCGAGCTATTCAGTAAAGCGTTTCGGGGTGAAGGTTCTTCGAATATTATCTATTAAAGGCTGAGAGTGGCTACATGAAGTGTGCAACTGTAGGCAGGTTACTAAGTGCCTAGCTGGAGAGACTGTTCCTAAAGTAGTAGACGAATTCACATTTGCAGAGGTATAAGTGTGCTGCTTCCTTTAATTTCATTCACCTACTCGTACATGTCCTGACTTAACGGAGTAAGTACGGACACATTAGGTGTCTCTGGCACCTTTCAGTTTGTCAAACCAATCCTTTTGACACTGCTGATCATTTGATTCTTGATTCTTCTGTTGATGTGTTCGAGCTAATGCCATCTTCAGTTGTTACCTTTTTGGCCTACATATCGTACAGTTCACACTCGCCTTTTCTCTTTCATGGTACCATGAATACGACGATTTTTTTTTCCTTTGAAGGAACTCAAAATTAGCCCAATCTTTCTCATCATCGTCTAACAGTCGGCGCTGTAGAATTGGGTTTTGTAGAGCAACTTTTTAGTTTTCGAATTAAGTGTTGTTTCGCTAAACCTAGCAACGGCATTTTTGGTTGTCCGATACCCGATTTCTATTGTGTCATTTGTGGCATAATTAGTCAATCTTGCAACTATCTATTCCTTATTTGCCGATAGCAGGTATTTCGTCTTGTCCTTTTAAAACCTCTCTTTTTGAAGATAGCGTCTTTCGGGTTAAGGTGTACTCAGTGCACTATCTGTTACAGTGGCAAATTAAGGAAGTCACACGAGAGTGTGACCTTGGTGGTATCGGGTACATGTCAGCAATAGTATCTAAGAAAAGATGTTACATGGCATAACTAGATCAGTTTTAATGAGATATCGAAATCGCCATTACCTTATAGAGTTCTCGAAAATAATTCTATCATATGGAGAAAATTGAAATTCGTAAGCTTTCATTAATGTGTGGCAAAGTGTGAAGATTTGACCTAAAGTCCATTTGTCATCAGGATACATTCACTATATTGGAAGTATGGCTTTCATCGATCAGCATGGCAATTTCGTTCGCGGCAAGACCAACCCAGCCTTGTACTTATGACTATGTCCCTTGCAGCTGCTAATGTACATATGTCGTAATATGTTATGGCTTTGGGAAAGCTATATCGCCAGATATGTGCTTAGTACCGATTTAAGAATTTAATTCTCCGATAGTTAACGAGACTCATATATTAACACTAGACCTGCAGCACCCTTCTCTCGTCTTCATTGGACATCAAGACCCTGACGTTGTCTTAGAAAACCTTGCAGACCTGAGTTTCGATACTAGATAGCTAGATAGGAGCTGATGATGTGGTTCCCCCCCTTTAATGGCTTTACATATGGTAGTTGGGTGCTGTAGAAATAGGGTAGACACTGAGAGCTACCAACTTGGCGATGACCAGTGTTGTAACTGTTCCTACACATCAAATCGGGTACCTGTCGATGTCCATCCGGACTCGACTTGCAAAACTTATAAGTTCGAGTGCTGACCAGTGCGCAAAAGCAGCAGCACCATAAACAGGACAGCGGATGGATTTCCCAGGTGGAATCAGCGGTGAATTTAAGTCCCGGGATAAAACAAATAAGACCTTATCTAGGCTACTTTGATATATTGGGAGCGCTGGCCGGTAAGGATTTCCTAGACTAAGTTTGGTTCTTGTAAAAGAGATGGTGGTGAATGAGCCCCAACTGCAGCGCTCACTTCCCTGAACGGATTACTGGATTCGTCGTAATAGACCCCTCGTCCTGGTGGTATGTGTAATGGAACTGGCCTTCCAGGTTGGGGGTTATGCCGTCAGGGTAATTGAAAGGCCATGGAAAAAAAGTTAAGTTACGAAGCAACAACAAACTTCAGATACGGACGGGTCTATGCTGACAAACCCTGCAAACGAAATAAGGACAACGAGCTTCGGAGCTGAACGTGGAATATTAGATCCCTTAGTAGGCCACGTGAAACCAAAAAAAACTAGCAGAGCCATGAAATGCTGCAATGCAAAAGTTACCGCCATCCGAGAAATGTAATGGGATGGGCCGGACAAAAAAAGGATAAAAAACTGCGACATTTACAACGGCGATTGTTATCGACGGAAAAAGCAGTGCCTATTTGGATGCGATTTTGTTGTTAGAGGCAGACTTAGGCAAGAAGTTTTGAGTTTCCTAGCATGCCAAAACAATTCCTATTAAGAAATTTGGCAACATTAGCAATATATGTGCGCACGCTCCCTCAGAGGAAAAATATGACGACACTAAAGATAGCTTTAACGAGCTCTTGGACAAGGCCTACGAGCAGTGCCCTAGGTACGACACTAAAATTTTTGTCGGCGATTTTTATGCAAAGCTAGGAAGAGAGGACATCTTTGGTAGTACTACAGGAAAGTATAGCCTACATGACACCACCTCCGATAAGGGGTACATAGTGTCTAATATTTAACATAAACCACCTGTCATGGAGACGGGATGCCCATACATCCATTGGGACAAGGATACGCCTTGCCATCGCTCTGCCGCCTTCCTGAGATAATAATTCGGAACTAGTTGCCGGCACAAGTTCCACTCTTGGTGTGAGTCGAGGCCGACCTAAAACCTCTTACTGCTCTAAGGGTCGCAGCACCCAGTACTTATTGTAAATCTACTTCGGGTCGCCCAAAGGAAGATCCTTCCTGTGACTTTGGGTTTAAACCACATGCACCATGAAGCTCCCACAAGGGGGCCTACCTCTTCAAGTCAGGTACTCTCATGGTACCCTGATTTAAGTCCTGGTGGTGACTACCGGTGGTCCAGTCGCCAACAAGACCGGCAACTTATGACTGATCAAATCGTAGTAACCTTCGGTAGCGTCATCTGAAGATGTTTACTATAAGACCAGTATTTTGCTCTGCCCCCGTTCATTATTAGACAACGTCATTGATGGACGAAGCCTTGATAATTGGGCGGGGGCCCAGATAAGGGATACAGGTTAATCGACCTTGTGGCGGGATGAAACATTGTCATATCTAGCACGCGGTTCCCACATCTCGATCCCGAACACCGCAAAGAAAGCTAACACTGTGAGGAAGTTTGACATCGGACGGCAACAACAGACGGCAACAGATTACCAAATTCTTTTCCGATCGAGTCTCTCTTAATCTCTCAAGAGGACTCATGCCACCAGCATCAAGTATCGAAGACCAGTGGCAACATAGCCAAAAAGCCTCTGATGTGCTGGGTTTCACTCGGCAACCAAATCAAAACCCCTGGTTTGGCGAAGAGTGCCAGCAAGCACATACAGCTAAGCAAGATACATATAAAACGGTGCTGCAATAGCAGGACTATAGCTACTCACCAACTCTACGAGCAGAAGAGAAGAATCGAGCAACGGCTTCTCAGGAGGAATAAGAAGGACCACGAGAGGCACATGGTCGAGGAAATTGAGACTCTAGGAATGAGATTCGGAAGTTTTACGAAATGGTAAACAGTGTATAACGTATAGAGTGTATAACGGCGATAACGAACCAAATACCGCTGTCAGGCAGAATGAACCTTTCAACCTGGATGATGTAGGCGAACATTCCGTCCACGCGACATGAATGAGGTGAAGATAGCCATGTCTAAGCTTAAGTCCAACAAAGCCGCTGGAGCGGACGGCCTGACTGCCGAGCTCTTCATAGCAGCAGACGATGCCTTGGTAAGGAGCATATACCAACTTATCTATAAAATATGGTCGGACGAAAGTATGCCCGATGAATGGAACCTCAACATTGTTTGTCCGACCTCAATAAAGGAGACCTTCTGAAATGGCCAACAACAGAGGCATCAGTCTTCTTAATATCGCCTAGAAGATCCTATCTGTCGTATTGTGTGAACGCGGCTTTATCGTCAACAACCTGATTGGTCCATCGAACGAATATTCACACTACGGAAGATCATGGAAAAAACCCATGACCTCCAAATCGATAAACACCACCTATTCATTGATTTTAAGACCGCGTATGACAGTATCTATAGAGACGAGCTATACACAATAATTTCTGGGTTTGGCATGCTTTCTAAACTCGTCCATTTGCGTAGGATGGCAATGGAGAATGCATCCTGCTGCATCAAGGTCAGTACAGAACTCACCGAGGCCTTTGATATCTAAAAAGGATTTAGATAAGGCGGTGCACTGTAATGCGATTTTTTTAACATCATTGACATTAACATCATTTTTAACATTTGACCGAATAGTGCAAAACTCACTTAGCCATGGCCGGCTTACATAGTTTTAGGTAGGATTAAGTTAATTTTTAAGAAAAAAAAATATAAAAACCAAAAAAAAAAATATGAAAAACAAATATATATATATACATGTATTTATATATTATGTATATCCATATTATGTATATATATATTTATGTATGTCTGTGTTTGTGTTAGATGTAAGTAGGTTAAGTAGATTAAGATTTATTTTTAGGTAGTTTGTAGGCTTTAGTTTTAAGTTTTATACAAAATTAAAAAATGTCCATATACTAAGTTTTTGATTAAAATTTATTTTCTTAGTTTTAGTATTAATTAATGTTAAAATAGAAATAAAAGTAGACTGTAAGATTCGTCGAAAGACATAATTTAAGTGTTAGGTTTAACTTAGAGTGCCCGCATGGGGCCAGTAAGTTAGAATAAGATTATTTGTAAGTAATTTAAGCTAATTTTTAAGCGTTTTTTGTTTAGCATATAAGAGTAATTTAAGGTAAAAAATAAAAATGCATAAAAACTGAAAACTGAACTGAAGTGCAAAACTCACGCGTATACACAAGAGGCTAAATCTTTCAAACGTCCGCCCGATTTCTCGCATACGACGATAATATTGACATAATCGGAAGAAAGCATGGCACGGAAGTGGAGAAGGGCAAGACCAGGTGTATGTTGTCACTAAGAAAGGACACCTAACACCGACGTTTTGGATAGAACGCCACCTTCGACAGATATAACTTTGAGGTAGTTAAGGACTTTGTCGTCCTAGAACTAAGAATTGCTTTTGCCAATCGCTGCTTTGTTGGGCTAAGAATGCAATTGCATGTAAAGCTCTCTCTTGAACAGCAAAAGTAACCCTATATAAGACCTTAATAATCCTAGTTCTGCTCTATGGCGCTGATGCACGGACTTTATCAAATATGGATAAGGGTGCTCTTGGCTGGTTTGAGAGGAAAATTCTGTAAGGGTTGTACAGTGACATCGGTTTAACCAAAAGAGTGAAGGTCCAACGACTGAGGTGGCTGCGTCATGTAGAGCGGATGGACACCATTCCGAAAAGTCTTCGAAGGACGTAACTAGCTAAAGATCGAGCTTGATGGAGACGCTTGTTGGCTGAGGCCCAAGTCCACCTTCGGCCTTAAGTAATGTCATAAATGCATCAAACGAAATTATTGGTCGTTCGTTGTGTCATGTATTCGCCTACAATTGAGCGCTTAGAATGTTCACTGATACAAAGTCATTTGTATTTCAAAACCTTATCAAGCTTGCTAGATTGCATAGTACGAATATATCCAGCCCTGCTTTGAATAAATTTTCTTCCACACTGATAATTTTTTTTATCAATTCGACTCTTGCGGACTTTTTCGTGGATCATTTGCTCAGTAGGGGAATCTTTTTCTTCTAACATTTGGAGATTAATTTTAATTGTAAAAGCTGTGCAAAAGTTCATACATAAGTTGTCAGCAAATAGAAAATTGAGGAACGCAAACTTCCAAATATTTCAAACTCGATACATCGTGTGTTCTCGACAGCGGCCGGAGAAAGGCTTCTCGATGTGTTAACCAACGTTCTTTAAAGAACCTTCGCGCCGCCTTAGGTGCTAGCCTAGGGTTTGCTAGTACTTTCAGTTCCAAAGATTTCCACCAAAATATACAGGCGATTAGTTAAGATGCTACTTCTGACGGCTTGGCTCCAAAAACCCAACAATTTTGAACGGGCTCAACGAAGGTCACAATTTCGCAGCAGCGGTGGTAGTTTGGCATACGCATTCCGATTGAAACCGATCGATCGTTTGTGGTCTCGTTTTCTGGCTTTTTCGGACGGGGTCAAAGGCAACAATACTTCTGGCACATCTTTTGTTGATACCTTTTTCTGTGTACCCGCAATACCCTTCTGCATCCTCTCGCTTGCTCTGAAAGCATA